>JAHHFK020004548.1:0-1200000 GCA_024533555.2 Aedes koreicus
TCGGTTCGTTTTCGAGAACCATTTTCACAGGGCTGTCGTCCGACATTCTTAACGACATGCCCAGCCCATCGTAGTCGACCGATTTTTGCGGTGTGTACGATGGGAGGTTTTCCCAGCAACTGGTGCAATTCGTGGTTCATTAGCCTCCTCCACGTCCCGTCTTCCATCTGCACTCCACCGTAGATCGCACGCAACACCTTGCGTTCAAAGACACCAAGCGCGCGTTGGTCCTTCCACTAGCGATGTCCAAGTTTTGTGGCCGTAGAGACTACCGGTCTAATTAATGTCTTGTAGATGGTCAACTTTGTAGTTCGGTGAACTTTGTTCGATCTTAAAGTCTTTCGGTGTACAAAGTAGGTACGATTGCCAGCCATAACGCGGTTTTGTGTTTCTCTGCTGGTTTTGTTATCGGCGGTCACCAATGAGCCCAGATACACGAATTCGTCTATCACCTCGATTTCAGCACCGTTGATCTGAACTCGCAGTGGAAGGCTAACATTGTCTTCCCGTGAGCCTCTTCTTTTCATGTATTTGGATTTCAACGCCTTAATCATAACGCCAATCCTACTTGCTTCAGTCTAAAGTCTGATGTACGTTTTAGCCATCGTCTCAAAGTTATGTGCTACGATATCAACGTCGTCGGCGAAACAAAATAGTTGGACCGACTTCCTGGAGGATCGTACCACTCGTGTCTATCCCAGCTCTTCGAATCACACCCTCCAATGCAATGTTAAACAACAAACACGACAATCCATCACCTTGCCGTAACCCTCTCCGAGATTCGAAGGACTCGGGAGTGTCCCTGATACTCGGACGACACATAACACTTGTGTGTTTCCGCTTCGGTCCCTGTGCTGTAATTTCTTCTGATGTATCTTGCTTTACCTGAATTCCTTATTGGATTAGTTGTGTGAAGCGTTGTTCACTTAGCAGTATTGTTTGGGGGGGGGGGTACACCTGCGGCGCTTTCTAAGTAAGGAAAAAAAACTAGTTCAATACTACTCTTATTTTTGTACTCTGTACTCACAGTTTGTCCCTAGGCATTTTAACAAGTTCCATTCGTTGACCTGAATCGAAGTTTACTTGGCGATTTTCACAACATACTGGAGCTTTCATGGGGCTCTACCAAGCTGTTACGATATGTTTCAAACATATTGAATAAACCTTTTGGAAGGTCAACAATCATTATTTGATAACTTTGTGATGTTCTTGGTAATCAAAACTGTCCTTGAGCTCAGAACATAAGATCTGAACAGTAGCTGTTTAGAGTGTGTAAAGGGACAATATATATTTGACAATATTTATTGAATAGTGTGAAAATTTTGAAAATAATGATGTAATATGAGACCACGTGCACGACTTAATCATTCTGAGCACTGCATAACGCTGCAATTTGAAGTTGTAGTTTCGTTCACCGCCGAATCCTAATTTCCTATCAGCCGTAAGCCAATCCCGGAAGCGTTTTAAAACGCCACTTACTGTCGGATTTCCGAGGATAAAAACGGATTCTCAGCACTTTTGAGCAGAATTCTTCAACGCACTTGTTGTTCCCTCGACCCGGTTTTCAAAACAAATGTAAAATGGCAACAAAGCGTATTTTTAGACTTTACAAATACAATGAAATTCGTTAGCTGTATTGGTTTTAACTATATATTGAGAAATAGGACAGATGAAACCAAATTACACTGGCTAGATGTTGCTGTGCGCATACATTAGAAGCGATGTTTCTTTCCGGCGACGAAATTAGACCTTTCCGTGTGGCCAAAAGTGGTTGAAAAAAAAACTGTAAAAACTGATTTTATCATACAAAGACGTTTTATGGCTGAAAACTGTGCCTTTTTTGGACCCGAATAACGCTATAATCGCACTACGAAGTTAACAATCTGTTGATCATCTACAAGACATTGATTAGACCGGTAGACTTCTACGGCCGCAAAACATGGACTATGCTAACGGAGGACCAACGTGTTTTTGGTGACTTTAAACGGAAGGGGGAATGCTCATGGGAAACGGAACGTAGAGAAGACGACCGAACCACGAACTATACGAGTTTATGGGAGAACCTCTCATTGTCCAAGGAAGTATACGAAACAAAAACTAAGTTAACGATGAACATTAAATCAGATTAAATACTTTAAGAACTATAAAGCTATAAAAAATTATAAAGAAAGTGGCAAGTGATTTTAACTATTCATTGCGCAATTCGTAAGACTCCTATACAACGGAAAAATAATTATTATTAATCATTTTAAAGTTGCTTTAAAGAGTCATCTCATCAATTCAGAGAAGTGAATAGTAATGTTCCAATATAGGTAAGGACAGTTCAAGTAGAAGAACAAATTGTCAACCTACCAGAATTTGAAACCTACTGTTCTAATAAACCATGCTCACTAACGCCTTTGTAGTTCGATGCAAAATGCAAGTTTCTTGTTCACTGTACTCAAACGTGGGTAGTTGTGTCGCGAATGAAAAATAAGCCCAACCTCATTGTATGACCTCGTCCGTTTCAGATGGTGAATGCAAATGCATCCATGACGGCATTCAATTTTCGATGTTGCATGCGTGTGGTTGCTTTAGTAATTGAAGAATAACTAATTCATCTTACATAAATTCATCAAAGAAATATTTTTGACCACACAGTAAAAGAAGATCATACAAACTTAAATGAACATATTCGTGGTGACAACCTAAGCCCTACTTATGGATTGACATTCTAAGCTTCTTTCTTTTTTCCATATTGAGAATCCGTATCATCACCGCTTTGTATCTAAATCTGCTATCATATGCAATTCTGTAGGATGCGCCATAAAAATAATAAAATAAAATCCATTCGATCGTCCATCTGCAAACCGGATTGACGTTAACATGTTTAGAATGCACTTTTCACGATAAATCTTCATTGTCTAGGAAACATTGAATGAAAAGGTATTATGAATTAATCAATTATGCATTTTCATTTTGATTTGTATTTTGTAACGTTTACACAATAAGTTTGAATATTTGTCTGTAATTTAAAATGGCGTTCTATTTGTGAAAAATGTTGAAAACATATTTTGTAACCTATCACTCTTGCATCGTTCATGAAAACGATTTTTGCGCCCAAGAAAATTTGCCTTATAGATTAAATTTAAGAGGCTATGAATTTTAATCGGAGTCTTATTTTTCTTCTCCTTTTTTTCGATTTCCCACCACTAAAAATTGCTGAATAACGAAGAGATTTTCGTCCGTAAGTACGATTTTTATTTTGCAACTTAGCTTCCGCGGCTGTTTGCAACATTGTCTTAGCACTTATCACTCGCTCCTTCTTTTGCTTGATTGTAAGATCCGTGACTTTTTTGGATATTGCTTGGCTTGGTCTTAAACCTCATTTTTGGATTCGTCTGATACTGCGATCTGATGTATGGAGATCTTTAGACAGTTAAATATATTTTTGCAAACGCTTCTTCGCCTTCTATACAATGGTAGCTGTATGTAGCAAGTCTAAACACTATTTTTAAATAGCAATACGAGCACGGTTTTTAAGAAAATTAAGTTTTTATTGCATTTTTAGGTTCTCTATAATATTCTTCTACAGTTCAACGTGACATTTAATCGTACGCTTCAGCACAGACTGTTTGCCAATGAGTTTTGATACTTTTTACCAGTCTCTTTCCAAAACTTTTGAATCCACTGTTCAATATGTTTGCGGAAATATGATTTTGTCAGAGCCCAGAAAGTTTCAATTGGTCTTGCCTGGGGACAGTTTGGAGGCTTCATCTCCTTGGGTACGAATTCAACTCTGATGGCTTTGTACCAGGCTACCGTGTCCTTCGCGTAATGCAGTGATGCCAAATCCTGCCAAAACAATGCTGGATTATTATATATCCGGATCATGGGGAGCAGGCGCCGCTCCAAGCATTCTCGAACGTAAACATCAGCAGTTATCATATCGGTTGTTACAAACGGATTTGAAAGTATTCCACACTCACAAATTGCTTGCCAAACCATTGCTTTTTTTATCGGATTTGTCGGTAAAAATTGACATATCGGCAACGTCAATAGTTTGACCAGCACGGACCGTGTAGAACTGATCATCCGAAAGCGTCTTGTAATCACATTTCAAGTAGGATTCATCATCATCCATAATTACCCATGCCGATATTCCACACAGCAGTTTTTCGTATAATTTACGGCCTTGGTTTGACAGATGCTACTTGTTTTTCACTTCGTTTTGATTTCTTCTGTTTCTAGAAAGTTCTTAGTCCATTCCGAGTCTTTTTTTCCGTCGGCCTATTTCCTCACCTGGTGACAATCACCGACGCCAGGAAGACGACTCCACCACCTGGACCCTACCTATCGACTCATGAATACTCCGAAGGAAGACGTGACCAATTTTTTTCGCCTCAGAAAAACCACCGACGTCGACTGGGATTGAACCCAGACCCACTGGGGTGCCAAGTAGCAGTCACACTTACCACTACACCACCGACGCCGGCTTTCGTGTCTTTTCTCGGTCGACGTTACTCTTCGAAGTTCCCAGCTTTTTTGCCACATCTCGAACGGACGTACCCTTTTTACGGGCGAAAGCTTGCGTAATTTTCCGATCCCGGTTTTTGGTCCACATGGCATCACCAAATCACGTTACGAACTGCACCGATGCTCACACCTTCCATTTTCGCCAACTGACTCAGCGAAACGTTGGGAAAAGTGCACCATTTGTGCACGATCTGTTTGCGCTCTTCCGGGAAATTGCTTCGCATTTTCATGAAAAGTAAATGCACCGGCACTTGACACTCACAGAGTTATAGATTGAAATGTAAACAATGATACACTGTAATGATCGGCTGTTTTAACGTCATCTGGAACCAACAGTGGCGTATCAAAATCGTGCTTAGGTGCCTATTTGGGCCGAGTTATACCAACAGTAGGAGTTCTGTTGGGGCCACATAAAAAATGTGATAGTGGTTAACTTTATAGGGAAAAAATAACTACACTTAACAGCCGCTTTACACCGATTGAAACCACAAGCAAGGATGCTTTTAGGGATCAATTGCAAAAATTGATGGTGGTTTAAACCAAAAGTAAGGATGCTGTTAGACCCTAACGTGTTTCTTCTGTATGAAAACGAGGTAATTTTTAAAAACGCTTGAGAGCTTAATTTGATCCGATTTATACGAACAGTAAGAATGCTTTTGGGACCACTCACCAAGTGTGTTAGTGGTATACTTTATTGAGAAACCAAACAAATGTTTAAACTTCGCTTAATACTTTGAACCAATTTAGGGTTGAGGCTTGTTATAACCCTTTTTAGCCTCCAACTTGAGACATAAGAAGGACGATCGAGAACTTCGGAGGAGTATAACGTTCGCTGTATCACTGCTTCGGTTTGCGCAGTTAGGGCTTCATACTGAGAAGAACGACCTGGTAATGCACAGGCTACGTTTGGAATTAGGATTTTAACTCCTTTTGAGACTTAATTAACTTCTTGTGAGACCGAACAGCCTCTTATTGACCCATTTAGCTAAAATCGTCAATGAGTGATTTGTAATTATTGTTTAATCACATAATTTTTCAAGCGGAAAATTTTCCACAATAGCATACACATGTCAACGACTAATCATGACTTATTCAGAAACTGATCATCATTGGAAACTTACCTATCGATCCATCCAGCACCCTCGAGAAGTTGATTTTCTGTGAGGCGGTATCTGCCGCTCCGGTTGCCTTAACCTGACAATACGTTACACACGATTCATACAAAATACCCTTAATTAACAACTGCACAAGGCGATCATTTTTGGCAAACAATGACTGCGATGGACCGGCTTTCTTATCACCGGGCAGGAATTTTTCTACCAGAGGAAAAATCTCTCGAAAGCATTGCACTCGGGCTTTGCTTGGATTCCAATCACGATACTGCATGTGATCGCCAAGCTTCGGTAGTGTCAATAACAGACACAGTGCTGAGTATTCTTCTTTGGTGGGGCAGAGTTTTTCCAGCTCACCGAGCACCTGGACCACCTCCTCGACTGCTCCTTCCACGTTGTTGATAAGAGGCGGTCCCCCTAGTCCACCAGCTTCCGACTTAATACATAACAGTTCTATGTACTTATGTCGAAGGATGGTGTACTTGAACTGCTTCATGTCAAAGTTCTGCAGCGCTTCCAATGGCTGAATGAACTCCACCACATCATCCCACTGGCCATCGAGAATAAGTTGCCGCAGAAATAGCACATCGTCCGAATACTGACCATTTATGACACCCGTTTCTCTCTCTATCGATAACTGAGAAATGTGCAACTCTCGATTGTTTAGGAATTCCAAAGCTAACCGAACAATGTCCTCCTCTCGAAGCGACAGTCTTGCCGGTGACATTTTCTCACATTAATAACAGAGCTGGTAGCTAGCAGCCAGTTTGTCGAAGTTCTGCCGACCTGAAATAAAAGAAAGAAAGAAAAAACAAATTATTTTAACAAACACTCGTAAAATTAGATTGCATCACAGAAATAGTAAGATGTTTTATCGCTGCCTCTTGAAGCTCGAAACGGTTTATATTCAGTTACTCAACTTGCACTTCTTGGCGAGGCATGATTTTCAGAAAGAGTCTTCTCTATTACACATTTTTCATTCCATATTTGATAAGGAACCATTACCCAGCATCCACAGTGCCTTATATAGATTCTCCATTTACAGCTTTCCTTTTTACCTTGCGAATAGCCGTGAAGGCCAGTCGATTGAACTTCACTTTCGATTTTTCAGTACAATCGATACAAGTATACAGCACAAACATTTGAATATGTATTCGTCAAGTACCATCTTCACCGGGCGGTCGGTGTTTGGAAGCAACGGGTTCATCCGCTATACAACCATTACCGTATGCAATCACAGTGAAATGGAAAGCATTAGCTACCTCAATAGTATCATCAGCTGGAGTGGTCATCAATATTCATGCTCCACGTGCTGGCACCTCCCCGACAGTGATAATTATAACAAATGATGATGAAAAGAAAAGCATGAAACGATCCAACTGTTGGAATGTCGATTGTCTTACTGTCGGATCAATTCAACAGCATTCAAAATTAAAGAATCTACAAAGCCCTTACCGTACGTGCCATCTGGATTGATGTTGCTCCCCAAGAGAATTAAACAAGGGGATATGGCACTAACTCGATTCTCCATACAAAGAAGACAGATCGATAAATTCTTCCCTTAGCAGTTTGCTGAGGGAATTTCGTCGTAGGTTTTACCTCTTATAAGGAAAAATATATCGTCCGACAGAACGTCGACATAAATTGATTACACACCCCTGCACTCCGCATAAGAGAAGAGAGTCATAGAGATAGAGTGAATATAGTGCTCACTTGCGTAGTAATTGAATTGATCGTGTCTCACAAATTATTCAGCAATTGTAGAAATTGGTCTTTATCATTTCAAATTATTGGGGAAATGCGGTTCATTCTTTGGTGTTATTACAAATTGTTTATATGGGACATACGCTTCAATAGTTGCGGTACGTTAGGATCATTAGCGTATGAAGCCTCCATGCATAACTTTTGGTACACTAACGCTTTTAAAGTACCGCAATTATTGGAGCGTTTGCCCTACTCAAAACGAATATTTAAAAAAAAGAGTTCTATTTTTTGTTGAATACACAAGCACTATTTGTACAATAGCATAGCGTTGCATAGCATTGCATTAACATTTGCACACCTCGTGGAAGGATCTACGATTAAGAATAATTCGTTGAATTTAATGTATTTCACCCTGAAATGGAACTAGATACTAGTGTTTCTACACGGAATAATCTTCACGAAAACACTTCTCAATCGCTTAACTGGTCCCGTCCATGCGTCCATGGAAAATAGAAAATATTTCATTTCAACCTTAAGAAGACGCAGAAAGTCTGAGGGAAAAGTTAAACAGAATGCATTTGTGGTGTACAGAGTGAAATTGTAAATTAAATATCAATTTGTCGTTGGGAGCATCTAGTCTAAGAATGATATCTGATACTCTATTTTCTACATACGGTTGGGACTTAAGTATAAACTATAGTCCTAGCCAGAGCTGGTAAATCTCACGGCCATCATCTGACAATGAAAAAAACTTAAAATAAACTTACAATTATATAAATAAATGTGCTTGTGATAGCGATGACCAAAACACTGTCACGTGCTGTCATGACGAAAAATTCGATGAGATTTAGAAGAAAATCTCCATCATCGTTTTCTCGCTCGATGAGATGTTCAGACGTAGTTCGGTAAAAATCGTAGGTCATTTTTCATTGAAAATGACATTTTCCAGCCCTGGTCCTAGCCTCATGTGACTAATTTTTTTTTTTAATTAGTTCGTTTATTTGTTAGGCTCAGGCGTGTGTAACACTTAACGGAGCCGATATTCAATATTGTTATTTACAATGTATAATTTTTCAATTTTAGTAAACTTGGGTGCCAATTACTCGTGGCTAGCTCGAGGTTAATGGGTCACATTATCGTTTGGAAGGGGCTAGGCAGGTAACTTATTGAAGGTATTATTTGCTGCTCATGGTTATGACATCTACCAAATCCACGGTCCCTGTAGTCCTTTTCAGGAACTAAGCCGCAGATGGGTGACCACTGCTTGCTGGGCAGGTACAAGTAGCACGGAAACAAAAGGATAGTATAACTGGGACACAATGGCAGGGAATTTACTACCCTGGAGGAGAGGGGGTGATGACATTACACTCTTAGATCAGACAAACAAAGGATTTCGTTAATCGCTTGCATGTACATTTCTTACCTCCCGGCTGGGTTGTCTACCTCGGGCCACTAGGGTATCCAATAGTCGTGCTCTGGAGGCATCATTACCCGGGCAATGCCAAACTCCTCATGAAACTTATGGTTAAGGCAATATTACTGGCTTTCTGAAAATAGAACAGCATACAACGGAGAGGCCTCACCAAATGGCAGATGATCCGTCCATATAAATAAGAATTCCGTGCGAATCGGCTACAAAAGGTTTGAATTTCAACGTACCCAATTTCATGGCATTTCCCCAATTTGACTCCTTTGCTGGAACTCCGGAATCATCACCGTGAACTTCGGTTTCGGCTCACCATAGGCTTATAATATTGACATATATTGACCAGCCTCGATCGCTTGGTAAAGCTTCCTCTCGGTAGCAATAAGAATCAAGCAATTTATAAGCGATTGGTGAGATAATTCCATATTTTATATTGATTTGATAACTGGTGGTGTCACCCAGTTGTATACTAAATAAATCGTCATTTATTGGCACCTTCTATCTAGAAGTTGTTTCGAATCTGAACATTGATAATGAACAGAAATCAAAACGTAAACTTGGCTTGATACAAGCTTGCTCTAAACCGTAAGCAATTGCACGAAAAATCTATACAAGGATGAATTTCAATCTCGCGTGAATTTGATTTGCTTATACTCTTCAGCTAGTGAGCCTACTTATTATTTCTCAGCAGTAGTTAGTACTTGAGAAGAATGAAGCACGAGCCAGAATGCTGCACCACCGCACGAGAGCGAATGTATAACGGTAGGGACATGCACGGAAAAGTCAAAATTGTATTCTTCGAAGGAAAAAGCGCCAAATGGAAGAACGAGATCCTGAAGCAATGGTAGCACTAAAGCTTGCTTCAGATAGAATTGGAACAAAAACAATTGCCTGTATTTCAGTTATTTATTATTGAATTCAAGATCTTTTTTTATACAAATGTAGCGTTTTCTTCAAACTTTTAAGAAAAAATACGGATAAAATTATTCGTCACGGTTTCGAAGGAATTCTCGAATTTTTCCTGTAACATGGCTCATTAGGCGGCGCACACCTTCTTCGTCCACAGGGCTGGTAGCGGATTTCTGGATAAATAATAGTGACTTTAGTGACTAAAATAATAAAAATAGTGACCAAATAGTGACCAAATAGTGACTTAAATATGATATCCAAATTTTAGTATTTTTTAATCTCTTATAAATTTGTTGTATAATTACAGTAAACATGAATTAAGTGAACACCTCCGTTTGCAAAAAAATGAGTAATACTGCGGCGCAGTGTCACTTTTTGATTTTTTTTTGTTTGTTAAGAAGTCTGTAATCAAGCGACTTTTTTCTCCACGACCTCCTTGATCCGCAGCTCGTTTTTGCGAAGCTATTTCTTTACGCACGGTTGAAACGCCTTCTAGCACAGCCTGTGCTAGAATTACTTCTGACATATCTTGCTTCTCAATTCACTATTCGAACCGTTCCTATGTGATGCAGCTAAAGCTGTTTTAATTACCTTAGTCACCTGAGGGTATTTAGGCTCACCTACAGCCATTTTCTTAGTAAACCACTGGTTTCAATACTCCTCAATTCTGTACTCTGTACTCGAGGTCAACACTTCGCATTCTAACAAGTTCCATTCGTCAATAAGAAGATCAAAGTTGACCTGAATCGGAAGTAACTTGGCGATTTGTTTAGGGACGAATGACCCGAAGTCCCTCTCAAAAATAAAAGAAGAAGAAGAAGAAGAAGAGCTTGGTGATTTTCACAATATACTTAGAACTTTCACTGGATGGTGGGTTGAGGTATTGCTAATATTTTAGAAATTAGTCTTGCAATTTGATTACGTGCTTACCAGCTTACTTAACAAGTTTTGCAACTTTGCCAAAAAATATATTCCGTTTCAGCAGTCAAGCAAAGTCAGAATAAACTTAAATAATTGATGAATTATGAATTTATAAAATCTGCTGTATCATAAACTAAGAATATTTATCTCAAAAATTTCCTAGAAAAAAGATAAAATTTTAATGTAAGAGTTTTAATGAAATTTTGAAATCATTACGCTTTTATAGACTGGTCGAATTGCAGTGTATTCCGATTTTACCTATGATCGAATTGAGTTCGCTTGACTATCAGGATACGAACAATCAAATCTTGATTCAGAATTACTAAGCGATACTCACCGAAAATGAGTCCTTTATCTGATTTACAATTCGTTCCCAGTTTTCTCGACTATTTGGATACCAAAAGAGTAGTCCGCTTTAGAAAAAACTGAATCTAACCAGATATTTTTGATAAAAAGTGAGTGTAAACCAAAATTGACTTGATATTTTGATGTAGTTTCTTTTTCGGACATTTTACTAAAAATGTTTGCACATAGTGATCACATACAAATTACTGAAAAAATGCAGACAATTTTCTTCCATAACAGCACTGTCGGTCAGTGGGAGATTGATTGTAAAGACACACACACCACACACCAGTTTCTTTTTCGGACATTTTATTTGCATATTGGATAAACCTTTTGAGATTTTTACTCATATCCCTTCAACATTTGCACAATCCAACATTTTACGAGCGCTAATGCCCGCTAAGATTGAACTCATTTTCTGGTAGGGAGCAAACGATTTGACTTTTGGCTTAGGTCGTTTGACAGCTAATCGATAAGATTAGATCGATTCTCTGTCAAACGGCCTACGTTAAACATCAAATCGCTTGCTCCCTACCAAAAATCGAGCTCAACCGATACGGCCATTTCTAAAGCCCTAAAAAATAAACCTGACGCGCTATATGGTGCGGTCAAAGCGTCATGAAGGCGTTTTATCACTGAACGCTGGCGTTCACAAATGACACGACGCGACGAGGGACGCACTTTTGTGCGGTAGCCTTTAGTCAAACTTGTGACCGCCAGAGGACTGAAAAAAGCGTTAGTTCTTGAAGCCTGCCACATTTGGCGTGGCGCTAGTGACGATTTTAACATTTTAAGCTCGGTTCACAATGGATTATATTTCTTTACAATATTGTTTCTAACCAAACCATTAGTAATAGCGTAATGTGTAGACAACATATTGAGAGCATAATACCTGGCTGATAAACAACCAAAAAAACCATCATTGTAGATGCAACCACTGCACTAAGCAACGAAACGGAAGATTTTTCCCCTGTCGAATCAAATTAACGGCAAAAATACGACAACTACCGCCGCGAATATTGTGTTTGTTGCATATAGCCTTCACAACTTGTTTCAATAGAGCATAAAAATCTCTCTTGAAACAAATTAGGGATAGTTTATGTGGCTATGTACCGAAAAATCATACACAACAGCAACGCAAAAAGCGCAAGGGTGAAGCCTATTTGCAACTTGACATTGTTTCTAAAGAGTCTCAATAGCATTTTTTTTTCAATTTCAAATTTTGTAAATCGTGTTGCAAAAAAGTAAAATGATACCGATGAAAAAGTTAAATGAATGCGAGGATAACTTTGTTTTTAATGGATATCGTTATCAACCAAACATTCTTGATCAAAATATTGAAAAGTAAAATGATCTCAAAATCGTGTTGGATTAATTTTATTTCTTTAACGCTTTTAGATTTATGGATCAATATTCTGTTCAACTACGAAAGTTATAAACGGCCTTGAATAAATCCTCGAGAATAGAACATTGTTTCAGAACTTGAAAAAGAAAAATTTGTGCAAAATTATGTTTTCATTTGGAAGAATCAAATTTCTGATTCATTCGTTGAATAGTTAATCGTTACAAGTTCATGTTAAGTTCAAACTGTTGAAGAATGAGTGAAATTTTTAAAATCCTAATTTGTATTGCAAAGTTTTGGCATATGGTGTCTATGAACAAACCAAATACACTACCGGCTAAAAAAATCATGAATCCATTCTTAACACGTAAAGTGCTTATAAAATATTTATTTTTGCAGACATCTTTAAATTATAGACATTTGAACAGTAGCCAAATTAGTAGTTTGATAGTGAGTTTTCTTTGTTAACGTTACACCTAATTTACTCAGAATTGAGAACTACTGAATTCCACATAGTTAAATATTAATAAATTTAATATTAAATTAAACTAATAGCGGCTTATTTGTTCAAAGAATATACGAAAAACCACTAGCCAGAAAAATTCAATCGTATGATTGCTTAAAGGAGCTAAAAAAGTCGTTTCCTGTTCTGAACCATAAGCAGTTTTATAAATTATTTTAAAAAGACGAAAACTTCGTCTCATCATTTAAGTTGATCGTTAAAACCAATCTTGATAAATTTAATTTTTATTGTTACTTTAAGCATTTCATTTGAAGCTTTATTCGCTTAACTCATCACAAAATTTCATGTAAAAAAAATTATATTGAACAACTTTAAAACAACTCCATTATGATTATTTTTTTGCCCTTAAAATTGGGTCTACGGGGTTCTTGTGAAATCATTGATTTTGTATTAATGTAAAAAGTTGACAGAATTTATTCAAAAACATAACAGCTTATGTTCACTACGCACAACTCGTAATCTCACAACTGTTTATTTCGTTTGGGAAGAAAATTTATTTCAGCTTTACGTTGGTAGCTTTGGAGCTTAATTTATTTTAATTAGTTTGGGCAGCCGAAAATGAAAATATTATGCTCTCGCTATTTGAGTGATCCTTGTTTAAAAGTTATATAGTAATAGCCACTACTATAAAATCATATCTTACATAGGTTGCCTAATGAACACTTCAAGCCATTTTCTTTGTTAGGTCTATACAATAACAACAACCTTTCATTCATATCAAAACACATGAATTTTTTTTCGTATTGTTTCAATCGTCACCACTGTTGTGGTAAAGTGCAATTAAACGTTGCAAGAACGTAACGTTATTCATTGGCTTTATGTTACGTTCTCATTATGTTGCGCATGTGGCTCAAAAAACGCATTTTGAAAACCTCAAGTATCAGAACGCTTCATTGGAACAAGAGTGTAACTAATTTGTTATGTTGCACTGGAGGTCAAAATTACTTCATAATAAACATCACATACACTGGAAAATATTAAGTATGCAACGTCATGATTAAGTTTACTATGCTGCAAGTTTACAAAGACAAACAGGTCTCGACTTACTCCAATGTTTGTTTTGAATGGTCTTGGCAAACCATTTGAGCAACACCAATGAAATATCTAGTATCTCGTATACGTTAAATAAACTCTGCTGTAACAAAATATGCTTTTTGTTACTGCAGATTAACTAAAATGAAACATGAAAACTAAGTGTTGAATATTAAAGATGTTTTGTGTGCTACTTGGGCATTTAGCTGTAAAAAAAAGTCTAGTGTTGCTGGAAATTTTGTTTGATAGTAAAATATCCAAAACAAATTGTGTTTTCTACAGCGTATTATGCTCCAAATTATATGCGCATTTATTTTGATGGTGAATATTGGCACTATAAGAGCCGAAAATTAGTGCGCCTAGGAAATTATGTAAATTAACAACAACATAAACCAAATTAAAACAAATATATTCGATAAATTAAACATGAATTTCCTGAAAATTGAAGGAATTGGATAGGGTTATCTAAAAGAATGAAGAGAAATTAGATTATTGGCATATCATTGAAAATTTGATGCATTTATTTTTCCACATTTCAATTATTTCTTATATTTCAATATGGCTATTGGAAAAAAATCATAGTTTTGCATGAAGCCAAGTTATCTTCGCAATGACTATTGTAAAACTATTTGGTCTCATGGTGACTTCCTTCTATGCCAATTTGCCGTTTAATGCATTTAATGGAGGCAAAATGGTTTTAAAAGGCTTTTTCAGCAGACCATAATAAGATAATATGAATAAGTCCTAAAAAGGCATTTCAATACAGCATTTAACGAGTTCATAAAGTCGAAATTATACCGATGATAAAAGTAAAAGGAATTTGAGAAACAAGGTTTTAAGATCGTTGTAACAAGCTGTGTAGGTTTTCATAAACTTGACTAAAATGTGAAACCCATTGGCACCTCTTGGTGCCATAATAAAACCAAATTGATTTCAAGTGGCTTTCATAAAACTTTAATAAAACATAATAAAGCCGGATGCTGTTAGCAATGTTACTTGGGTACACAGAAATGTGTGTGATTGCCATATGACATTCCGGTGACTTGATTCAGGAAAAGTCACCCCGGAGTAGGTTTCCATGAGGCCACGGATGGCCAGAAAATTATATGAATTGAACCCTAACAATATGGGTGTCAAAAGTCTTGAAATCGTTCCAGAATACCGTTTGCCATAGTTATTGGACCATCCGGTCACTTGGCTTCAGATTGGCCAGTTCAGAGTAGGTTCACATGAGTTCCCATCCCTAGAATATAGATTCATTAAGATTTTTAAATATTGTCAGATGAATAAAATAAATAAACATGTGGCATGCACCATTTTGTGGGTCTCTTGCGGCTGCATCACATTCAGCGGAATTCTTTACAGGTTCAGGTGCAACTGCAAGTTCTCTTCCAAGAACTTGATCAATAGCCGTCCTTGTGAAAAATTTGGCCAGCACTTTTGGATTGTCCATCCGGGATTCTATTGCCGACAAACATAACTCTAGCGATAGTTTCTGACTCGCGTTTATTACTCTCGACTGGCCAATCAGCAGCTAAGTCATCGAATGTACCGATAACGATAAAAAAATTCTTCTGGAATGTTTACACCCATATTGTTAGGGTTCAATTCATATAATTTTCTGGCTATCCGTGGCCTCGTGGGAACCTACTCTGAACTGGCCAACTCGAAGCCAAGTGACCGGATGGCCCCATAACTATGGCAAACTTTCTTCTAGAACGATTCCAAGAATTTTGACACTTATAGTGTTAGGGTTCAATTCAAATAATTTTCTGGTCATCCGTGACCCCATGGGAACCTGCTCCGGGGTGAATGGTCCAGGATCAAGTCACCGGATTATCATTTGGCAATCACACACATTCCTCCCAGCAAACACATGATCGTATATGATAGCGGAAAAGAGTGAAAAGTGGAGGTGATAAACGTACATTTTACATGAAGTCAAATGGACGCATGTACGTATATCGCCTCCACGTTGTACATATATCCGCTATCATATACGATTTTGTGTTTGCTGGGCTGTGTATTCTTTGAATGACTTTTAGTGTCACAACTGCTGATTTTCTATTGGAATCTTTTATAAGTCTACCATTATCGGAACATGGTTCCGGATATCCGGTATTTTCGAAGACAGATAATGTCCATTGGTTATATTAGACAATTTTAAAAAAGTGGTTGAGTTTCTTAATACAAAACTGTTAAAATATTTCTAATCGGTTGGATATTTCCATAGTTATAGCCATTTTAGTTCCGTGGGTAAAAACGTTCCCTGTCGGCCTCTTAAAGGTGTTTTTTTGTTGTTGTTGGAGACACAACGGTTAATAACTTAATTAGGTAAATCTAAAATCTACTCTCTAGATCCAATGGATTCCTAATACAACTTATCGCCAACTTAGTTGGAAGACTACTTATAAGGTAGATCATAATAATACAATTTTTCAAAAAAAGTTGTTTTTTAGTTTCATTTTGCGCTTCAAATAACTAAATATCATGTGAACTATTGGTTACTACTTAACGGTCAGAATTACGTTTGTTTGAATATTAGTATTCAGCAATTCCATAGAAAAAAGGTGAACGATCTCTCAGAATTTCATAATAACTGGTAGTTTTGTTCTTTATCGAATAAAATTGGACCCATATTTTTTAAAGTTTAAAAGTTTTTAAAAGTTATAACTTTTGAACCACAGAGCCGACTATAACAACTATTAACGCAAATAAAATATAATTAAATACAGTTTTTTAGAAAAAAATATTAAAGCCTACCTACATTGCGATATTCAATATGAAAAGATGGATTATATATGTTTTTCATGGTTTTCATGGTCTCGGTACCAAAGAATTCCATCGTTTTTATATTTTTTCTTGAAAACTAAGTCATTTTTTTTAATAACATTTCAAAAAATTGACGAATTATGTATCCTAGTTTTTGAGCTACATTTTTTCAAAACATATATGTTTTTAAGTTTTTGATGACACGCGATGACAGGATACACGCGGTTCAAAGTAATTTGCCAACCATGCGTCTCCATCAATCTTAAGTAATTTCTATAAGTTCGTTTAACTTTTTGAGAGCTGAGGGATGAGCCATGAACCTCGTGTTCTCATATTTGGGATAGATATGTTATCTCGAAAGGTCTTAGCTCTCAAGAAAAAAATATAAAAACGAGGGGATTCTTTGGTAAAGAGACCATGAAAACCATGAAAAATAAATATAATTCATTTTTTAATAAAAAAATGAAAATAGTTTTTTTATTAAATTTTTTAAAGGTATTAAGGAGTGTATCGAAAATAAGCTATCCACAAACTTTCTTTCAAATTTTGTTGAAAACCGATATTTTATTCATACAAAAAATTGATCCTTTATTGTACGAGGTTAAACTTGAACATAATGAAGACCGGATGAAATTTAAGTTATTCCTTCACGAATTTTCGAACTTTGGATCGAATGCTCTTCATCAAGTTCCGGACAAGTGTTGCATCGCATTTTTTGGACGCTTGAGCCCAAATTTTTTTGAACTCCTGCATGTTCCCAGCTGCCTTACCAGTCTTCTTGAAGACCCTCTTCACGATTGCCCAGTAACGTTCGATGGGTCGAAGCTGAGGGCAATTTGGTGGATTGATATTTTTATCAACGAAATCTATCCCCTTTTCCGCAAGCCAATTGAGAGTGGTTTTGGCATAGTGAGCCGACGCTAAATCCGGCCAAAACAGTGGAAGTGTACTATGCTTCTTATATAAAGGCAACAATCTCTTCTGGAGACACTCAGATCGATAGATTTCCGCATTTATAGTTCCGGTAGTGTAAAAAATGGTTGACTTCAAACCACAGGAACATATTGCTTGCCATACCAGTACCTTTCGACCGAATTTCTCCACTTGAATCGACCTGTCCGCATCGCTCACATCCTACCCAACGACGGCAGAAAAGTATTGTGGAAGGGTTTTTGAGTCCTCCTTTACATAGGTCTCATCGTCCATCAAAACGCATGCATCCGGACGCTGCAAAAGACGCGAATACAATTTCCGGGCCCTTGTTGCTGCTCGCTTCTTCTGTTCTGCACTTTGTTTAGAGATTTTCTGCTTTTTGTAGGTCTTCAGGTGGTTTCGCCTCTTGATACGCTGGATCATTCCGACACTCGTTCCTGCTTTTTTGGCCAAATCACGTATTGACATTGATTTGTTCTTCATGATTAGAGATACCAGTTTCTGCTCCAGTTTCGGGTTGGAAGAACCGGGTTTTCTGCCTCTTCCTGGTAGCTCATCCAAAGAATAGTGTTCCCCAAACTTATTAATGATGGTTTTAACACTCGCATGATGAATTCCAAACCGCTTCGCCAATTTTCGCATAGTAATACCCTTCTCACTTAGCCATGTGTCCAGAACCTTAATTTTCACTTCCTTTTCAATGCGCGACATTTTGAAAACGCAGAATTTGAACCACACAAACAAGTAAACAAAAGAAAACTGACAGTCAAACGCACAGCATGCAGTGTTCAGAGCATAAAAAACCATCACAAATACATGCGTACAACGCAAATGTATGTGGATAGCTTATATTCGATACACTCCTTAACTTTCATTTTCGTACTTAGTTGATAGAATCGACTGTGTGGTTCAAAAGTTATGATTTAAAAAATGCATTTATTAAAAAAAGTCAATTTTTCAGACCACCCTAACGCAGAAATGGTCAACCTAATGACAAAATAAAAAAAAATACGGGTCGAATATTATGCGATAATGAACAAAATTACCAGTTACTATGAAATTCTGAGAGATCGTTTATCTTTTGTCTATGTAATTGCTTTATTATGGAAACCTACTTCTTACTCCTAAAATATTTATATTTATATTTATTCGTTTTGTTAACATGGTTTTCGTACATAAAACATATGTCTCATAAATTGTAAAAAAAAACAATCGTGTTGTTCGTCTCAGCCAAAGGATTCCATTATACCTTATCCGAATAATGCACGAAATGATGTTGGATAACATCCTTCGGCAACAAATGGGGGTGCAAATTGGGATCGTCACGAAAATGGTTTGCTTTTGAACTTGTACACATTCGTTCCTCGTTAAATTTTCTAATTTATCACATCATTCGATTGGATATATTGGATATTTGGATATATTTATAGCAATTGGTTGCATTAAATAAAGAATGAAAGATCAGCAAACGGTAATTTTCTCATAATTGTGAAAATCTATTAAAGACTCTACTCGAAAAAAATAAGACAGATGATCGCCAAAACTTTATTTTAAAATTTACTTTCTTCAAATGCTCAGGGAATAAATTGAAACATAATTGTTAGGATTCTATTATATTGGTTTATTGGATCTTCTCTTAATGGACGAATGCCCGAATTTTGCCATTCCAGTCGTTTGTTTGAAAGCTTGCAATATTATCTTGCAGGGCAGTAAATAGTCATTGCGACCCGATACGATTCATCTGCCGATAACTCGTTTCAGAAGCTGAATTTCAAAATATAGCGTTTGATATAGCGTATACAAGATATAGCTTAGTGCTTGAGTATTGTCATACATTTAAATTTAAATTTACTTTTAAATTTGAAGCGAGAGAGCAAAATACCGGAAATATGTATATCTCTGGAAATACTTCATCAACGCGTGAAATATTTCCCAGACTGATGAACAGACATACGGTTCATTGTGTATGAATCAATTTTTGGTTATACTACAAGCTTTTAGATCGAAGATGGCGTCGAAAGAAGAGCCAGTGGGAAAAGCAATTGTGTGCGGTCGCAATGAAAATCTGGATCTGTCTGTAAGAAAACTTGCAAAAAAGCTTGGTTTTCCTGCGAGCACTGTCCATAACGTTTTTAAATCTTTCGATACACGTTTGACAACATCCAGGAAGGCTGGGAGCGGAACAAAAACGGATCTCATTGTGGCTTGAAAAATAAAAATGTCCCCAACTTTCGTGCAATTCCAAGCACCGGCAAGATATTAAGTCGTTCGCAAGTTGTATCGCGAATATTTGACGAAGTATTCCTGCGTTATAATGGACGACGAAACTTTTGTGCTGGAAGACTTTAAGCAGCTTCCCGGAATGTTTTATTATACTGCCATGCAACGGAACGGCGTAGACGCTCATTTCAGGACGAAGAAAAAGGCCAAGTTTCCCAAAAATATTTGGTTTGGCAGGCAATATGCAGCTGTGGTCGAGCAAGTCAAAGCTTCATCACTACCGGACGGTAAACAAGGAAATATACCGCGAAGAATGCCTAAAGAAGCGATTGTTACCATTCCTACGCAGCCATGACGCTCCCTCGCTATTCTGGCCTGATTTGGCATCTTGTCACTACACAGAAAAAAATAATGAATTTTAACAGGCGCGTAAAATTTCCTCTCGTTTAACTTCAAGCCAAAGGAAGCGTAAACAACTAATCTAGCGTTCACTTTAAGTGCATTAAATAACGCAGAAAACTACATGTTTTTTTTTTCAAACTGTGTACGCAAAAGATGTTTTGGAATGGTATGAAGCGAATGTAATCCATGTTGTACCGAAAGAGGCGAATTCACCTAACTGCCCGGAGTTGCGACCTATCGAGCGGTATTGGGCTCATCTGAAGAGAGAAAATTTCGAAAATCTTGGACAAAAGCAGCTAAATCGGTTGCAGAGAAGTCTGCACAGACCCTAATGGCTGGAGTCAACTCAAAAGTTCGTAGTTTCTTCATGCAGCCAAATTAAGTAGCTGTACTTAGTTTTAAGATGACTAATAATGCACAATTAAATGAATAAAAAATGCATCTTGGATTGAACTAACAGCAAATTTATTTTATTCCAAATTTAATCTGTCCAGATTTTGTCGCGAACAAGCCTTATCTTTTATTTTTGAAGATCACTCAATTGCATTGCAGTCAACATTGATATTTCTGGCAGGTAGAATGGAGCATAAAAATCATGGCTACTTTGTCAGGGTGCACAATACAATGTTACTGACTGAGCTGCTGCTCGGGCATAGCAAAACATTATCACTCTCTTAATTAATTCACAACTGTTTTATTTGGCATTTTTGGGTAAAGGGTAGTAAAAATTGAACGAAAAGTTTTCCCGCTGCATATTTCATCTGAACTTCGAGGGATTTGTGCAAAGTCAGTTTTCATCGAAACTAGTTCAAATTTTAGGAGGACGATCAGAATGCAATTAACATCACCTACGCATTGTGGCAACGAATATTTCAAAACTTGCATCCGTCTAATGTTCAAAGCTAGAAATAAGCTCCATCTCCGGGATCATTGAGAAAGTGATATCACCAATCAAAAAATATGATGGCTTCCTCACGATATGTCCCCGGAGTCATCATTAAAGCTATTTCCATATTTAATGATTTCCAAATACCACGCGCAGTATTACGAGTCAACCAATAATGCTTAAAGCGAGAATGTCGATATGCCTTTTCCCAAAATAGAGAGTGTCATTATTTGCGGTTTGAACAGCAATACGAATCAGTAAACCAGTAATACCAATTTCATGGCTACAGAGAAACCGTTCGTCAACCAAATTTGACAAACTTGTCAACAAAACAAGCGAACAAGCAAAATTGCAGATAAGCAGTTCAGATCGGCTCTTGTTCGATAAGAGGTTTTGATGCATGGATGGATCAAACAATAAATATGAATGCTTGAATGCGTCAACATAGGTCACCAAGAGTGCTTTTGTGTAGGCAAACGAAAAAGAAGAAGAGAAGAGGAAGATGAACGGCACCGAAGAAGCGAATCAAGCTTCTACAAACAAACTATCCAACAATGTAGGTAGGTTGGAATACGAAAATTCAAGCAACGACGGCGCGAGATAAACAGACGACGACCGAACGCGCGACTTATTACAAAACCATCAAACCCGTGCTTGCCAAGGTTAACATCTCCTTCTCGCTCACAATCTCCTAGATGCGTCGTCGAGCCCCAAAAAGCGTACGCGCGACAGTGCCGTTTGTTTAGCTAAATTGTGTTAGAATACGAATGGTGGTTAAGCTTGGAATGGTCGCAGTTTTGAGCGTTGTAAAGATGCAAAAAATGCACCTCCATTGCATCCTCAAAAAGCAAAAAAAAAACAAACACTTGCCTTCCAACCACCGTGGTTTGACAAATTGAAACACGATGAACCCTACACAAGACGTTCTCCAATCAACGGGATGCGAAAAAATCAAATGGTTATGAAACGGCCGGAGAAGTATGCACTCGATAGGGACTTGTTACTTTCCAGTCGCCGATGGCAACAGTGCTTTGGAGTTGGAGTGGCCTAGATTCGAACAACGAGATGATGATGTTGATGCTGGTATCAGTATCTAATGGTGATGCGAATAGCCATTCACTAAACGGTAATGGGAAATTGCTACTTTTGGCTCAGATGGGAAAATGAAATTTGATCATTAGGATACTTCTAATGGATGAGTGATACCTAACCAACAGATGTATAAGGTGGGTGTGTCATAAGTGGTTCTGGCCACCTGAGTTCACGTGCAAGCAAAATGGGATTGTATGAAAGTAGGGGATCAAAAGTTAATAAATCAATAATCTGAGTACATGCTTACGAACTGACCATGATTGAACTAAGCTCAACGAAGATAGCAAACCATTTTGATGCTAGTTGAATTGATGGGTTTCTGCAAAGGTCAGAAATTGACTGATTGATTTATTAATCCAAGTTGCATACTTACTATGTAAGTACCATCGTATATTGGATGGAGCCATTGGCTCTGTTTTGTTCTAAACATCGGAAGTTGATTGAATAGTTCTAAATTAAACCCTGAGTAAGAACGAAGGGCAAAGATGATGTGGTTACAATGGGCTGATATTTGTTTCTTGTTGGAAATAAACCTGTATTCTTGATGTGGGGCTTAGGTTTCTAACTAGACACACATAGTTTTCCAGTGAAAGAGCATGTATGTGGATTGATTATGATTGTACAATTGATTTCTGTTTGTTGCCAAGGAGGAATAGGTTGTCGACTAATTAATTTCTCAGTATTTAGCACACAAGCTTTGTGTGGGAACCCACCCAGGATGCTGGGTGTTTGTTTCTTTCTGTTTCTTCCAGTTCTTGTGATGCTTTTTGATGATGTCTCAATTTAAATTTGGCATGTGATTTGCAGAGTATCGCTCTACAATTCACATCTGTTTTTGGCAATTCAATCACCACCGATTAATTGGAAATATTCTGGCAAACTGTGAACGATTATTTTGATTTAGTGCTTACGTAAGATCTGCAGTACACACATGAAAACGCGACGCGAGATTGGACACTACACTTATGGCTCTTACAAACCATGAGTTGTGTCCAATATCGTGTCGCGTTTTCATGTGTAAACTGTGAACCGCTGCTATAATATTGGTGAAAAAAAAAAAACTAAAACGTTATGAAATCATCATGTTCAGACATTTAACTCATGGATCATTCTCAATTGGATAAGGCTTGATGTCATTCGTTTTAGTGTAATCTATCCTTTGAGCCACTTTGCCATACCTACAAAGCATCAGATGCGGTATTATAGAATGCAAGCAGTATCGATTGGTGCGAATTTATTTGCTCTTTGGTCATATTAATCTAGATGAAATTTGTACAGGTTTATCATGGGCAATATAACGTTGATTTGACATCAACAGAACTAATAATAGCGTTCTATGGGAATGTTGTAGCTTTCACATGCAGCCAACAGAACTGAAATCGGTTCACAAACAGCTGAGATACCGATGTGACATTATTTGAAACACCCCCCGGAAGAGTCCGTCTTCGTGGGAGACTCCACCTCATCTACCATGGGGGTAGGGACGTCCAAGCGTCCACCTGGCGCTTCTAAGAAGCGGATAGTGTCCGACGCCCCCATAGCGAAGAAAACCTACGCAAACGTGGCGGCGGGGTCAGAGTGTCCATTCTCGTGACCAGCTCCGGCTGGCGCACCGGCGAGATGCTCCTGGAGCTAAAAAAAACCACAAAGTTAAAGGGCCCAGCTTATAGAGACCCGGCAAAACAGGCCTTAGGTGAAAGTATGGAGGTACGCGTCCTCGTCTCACAGGTGACGATCCAGTGTAAAAACCTGGATGAGATCACCAAGGTAGACAAGATCTCCACCGCACTGAAGGAACAGTGCAAGGTCGAGGTTGCCGCCGCAGACATGGGGGCAAGTTCCCGGCTGCTAAGGGTATTCGAACGAGTCAATCGTAATGAAAATAACCCAACTAAACCTGAACCATTGTGAGGCCGCCCAGCAACTACTGTGTCAGACAGTTCGTGAGTCGGCATCGGATATCGCCATAATTTCCGACCCATACCGCATCCCAGCCGGCAACGGCAACTGGGTTGCGGACAGGTCCAGGTTTTCCACTATGCTCGATCGTATGACAACTGAGTTAACTGGCCTAAACCCGTTGGTAATAGCGGGGGACTTCAACGCTTGGGCGCTTGGGCTTCTTCTGGAGGCCTTGGCTAGGCTCAACGTGGACCTAGCCAACGTGAGTACCAAGAGTACCTACCATAGAAACGGAGCGGAATCGATAATCGATGTAACTTTCAGCAGTTCAGGGCTGCTTAATAATTGGAGGGTGGATGATAGCTACACCCATAGCGACCACTTGGTGGTTCGTTATTGTATCGTCGACAATTCAAGGCAGCGTGCGGAAGGAGGAGCATCCACTCCATTCACCGGCAGATGAAGGACGTCCTACTTTGACGTAGATACATTTATGCGACCATGCCGAGGGAAGTCAAACCGAGGAATGGAAGATCGCCGGTGTATTGGTGGACGGAGTCGATCGCCGACCTCCGAAGAACATGTCTCCAAGCAAGACTGAGGGTGCAAATAGCGCCGTCCGACCCCGATAGAATCGAGTGTAGAGGGGCGCTAGTCGCCGCGAAGGCCACACTAAAGAGGGAGATAAAGGCCAGCAAGCGAGCCTGCTTTGAGGGCCTGTGTCAGAAGGTCAATACAAATTCATGAGGTGACGCCTATCGGGTAGTAATGGCCAAAACCAGTGGAACGGAGGTTCCAACCGAGCAATTACCAGAGCTGCTGCAGGTGATCGTTGGGGAATTTTTTCCGAACCACGACCCGAGTCCATGGCCCCCTGCCACCGTAGATTTGTCCCATGATCAGCGTTCCAGTATCCCAGACCTTAACGCTGTCATAGCAACGGAAGGGTGGGCGGCTCAGCTGAACACCTGTGACCACGTGGGCATTGACAACGGCACAACGGGGGTGACGGTGACGAACGAAGAACTCATTGCGATAGCAAAGTCGCTAAAGGTGAACAAAGCGCCAGGACCGGATGGTATTCCGAACCTGGCCATCAAGACGGCTATATTCCTGGCTTCCGAAATGTTCAGGGTGGTGATGCAAAGGTGTCTGAACGAGGGCGTCTTCCCGGACGCCTGGAAAATTCAGACCCCAGTGTTGCTGCCAAAGACATGGAAACCACCAGGGGATCCATCGGCATGTAGACCTATATGTCTGTTGGACACAGCGGGTAAGGTGCTCGAGAGGGTAATCCTCAACAGACTGACAAAATTCACGGAGGGTATAGGCGGTCTGTCTAATAACCAGTTTGGCTTCCGTAAAGGGAAGTCGACGGTGGATGCCATTCTGTCCGTCACCAAGACGGCTGAAGTGGCAATCCAGCGCAAGAGGCGAGGAGTCCGCTACTGTGCAGTGGTCACCCTTGACGTGAGAAATGCGTTCAATAGTGCCAGTTGGGTGGCTATCACCGACTCGCTCCAACGCCTTCTGGTTCGTCAGTACCTGTACAAGATTCTGGGAAGCTACTACCAGAATCGCGTACTGGTGTACAATACTGAGGTAGGCCAGAAACGTGTTCAGATCACCGCAGGCGTCCCACAAGGTTCGATCTTGGGTCCGGTGCTATGGAACAAGATGTACGATGAGGTACTACGGCTTGAGTTCCCGAACGGGGTGAAGATAGTCGGGTTCGCGGACGACATCACCTTTGAGATATGTGGTGAATCCATTGAAGAGGTGGAGCTAACAGTCTCGGAGCTAAGATGTCTTTGAGGTACTTGGGGGTCATGATCGACGATAAGCTGTCCTTTATCAACCACGTCGATTACGCCTGCAAAAAATCCTCTATAGCTATATAGGCATTATCCCGCATGATGTCGAATAGCTCTGTGGTGCAAGGGAGTAAGCGTTAACTCCTGGCTAATGTCGCCCTGTCCATACTTAGGTACGGCGGGCCGGCATGCATCACCGCCTTGAGTACCAAGAGCTACATGAGTAAGCTAGAGAGTACGCAAGGCTTATGTGCCTAAGAGTGGTAAGTGCATACCGAACGGTATCACGCGACGCGATCTGTGTCCTAGCGGGGAGGATGCCAATAGGCATTGTTATAACAGAGGATGATGAGTGCTTCGAACAACGTGGAATAAGAGGTATTCGAAAGACCACTAGAGCCACATCTATGGTGAAGTGGCAAAGGAAATGGAATAACTCCACCAAAGGTCCGACTAATCCCGGAACTCTCCGGATGGGTTGGAAGGCGACACGGTGAAGTGAACTTCCACTTATCGCAGATTTTGTCAGGCCATGGCTGTTTTAGACAAATTCTGCACAAATATGGGCATGCAAAGTCCTCCGTATGCACTGAGTGCGTGGGAGTTGAGGAAACCACGGAACATGTGTTCTTCGCCTGTCCTCGCTTCGACGGCGCGAGATCCAGCATGATAGCCGTAAGCGGTCACTACACGACTCCGGATCGTTTGGTCCAGCGGATGTGCCAAGACCGGGACATCTGGGACGCGGAATGCAAAGCTGCCTCCCAGATTGTCCTCGATCTCAAACAAAAATGACGAAACGACTAACGGCAGGTCGCATGGACCACCTTACTACGGAAGCCCTAGGTAGTTAGACATAGTGGGTGCTTATCAAGCTCAATACGGGTGGGTTTTTAGTGCGTCGAGGAGTTGGCACCCTCATCCCCACACCCTGAGTTCTTCAGGAGCCTGGTTGCAGATTTTGAATCCCGTAAAAAAAACACACACGCACACACACACACACACACACACACACACACACACACACACACACACACACACACACACACACACACACACACACACACACACACACACACACACAAACACACAAACACAAACACAAACAGAGTCGTATGATTTATGACACTCAGTCTATGGCGTATATCGTCAAAGTTTATATTTCACAAAACTGCCAGTTTAGAGCTCAATCAAATGAATGATATAAATAATCAGCAAAATTTCTGTTTAGTTTTTTTGTTGACAAATATTCAAGAAAATTTATGTGTGACCAAATCTCTAATTCTATTGTGGAAAAATGAAGCATTCTACACAGCAAATGAGTTTTCCTTGTTTGCACATCAATACAAAAGAGCCAAAAGCGAATATGAAGAGGTCTTTCAATATTTGGAACTTTGGCATTTGGCAAATTATATTGAAAGACCTGTTCACTATGGTTGGGTCTTTTGTGTTGATAATGGACATTGATTGAACGTATATAAATACATCCATTTGGATTTACACAAAAACCATGTTTTTTTAATTTATTACGATTATAATAAATTATAAATTATCTATTATCATGCAAGTATTATGTCTCATGAAATGGTAAAAAGTAGACCGAGTTTCAAAGTCCTTGCAAGTATTTTTTTTTCGAAAAATATAAAAGGAACTCGACCCCATATTAAAATTTAGTGCTCTTCGCTTGCCTTGGATTAAGTTTAAATAAGGGAAACGTATCATATGTGCAAAAATTTCGAATTATTTGAACTAGTTGATCATCTTTGATAACTGATATACTTTTCAGCAGTTACCATCGAATGGATTTTTTTCGATGTTTCTACCCTTTCTCATATCACCCAATAATTCACAATCATCGTATTATGCCGGATTTACTCAGCTATTAAAAAAATGGCTAGTTTTCCGCCCTTGGATTTAAAATTAAAAAAAAAAGATCCCTCTGGAAAAACTGAACAATTGCAAAAAGTATCGAATTTTCATAACGTGCGTGTGACATTCAATTGGATTTGTAGCAGCTGCCGAGGTCAGCTGGTTGTCAAATAAAACAAACAACATGGAACAGATTACAGCCTTTCTCACCTCCCTTGACGAACATCACAATCCACGAGGACCTACGCGATGTTTCAGCCATAACGAGATAATGACACCGCAAAGCCAGTAATTAATGTAATGATTGCTTGTAATTGAATGATGCCTCCGGCAGACGATTTAAACCAGATCCATTCGATCGTGCGTTCCGAGGAAGGTGTATGTATGCTGGAGCTGTAAGCAAAATGCTATTTGCTGGCGGTAGTATTGATTCGTAGGAACAGTACCTACCATTCGTATGTGCTATTTGTTCTCACCTTCTTCCGAAATGAATAATGATGCGCTTGACCAGTCAGCCGCTCGATTTGGATTGAAGGTGTTGATTCCTCATCATCAAGTCCCCCGGCAGTGACGGCACCAAACATGTGCCAAAAGCCGTTTAAGCTCATCAAGAATCATAGATTTTAGCTTTGCGGTAATTGCCGATTATATCTTTGCGGAATAGGTCCCATCGTTCACGTTGTTATGTGAGTTTTTTTTCTCCCTCTCGAATTTGCCCTTTCATCGATATGGACTGCAGCGGTGGAGAGCTGGATGTTTATAGCATTGCTAAGTGATCTTTTAGCAAGGATAATCTTCTGGCAAATAGTTTGCTAAATGGCAGCATGCATGGTCGAGATTCAGTGTGGTGAAGTCATCATGGCCCACTGCCATCTGCCGGAGGGTGATGTATGACTTTTGGGGCAAAAAATTAATTAGATACTTGCGGAGGTCTGTCACGCTTTCTTCAGATTCAGCGGTAGTTTTTGTTTGGCTGTTTAAGGACTTCTAGCAGCGAAACGGATTTTTTTTTCAGCGACTCATATTTAATTGCTAGCTGAAAGTGCGTTTAATAAAAGTGTACAAAAAAGATGAGTGAATTGGTCAAGATCATGTCGTGCTCGTCAGCTAACAAGACTTCCAATTTAGCGTGAGATTACTCAACAACGCTACTCCCTCACGTTTGCACTGGGCTGCTAGTAGTAATGTCGTAGCATTCCGTTAGAACTAATCCATCTGAATCCGCGACTGGAATAATAATGAGATCATTCGTAATACATGACGCAATCGTTTCTTGCAAAGCCGTCGGCAGGAAATCATCACCAAAATGTTCAAGGCAACACTCAAAACAAATCGCGGGTACATTAAATGTCAGCAGTTTAGTTATCAATTCGCAATCGTTATTCCTAACCAGATTTAATTTGTGTTTCTTTATACGCAGGATTTGGGATTACAAAGTTGATGTGAATATATGCTTTATGGAACTCACTTTAAACCTAAAATAACGCGTGTTCAGTGGAATAATTGTCGTAAAGCAAAAATGATGTACGCATTTCATCTGTTTTTTCTACGATCTTATCTATTGTAAACAAAAATGCACTCGTTATTTTGTAGTCACTACCAACGTCACCCACACAAATTAAGAACAGTATGTTAGTAGGATTTCATGTTATGATAATGGTGTTAGTATGTACAGTGACATACAATACAATAAGACCAAAGCCTGACTTTCATACAAAATGGTCATTTTAGAGGACTTGCCTTTTATTTTCTCGAGAACCAATTGAGCTGAAATTTCGGCTGTGGTCCAGAAGTAGCCAAAATTCTCATCCGCATTAAATCCATCATTTTTCATTCACCGCTTTAAAAGTTACAGACACCGCATACGACAAAACAATAAGACCACTTTTTGATTTCCGTAAAGGATGCCCGAATTTGAGGATCTGAATTTTGATTATTGATGCACGGGTTATTTTATTATCAGTATACTATAGATTGTAATTCACACTCATCAACATGGCTAAACTATGGATATCAAAAGGAGGTCTTATTATTTTGTCGTAGGTGGTGTCTGTAGTTTCTGAAGTGGTGAATGAAAAATTATGAATTTATTAAAGATGAAAATCCAGGTTATTTTTAGGCTATTGCCGAAATTTCAGTTCAATTACTTCACGGGAAAGTGAAAGACAAGCCTCCAAACATGACCATTTTGTAAGAAAATAGGGCTTTGGTCTTATTGTATTGTCCGTCACTGTTTGTGTTGGCGAGTTGATATTGAAGTAACTATGATGTTGAATTGTAATTATAGATTTTTGTTCGTCTTGTAACACAGCCTTCAGTACATCATTATTGTAGAAAGAGCAGGATTGCCGGCACTTACTTATACCGTCAGTGGGGATGAGATTGGGCAAAATAAACATAGTTTTTCGTTCCTTGTTACATTGTCATTTTAGCTATAAAATCAATTTGAATTATGTGAGTATATTATTCAATCATACATTTAGATGAAATGAATGAAAATGAAATCTTAAATTACTAAAATTTCATAAATATTGACCCAATGTCACCCCTTATGGGTGGAGCCAAAAACAAAAATTTGATTTCAATATCTTAAAATATTTAAATATCACGTATCTTTAAGAAGTATCATTGGATACCTTCATTAGGGGCTGTCAAAATACCACGTGGATAGTTTTTGAGTGGTTTGAGACCTCCCCTTCCCATTTGTGGACAATCAACCATAAATATTTTTTGGAAAATTTGAATGGACTGTGATAATTTGGCAACTACCTCCCTCCCTACAGTGTTCAGATGGGCTGTCCATACACTCCTCGTGTATTCCGTATGTATGATTGGGCCATCACCCATGGCTATCCACGAACATATGCGTCAAAATGTGTCAGTAAAGAAGACAAGCCCAAAGGAAGGAAAAGGATCTCTAATAAAAATAACGATAAAGAAGAGCCCAACGACGTGTTTGGGGTATCGTCCAAACTATTTGTGGGATGGTTCTATCATCCGAGTTATCGTTCGTGTATGGTTTCTGTTTGTTAGGGATGCGTTTGTTGTACTTTCATGATTCGGCGTGAGAAACCGTATTACCGTAATTGCAATAACTAGCAACACAAATTTCATCAAGGACAGCCCTTAATTGACATACGCAGTAAAAATTATTTTGTTATTGTTTATTTTCATGCGCATAAAAATGCACAATAATCTCAATTTTTAAATCTGTTTTCAAATTTACACGACTCTACAATCAAAGCCTGTAATATTTGCTCAGTTGAATTTTACATGATCTGCTTAAATGACTTCCACGTTTATTACTACATCCATTTATTTCTCGCGTTACAAAGGGGGAGACAAGGAGGAGAGAGGCGAGAGAATTTGTTACCTTATTGTTAAATTCAACTTATATCATAACAATAAAAATTCCAAGATAGGTGCTACAAGTTGTGACTGGAGAAATCGTAGATAACATCATTATATCATTTTACAAATTAACAATCATCTTATTTTCACCGAAACACCTTTATTAACACCTTGGTTTGCTTAATCAAACATGTTTTTGAAATCCAGATCATTATTGGTTAGAGGATTGGGCTGATGAACTGCGTTCCTGAACCAATCCTACATGTTGCTGTGGAAACTAAGTAATCTTCAATGTCCCCGGCCTTGAGTAAGTTGAACTCTGCGCACATCACAATTTTAATCTCTGTTGTACACGGAACGCGGTTCACAGCTGTTTCAGATGTAATACTGATATTACCTATTTCTTTTATAAGCAATAAATCAGGTTTATTGGCCGGATTTCAAATCTACCCTCAAATCCACAATCACAAACATTAGTTCTCTTTGCTTACGGATGGCAAATATGACAGCTGAACGAGAAATCAGCTTGAATAAACTTGAATGAAAGAACATTTTTCTTCACAGGATCATGTAAATACGTATGGTCGTGCATTTAAAAACGAGTGAATTAAGATTCATTATTCTTGCAGCGTGTACTAATGTAATTTTCAATTAATAAACACTTATTTTTTAATGTGTAAATTTAAAATTGAGCAAAGCAATTGATTGCCTTCATGTATTTTTTATATATATAAGCATCTTACACCACATATTTTTTTGCTGTGCACCTATACTGTGGAAGTGAATAATTCAGCCTAAAGAGCATCGAAACATTTGGAAAGTTTTGTTGAAATATGTGAAATGGTATTTGTTAATGTGTACAGAAAAAAAATCAACATAGGTATCGCCATTTTAGTCAAATTTTTTTGATTATCAATAATAATAATAAGTTAAAAAAAATCAAATGAACATAGGAAACATTTGCATCACCCAGTATAAACCAATTTATTTCTGCTTTTGCTTTTCATGTTTGTTGACAATATCCTTAATTTTTTTTTTGAATTGAATGTTCAACTTCTTCCGACGTTTTGGTTTGCTGCTTTCATCGTCGTCTTTTCACTTTTGCCGCTTGGTGACCACTTTTCTGAAATCTTCCTGGGTCTCGTTTTCCACCTTTTTCTGAACATTAACATTAACATCTTCCACCGTATTGCTGGAACCTGCAGGGATATGAAATTTCTTCCACCTCTTCTGTGTTCCGCTATCTAACACAACTACTCGCTTTGAATTCAAAAAAACTTTGAAACTGTCTTCAATGGCGTCAGGAGAACTTGGAACAGAATCAATGCTTTTCAGGAGAGGATGTACGCTATTCGGGTAAATGCTGCATTTTTTAAATCCCGTCTTGAGAGTTTTCTGCCGATGCTAAGACTGTCCATAAGATCCTTCAGAAAACTTGAGAAATGTGCCTTTTGGAGGGTCGGAGCTGAAGACAGTCTTTGTTCTTTGTATGCACGAAGAATGTTCCTCCAATTTCGTTTCATTGGGCAAAAAAAAAGCCACATCTAGTAGCTGAGTGAGATGAGTTGAATTCGGTAGAAGACGAAAATAATGTCTTTTGATTGCCACAACTGTAGCAGATGTGTCGGAAAATTAGTACCGGCATTATCTCCAATAAGAACCTTTTTTCCATCCAACGAAGCACTCAACGCTCTCTTCTACACACTTCGAAATTATGAATTTTACACGAGACGTAAGTCATGTTTGTGAAAAGATTTCGTGTAAAATTATGTCTCCTGAAACTGATACATACTTAATTCGACGAAAGATGTGTTTGACAGAATTTATTTTCTCATCCCTTTCAACTCATTCTTATGTGCTAAAGGACGCTTGCATGTGTCGGTCTCAGGGGACAGAAATTTACATGACATTTTGGTAGAGTGTATAATAATGCCAATAAGCATCATCCCAGCCTTGTCGCAGACTGTGCCGCGTGACACTGTGCGATACGCGCTGACCACTTTCAGGCACATTAGCCTGTGCGTACTATCCAGCTTACCTAGGTAGCTCTTAGTACTTAAACAGAGACCCACGCTGCCTCACCGTACCTGAGTATGGACAAGGCAACACTAGCCAGGAGCTTCCGCTTGCTCCCTTGCACCGCCAAGCTATTGGACATCATGCACGATAATGCCGATGCAGGCATGGAGGCTTTCTTTCAGGCGTAATCAACGTGGCTGATAAAGGACAGCTTGTCGTCGATCATGACCCCCAAGCATCTTTAGGGACCGCTTTAAGGTGATAGTGCAGTTGCGCGCATTAATCGTCGCCTGTTGCTCCGATTTCCTGATTCTCCATAGATCTCAAGGGTGATGTTATCCGCGAAATCGACAATTGTTTGTCTCTTTAGTCTTTAGTCTCAACACTTCGCCATACATTGCATTCCAAAGCACCGGGCCCAGGATAAAATCTTGCGGAATTTTTTAGGCGATTTGGACACAATTATGTCCACCTTTTGTGTTGTGAACCAGTACACGATTCTGAAAGTTGGAGACCTTGGAACGAGTTGGATTTGCCTCCTTCGGCACAAAAACAACATCGTTGGCTTCGTACCACTCCATCACCGGTTTCACGTAATAACAAGATGCCAGATCCGGCCATAACAGAGTGTCACCTTCGAGACTGGAGGAAGGATAGCAGGCGCTTCTGGAGGTATTCTTCTTTGTTTATTTGGCCGTTAATGGTGCCGGTAATTATGTACGGCTTCCTGATATTGCCGCACCCACAGATCGCCTGCCACACCAAGTACTTCTTGGCAAATTTGTCGACCTTCTTCTTCCGAAACTTCTCTGGAACATCAAGACGGGACTTTCCGACGAAAAACTCCAGGCCAGGGATCTGCTTGGCGTCCAATTTAATATAAGTCTCGTACGATGCATTTCGGCTGCATCAACCACTCGCGGTACAGCTTTCTGGCGCGGGATTTGGCCACCGTATTTTGTTTATCGGTTCGGTTAGGCATCTTCCTTACCTTGAAGGCATGAAGTCCGGCCCGCTTCGTTGTCTGCTGGACGAACCGGACGGAAGAATTGACTTTCTTGGCCACGTCCCGAATCGAATGGTTCGGATTGCGCTTAAAGTAATCCCTCACCTTCCTTGCGTTCACGGGGCCGGTCGTCTACTCTTTTTTCCGCTGCCAGCTCGTGTCGCTGGATTGCATGGGTCACTTTAAACGATTTTACCATACGGGACAAGATCGAATTGTCGATGACCAACTTTTTTCGTGATCCATCTGTGGGACGGGCCTGGATTTTCCATGACCGCGCCCATAATATTTTATCGAAGCACTTCTTACTTGGAAGCCATCTCGATAGCCACTTGACAGATTGTGACGAAATTGTACGAAAATAAACATTACACTCTAAACTAGTTTAACCCAAAATTTAATCAATTTCTATCCTTGCAATAAAAAATTATACACAAAAGAAAGTGCTTCATTTTTTTCGAGAACCCTATTGTTGCAAGAACGTTTTGGGTCCGACGACGGTTTGGCTTCCGGCAGAAAGTTTGTTTCAATGCAGGTGACGCATCAATTTCCACTATCACTTTCACCTCAAATCTATAATGATTCAGTTTTAGTTTTGTGTTTTGAAATAAATTTTCTCGAAAAAACCGCTTCGTGAAATACAAACACGTCAATCCTAGAGTGCGACCTACTTCGATCTACTTCATTTAGGATCATTTATCTACTCGGTGTTAATTAATGATTGAGTGAAGTTCTTCATACATCATTTTTTGTTTTTCAGCTTTTGAAACGAGCTACCTTAAACGAGTTTAACTGAGTCTACACTCAGTGAAATAAACTTTCGATATTCATAAGATTGCATTATGATTATTTGCTATAAGAAAGCTGTATGAATTTCATAAATTTGCCTTATGAAATATAATGATGTTGGAAAGCTTAAAGGCAAACAAGAACAAAGTCGTGTAAAACAATATCCATTCATAAGTCAACCTTATGAAATTTAAAGCATCGTTCATAAGTTGAACCTTATGAAATTCTTAAGATTATTTGGCTGAGTGTAAGTGAGTGGCAGCAACCCTGGGAAAGATATTAAACAACCTTGGAAAAGACATTACCAATTGCTTAAACATTACACTCGATGAAATAATGGAAATCCTGTAACACAATGTTACGCACTCCTCCAGGGTGTAATGCCATAAAGCTCACCATCCCTTATACGGAGGAGAGGGACGTTCTCACTTTCGACACCAAGTGATTCACCCCCGGCTCATGTTGATTTCTTAATCTATCCGACCAATAAACAGCTCCACCACACCCCCACAGTTAAATGTCTCAGCCATAGCTCATCCGGCTTAGAAGTATTACCTGCTTTTTTTGGAAGAAATCAATAATAACTCACACGGTCTCACGCAATCGCACCGGGTACTGATCTTTCGCGGAAGAAACCACGTCGTGGCGCCCTCGCGTAGGCGTTGCCGTAGTAGGCTGACATTCTGAATGTGACGGATCTGCCGACAAAAACGATGACAAGATTGCCAGATTAAAAGGTTGCTCGCATCTAAACGAGCGCACTTTGCTGCTGGGATTTGCATAGGTAATTGAGGGTTCAAAGGCGCGCGCACGCATTCGGGCTCATCATTCAGCTCACATAAACAACAAACTGCTGGCGTGCGGTCGGTTGCTCGAACAAATGGATTTGAAGTTACTCGGAGAGAAAGAACGCGGCACTAAAACGTGTTTTAACGGATTTTAAGTTTTACGAGTTGTGTGAGAGTGAGTTCACCCGATGCTTTGTCTCTCAGTCAGTTAGCGAGTCAGTGTTTACATTGCCATTCGTTAGCGCATAAAATCATATGTTGACTCACATGTTGACAAAATGCAAATTAGTATCGTTTAGTGTCAACACTCGTTTCGACTGTGATTGCCACAGACAGGGCTAAGGTATTGAAGCGTTCAGAGCGTGCCGTGCCTCCACCGAATGAGATTCGGCTTGGTGCATGGGTTGTGAGTTGATGTTGTATTGTTGCTCTGCTGACACTGCATTGCAAGCTTTTATTTCGAGATACGTTCGGTTCTTCGTTGTTTAAAATAGACAGCGTGAACTGAAGCAAATTTGAAATTACTGTAAATAAGCGTTGAATATTGACGACACTTCTTAACGGGATAATCGAGGATCGGCAGGCAGGCCAAGGCTTGGGTGTTCATCTCCAAATCACGTGAGCGTTACTACACCGATTATGCATCGTTTGTTTATTCTTGCTCGCCAAAATAGGGAGAAGTAGAGAGAATGAAATTGTAACAAGTTTGAACGGCTCATGGACAACGTTGCCATATGTTAGATCCATTTTATCGACTTCGACCACAAAAAGAGCACCAAATTAACACCACGGTAACGCTTTGACAACTCAGAACAATGTCCTCTTGGTGAGTCAATGTACATATTCCTTGCTTATTGGACAGTAGATGATAGATTCGTAACTGAGCATCAATAGCGGATGACAACTAATTGTAAAGAAGCTATTTTTACTGTTTGGATTGATTTTAGGTCTTTGACATATATTAAGAAGACTAAGATGTTTCCTAAAATGTCCTGGTTATTTCAGATGTTGGACGATGGAATAGTGTTTGGGTATCAATGAGAGCTAAAACATCATGATTATTGTATTTTTTAAAGCCGTTGAAGGGTAACAGGTACAGGTAAAGTGAGTCAAATGTTACAAAATAGCATAGCATAGCATTTTCCGACCATACACAATCCTGGGTTGGCTGTTGTAGAGACGCCAGAAGAGCTGCCTTGGGTGTGGCAGGCCCTTCATCCATCAATCTCTTTGCACAACACCTGGCCAGGTCCTTATGATCAGCTAGGGATGGGAGGGAAGTGTTGATTAGATGTCTACTTAAGAAGATGCTGAGAGCTCATGCTGCCTTCATAGACATCTGGAGTTGGAAGTTGGATGGGATTGTGCGAAAGGCTTTCCTTGGCGAGAAAGCATATGTATATTTATATGTATACTAGCTGAACCCGGAGCGTGCGCTGCTACGCTTGCAACTAAATGAAAGAAAATTTAATGTAACTGGCACGTTTATGGTTTTTTTTTCGAAATGAATTTTTTTTTGGAATAAGCAGGGGTTCAAACTTTTATCAAAACATGCTTCTTACCCGAGAAATACACTTTTTGTGTTTAAGTAACCTGGACAATTCTCATTTTTGGTAGAAATTTGTGTTTCATTTGTATGGGAGCCTTCCCTTCCAGAGGGGGGTGGTTTCTCAAACCACCATACAATCATTGCCTTCAAAACCACCCAAAATGGGGAGGGGTATTGAACTGGCATTGAAACATTTCTTGCCTCCAAAAACCTCAACATGCCAAATGCCAAATTTGGTTTCATTTGCTTCATTGGCTCTCGAGTGATGCTAAAAATTATGTTTCATTTTTATGGGAGTCTCCCCTTCCAGAAGGCGGAGGGGTCTCAAACCACATTAGAAACATTTATTTCTCTCAAAAACCTCCACATGCCATTTGCTTTAGTTTTTATCGAGTTTTGCAGAAATTTGTGTTTCATTTGTATGAGAGACCCCTCTTTCAGTGAGCGGAGGAGTCTAAAACCACAATAGAATCATTTTTTGCTTTCGAAAACCTCCGCATGCCAAATTGGGTTCCATTAACTTGATAAGTTCTCGAGTCATTCAGAAATTTGTGTTTCATTTGTATATGAGCCCTCCTTTCAGAGAAGGGAGGGGCTCGCTTCAACTTAGAAACATTTCTTGCCTTCAAATGCCTTCAATTGCCTTCCATTTACTTGATTAGTTCTCGAGTTATGCAGAAATTTGTGTTGGATTTGTTTGGAAACTCCCCTCCCTCCCTCTTCCAGATGGCGGAGGGGTCTCAAACTTCCATAGAAACATTTTTCTCCTCCAAAAACCTCCACATGCCAAATTTGGTGTCATATGCTTGATTAGTTCTCGAGTTATGCACAAATTTGTGTTTCATTAGTATGAGGGGTCTTGAGTTACCACAGAATCATTTCTTGCCTTCAAAAACCTCTACCTGCCAAATTTGGTTCCATTTACTTGATTAGTTCTCGAGTTATGCAGAAACTTGTGTTTCATTTGTATGGGAGCCCCGCTGCCCCCTACCAGAGAGAGAGGAGTGGTCTCGAACCACCGTAGAAACATTTATTGCCTTTAAAATCCCCGCAAGCCAAATTTGGTTCCATTTGCTTTATTAGATCTAGAGTTATGAAGAAATTTCAGTTTCATTTGTATGACAGCACCCGTTCTAGGAGAGGGGAGGGGTCTCAAACCACCATAGAAACATTTTTCGCCACCAGAAAACCCCACATGCCAAATTGGGTTCCATTTGCTTGATTAGTTCTCGAGTTATGCAGAAACTTGTGTTTCATTTGTATGGGAGCCCCGCCCCCCCTACCAGAGATAGAGGAAGGGTCTCGAACCACCGTAGAAACATTTATTGCCTTTAAAATCCCCGCAAGCCAAATTTGGTTCCATTTGCTTTATTAGATCTAGAGTTATGAAGAAATTTCAGTTTCATTTGTATGACAGCACCCCTTCTAGGAGAGAGGAGGGGTCTCAAACCACCATAGAAACATTTTTCGCCACCAGAAAACCACACATGCCAAATTTGGTTCCATTTGCTTGATTAGTTCTTGAGATATGCAGAAACTTCTGTTTCATTTGTATGGGAGCCTCCCTTTTTTGAGAGGGAAGGGGTCAGAAACATTTTTTGACTCCAAAAACTTCCGCATGCTAAATTTGGATTCCTTTGCTTGATAAGTTCTCGAGTTATGCAGAAATATGTGTTTCATTTGTATGGGAGCCCCCCCTTTCAGAGGAGGGAGGGGTCTCTTACTATCTTAAGAACCTTCCCCGGCCCCAAAAATCCCTGCATACAAATTTTCACGCCGATCGGTTCAGTAGTCTCCGAGCCTATTAGGGTCAGACAGACAGACAGACAGACAGACAGACAGACAGACAGACAGACAGACAGACAGACAGACAGACGGACAGACAGACAGACAGAAATTCATTTATATATATATATATACTAGTTTATTTGTGGACGCAGTAGCGCCCGTGGCAAGTGTTTTCTCAACAAAAACTAAACAGAAACTTTTAACTTCTGAGTAACACGTTTTTTGCAAGCGGTAATGACCACCAAAGGTACTAACTTGAGGACTGTTTGTTTTTGAATTTTGACTTTTCGTGGAGATTACCAGCCAACTTCGCTCCGATACATGGAACCATAATTCTACCCAAATTTGAGCTATTTTTACCCACCAGTATAGTTGAGTGAAGTGAACATAGTCGTGCTGGGTAGTTTACATTTGAGAGCCGTGAAAAATACTTACTCACCCGATTGTGAAATTTTCCCAAAGCTGAGGATAATTAGGTAGTGATAATGTGAAATCCAGAATGTATATAATTTTACTCAAAATTGAGTTATTGCGTTGAACTACCACAATTGCGTTGAAACAATTGCCAAAATTTTGAGTTATAAATATCTAAAATGTGCGCATGGGAAGAAAAATATACATTTTTTTTTTAATTATAAACACCGAAAATTGAGCAAGCGTTTGAAATTTGTACTCAAATTTAGGGTAGTTTTCTCTCTTTTCTTTACAAAATGTTGACAAAAAATAGAGCAAGCCGCAATCAACCCACCGGGATGTTTGGCGCTATGACTCAAATTTGAGTAAAATTCTACACTCTCGATGTTGCGTTCAAAATTTGTTTTAGTTTTGGGTAAAGTTTATTACCGAGAGAGTAAACATTTTGCACGGGGTGTAAATGTGAACTACCCAGCGCGATGTTCACTTTAATCATATTGGCCTACAACCATTGAGGTGGGTGAAAAGGGTGAAAACAACTCAAATTTGGGTAGATATGGTTCCGTGTAAAGAGCATCGGAGTGAAGTTGGCTGCGATGAGGATGGTGACCGACACGAAATGTCAAAATTTAACAACAAAGCATCCTCCAAGTCAGCTCGATCTTCTCGGCACAGACAAACAGATATGACACTCAATACAGTTTCCATCGTTTACTGATTTTAGTGGTTGAATTAAAAATCAGTATATTGACGATAGGCCACGGCGGCGCTCATGTCGTATTTGACATGTGGGCCCGCTTGTCGAACGACGGCGTTTTTTATTGTTGTCTGTGTTATTTCCAGCAACTGAGTGATAGATTCTTTTCTGCATTGAAAAAAATCAAAATTTGCAACGTCTGTTGTCTGCGATTTTTTTCATCAAATGCTGTGTCTGGTTGTCTAAGGTTGTCACTGGTTTTGTTTTCTGCATCTGATAGTAAAAAAGAATTGAAGTATCAAATATTATATTTTTTGTGAGAATTTCCCCGCGTGCTGCGTCTGGTTGGCTAGTCACCGGACAGACAAACAGGGCTTTCATTTTTATATATATATATAGATAGATAGATTGGTCGTTGGGAGTGACAAAGCTAAGAAAATTAATGCACTCCTTCGTTGTCCACACAGGCGTTTCCTACTTGTATTCATGCTCCAAATCCAAGGGTGTAGTGCTTTTTCTTGCGTGGGAGCTGGTCTGTCGGTTGGGTCATGAGCACTAACTCTTGTCCTAGCCTTTTATGGCTTATGGTTATAGCGCCATTACTCGCTTTCTGAAAAGAGAAGAAGGATGCGCTGACACAGAATCATACGCTCATACACATACAAACATGCAGGCACACACTCTCACACACACATGCACACACACGCACACACACACACATGGTTTTCTATTATTCATGGTTTGTAAACAGCTTTAGATTGAGCCAAACGGTCAAAAAATTTATGTACGATTAAAGGAATGAAACTGAACAACAAACGTTACGGGAGCTTAAACTCTACTGATATCAAAAATATTAAAAGTAAAAAGTACTTAGCTGAATTCCATTTAATTACGTGTCCGATCCAAAAAGCCCGGTCAGGCAACTAGCATCGGGCAGTGCCCATAACCTCCAGCTGAAGATTGAAGACATGGGTATCTTATAATCGCACAATTTCTTCATAATTCGACTAGAAGCACAAAATTAAGTCCGGTTGATAATTACGTCGAAACATTGTCGAAAAACTTCAAATGCTAGATTTCATAGAAACGATTGATCCACATAGCAGGGCATTGAGCAACGCACTCACAGTCGTAGCAAGCACACCGTTGGGGCAACGCACAAAGTATGATGGTGGTCGGTTGGCACTCCCGTAACAATCAATGGAAGCACACTCCGGAGAGCACTCCACGACCGAAATAAAAAAATACAAATAAAAATAAAATTAAAACGGAGCAAAAATGACGAGAATTTTTTTTCACGTCTCGCTTCGCGCTCCGCACACTACGATCCTCAGTGAGTCAAATGGACGGTGTTAGATGAATGTACAACAATATGGGTGAGAATATGGTGGTCACGTTAACAAATATTTTTTATAAAAATAAGTAAAAAAATACAGAAAAAAAACATTATCTTGAATTGCGGGTATTTTAAAACGGCAGGGTAGTAAAACATCAATAAAAATGGAAAAAAATGCAATAAAAATATGTGAAATCGCCACTACATTATTAAACACTGTGCCAACGAAAAAATAACAATTCGCACTAGAAAAATATAAAATAGCAATAAAAAATTGATAATCCATTTTCAATAATTCAAAAGTGACCGGTAAAACTTTCAAAAAAAGCAATGGCAATTAGTATAAAAGCAATAATAAACTGATAGTTTTCCGTCATAATAATAAGTTCTAGCGCTATACATGTGACAAAAGTCTTCAAATCTTTCAAATCTTCCAATTGAAACCAAACAAATCGCAATAAAAAATCCAAAATAAAAAAATAAAAATAAAAATAATTTGTTTGGTTTTGATTGGAAAGCTTTGAAAAATTTAAAGACTTTTGTCACATGTATAGCGCTAGAACTTATTATTATGACGGAAAACTATCAGTTTATTATTGCGTTTATACTAATTGCCATTGCTTTTTTTGAAAGTTTTACCGGTCACTTTTGAATTATTGAAAATGAATTATCAATTTCTTATTGCTATTTTATGTTTTTCTAGTGCGAGTTGTTATTTTTTCGTTGGCACAGTGTTTAATAATTTAGTGGCAATTTTGTGAATTTTCATTGCTAAATTTTCATTAATTAGTGCCAGTATATATTTTAGTCATTTTAAAACTATTTTTTTTTATATAAAAGCCTATTATGTTAGCTCAAAACTGGCGGTTGACTAGAGAAATTAAAAACAAAAATGTTATTTATATAATTTTTTTCAACCTATTTTTTTACAAAGCATCTTAAAAAAAGTAGTTAACCGTAATTGATTTATATAAAGGGTGTGCCATTTAAAATCCGCACATACTCAAATTGCTCTAACTTTTGATCCGTTGGGTAAAATTATTTGAAATGTTGGGTAGCCATAGTTTAATGTGAATTGTTTTCACTCTGTGAGTTGATTTTATCAGGTGCGCATTTTTTTCAGAATGGCGACAATAGAACAGTGCGTGCGCGAAAAAGTTTTGCACGAGTTCTTTGAGAACAAGGATCTGTCGCATCGTGCCATCGGAAAAAAAAGTTGGGAACGGCAAATTCCACGGTGTCTGTTATCATAAAACGGTTCGAAGAACGTCTGACTGTTGATCGGAAGCGAAGATCCAGAAATAAAAGCCGTCAGGTCAACGAAAACGATCTCACACGCGTTGTTGGGGCCTTTAAACGGAAATCGAACACCTCAGTTCGAGATGTGGCTAAAAAGTTGCATGTGACCAAAACTTTCGTGCAGAATACCAAAACTCGAGCTGGACTACATACGTTTTTTTTAACTCTCTACTAACCCCCACACCAAAGAGCTCACACAGAGAGCCCCCTGGTTATGGACACTTACTAACATTACTTAAACAAAACAAAAGTAAATAAACGCGGAGATTATAACTACAAAAAAAAAGAAGTGCAAAGTAAATCCCAGTGGAATTTTATTCCTTTTAAGGGATTCACAAAAATTAAAACATTTAATTTAAATCATGATAACGTTCTTTAATAATTATTTAAAATGCAGGAAATAAAAATCTAGCTCAAGCCAGAAAAAACCTACGTATGCAAAATTGTGTTGACACATTAAGAAAATATAATCATTTACGTTCCTCAAGATGTGCTGCTTCAGCTGGCTTTTGAAGATAATGTTATTCGTTATTATTTTCAAGTCATTAGGTAGTGAATTGAATATTAATGGACCGTGATTTGAGATGCATTTTAGACCCAAGTTCGTCAATGCTCGGTTTCTCAGTAATTCATTTGCATGCCTAGTATTCTGAAAATTAGCTCTAGTTGTAAAAACAATGCTGTGATGGAAGCTAGAATTGTGCAATGTATTGTGTACAAACATGATTGTTTGATAATCGCACAAACCTAGGATGGGGATCATTTTGTGCCGAAAATTAGTATAAAGGGAAACTGTCGAAAATAGGGGAGATAAATTGAAGATTACTTTTAAACATCTGTTCTGCAATGTTTTATTTTTTTAATTTTTGATTTAGCAGCATGACCCCACACGCTGATGAGGTATTGAAGTATGGAATGAATGCACGCTTAAGTCCCCAAACCGTGACGAGAAATAGAATACGGTCGCAAAATACCGTGCCCAGAAGTTGTACGAACAGAAATTAACAAAACCACACGCTGCGTAATGGATGACGAGACATATGTGAAAGAAGACTTCAACCAGATTCCAGGAAACCTGTATGTGACTGCCAAGGATAAGTGTGATGTTCCCGAGAATCTCCGGACACAGAAGATGCTGAAGATGGCCAAGAAGTTCTTAATTTGTAACCAAAGCGATTTGTAATTGCGAAAAGCGGAGTAAACATTTCGTTACCGCAAGCAGCATGAATGGACAGGTGTATTTGAAAGAGTGTCACCAAAAATGGCTTCTCCCTCTCCTGAAGGCTCACGACGGTTTGACGATCTTCTGACCGTATTTGGCATTATGCCGCTACACGAAGGACGTGCTAGAGTGTTATTAGGTGAATGATGTCAAACTCGTGCCGAAAGACCTGAACCCCCTAAACACTCCATAACTGCGCCCAATAGAAACATACTGGGCCATTATGAAGGAACACCTTCTAAAACGACCTAAACTGGTGAAGAATGTAGAAGAAATTAAGAAAGCATGGGTTAATATGCAAAAAACTATCGATTCTGAGGTCGTGCAGAACCTTATGGCTGGGGTTAAGGCCAAGGTTCGTGCATTCAGATATAAAGGCGAATAAAAATGAAATGAATGATGTCAAAACCAATTTTAATTGTTTATTTTTACTCCCTGAAAATTTGATGATAATCGGATAAAAGCACAAAATTTGAGAATGAATTTTGTGTGTGCGGATTTTAAACGGTACCTAGAACAAAATTAACAAACCAAATACTTACCAGAAAAGCATAGATTAGGTACCTATACGCAAATTGAAAGACGACACTTTTCAGAGTGACGGGCCCATAGTTTTTCGACCATTGCTCAAAAACAAAAAAACTTTCGTCAAAAGCTCACCAATGACAGTTTATGAACAAGAAAATATATATTTTTCAAAATTTTCCATAATTCAGATCATGGCTTACCGGCTTTTCCAAGCAATTTTTTTTATATACTATATTTTCTTGTTTTTCTTGTTTTTGAAAAAATTCACTATAGCTTGGAAAAAATTAGCTGTACGATGAATCGCTCTTGAGGCATGAAGTTTAGAAGCTAGTTATGTTCGAGAAAATCTGAAAACTTGGAATGGCGTTTTCCAAGAAAACTGGCAACCCTGATTTTTTTAAAAATATTTTTTTGTTCACATATCCATGAACCCTACGCTTGGACAAAGTTTTGTAACAATCTGAGACCCTTCGGCCAAAACCTGTACGATAATGAAAAAAATCTCCAACTGTTTCATGGCACCTTAGCAACAGAAAATTTCCTAGAATGACATATATGGGAACTTCAGAAAAAAATCACTTTTTGGTGAGAAGAATTTGATTTGATTTACATGGAACCCCAAAAAGAGTAATTCCATAACCATTATTTATTCATTCAATATTCATAGTTTGTAAATTATAAGTTTTAAATGGAACCAATTCCAAATATTTTTCATCGGCAGTGTAGATTTAATGCAGAAGACACCATATTGTTTGAATTGGCTGAATAATGCAATTATTCATACAATGGCGCGTGAATTTTTGTTGAGTAAAATATAAAAATTCACCATACTTCTCAAGCCGCATATACATGCTACTTTGCAGCGTAAATTATCTCTCCGTGACTTAATCAGATTATTTGGCAATTCAACTGCAAACAATTTTTTTTTGAATTTTTATTATGTATTTATAAGTAATCGCAATAACGCAGATTATGGATGACATTTTACTTGGATTGAGGTTGAAGTATAGTTTTGATACGTACATATGCTTTTAACAAGGTTTATTGCCTTAAACAGCTTGATAATAACCAGTGCGTATTTTTGAAATCATTGATAACCTCATTAAGCTTCCTACAACATACTGCTCCTTGTGCCGATTTGCCGGTTTGTTTGTATGAAGGCGACAAGATGAACAAATACGGAATTCAGTACTCAATTCTGATGCTTTTGTATATCCGTTCGTTTTCAAGTTCTACAAAATGGTACTATCCGAATGATTCCGCAGATCTTGCGAACAGAGAAATAGCTTCATAGTCCGCGCAGAGAAAATAACCAAACATGGCACGTATTCATTTGCAAAACCCAAGAGAAGAAGTATAGCAATACCTTCGCAATATCTGACGACCGCATCGAATCGAAAAAAGGTGTATGAGAATATATTGGACACGGTTTAATGACTTCCCAGCAAACACATGTTCGTATATGACAGTGGATAAGAGTGCAAAGTGGAGGCGATTTACGTACATTTTACATGGAGTCAAATAGACGCATGTATGTATATCGCCTCCACTTTGTACCCTTTTTCCGGTGTTTTATATGGTTTTTTGGTTGGGGGGGTTTTTTATATACATGAGTGATTGTTGCATAATAGATTGTTCCATTCTTAGAGAGCTTCTAGAATATTCATGTTGTATTTGATAAACCCCTTTTAAACTAGCAATCAACAGGAGAAAGTATAATCCTCACTTGAAATTTTCAAATTCTAGTCATAGGATTGAAAGGGATGATCAGGGCATCCAATCAGTGAAATGAGGATAGGAAGAGTGGGGATGCCAACTCGTTACCGCCGTTCTTGTCCCCACTTATAAGTAATCCTACAGAATGTCGGTTTGTCCTTTTGAATATTGTATGGTGTTGATTGAAGGAAGGATATTTTTATCTGTTGTGGGTATTTGTGTATTTGCTAATAGTGGAGGTGTGGACACCGTTCTGGCCTACGATACAGTGACAGGTTCTGCAGTAAGGACAGCCCATTGTTACTGCCAGTTACTTTGCTACATGAGTGGTTGACTGAATCATCATTATGACCACCATTGTAGTCTCTAAAATTATACGTATCAAATTATCATACTATAGTCAATTTAGAATTTGAGAGAACCTTCTATGATTTGAAATTGACTTTTTTACGTGTCAAGCTTGGCTGAAATCTTAACTATTCTTAAATGTAATTTAGAAATTCAACAAAACCATTTGATGACTCTGCTTTTTTATTTTATACAAGAAGCTGGACTGAAATTTTATATTCGTTAATTAGCTTTCACTTGTTTTGTAAACATGGATTTTGTACATAGCACAAATTTCTCGTTAATTGTATGAAACATTCATTTTGCTTGTCATCTGGTGAAAGCAATCATAACACCATTTTGAACAATGCACAAAATGTTCAAAGTCATACTTGATGCGTTAGCATAGCGACAATTAATTGATTTCTGTTGAATTCTTTTCATGAAATTTATTATAATGATAATGATGTAGTTTTATGCACTAATGGTCATCATTATATATCTTATGTTTTGGTCGGAGTAAAGTCCTAATAGTCGCAGAGGCCCAATAATCGTTTTCTTATTATTTTTGAAATAATGCAAGTATAGAAAACAAACATGGTTTGTGGCAAAAAATACACAAAAAACTCGTAATTACTGGATTGTTTCGCAATTGCAAATGACGTTACATTTTTCGCTGCCGTCATACACTAGGTCATAGATAGGATTTCCATTTGTCTGGATGGCTCGTATACCCACTTCAAAACTCATAAATACAATCTAATGTCAATTTATTCGACCACCTGTATAGTTCAAGGATCCAGTTCAACGTTCCTATAGATTTATAGGAAACAATCTAACATCCCATCATGGGAGAAGATAATTCCTCTTGAAAAGTCTGAGGCAACCGGATTGAAGCCGGCAGCCCTTTCAATTATTCCGAAAATGTACTTACCTATATACTGAATCGAAACTTTCCTCTCCATGCATCTGTATCTTTCCCACGCTGAATATGGAACGTGAGGAACCTGTTCTTGATCTGTGCAGAACAATCCCCCGAAGTTCACTCATGCAGATTTGTTTTGGTTCGTCCCTTCTTCCGATTAACCATAAACGTGCTTCCATGTAGTATGATTTGCTGTCAAAAAGTAGGAAATTGAATGGAAAGCATTCCGCCTGACTGTGGCATTGCCCCAATGTTTCAGGATTATCTCATTCAAACTTCAATTAAAGCGATGTGACGTTGTGAACCTTCCGATCGCCTTTATTCGAAATCGTTTCTTTATTCTCTTGGGTAGATCAGCGGGAGTGGGTTGCCAGAAATGGTTCTGTGAATCCTGTTTTGATTGAATTGGAAGTGGTTTCCCTGCGCTTTCGTTCCGCTTGGCTAGTCGCCGGTACCGACCGTCAACCGAGCAACCTTTTGCAGTGCTACACCCTAAGCAAATGGCACGAACAGGTAGTGTAGTGTTTACAAAATTGATTTCATTGATTAATGTAGAAATAATTGCACTCAAATGATTGCTTTAGATCTTCTTTTATTTAGCGTTGCTTTCGGCCTTTGAATGGATCGTCACACACTTTCCACATGGTGATGACTACACTGCCGGGAATAAGTATAAAGACATGCAAATTTTCATTTTCTTATGAATAATCATTTGAAATCTAGCTCGCTGCCGATTGTTGAAACTATATAATTTGTGAAAAATAATTTGTTTCTTAGTGTAGAAATAAGGTGTAAAAAATAGGAATAGAATTTTAGGATTTTTTGGGTTGGAAATAAGCACAGCTCGAAAAAGTAGTGTGAAATTCTGTTCAATGTGATGCACATATATGGAGCATCACAAAACTTACAAATTAATATTATAAATCGCGTAAAGTTCCGGGATATTCCATACATTGCGATAATGTTATACAAAAAATTTCGTCTTTAATACAACTATTTCATGCAAGTTGCAGCTTTCGTGTGTAAATACAATTTTACATACTCTAATTTCACATCACAATGAAAACTCAGATTTTTTTTCTGCGAGTATAAAGACAAGTTTGATTTTTCAAAATAAAAGACAATTTGCGACTAATAAAGATCCTTAGTAATGTTTAGCATCGCCTGTTCTTAGCATGACTTCTTCCAATCGTCGAGGCATAGAAGTTATGAAGCTCTTCAATGTAGTCGGATCCATCTTAGACCACTCATCTTGAATTGCCCGTTTCAATTGGTCAGCCATGATTGAAAACGTTCAACCGTATTTAGATACAAACTGCAGGCTGGCCACTCCAATACAGGAATGTCATGGTGCTTCAAAAATTTCTTGGTTGATTTAGCGGCATGACAATATTATATATTTATCATGTCTCATTCATAACATTTTCGGAAAATTGGATGAGAACTTCAAACAACTGACAATAAATTTAAGAGTTCATCCGCGTCGAAATGAAGCAAATAGGCGTTTTTTCAGTCAACCTAATACCGGCCCAGATCATAACTGTTCATTCACCAAAGTTTCGGTTCTCCTCCCCTGGCGTCTCTTGCCTTTTATCGAGCCAATAGCTACTAAAACCATCTAGTCCTTCACGGTTGAACTTCTTCTCGTCTCTGAAAAACCACGTTCGACCATTTGCCGTCCCAAAACCGGTATTTCTCGGTGAAGGTAAAATGGGTGGGATCCTCGTTTAAAACTTGACGAATCCGACGGGCTCATTTCCTTTCTAACAGACTCACAGACTCATTTTCTTCCTACAGACTTGTTTCCTTCCTAATTTCAGCCGATTACAGCTTCCCTAGATCGCCAACCGCCTTATTCCCCTTTTGATGTGAGGTGTAAAGGTGGATGGCGTCCATATCGCTGCTTTGTGGCATACTTTTCACCCATCCGACGGTAATTATGGATGATATCCTTGCACCTACCAATTCTGATGCCTATTTTGCCTATTTCACGAAAGCTTAACCCTTGTTGTCGAAACTCACCTACTCCTTCCTTCTCAAATCTAGTCAAAAAGTTTTCCGGTATTTTTTCTTGAAACTTACTGAATATGTGGTAGGCTTTTGCACTTGTTGTCGAAATGTATCAAATCTGGGATGATCTGATTCATGCCGCGCTGTGTGCTATTTGGCTAGTGTTTGATTTTACAGTTCAATCTTTGTCATTACTTCTCATCATAACTCATAAACATCATTATATTTGGTAATATTGTTTTATTGATTTTTACTTCACAGCTTCTTTAAACATTAATTATTGTTTTTTTTGCCCATTTATCTTTAACTCCCTTCCAGCTGAATCTTCCGTTTCCTAACTCGGTAGCCAGGAATTACAGGGTCAGCAAAAATAAAAGCGGATTATCACCAGTTATAAAATCTGCATCAAGCTAGCAAATAGTGACCATGGCAACAGTAAATTTAAATGTTTAAATGTTAGTTTTGTCAAATTTCAATAGAATTAATAAACTTTTTCAGGATACTCCAAATCAAGATTTTGGTTAAAGGCTGTTATTGCTGAGAACGAACGAAAACGTGCTTTAGCGCGAACCACGGAACTCTACACTTTAACAATTTATAACATTTCTTGCATTCGGATCAACCGAATGACGATCATACATATATAATAGATACGAATGCTTGTAGTATTTTTCATTTAAATAAATATTACACTATTTTATAAATATTTCATGGGAATGGGAGGAACCATCAGGGCACCTGATTGAAGCACTCTGGATGTGGAGAGTGGGAATGCCAAATCCCCTTTGCCAACAGTTTGTGAATAGAGGGCGGGCTCTTCTCCCCGGGGGGCATCCTCATGTTAGATAGCTTGCTCTTTTGACCAATTGTTCAGTCTTGATGTTGGAAGGAGATTCTCTATATCCCTGTGGATACGTATAAGTGATGTTGCATATCGATCCACCCAACCCCTTTTTGGCCCTTCATACAACGGCATGATGAGGATAATCAGTGGTTATTAAAGCTTGATCAAGTCTAACAGAGAGGAGAGCCCATTGCTGTCGGACTAAGTTTCCGTGCTACAATGGGTGGTAGTGCATATCATACATCATACATTTTTTCTTGAAATAGCGTTTATAATACGAGTTGAGTTATAACATTATTGTTCTTGCTTCTTATTTACCTTCAATTCTCTTTTGTAACCTTTTGCAAACGGCGCTTTTCAATTTACACAAAAAAATACCTCCGGCAGGACAAAACAAGATGACGCAGATTACCGTATTTTACCATATTTCCAGGCAAGAAAACAGAAGAATGCTATTAATAACAACCACAGATGTAAACCTGGCAAATCCACACATAACGAATAACCTGATTGGTTCATTCATTTAATTCCTAATTATCTATTGGTTGATAGTATTGAAAAAAAAAACATCATGTTTTGGAGTTAAGGTCAATAAAGACACGGTACGGGGTGCGGGTTCATAAACTCGGTCCGGTTTCGGAGATCTTTCGGATTGGAAATTTTCTTGACTTTCCTGGGTATAGAGTAAAGGGTGGAACGGTCGAAATTTGGTAGATTTAAATTTTGCATATGCGCTTAAAAAACATGAATGCGTAACCATGCGCTTAAAAAAAGAATACTACATTTTGAAGGAGTGTGCATAAAGAATAAGGCTTGTTCACGACAAAATCTGGAACTCCTAAATACGTATGTCTCTGGAAATACTTCATCAACACGTGAAATATTTCGCAGACTGATGAACGTATGTTTGCTCATTGTGTGCAATCAATTTTTTGTGTAACTACAAGGTTTTAGATCGGAAGATGGTGTCGAAAGAAGAGCAAGTGCGAAAAGCAATTGTGTGCGGTCGCAATGAAAATCTGGATCTGTCAGTAAGAAAACTTGCAAAAAAGCTTGGTATTTCTGCAAGCACTGTCCATAACGTTCGTAAATTTTTCGATACACGTTTGAAAACAGGCAGAAAGGCTGGGAGCGGAACAAAAACGGATCGCAGGAACCACCAGAAATTTCCAAAAAATATTTGGTTTGGCAGACAATATGCAGCTGTGGTCGAGCAAGCCAAAGCATCACTACCGGAACGGTACACAAGGAAATATACCGTGAAGAATGCCTAAAGAAGCGATTGTTACCATTGCTACGCAGCCACGATGCTCCCTCGCTATTCTGGCCTGATTAGGCATCTTGTCTCTATGCCAAATATGTTTTGGAATGATATAAAGCGAATGGAGTTCATGTTGTACCGAAAGAGGCAAATCTACCTAACTGCCCGCAGTTGCGCCCTATCGAGCGGTATTGGGCTCTCGTGAAGAGAGAACTCTCTCAATATAAACAACAAGCTACAACTATAGAAAATTTCGGAAACCCTGGACAAAAGCAGCTAAATCGGTTGCAGAGAAGTCTGCACAGACCCTAATAGCTGGAGTCAACTCAAAAGTTCGTAGTTTCTTCATACAGCCTAATTAAGTAACAGTTATTAGTTTTAGGATGACTAATAATGCATAATTAAATTAATAATAAATGCATCTTGGATTGAACTAACAGCAAATTTGTTTTATTCCAAATTTAATCTGTCCAGATTTTGTCGCGAACAAGCCTTATAATGGTTGAATTCGATAAAAATGGCACACACATATTAACTCATAAAAATTAAACCGATTATCGGATTTTCTTTAAAATTTTAGGTAATGAAAAGCTACTAAGATATTATAAACAAAATTTGTTTTATTTAATTTCATCTCCAACCCCAAATGCCCGCACCTTCCTTTTTACTCCACCCATCAAATTTTGTACAACCGGTTTTCCCAGTGTTTTTGTTGTTTTAATACAAATTTCCTTCAATTCCAGCCCTGTTTTAATAGTTTTGGGATGTTTGCGAAGTTCTGTTTTTATAATTGCCTAGAGTTTTTCAATTGGTCGAAGTTCCGGTGAGTTTGGTGGGTTCATATCTTTTGGTACAAAATTGACTCCGTTAGCTCAGTCCAACACGTTTTGAGCGTAGGAAGGATGCTAGATCAGGCCAACACAGAGTTGATCCTTTTTGCTTCTTGAGAAATGGCAAGTGACGTTTCTTAAGGCACTCTTCCGTGTAAATCGCACCGTTGATTGTTCCGCAAGTGATAAAGGGAGCGCTTATTTCACCACATCCGCAAATTGCCTGCCAGAGCAGGAACTTCTTTGCAAATTTTGATAATTTCTTCTTTCGAACATCCTTCGGAACATCCAACTTAGATTTGGCAACGAAATATTCTTTCCCATAAAGTTTACGGAAGTCGGCCTTGACGTAATTTTCGTCATCCATCACGATGCAACACGATTTGGTAAGCATTCCGGCCGCGGGTTTTCGCAGTGATGTTTTGATTTTTATTTTGTTTTGGGGCTTTTTGCACCTTTTATACATGTATCTTGGGTCCTCCCTTAGCTCAGTCGGTAAAGGCGCAGCTACAAAGCAACACCATGCTGGAGGTGGCTGGGTTCAATTCCCGGTCTGGTCTAGGAATTTTTCGTTAAGGAAAATTTCTCGACTCCCTGGGCATAGCGTATGATTGTACTTGCCACGCATCGAAAGCTCTTAATTAATAACTGTGGAAGTGCATTTAGATCACTAAATTGAGAGCAAGCAGTAAGCTAATTGTGAAAGCAATAAGCTTGAAATGCTAAAGAAGAAGAAGATACATGTAACTTAGCCCGCTGAATGGTTTTCTGCACAAAACGGACTTTTTAGTGACATCACGACATGTTTGGACGGTTCTTGAACTGTTGCACTACTTTCCTGGCCATTTTACTGTCCATTGGACCAGTTTTACAACCACTCCCTTCCTTCTTTCGGGCACTCAGACGCTCCTTGACGTATAAAGGTTGTCACCGTTAAAAGTGCAACAATTTGCCTGTCAATTGACTTGAAATTTTTTGAGTACCAAATAACAGTTTTCTAAGTTTTGCCATGTTCCCTTTATTCGAATTGCGCTTCAAATCCAAATGCCCTACTTTACTCTTAAGTCCTCGCATGAGATTTTGTTAAACATAAGAACCGACAAGTTTTTGTTCATTGCCCTAATTCCTACTTAATAATAGTCCAATATATTTCGATTGGTCTCAACTTTGGGGTGTTTGGAGTGTTAAGATCCTTGGGTACGAAATTGGGTTTAACGGGTGGCAACAAAAATATCTTTCTCAAGCTGTCAAAAAAAAGGCAAACATACTTGAAGAAGATTTGATTTATTGAAATGAAAAATTCATTGTCCAAAATTGGAACAAAAATTAGTGAACGTTTGGAAACGTTCCGTAATCGGCTGTTTCGCGAAGCTTCCGTTTGATGTCGAAACAGTAGCGTTGTACGTTCTTCATGTCATCTTTGCGAATGCATTTCTTGATTCTAACAATAAACTGTTTGCAAATCGTGTCTCTCCAGTTATTTTTGTACACCAAGGAGCTCAAAATCCCAAACAAATCTTCGATTGGGCGACACTGAGGCAGATTTGTCGGGTTGTGGGTTTTGGGTACAAATGGGATTGAATGGGTATTTAGGAACGATTGTGTTTTTTTGGCATTATGCGATCCGGCCAAAACACTTATAGTCCATCTGCTTGATGTTTTTGCAGAAACGGGACCAAATTTTCTTCAAATATTCGTACTGGTACACATCTTGATTGATGGCCAAACCACAGGGCTTGAACCATGGCTTAGAAATACCTCTCTCGGAAATGGAAACGTACAGCATCACTTTTTGTTCAAACTGATGTTTAAACTTATATTTTGTGATCAGAGATGCAGTGGAACTATCCTTGGAATAATATCGATCGTTTCAGTCTTTAAAGGGGGGAAGTAACTTTCAACGTCCAAAACAAAACATTTTCCGGAATATTTTTTTTATCAACCAGCGCTATTGGGATTTCAGCGCTTAAATCTGTTTCTCGGTGTATTCCGGGGCTCTTTTCTTCTATCGACATTTTATTCCGACTCTTTTCAAAGTTTTACAGATGTACTGGTGAGAACAGTTGAACCTTTTTGAGCGATACTGTTGGCTCAGTGAATCCTTGTTGTTGAAGGCACGAGGAGGAGAACGAAGTCCTTTTGCGTCTATAATTTTTGGCTGGCCTTCTACTACCTTGCTTGCGAGTAGTTGTTGGGGAACTTGGGAAATGGTAAACAGGCGAAGCCGCAACATTTTCGCTTCTAAAGTGTGGTACCGTATTCTTTTTGTCGAGATTACTGTGTAGTTCGTAGAATGGTACAACGTGATCACGATGTGCTTCTTGTTTCCACGGCATTTTGAACAAAACTGAGCAAGCATAAACAAAACAAAAATTACTAGCAGAAAGAGAAGAGAGAGAAAGCTAACAAATACACGTTCACATTTAGGTATCTCTGAGCTCGTTTGTTGTTGAGCATAGGGGCCTGGAAAAATCCCAAAATTTTAGTTGCCACCCGTTATTTTCCTTATACTATTCCAGCACCTGTTTTGAGTGTGCCATTAGGCCAAAAACAACGCCAAGTCAGGCCTAAAATTGGTGGGCTCTTGTGTAACCTCAACAACGGAAAGAGGTGAAACTGGATGCGTACTTAAAGAAATGTCTACACCTTTACGTACAGACAGCCCTAGAAAGCATGGACGAACCCATTTTTCAGTTAAACTACTACACAAGTGTTGAAATTTCAATTTTTATTAGATATACTTTTAACATAAGAGCAGCACTTCAGGTTAGTGTGCTCAATATTTGCAATCGACTGTGTGTTTCACTACATAACCTCCGGATGCTCCGAGTATAACAGAAGTGTTGCGAAATCTTACCACAGCCACAAAAAGCTTGCTGGATCAAAGACTTGCGAGGAAGTCTTAGACGGGTTTAATACTGCTCTTTCACGCACCGTATAATATTGTAGCAACGGCAAGGATTTGTAGTCGAATTTCACGTAGGTTTCATTATCCATGAATATACAGTCAGATTCCCAGCAAGTATCGTATCGTACAACTTTCGCACTCTGGGTCTGATCGATGCTTCTTGTTTCGGCTGATTTTGATTCTTATAGACTCGGCATTTTTTTGGCACGATGTACATTGGACTTCAAAGTGCCAAATTTTTTAGCCGCATCCCGCTCTGAAGCCTCCTTCTTGTGCTCGAATGCCTTCATTATACGTTTATCCAAACGAGGATTAGCAGGACCATTTTTCGTCTCGATTTCGGTATATCTTCAACCGTTTTTTCTCACCGAACTTCCTAATCACTGTTCGCACGGTTTTCTCACATACTCCTTCCATGTCTGCCAACTTCCTCTGTGATATTCCGGGTTCTTTATACCATTTGTGCACAATACTTCGACGTTGTTCCGCTGAAAGTTCACGTATCTCGGAACAAACTGTTGGAAACGATTAAACAGCTTCACAAGTGCTGAGAGAAGGTAAACAGCCTAAAAAAAAAGAATTTGTTATGAATTATTGCAAAACGGCTTTTGTCTGCGTTCATACTTTCTGGGCAGTCTTAACACATGAGCACTTCACAACCCACACGTACCAATCGCTTGCCAAACCATGGATTTCTTGGCGAATTTCGAGACTTTTTGCTGCCGCTGGTGCATTGGAACATCGAACTTGTCTCTTGCAGTGTAGAATTGATGACCTGGAATCTGGTGAAAGAGATCGCCTTTATGTAGGTTTCATCATCCATTACGCAACAGGGTATTAAGTCGAAATTTGCGTATAAAGTTAGCGTGATTTTCATCCCACATTCTGCTGATCGTTATGACCACGTCTAGACTCCTCGTCTAGCTTTCCAGGGACATCCTGAGTTTTTTAAGGCAGCCACCTTTGTTCATTCGATTTCCTGTTATATATGTACGACGTGAACTTTGTCCTCAGATTCCTGAAATTATCATTATCATGCAGGGCAACATCGATTGTTCCACTTCACTAGTCTCTTGAACATCAACCTCCGTTTACAATCTTTCTTCATAAACCGGCACTCAAGGCCCAACCTTTTGGTCAAGGCTTTGGTTAACTATTTTGCAATATTTCGGACAGAAGCGTTTGTTTTGTGCCTGAATGCTTCAATTGCCCTCCTGTCGTCTTTAACGCTCCTGCGAGGATATTTTTGGCTACTTCCTTTTTCAGACCGGCCGACTTTCTCTGTGACATTTGATGACAGTGCAAACAGTGTGTTGCTATTTTAACGTGAACAACCATAATAAACACGAACAGCCTTCTAAAACCTTGCATTATCTTAAGGGCCTACGCTGAATCACACTCGACGGCAGCCATTACCTCCAAATTTAGAATTGATATTACTGAGAATCTGTACTAGATATTGGATATTTAATCACATCAGTTTCGATGTTTTCTTGCTGTGAGCAGTCTGATGAAGTTTAATTTGATGTTCATTCACTAACAATCGAGATTTATCAATTTAAAATATAGCTAGTTAAATTTGCGAGAGAGACAAAATATAGGGAAAAAAAAACACGGAGCAGCATAAGCATTCTGTTGACCTGAAACACCTGAAAATCAAGATTTAAGAAGGAATAAAAATTTCATTCACTATGCAGTTTTATTCATGCTCTCAGCACCGTGAAGAGCCATCAGGTGTTTAAGTCTCAATTAACGAGGCACTTCCGAAAAAAAAGCAAACAACAATCCAAGCTACGTAAAACACTGATTTAGTTAATAAACACCTTACAGCGGTTGCATCCTTTCGGTAGAAATCTGTAATCGAATCTCACACTCACTGGTTGGGTGTACGCTTCTCGCTGAAAAATGATGCCTCCTCTGGGAAAAATCCTTTATTTCTTTCTTTTCTTCCGTTTCATATGTTCGCTCTGATTTTGTCAAAGGGTGTAGAGGTGGTTTCCTACATTATTGACTACGGGGGTCGTGAATTTCAGCGGGGTTGAATAACATCATCCCGGCACGTACTCTATAGTGGGTTTTGAACAGATGACAGGTATTTTGGTGTTGGTACTTATTGACTGAGTTGAGTGGATCTTTTTCTGATATATGTAGAGTGACTTTTTAACTGCCATTCTGTAGGAAAGTGTTTCTTTGGATAGATCGCTTCGTTTTTCTCATGATTGAGGGGTTTTTGGTTATTTATTCGACACAAGAATAAAGGGAAATAAGTGGGGGATAATAGAGAAAACTTTCATGAAATCTTGTTATAGAGTATGTAAAGACAACAGCTTGATCATTTTTAAATAAAATGATGTGTAAATCAAAAGATTTTTCCGCTTTAATTGTGCCACCGAATGTTGATTCTAAGTAGATATAAAGGGTGGAATGATTAAAAATGGTTCAAATATGATTTAATGCGCACTGGTTTTTACACAAGACCGAATTCCATTAGGCCAAAAACCATTAGGCCGAATGCTATTAGGCCAAATAGGTCACTAGGCCGAATCGGTCACTAAGCTGACTAAGTGACTGTTTATTCTTTTATTTGTTTCTGTTTGCGTGGTCTCTCTTTGTGTTTTCTTTTCTGGGAAGGAAAAAAAAAAAAAGCAAGGGGGTGTGGTAGTTAAAAATAAAAAAATATATTTTTGGTGTGTTTTTTTTTTTCTTTTTTTTTTATATTTTTTTCTCTTTTTCTCTCTCTCTCTCTCTCTCTGTCAATTTCCCTCGCTATTTTAAATTGATATTCTGATTGTTGGTGAATGTATGTATGTATATAAGGTAGCCACCATCCCTTCTAAGACCTTGTCATGTATGCAGCTCCACTTAATAGCAAGATCAAATTGAGTTACCGGTTTGCATTCACAGTAACGCTGTATGAAGGGCCAAAAACGGTGGGGCGGACCCGTAAGCAGAGACACTTACGCGAAACCCGCGGGAACATGAGATTCTCCTTCCAACGATACGATCCAACAAATCGAATAACCCAATTTGCAATACTCATTAAGCTTTCTACGGGATGGCTTGTTAAGAAGGGCGCGTCACTCTCACTGAAACTGTTGGAGTAGAATTCACAGCACCACAATCGAATCGGTAGGATAAAGAAAATGATACTGTTTGTTCCCTCCTAGACGCCGGTTGTCATACCACTCCATTGTCCAATTCCAGCTTGAGTGATACCCTGATGCTCCCTCCCTTCCCAATATATATTTAATGTCATATAGTAATGTATAAAATATAGTGAATTAATATTATAATTATAATAAATATAGCGAATGAATATTATAATGACAAATAATATAGTGAATGAATATAAGAATGAAAATAACAATTCCATTTGTGGACCTGAAAGTTTAGACAATGTAGCTGCGAGAAAAAAAATTGATTTAAAATTATCTCATCAAACTTGGAATATCCATGGATAATCTGAAATTATATAGCAATAGAATGGTAAACCCAAAATTTCTATGTGCTGTTCCGTTTCCTTGCAATAATTTATGTAGTGAGTCTCATCGGAAATAGCGATTTTAATGAAATGAATTTAAATGTAATTATGTCACATCATTTAATATCATAACATAAAATAATAAACTGACGTCAAAATATAAAATAATAATACCAGCAGGCCAGTAAACTATAGTAGAAATCATATATCCGTAACTAAGCTGAACATCCACTCATCGAAAGACTTCCACTGTTGCAGTTTCTATTGAAATAAGATCTACTAAGATTAGAATTTGTTTTCACAATAATAGTCAGAGAACATAATAAGCGTAGGTACAAGATATATATGACATCTACTGGTGTGTTACTGAAAATAAAAATTAGATGTGTATTAATTTCATAATTATATTGGAAAAACTGAAGACAGCTAATAATAAGGCGAAATAAATTTCAGATGAGTATGAATCTAAAAACTGAATCTTAATAAAACTAAAAAAATAAAAAATTAGGAAATTGAATTTTTCTATAGCTCTTGTACACCCATAAATGATTCCTCATGTCTGTGAAATAGGAAATGAATGATTGTAAACTGTTAGGTTTTGAATTAATATATATTTCTGATGAAGAAGGAAAGTGCTTTTTTAAGTAGAATTTTTCGAATATGATCCTTTCTAAAAAAAAAAAAAAAACAATAAAAACCTTCCTATCTTTTCAAATACATAACGTAAGTTAGATGAGCTATAACTGACAAGGATGCATAAATGCGAAGCTGAAAATGACTTATAAAAAAGCATACAAAATGTAATGAATGGATGTTATAATATAAAACGATAATAATTTCATTTGTATTTACGTGTCTGCAGATTGTGGTCCTGCTGCAATTGTATACGGACCCGCACATCCACCATGAACCTGAAAGCTTAGATAATGTATCATGGCCACCAGAAAAAAAAAATGATTTTAAATTATTTTACAAAACTTGGGATATCCATGGATGATCTGAAATTGTATAGCATATAAAGAATAATGAACCTAAAATTTCGATGTGCTGCTCTGCTAATAAATGTGATATAACCACAATGGAACTGACTCTTAGCTTCGGGTCTTGATCCCTACTGAGCCCTTGCGGCACGTCAAGCCGGCCAGTTCAGCGCAAGGAAAAAGAGGCGAGTGACTGGCTGCACATAGATTGCACGAAAACATATTCATTTGTCTTGCTTACTGTACCGATTACTATCTCAACAAGCAAAGCAGCCATTATCTTCAGCTTAGTGTTTTGAAGGAAATATCTTCTCATCAGACCCTAGGAGTGGACAGCAATTTCTGCTAGAACCAAAGATATGAAAAGAAAATATTGATAGTTCTTTCAGAGTACGGCAGGCTGTGAGAATTGAATCGAAGCAGCTGAAATTGAGCACCCAATCATGCACTCAATCTTTTACGAAGCTTTCTCAATGCATAGTAGGCAAGAAAGGGAAGGAATGTAAGGTGTTGCCCATTTAGTATTGGAACAAACATTTTTTATTCTTACAGCGACCCTAGTGGTCGGATTTGTAAACTATGACATCTTATATGTTCCCTATAACAACAACAACAACATCAACAGTTTTTTTTCTCGGTGCAGATCGAATGTGTTTCAGAGAAATACAATATGGAAGAAGAAAGAAGAAAAATAATTGTGCGCAATTATTTGGAAAACCCTTCGTGGTTTGGGCCAAAATGGCTCAAGTGTTGGGTTTTCCCCGAAATACCGTGTGGCGTGTTTTGAAAAAGTACAGAGAAACTTTGTCGACGGATCGCAAGCCTCAAAGCAAGCATCGGGTGGGTACTGTCAACCGTCAACAGCGGAACAAAGTCATCAAGAACATCATGGCAAACTCCAACTTCTCAGACCGCGATGATTCGCGCCGCACGCAGTACCGTGCACCGGATTCGTCACCGGGAAGGCTTCAAGTCATACCGTGTCTGTAGACAACCAAATAGGGATCAAAAGCAGAACAATGTGGCCAGAATCCGTGCCAGAAAAGTGTATGATCAGGTGTTGACAAAATTCAATGCCTGTCTCCTCATGGATGATGAAACCTATGTAAAGGCCGATTTCAAGCAGCTACCGGGACAACAATTTTAATTGGCTACGGCTTGGGGAGATGTTCCTGCCAAATTCAAGTTTGCGTTTGTAGATAAATTTGCATGTAAATACATGATTTAGCAAGGCATCTGTAGCTGCGGTAGGAAGACCAAGCTGATCACTGATAAGACATTTAATTCAGAGCTGTACAAAACGGAATGTCTCCAGAAGCGAATTTTGCCATTCATTAGATCCCACAATGAACCTGTCATATTTTGGCCAGATCTTGCAAGCTGTCATAACAGTAAAACAGTGCTACAGTGGTATGAAACCAACGGGATTCAGTTTATACCGAAAGAACTCAACCCACCAAACTGTCCCCAGCTTAGACCGATAGAGAGATTTTGGGCTATTATGAAGGTGAATGGCAGTGTCGTCAAAAGCATCAATGAATTGAGAACCAAGTGGAATAAGATTGCCAAAACGATGGATGAGAATAATGCGCGCCGGTTGATGAAACGTATTCCGGGAAAAGTTCGCAAATTTCTTCGAAAACGAGGTGATTATTGTTTTTTTTTTGTATTTTCCCTCTAAAGTTCACATAAAGTCGAACATTTTAGTTAAAACAGAATACTATTTTGTTGATGTATATCCGAAATATGAGCAAAAGTGTATGTTCCAATTCTAACTGGGCCACACTTTATTTAATCGGATTCCCATTAAAACAATTAAATTGCTGTCCACGTCTAGGGACTCATGTTGATGCGAAGATGTTTCCTCCAAAGCATTATAATTGCGTACTTTACGCTTGTAGTAATAAAAACATAATTAGTAGTATCTTCAACTTTTCAATATGTGAATATGGTAATAACCACAAAGAGCCGCTTTGTTGTCGGTCACAATTTGAATCTCGGTGATGAATCTCTGCGGAGAATTTCTTTTTGATCGTAGGATGCCTCAGCAAGAAGTGACGTTCCCAGTTATTTTACTTGTCATAGACGTAGAAAAAAGAACAAAACAATATTTAAGTTATGTACAATGCAGCCTACTTTTTGAAGTTGTTAAACGAACTAGAAAATGACGTGGGTAAATTTCGAGTTGCGCGGATGACTGTATTACTCAAATCCGTTGCGCTTATTGGAAACCCTGTCTCGGCCATAAACATGGACCACCGCTGCTTTTCGGAGTTTTTCTGTCCTTTGTGCATTGGAAATCGCTACTTTGAAGCGTCGGTGCAGTATTGCGTCTGTTTCTGACTCTCTGTCCTGTAAAATTATTGTAACATACACGTACTTCATAATCCTATGTTGAAACTGCATTAATACGAAGTGTTTCGTTATCCAACGGCCTGTTTCCGGTCACATTTATGGAATACTTTCAAAATAGCTAATACTAATAATACGCATATATAGTCATATCTCGATATAAGGTAACTTTTTCTTGATATGACGTGGTGAGGAGTGTGTTTGAACTGTGTCGGATTGTGTTTTTGAGGGTGTTAACACATAGTGGCCGAGCGACTTAGTATGAAATAAGCTGAAAGCACATTTTGGTTCATTTCTATTTATACATCATTAAAAGAATACTGCTAAAAGTAATATTCTTAGATAATTAGGAAATAAAAAAAAAAAAAAAAAAAAAATTAGTTTTTCTTAAAAAAAAAGGGAAAGAAAAGGGAATTGGGAGAGGAAAATGGTAAAATTAAATTTATAAATTATATGTAAAAAATGTGGCAAAAAGTTATGGGGGCTAGGTATCCTTGTGATCAAAAAGTTCCGGTAATTTGAAAAAAAAAACGCATTTATTTCAATTTTTAATTGATATCTTTATTATCGCCTTTAAAGTACTCGCCATTAGAGGCAACACACATATGCCAGCGCTTTATCCAATCATCCATACATTTTTTATAGGCCGATGAATGTATGGCTTTCAGTTCTTCCAGCGAATTCTTTTTTATCGCATCAATCGATTCAAAACGCCTACCTCTGAGCGGAATTTTCAGTTTTGGGAAGAGAAAGAAGTCGCACGGGGCAAGGTCTGGTGAATATGGTGCTTGTTTGATGGTATTGGTGGAGTTCTTGGCCAAAAATTCACAAATAGTGAGCGCGGTGTGTGATGGAGCGTTATCGTGGTGTAAAATCCACGAATTATTGCGCCACAATTCTGGCCTCTTCTTTCGAATTGCCTCACGCAAACGTCTCATAACTTGTAAATAATACTCTTTGTTAACCGTTCGACCTTCTGGAAGGAATTCAGAATGGACGACACCGCGAAAATCAAAGAAAACGGTCAGTAAAACTTTAATTTTGGAGCGACTTTGCCGTGATTTTTTTGGTTTCGGCTCATCTTCGGCGCGCCATTCGGACGATTGTTGACTTGTGAGCATATCAAATTCATATACCCACGTTTCATCACCAGTTATGATGCGTTCCATGAATGTGGGATCGCTATCTGCGTTCGCAATCATCTGTTTAGCGACCTCAACTCGATGCTGTTTTTGCAAAAAATTCAGCTCTTTTGGAACAAGTCGTGCTTCAATGCGTTTCATGCCCAGAATTTCCGTCAAAATGTGTTCGGTCGATCCAAATGAGATATCAAGGAGTGCAGCTATCTCCCGAATGCTAATTGAGCGGTTTTCCATAACTAAATTCTTCACGGAAGCGATGTTTTCATCGGTAGTTGAGGTCGATGGTCGTCCAGAACGCGGCATGTCACTCACGCTTTCACGGCCTTCTTTAAAGTCTTTGTGCCAAACAAATGTACGATTTTGTGACATAGAGTCCTCACCAAAGGCTTTTTGCAACATTCTGAGCGTTTCCGCTGCAGAAAATCCGTTTGCAACACAAAATTTCACACAAACGCGTTGTTCCAATTTTTTATCCATGGTAAAAATCGCCGAGCGTCTATTTTTCGACTAACAAAAGCAGTTGTCAAAACAAAACTAATGGATAATTTGCTCTCACACTTTGACAGAATATCAGAACTAGTGTTGCCATCTTACACTAAAAAGATTTTACCGAAAAAATAAAGGCGGCCTTTTTAAATTGAAAATTACCGGAACTTTTTGATCACAAGGTACGTCTGAAACGCAAGATTCAGAAACAGGTCAGATTCTCGGCTCAATTTCCACATAAATCCAATCTTGGGTCAGTGCTTCAGGATGGCGTGTAAAATGCTGAGCTGGCACTACTGCCAAAAGGTGTTGAGACCGTGAGCTCTGATAATAACAAAGTCTTAACCGTAAGTGACAAGACATTAAAGGAGGTTTTATATGATGGAGACAGAGACAAACAACTTCATTAGCCGCTGGATGCAGCTTACGAAACTACACACAGCCCACCATAGAACTGAAGTGCAGCAACTCAGTAACTTTCCAACGCCCATCGTCCGGCAGTGTTTCTATGGCAGAAGAATGTCTTTAGTTAAACTGACTGTTGTCTGATACTAAAACATTTTTATTCCGGGTTATAACTCGGTTGGGTTCCAGTGACCTATTTCAAAATGCCTGATCATTTAATTCCATGCCAATGCCACATTCACTTACAACATGCCCTGCATAAACACAGAACAAACATCCATCAAATGGATATTGGATGCTTTGAAGAAGTCACGTATTTTGTGGTATTGATAAAAATCTGTCATAATCGGATAGATCTCACCGCAAATCATTGATTATTTCATGTCGTTCAGTCTTTATTTGGAATGAAAAGCAGTGTCCAGTAGACCCTGGGTAATGAAATAATATTCTTGCAGGAGAAACCCTTCGCTATCCAGCATATATTTTCACCCACATCTTTCCAAAATCAATAGCACCAATGCAAATAGTACTTCGACCAAACACTCACTCGCACGCAGATGCTCTACAATACCAATCGCAGGCAAAAACAACTTCTGAAATAAAAAATTACTTTTAAAATCACAATCGCGGTTTGACGAAAAAAAAAACGTGACAGCTCATGAAAACTCAACCGTCCACGGGCATCGCTTGCTGGGATCAAATGCAGCAACTCAGTAACTATAGCCGAAATCTTAGCCGATGAGAATTTCATAGCCTCAAAGGATGCGCTGAAATACGATTTGGAATGATGATCGGCTGAACTTCAACAGTGTCGGTAATGACCAAAAATGGTAAAGTTCCGTCCAGAATCACTTATTGTGTTGCAGCGGCACGGAAAGTGACCGCTGCAAACAATCTTTTACAGCGGTTTGTTAACCTAGGCGCCCACTTGTGGTATAAAATTTCACGGTGTTTCGTGGAGTGAGTCAAAAGTTATTCCAGATGGAAGCTTAGAGGAGAGAAAAAGATCTGCCCACCCACGTTGCTAATCCAACGTGGTCCGCAGTAAAAATCGCAAAAACGTTGAAAATCGCCAAATCAACCGTGTATGATGTGCTCAAACGTTTCAGGGAGCAAAAGAGCGTGGATCGAGCGCCTCAAGGTAAGCGTCGTAGTGGAACATATGACCGCAAGCTGAACCAGAAGGTGTTGAGAACCGCCAGAGCAAACCCTGGACTATCAGATAATGAAATCGCAAAAAATACCGTTCGAAGAATTCGTTTGCGAGCAGGATATCGTTCTTATCGAGCCAGCAAGCAATCAAACAGAACGTTGAAGCAAAGTTTCGTCACTAAAACTCGAGCTCGGAAATTGTACCAGCAGGTTTTGACGAAGTACCAAGGATGCCTGCTCATCGACGATAAAACCTACGTCAAAATGGATTTCGGACAGCTTCCTGGCCAAAAATTCTACATGGCGACGTAACGAGGAGATGTTCCTGCGAAGTTTAAGTTTGCTTTTATGGACAAATTTGCCCCAAAAAGAACTGATGATTTGGCAAGGGATATGTAGCTGCGGAGCAAATACCAAAGTGTTCGTGACAAATAAGACGATGGACTCGAAGCTGTACAAGGAAGAATGCCTCAAAAACCGCGTACTACCTTTCATTAAAGCCCATAAAGGTCCCATGAAGTTTTGGCCAGATTTGGCGAGTTGCCACTACAGCCGGGAAGTCATCCAGTGGTACCGCGATAATAAAACGTAGATTTCATCGATAAAAACATAAATCCACCCAGCTGCCCGCAGTTCCGGCCCATCGAGAGATTTTGGGCAGTAATGAAGCGGAAGCTTAAGAAAAGTGGAAAAACGGCTCGGGACGCGACTCAGATGACCAAAATGTGGAACAAATGTGCCAAGGAAGTTGACTCCGGAGGTGTGCAGTGTTTGATGGGAGGAATAAAAAAAAAAGAACGAATTTTCATTTGAAATGAAGAGAAATGATTTGTTTTGATATTCCTCAAAGTACAGTGAATTACCTTTGTTTTGATGTATTAAACTTATTTGTACGTCAATTCGTTACCGAGATACAGATAATTTTATTATTCCGGATTCTAAATGTATATAGCTTTAGCAGGACAGCTTCTGTGTTAGTGTATCTTGGTCGATGCGGAGGTCTAGCAATGCAGGGAATGAAGTGGAACCAAGCAAAGCTTAAGCGTTACAGAAGCATGAGGTTGGAAGCAGTATGCGTTGTCGGAATGATACCTATCGGCATCACCTAGTCTGCGGACAGAGAGTGCTGTAGGAGACGAACATCGGAACAGCCGGAAAGTTGGTAAGAATGGCGACGGGGATGGAACTTTGTTTTTTTTTTTTTTTTAATCTTTATTTTACGTCGGCCTATTTCCTCACATGGCGACAATCACCGACGCCAGGAAGACGACTCCACCACCTGGACCCTACCTAACGACTCATGAATATGAACCGGGACCAACGGCTTTACTTCCCTTCCGAAGGAAGACGTGACCAGATTTTTTCGCCTCAGAAAAACCACCGACGTCGACTGGGATTGAACCCAGACCCACTGGGGTGCCAAGTAGCAGTCACGCTGTACCACTACACCACCGACGTCGGCTGATGATGGAACTTTGTGAAGAACGTTTGATGGACACAAAGGTTTATATTGATTTTCTCCATCTGGTTGAACAGATAAGGGAAGGTCCATTAATTATGTTACGCAGTAAGGGGGGGGGGGGGGGGTTTGGGAAAACGTGACAATCCATACAAAAATTTTTGAAGGTCCATACAAAAAACGTGACAAGGGGTGGGGAGGAGGTGTTATAAAAATTCACTTTTTGCGTGACATAATTAATGGACGTTCCCTAACATGGAGAGGTAAACATCGAGTTAATTATTGTCTGGTCATGGTTATTCCAGAAAGCACCCAAATCGGTTCCAGCATTCAACTTCACTGTTGCACCGTTCGTCGTAATGTACATATATAGAGGAAACACCAGGGGAGGGTTTTTCAACAACTTTTAATTGGGGGGGTAGGGGGGTACTAGTTTTAAGGGGGGGGAACGCCCAAAAAAAAGAGGTGAGGTGGGGGGGGGTGGGATAAGAAATTCTTCAGGGGTGTGGCGGGGCCGTCTAAAATAAAAAAAAAATGAAAAAAGAAAAAAAAAAGAGAATCATCTTTGTAGATCTGTTAAATTTGAAATATATTAAACGAGATGTAAAGAAATTGTCTTAATAATTCAAAAATAGATGGATCTGTAGCTGCTATCTTTCGTGATATCAAGGCACCGAAGTTTTATCACGGTTGGATCAGTTTTGCTGTCTTGTAGTCATACGCCTCTTGAAGCTAAGAAGAGATATTTGTGCGAATGTGTTCCAGCGGCGATGAAACAGGCGAGTCACTTCTTGAGTTACTTTGTGGCGAATCAATAGTTGATCTTTATCTGCGCTAATTGCAAGCTATGTTATGGCTGACCCACAATTGATACGTTGCGGATGCGTTGACGTAAATTTGACAGAAAACCTATGGGAAAACTGTCAAATTCACGCAAACGCATCCGCAACGTATCAATTGTGGGCCAGCCATTAGAGTCATCTTTACGCTAGAGGAGTTTCAACGGACTGATGTTCTAGATGATCCTCGACCGAAATGAGAATCTTACCGGCCATCACCGACTCTAACTTCCGATATCGCATCATTACCAATTAAGCTATCTGTGCAAGCTAACATCTTCTGATTGAGCCAATCTTCTTGCTCACTCAATCGCTAACAATTCAAGATCGTAACATCCGCAATGTTATACTAATAAAGTTGGCATTTATGCTTCAATTAATCTTCGGTCTTGGATCACTCTCGTACCCAGCCAAAACAATGTCCGACATTGTCTAATATCCACCACACATTCACCTTCTTCCCTGGGGGTTATCTGAATCCAACTGCACGGAGATCAAATCAACCACGCGAGCGTGCAAATTCAAGCGGCCGGTATGTTATTCTAATCCCACATAAATGATCAATCACCCAGTTTTTACGATACGCTTCCTCCAGTCTAAATCACGTGCTAACTTCACCATTCCACCCCGTTTGACGCACGATCCAATGGTAGAATTTTAACGCCTGATTTAATCGTCCCCAATTTAGATTGGCTCGCACTGTGGCTCACGGCGGAGAAGGCTCGGCCACTACTGTTTGCAGTTTATGTTTTGGTGCCCCCAAGGCCATAATTTGTTCCAATTTGAAAGAGATCCGATCAACCTCTTGAGAACTGTGGCGGAGACGGTGGTGCGTGCGTTTCGATCCAACTCGGCGTCGCGGTAACGAGATGACTCAGCCTGCGCGTTGAATATGCTGTTCGGGATCTGTCAAGTTCAGGGATGATGCGAGCAAGCAAAACGTTCAAGCATCGCCGGGTCAGTTCTGAGAAAGTGAAATCTAGATCGGAACGTGCGCACGATGGCGGATGATGACGGCAGGCGATTCAGGTTTTCATCCGGTATGTCTAATTATCATACATTGCAATAGATGTACCGACTGGGTGTGCATGCAATTCTGGTGTATCTGTGCCAAGGATGGGCACAGACTGTCTATGTGGGAGGGGGTCAAAAGTTCTTTGTTTAAGCTGGAAGCCCAAGTTTGGAAAAATCAATCAGAATTTATAAGTATCGCCTTATTTCCATGCTTCCGAGGAATTTGTTCTGCATGACCTGATCCTCTCAGTTCATAGCGAAACCCCCTCCCTTAGGCAAACCTCTGCACCTATCCGTGTTTAGGTGTGATTCGATGATATTTCCATCAAGCGAAGTGTATAACAATGCGTTATCATGACACGATGTTTGATTTAGTGGGTTCAATTTTCCCACAACAGCTGTTCGCGTAAGCGGAACTACCGGTACATAACGGCAATTCTGGTGAAGCTCAGGCACTATTTCCCACACATTGTTACTAGTAGTATGTCGCGCTGCCAACCGGGGCGTTAAAATTTCATTCTCGGAATTGATAGACAGAATTAGATTTTAATTACTATGGCATCATATTGTCTCCCGGATGCTTCTTGACAAATAGAATAAGTTTGAGGCCGTCACAGTACCCACACTACCACCGCTCACATATTTTCTACGATTGTCTCAAAGTGGCATTTGTGAAGGACTTAAGAATAAATCTACCGGATGCCATCATCGAATGGAAATCAAAGCCTGTAGAATTAAGCCTCAATCTCAACTTGACCTTTTTCGTATTTCCCTTTCCCTTGTGTCGACTTCGAGTTGACATACAATTGTTTTCTAATCATTCAGCATTGTCGTCGTGTCTCTGGCATGGGCAAATGCGGCTTGGATACATTCTCCTACAAGCTTCTCAATTTATGTAGCAAGTAGGTAATGAGTTAGAGTGGTGCTCCCTGCTGCGGCTTTGGTTATGCGTACATAGTTTTGTTTTTAGTCACGTCGAAGGTGGAGTTGCGAGGACACATCGCTTTTGCTAAACCGACGGGGTTTGGAATTTGCGATTCGGGTTGGACCACCTTTCCGTCACTGCTGGACAAGGGAAAGACAGTTTGCTCCATAAATCAAGTCTCAAGTAGGACGTCAATAATCTGACAGTGCCCCGGAGCAATATGAAGGATGTCCTTAGTATTCACAACACGTTCGGTCTAACACAGATTGGCATAGGGAAAGGTTGCCTGATTGAAAAGTTTACTCTTTGGCATATTTTCATTTCGGATTGAAATTTTCCGGCTTCGAGTGTGCACCCTACTCATGTGAACTGTTTGTACGGGACTCGTTTGATCTGTTTTTTGCTTGGAAGAATAAAATTATAAAAATTATACAACTTTATTTTCTTTTCAGATTTTGGCTGGCCATGTTGCACTGACGACGGCACAGCAGGAGGTGATAGTGGCCATAGATGATCCTGATAAGACACAGTACCATGAGGCAAATTTCAATACGAGTAAGTTTTGAGCGAGAAAGTGTTTTTTAATTACGAGGCTAATATTCTAAGAAACGTATATTCTCACTTGAGACCTGGTTAATTTTGCGCATAAATCGTGAAGCATGTGAAGATGAAAGTACGAAGGACGACGCATGTTAGCATGAAAGTAATTTTTACCGAAATCCGAACAATCTGAATTGGAACGAAAAGCTTTGATCTTTATTTCGAAAGCCAGTTTGCTTGAAACTTATTTCCAAACACTTTCAACATTGAAAAAAAAAACAAATCTTGTAATCGTTAAATGTTGAAGGATAGAGGTAGAGGGAGAGTCACACGGGAACCACAAAATTTTGGGGCGGAAGACTCATCTTTAAAAATTTTTTTGTAAAAAAAAAAAAAATTTTTTTTTTTTTTTTTTAAAAACGGCAGTGGGGGAAAAAAAAAAAAAAAAAAAAAAAAAGATTAAGAAAAAAAAAAAATAATATTTTTTTTTTTTTTTTATAATATATTTTGTTAATATGATTTATAAAATAAAAAAACCAATGATATGAATTTGAAAGAAATGTAAGGGAAAAAATAAAAAAAAAAAGAGAAAGGAGGGAAAAAAAAAAAAAAAAAAGAAAAGAAGAGGGGGCTTTTCATAAATCACGTAGACTTTTATGGGGGGAGGGAAGTTCTGACCAAAGTCTAGGCTCCATACAAAATTTCAAAATAATGTATGGAAAAAAGTCTACGAGGGGGGGGGGGGTTTGAGATTTTCAAAAATTAGTCTACGTGGTTTATGAACAGGCCCTAAGTAGATATCATTTTTATGAGTTTATTTTTACAAGATTCATTTTACGCGAAATTCTCAAACATTACTTGGAACCCAATGCTTTGCTAAAGGGTGTCCACGATGAAATTGCCACACTATGAAATTGCTCTAACTTTTTAACCGTTGGGTAGAATTTAATGAAAATTTGGGAGGATTTAGTTCATAGTGCATTATTTACATCCTGCAAGTTTTAAAGTCCTGTGATCAAAACTCGCGGAAATGGAGTCGAAAGAACAGCTCGTGCGTGATAAAATCTTGCGCATTCATCACGAGAACAAGGATCTCTCGCATCGTTCCATCGCTAAAACGTTGGGAATCGCAAATTCCACGGTGTCGCGAGTGATTAAGCGGTTCGAGGAACGGTTGACCACCGATCGGAAGCCCAGAAGTGAAGGAAAAAGTATTCCGTACAACACCAAAAATCACAACCGCGTAGTTGGGGCCTTCAACCGAAATCCGAACGCCTCCGTTCGGGATGTGGCTAAGAAGCTGCACCTAAGCCGAAGTTTTGTCCAGAAGGCCAAAACTAAGGCTGGGCTTCGAACGTTCAAGGTACAAAAGGCCCCTAATCGCGACGAGAAGCAGAACAAGTCCGCCAAAACCCGTGCCAGGAAGTTGTATCTCAACATGCTGACGAAAGTTGAATGCTGCATCATGGACGACGAAACATATGTGAAGGCCGACTTCAAACAGATCCCCGGCAACTGTTTTTCACGGCCAAGGATAAGTTCAGCGTTCCGGGGCATGTCCGCGCTCAGAAGATGTCCAAATTTGCGAAGAAATTCCTGGTTTGGCAAGCCATCTGCACGTGCGGGAAGCGGAGTGCACCTTTCGTGACCCAGGACACGATGAACGGACAGGTGTACATAAAAGAGTGCCTCCAGAAGCGGCTGCTTCATCTCCTGAAGGCCCACAACGTCCCAACAATCTTCTGGCCGGATTTGGCCTCATGCCACTACTCCAAGGACGTGCTGAAGTGGTATGCGGACAATAAGGTCAATTTCGTGCCGAAAATGTTCAGCCCTCCCAACACTCCGGAGCTCCGCCCCATCGAGAAGTACTGGGCGATTATGAAGCAGCCCCTTCTTAAACGACCTAAGGTAGTGAAGACAGTCGAGGAACTGAAGAAAGTATGGGTTTACATGCAAAAAACGGTTGATTCACAGGTTGTGCAGAATCTTATGGCCGGGGTTAAGGCCAAGGTTCGGGCATTTGCGTATGGACTGTAAAAATAATTTTTTTAAATTTTTTTAAATAAAATGGTAAAATGAAGTTTAATAGTTATTTCTCAATCCCTGAAAATTTGATGGCATTCGGATGAAAACTCGAATTTTGCGAATCAATTTTGTGTGTGGCAATTTCATCGTGGACACCCTTTAACCTTGAGTTGAATAACGTTGCACATTGTGTTTTCAAATGAATGATAGTTAGTTTTTCTGCGCGGTATCTACATGTCAGGCGAAAGTAAATTGATCGACAAATTCATTCTCCCGATGTTTTAAGTATGCATGATTCGAAGTAACATCATATTGTATAATGTTAAGATGTTAATGAAGAGTCAACTAGTTTTATTTATAGATCCTGCACATCGTGTATGTTTGGCATCCATCTAATTGTTCACCTAATGTTTTATTGTCTTCACGCTTGAAACCAGGAATGAGTCACATCCGACAGTGGATTTTTCTTCTGTTCTATACATCAAACCCTAAAGTCGAACATAGTGCGTTGTTTAGCGCATCTGATGTGCTATACAGTGTACTATGTGCGACGTTAGGTTAAGGAAGAGGAGAAAAACTTATCGGTTGTGATTTATTCCGGTTTTCAACTGGAATGAGAATATCTGAAAATTTAACTTTTTTGAGTTGGTGGTAATGTTGTCATTCGGAATCAATCAGAAATGTTTTTATGATAACAAGGGTTAGAAATTAAAATATTTTTTTTAAGAATTGATGTCGCATATTGCGACTACTTTTGAAGTTTTGCGCCTTAATCACTTTATGCTTTTTATGGGATTTCCGGAGTATTTCCAGACATCAACATAACAGCTGTTGTGAATAATAACGTCAAACGCTGATTTTTTGTTGAGAAATGAAACTCGATAAAGCTGATAAGATTTAACTTATATATTGACTTAATTTTGATTTCCGATAAATCAGTTATTGTTACAGATGATTTCCAAACGAACATACGCCCAAAAAATAAACGAAATTTTTTCAATATTTGTACTGATATTAAACCCAAACAATTTCTTACCGAATTGGTCAGCAATTTTCGGAACAGAACCCAATCACGAGCAACTCTGTTGAACAATTTAATGTCTTTTTCCTGCAGCTCGATGGATTCCCCGAACGTTGTTCTCCCGTAGTCATTTATTATGACGCCTCGGCTTTTTTTTGGACCGATATTTCAGCATGATCAATATCGGGTGAAAAAGGGAAATACTCATGTTGGTGCGTTAACTTTGACGCCAGCTGTGGTCCAAACCACTTGATGGAAACAATTCAAATTTGGCCACAATATTTCCTATATTTGTCAGGCTACGGTGAAACTTTAATATGCTACCTAAATTTTTCATAGAAGTACGGATTTTTGTTATTGGTATGACCAAAAACCATTTTCAAACTCAAATTTATAACTTCAAATTTATAAACCTTATCAACATGAAATTTTATAGCCGGCGTCGGTGGTGTAGTGGTCAGCGGAGAGGAAGGCGGCGCGGGGCTGAGGTCAAAAAATTGGTTCACGTCTTCCTTCGGAAGGGAAGCAAAGCCGTTGGTCCCGGTTCATATTCATGAGTCGTTGGGTAGGGTCGAGGTGGTGGAGTCGTCTTCCTGGCGTCATGAAATTTTGGTCACATAAGGTCAATATATTGGTTATATTGAAGTAAAATTTTCAGTCAAAACTATTGATGATTGATAAAGTTACAAAAGGATGAACATGAAATTTTTTTAAAGCCAAATTTTGCACGGCTTTTGTTTTGCTACTGAGTGTACACTCAAAAGAAAAATTTAGTGAAAATTGTCAAAAAAATGTAGTAAAAATTGTATTTTTTTTTACCAACTAGAGTGTTTTCCATACCACCCCCCCTCCTACTAAACAATTGTTTTGGCAGATTTTCTTACAAATCTTGATCCAAAAGGGATGACACTAATATCACCAAGTCACGCTACGCAACTATTCATGACCACATCTGAAGATCCGCACATTTTTCATTTTGGTTTGAGAACAATTATATAATAGGCACAAAATTTGCACAAAATGCATCGATTTTGTAGTATTTGAAGTTTTTTAAGCTTATAATTGAAAGTTCTTCCCCATGCAATAATCAAATAACTCAACTGGGAGTGTATGTGTGCAAAATAGAACATAAGTTATGCTTTTCGATTGAGAAGACAGCTCACACGTTTCAAAATTCCACACAGTGATGAAACTTTCTTCGCAATTTCCTTAATGTGAGCATCCCAAGACAAAGTACAATCCATATGAACTCCCAGATATATTAATGACTCTACTCTTTCCACGGTGTTACCTCCCACATTTAAATTGGAACGCTAGGAAGGGCTTTTCGTAGTGATCTAAATATCATATATTTGGTTTTCTGCAAGTTTAGTGTAAGTTATCACGAAAATAATCCTGGAGAATGTGAATATCTTTTTCCATACTAGTTATTATTGAACCTGCATTGATATGAGGATAAAAAAGAGCTGTATCATCGGCTTAAAGTCTAGGAATGCCAATAGGAGAAGTATTACTTATGTCATTTATGTAAATTAGGAATAATAGGGGACCAATATTACTCCCTTGGGGTACCCCAGTTGTTATTGGTCTTTTTGGAGTTCTATTCTGCAAGTAGCTACAAATCATATCATTTGCAATGCCTCTGATTCCGTAATGGTCTAATTTGAATAGCAATACATGGTGATTCTATGTATCGAATGCATTCTTTAAGTCCAGATATAATGCTCCTACATAACACTTGGATTCAATTTTTTTTTCCAAAATTTGATCAACAAGTTCAGTTACAGCAACAGTTTTGCTACTTCCGTGACAAAAACTCTATTGCAAAGGGTGGTATAGGGTGGTTGTTTTCTGGGTTTTTCCCCCCCTGCGGGGGGTGGGGTTGTATTTGCCCGACACACACAGGTACCTGGGAACGCTAACTTCCAAATCATGAAGTTGGTAAAGAAATCAGAACATGGAAAAAAGAAAAAAAAAAAAAAGAAAACAAATAACAAAGAAAAGCAAAAAAAAAAAAAAAAAAAAAAACAAAAAAAAACAAAGAAAGCAAAAACAGAAAAAAGCACATTGCAGTGCAAAATAGGAGAAAGTAATAAGGGCAGTGGAACAAAGTGTGATGGATAGTTTGGAGGTCCGAGCGGTATAGCATGTGGTTCGGCGTATTGGTAACAAATTCGTTTTTTTGTCTTGTTTGTTTTTGTGTAGTATTTATTGGATTGATCATTTAAAGTTCTGTCCAGTTAGAATCCGGAATCACTTATTGTGTTTCAGCGGCACGGAAAGTGACCGCTGCAAGAATTCTTTTACAGCGGTTTGTTAACCTAGGTGCCCACTTTCTGTGGTATAAATTTCACGGTGTTTCGTGCAGTGAGTCAAAAGTTATTCCAGATGGAAGCCGAGAGGAGAGAAAATTTCTGCACACCCACGTTTCCAACGTGGTCCGCAATAAGAATCGCAAAAACGTTGAAAATCGTCAAATCAACCGAGTATGATGTGCTCAAACGTTTCAGGGAGCGAAAAAACGTGGATCGAGTGCCTCAAGGTATGCATCGTAGTGGAACATATGACCGCAAGCTGCACCAGAAGGTGTTGAGAACCGTCAGAGCAAACCCTGGACTATCAGATAATGAAATCGCACAAAAATACGCTGCTGCTCGCAGTACCGTTCGAAGAATTCGTTTGCGAGCAGGATATCGTTCTTATCGAGCCAGCAAACAACCAAACAGAACGTTGAAGCAAAGTTTCGTCACCAAAACTCGAGCTCAGAAATTGTACCAGCAGGTTTTGACGAAGTACCAAGGATGCCTGCTCATCGACGATAAAACCTACGTCAAAATGGATTTAGGACAGCTTCCTGGCCAAAAATTCTAAATGGCGACGGAACTAGGAGATGTTCCTGCAAAGTTGAAGTTTGCTTTTATGGATAAATTTGTCAAAAAAAACTGATGATTTGGCAAGGGATATGCAGCTGCGGAGCAAAGACCAAAGTGTTCGTGACGAATAAGGCGATGGACTCGAAGCTGAACAAGGAAGAATGCATCAAAAACCGCGTACTACATTTCGTTAAAGCCCATAAAGGTCCCGTGAAGTTTTGGCCAGATTCGGCGAGTTTCCACTACAGCCGGGAAGTCATCCAGTGGTACCGCGATAATAAAACGTAGATTTCATCGATAACAACATAAATCCACCCAACTGCCCGCAGTTCCGGTCCATCGAGAGATTTTGGGCAATAATGAAGCGGAAGCTTAAGAAAAGTGGAAAAACGGCTCGGGACGCGACTCAGATGACCAAAATGTGGAACAAATGTGCCAAGGAAGTTGACTCCGGAGGTGTGCAGCGTTTGATGGGAGGAATAAAGAAGAAAGTGCGAATTTTCATTGAAAACGATTTGTATTGATATTTTTTTTCCTTAAAGTACAGTGAATTACCTTTGTTTTGATGTATTAAACTTATTTGTACGTCAATCCGTTACCGAGATACAGATGATTGTATTATTCCGGATTCTAAATGGACATAGCTTTATATAATAAACTAATCAGTGTGTACTTTATCATGTTTGACTTATTTTTGACCGTTCCACCCTTTTTTTTTTTTTATTTTAAAACTATTTTTTTTTTTCTTTTTTTTTGTTTTTGTTTGGGGGATAGAAAACGGTGTTTTTTTTTCGGTTTGTGTTGGTTTTTATTATTTTGTTTTTTTTTTTTTCTTAGTATTAATTATTTTAATTTTTTGTTTTTTAAGGGGTTAATAAATATAATTTTTTTTTGTATTTTTCGGGTTTTTTAATTGTTGCAGACAATATTCAAGATTTTATTATATTTTGCAACGTACTTATTAGGTTACGGCAGAGAAAAAACAAAGCGGAACTCTGACCGCATTTTGATCGAACTACATACTAGCAACTAGTTCACAACCAGCAAATTTTGCTTAAAAAAATGGCTAAAAGTGAACTTTAATTTTTGATTACCTGATAATACAATAACATTTTATTTGCAGCATTTTCGTATGGTTCATTTTCCGGAGTTATAGAGCGGGTTTCTCGTTAAGACAACTCTTTCCTGCCATGGAAAAGGCTCATGAAGTTGAAAAGTTCGAACGCTCCCTCAACATCGAAACCAGCACTGTTCATGTAAAATTTATTGAATTTTCTGCGCGCACTAGGAATTAGAACGAGCTAATGAAAAATAAAAACTTTTTCCGGATCGTATCCTAGTCCTAGTAGAAAATGAAATTTCACAGCCTGCTTGGCAGCTCCATGCTTCATTTTTGTGGGAGTTGCTTCTGTTCTAGTAAGTGTGCATCGTCTGCTGCTATTGTCTAATTCTGCTTAATGTCTGCAACCTAAAACCGGCAAACCGGCAAAAGGAAGCGAGAATATTTTGTTTTGGTTTGCCTCATCTCGCATCCTCATTTCCTGTTCGACTCAGAAGTTTGAAATTGGTTGTAACTTTTTCCCATGATTGTAACTTTTTCCCATAGGACAAAAGAACGGAGGAGGCAACACCGAATAGAATTTAATTTTCAACAATTATCGATGGCAAATTCAATTGAAGTGAACTTGTAACAGAATGGAAAAAAAAGTTTATGGTATCTGGTCGGATCCATTGAACTTGAAGCCGGTCTTGCAAGAGGCTGAAATTAGTGCATACATAGATTTGATATGAGTTTGACATAAATCGTACAGTTCTGCTGCTAAAACTAAATGATTTTGGTTCAACTCAAATTGATTAAAAAACTAAAGTTCTGATTTAAACAGGATTTGATTTCTTTAATGCACTTGAAATTCAAATAGTGAGCGGAATCGTTGAAATCTTAGCAAATAAAAAAAACTGAAATAACTCATCCTAGCTCAAATGAAGCCAATTGACGAAAATGATGGACAAGTTCAGTTAACAAAGTAACAGGCTAATTTGATTAACACAGCAACCCTGCACTTCTTAAATATAACAACACATAATATTGGCATGCAGCTGCGATCAACAAACATACTGCAAACTCAGTGAACTTTCCTGGTCCGTTGTTGCGTTAAATACTCTCAGAAGACATGTCAGGTACTTTCCTACCATTAATTCCTTCCATCGTTCAGCCTAGTAGTAACTTCCCACAGAAACTTCAAGTTATCGCTTCATTTGAGAGTGCATGCCAGAGATAGTCAACACATAGCCAGTGCCGTTGTTTGCAAGTAATGAGGGAATAAATCTTACCTGGCTCAAAATAGCAATACCTACGGGTTTCATAGGCATAATCCTGTTTCTGATATTGAGGCAGCATACAGCAAGTTCTGGAAGTGATGCCGAAGCCGTAAGCCAGGAGAAGAAGCGTAAATATCAATTCAATTATTTGCCATTTTCGTTCCCATTTATCGTTCAGAAGACTCAGCAGGTAAATCGTTGACAAGGATGAATCTGCCCGGAATGGCACGCTACTGGATTGCGAACGAGATAATGCCGATTCTGCTTCCCGTAGCTGAAGTGTGGCGGCTGGAGGTGTTTACTTTTGAATTTGCAAACGATGATGTGCGGATAAATGGCAGAAGCAGAACGGGCGAATGTGTTGCGATCGATTTATTTGAGTGACGCTATGAAACAACACTAACCTTGAGTGAGCTGCGAGTACACGGTCCCTAGCATGAATTTAAATGATATATTTATAATTTTTTTTTCCTCCTTGAGCATATAAATTCTAACATGATCATTAAATATCGGCACATTGCTTTAATAGCCTTTATGGATAACTTGTGCCAAGTTTTGCAAAATTCAAAATCAGTTTCTTTCGAATAGAAACGTCACTGCAAATCAATAATATAAAAAGAAAGTACAATGTGGTTTGTCCAAAGGAGCCTGGAAGCAATTAAATTAAATGCTAATTAAATTAAAGTTGAAAAAAAAATCAGTTGGGTTGTGTACAAGACACGACCGCAATATTGACGTAGACTGAAGACAATACTGGAAAAAATTGGGCACACAAAAAGGGTCACCTAAAATTTTTCGCCGTTTTTAGTCGGATTTTCTTCAAACTTTCAGGGTATAAACTATAACATTATGATTAGGATTCTACTTCACTGGTTTATTCGATCTCTTCTATATGCCGTCACATTGCTCTTGACACCACTCATAAGGATTTCAACAATAGCGGGCCGACTTATTTTGATACTTTCACCCACTGTTTCTTCAAAGCCAGCTCGCTCTCGAATACTTTAGGTTTTCAACGAAATTTTGCCTTCATGATGATTCAAAACTTGGGTTGAATCTGGGTTGAAGTCTTTTGGTACAAACATAACATTATTATCTCTGTAACAGTCTAACACAGGCCACACGTAGTGGCAGGATGCTAAATCTGGCCATATCGCACCTCCGTTAGACCAGAGGGGGGGCTGGGGGGGTTTTTGGGGGCCTTCGGGTCGGGCGGATTTTTTTTTTGGGGTCCCCCCCCTGGATGAACTAACTTCGAAGTCGTAGCACTGCAGGAGGTTTGCTGGACAGGACAGAAGGTATGGAAAAGCGGGCATCGAGCGGCTACTTTTTACCAGAGCTGTGGTACCACAAACGAGCTGGGCACCGGCTTTGTAGTGCCTGGCAAAATGCGTCAACGCGTGATGGGATGGTTTCCGTTCAATGCGAGAATGTGCAAGCTGAGGATCAAGGGTCGATTCTTCAACTAAAGCATCATCAACGTACACTGCTCACGCGAAGAGAGACCCGATGACGAAAAAGAAGCGTTCTACACGCAGTTAGAGCAAGTGTATGATGGCTGCCCGCAAGGGGACGTAAAAGTCGTCATTGGTGACATGAACGCTCAGGTAGGACGGGAGGCAATGTACATACTGGTAACAGCCTGAATAGTAGGAACGATAATGGCCAACGATGCGTGAACTTTGCGGCCTCGGGTGGTTTGGTAGTAAATGTTTCTCTGCCGGGAAAGACAACACAAAGGCATGTGTGCCGAAAAAAGAAAGAGAGTCGCCGCGTGTTGTTCGGCGGGGAATTTCTCCGGCATCAACGTTGGGTGTCGGGGGGGAAATAGAGGTCTACTGGGTGTGTAGTATGTGGACTCGTTGAAGCAACAAATTGGGGCACGGGAAACGGGTGGCGAAATACGCAAGGCACACGGAAGAGCAGCTTGGCGCAGCTACTCTTGTGGATGGCTGGAGAGATATTCGAACCGCCATTGGTAGCACTGCAATAGTGACACTAGGTACTTCTGCACCGAATCGAAAAAATGACTGGTTTGATGGCGAATGCAAGCAGTTAGTAGAGGAGAAGAATGCAGCACGGGGAGAATGGCAACACCGTACGAGAGCGAATGTGGAACGGTATAGACAGGCACGGAACAGGCAAAATTCTATTCTTCGAAGGAAAAAGCGCCAGAGGGAAGATCGAGACCGCGAAGCAATGGAAGCACTGTACCGTGCTAACGACACACGCAAATTCTACGAGAAGTTGAACAGCTCGCGCAAAGGCTACGTACCACAAGCCGATATGTGCAGAGACCTGGAAGGCAACATTCTCACAGGAGAGTGTGAGGTGATTGAAAGGTGGAAGCAGTACTTCGACGAGCACCTGAACGGCAATGTTACAGCGAACGAAAGTGGCACGGTAATAAATCTAGGAACACGCGCAGAAGATGACAGGATCCCGACCCCAACCCTTCAGGAAGTTGAGGAGGAAATTGGTCGGTTGAAAAACAACAAAGCTGCTGGTGTTGACCAACTCCCAAGCGAGCTATTAAAATACGGTGGTGAAGCACTGGCCAGGGCGCTGCACTGGGTAATTACCAAGATTTGGGAGGAGGAATGTTTACCGGAGGATTGGATGGAAGGAATAGTGTGTCCCATCTATAAAAAGGGCGACAAGCTGGATTGCTGCAATTATCGTGCAATCACGCTACTGAGCGCCGCCTACAAGTTGCTCTCCCAAATTTTATGCCGCCGCCTGTCACCAATTGCAAAGGAGTTCGTGGGGCAATACCAAGCGGGATTCATGGGTGCCCGCGCTACTACGGACCAGATTTTCGCGATTCGGCAAGTGCTGCAGAAATGTCGCGAATATAACGTGCCCACACATCATCTTTTCATCGATTTCAAATCAGCTTATGATACAATCGATCGAGACCAGCTATGGCAGATTATGCACGAATATGGATTTCCGGAAAAACTGACGCGGTTGGTCAAAGCAACGATGGATCGAGTGATGTGTGTCGTCCGAGTATCAGGGACACTCTCGAGTCCCTTCGAATCTCGGAGAGGGTTACGGCAAGGTGATGGATTGTCGTGTTTGTTGTTTAACATTGCATTGGAGGGTGTGATTCGAAGAGCTGGGATAGACACGAGTGGCACGATCTTCAGGAAGTCTGTCCAACTATTTGGCTTCGCCGACGACGTTGATATCGTAGCACGTAACTTTGAGACGATGGCGGAAACGTACATCAGACTTAAGGCTGAAGCTGGTAGGATTGGGCTTGTGATTAATGCGTTGAAAACAAAATACATGAAGGGAAGAGGCTCACGAGAAGACAATGTTAGCCTCCTACCACGAGTTCAGATCGACGGTGATGAAATCGAGGTAGTAGACGAATTCGTGTATCTGGGCTCATTGGTGACCGCCGATAACGACACCAGCAGAGAAATACAAAGGCGCATTATGGCTGGCAATCGTGCCTACTTTGGACTCCGAAGGACGCTAAGATCGAACAAAGTTCGCCGAACTACAAAGTTGACCATCTACAAGACATTAATTAGACCGGTAGTTCTCTACGGCCACGAAACATGGACATTGCTAGTGGAGGACCAACGCGCCCTTGGTGTCTTTGAACGGAAGGTGCTGCGTACGATCTACGGTGGAGTGCAGATGGAAGACGGAACGTGGAGGAGGCGAATGAACCACGAATTGCATCAGTTGCTGGGAGAACCTCCCATCGTACACATCGCTAAAATCGGTCGACTACGATGGGCTGGGCATGTCGTAAGAATGTCGGACGACAGCCCTGTTAAAATGATTCTCGAAAACGAACCGACGGGTACAAGAAGAAGAGGCGCGCAACGAGCAAGGTGGATCGATCAAGTAGAAGGCGACCTGCGGACTCTCCGCAGACAGCGAGGCTGGCGAGGTACAGCCATGGACCGATTACAATGGAGACAACTTCTGTGTACAGCAGAGGCCACACCGGCCTTGGTCTGATTGGTAAGGCAAGGTAAGTCTGTGTGGTGGTTCAGGGGAAAAAAAAAAATTTTGTGGTTTTTTTTTAGTGTGGGGGGGGGGAAAAAAGTAAAACACACCATTTGGGTGTGGTTGTTTTTGGTAGGTGTGTATTTGTAAAAAAGGGGGTGGGTTCTCGGGCAATGTCCGGTTAATAGGCCAGTATAGGTACACAGAACTCTCTTATTGAGCTCCAGAAGCTTTTTACTAATTGTAACATTTGGAATTATAAACCTTTTCGCTTGAACGCACTTTGTGGTGACCAACCAATTGGTCATCACCCTTTGCACTTCCCAAGATTTTAATTCCATTTTTATGGCACAGTATGATATACCGCAGAATGGTTCTGGGCCAATAAACTGTGCATTTGAACCTTGTCTAGCAAGCTCGTCTGCCCTTTCATTGCCTTCATTGCCACAGTGTCCCGGAACCCAGAATAGATTTACCGAGTTCTCTTGGCACACCTTTCGCAATGAAAGAATGCATTTCCAGACAAGTTTGGCTGTACATATATAATTACTCAACGCTTTGAGTGCCGCTTGGCTGTCTGTAAAAATACAAATATTTGCATATCTATATTTCCTCTTCAGACAATCGTTAACACATTTTATTATAGCAAAGATCTCCGCATGGGAAACCGTTGGATAGTTTCCCATCGCCACTGAGATTTCTACCCCAGAGACACAGATTCCTGCTCCCGTTTTTGTTCCAATTTTTGAGCCATCTGTGAAGAATTTTATGGAGCCATGACGAACAGTGGGACCTCCGACTTCCCAATCTATACGTGACGTTTCACATATGTTGTAAGGGATGTCATGGTTTTCCACAGGTTTCATCCAGTCTCCATTCATGTACATCACTGGCCCATTGTGAAAGCTTTGTGAAATGCTCAGGTGACCGACTAAGTCACCAGACATGAAAGTTTTCAACCGTTTAAGTCTAAGCATACTCTTTTCCGCTTCTAGTTGCACGTATTCGTGCAAAGGCAGCAGATTTAGAATTGCATTCAACGCATTTGATGGAGTGCTGCGAATCGCTTCCGTTATAGCAATGGATACGGGCCGTTGAAGTTTTGTAAGCTTTTTCTGTGCAGTAGCCTCTTTTGTTTTTGGCCACCACACAAGAGAAACATATGTTACTTTTGGACGTATTATGGATGTATTAATCCACATTATCATTTTTGGTCTTAGACCCCATTTTCTGCCAAATGTTTTTGAGCATGTCCAGAAAGCACTGGTTGCCTTACCGATCACACACTCAAGATGAGCATTCCAGTTCAGTTTGGCATCCAGTATCACTCCTAAGTATTTAACCAGTTCACTAAGATCAATCTTCAATCCTCCTAGCTGAAACGCTTTAAGATTAAACTTCCTTTTCCTAGTGAAAGGTACAATTACAGGGTGCGGCAGAAAATAATGCGAAAATTTGTTCTATTTCTTTCAAATCCCAGTTTCAACTAATTCAAGCAACAATATCAACATTTTCGAGTGTAGTTATCTTTATAAAGTCCTTTTAAACACATTTATTCAATGTGTCCTCCATTTTTATTCATAACATCCTCGAGCCGACGCCGGAAGCCAGAGCATGCCTTTCGGAGGTAGTCCTCTGACATTGACTGCCATATGCGTGTTATGGTTGACTTCAGGGTTTTCACACTAGGGTGTGATGTTTTGCAGGCTCGTGCTTCAACATATTCCCAAATCGAATAATCCAACGGATCTGGACTGCTAGGGGGCCACAAATCCTTCGGCCAAAACTTCATGTTATCGTTCAACCATTGTTGGGTTCGATTGGACGTGTGAGACGGCGCTCCATCCTGCTGTAGGACAACGTTTTGGTCCTCGGAGAAGTTGGCCTTCACCCAGGGAAGCCCTTGGTCCTTTAAAATACCGATATACACTTCGGTATTGATTTTAACTCCAGCATCAATGAAAACAGGCGGCATTTTCAAACCGTTGGACGCCACCAAGCCAAACATCATGACACCAGCCGGATGTTTGGTTTGAAATTTGAATTTCACTTTTTCCGGAACGTTCTCCATTTTCTGCGGTGAAATGAACCAGTCCGTGCGGCTGTTGGCCACAGCATCGATGCTGAAAAGCTTTTCGTCGGAGAACAGGATTATCATTTTTTTCTTCTTCAACAAGGAAAGCAATCTCTATGAACGTGTCACTCGTAGTTCCTTGACCCAGTCCGTAATCAAGTTTCACTTTGGCTCTGGAAGAGGCGGGCGGGTTTTTTTTGTTAATTTTCCGGTTTGTTTTTCTCAAAATTTTGGTTTTCTTTGATTTTCTTACACGGTCGTTTGCAAAAACCCATTAATGGGTGAAAAAACACCCAATTTCGCTAGAAGTGCCTCTCCCCATTTAATGGGTAAACTGTATTTACCCATTAATGGGTAAAAGCAGTTTATTTCACAAAATGGGTATTTATTCACCCATTGCAAAAAGGCAAGGTTTTCCCAAAATGGGTAGAAAATTACCCATTTTTCCATGTAGATTATGCAGCAGTTTGGTAGATTGTAAATCCATGGTTTTCATGGTACTTAATCATTAAATGCAATGAATAAAAAAATAAATACTTTTACTTGTTTTTATTCATGTCTTTTCTGGTATACTCATGGAAACGACGAATCCATCAATGAATCCTCCAATCGAGCTTCCAATTCCACGTTATTTGGCTGTATATATGAAAAAATGTGCCGGCTGAGGTTCCAAAATGTTGATAGTAATCCACAATTTTCGCATATAAATGGAAGAGCATTCTTCCGGCTTGTATTGAGGTTATGCGCAAATTCGATGTGCTGGTTCAAATCACCCCAAGTATTTTCTTCGATGTACAGCCATCAACTGGGCAGGGATAACCTTTTAAAATATGTAAAAAAATCAGGGTTTCGAACATATCAGAATAAAAATCCTTACCCTTCAGCTTTTCGTATGAATCTGCGACCAACTTCTAAGTTCCTCTAACTTTCTAAGTTCCTCCATGTTCATGTTTCCATGTTCCACCAATTTTAAACTTTTTTTCACCCATTAATGGGTAAAAATATAACCATTTTTGTACTGTATGAGGTTTCCTCTAATGGATAGTTTTTTACCCATTGTATGTTTGAGAAATTCCCCCATTTTATGACAGATAGGAGAGCTATTTGAAAATGGGTGTTTTTTTACCCATTAATGGGTTTTCACAAACAACCGTGTATGGAACGCACCGGGTTGCGAGCAATTTTTGCACGGACCGATTTGATCGCGTTCGGTGTGACCATCCTGCAGGGACTTTTTTGTGGGGTAACTGGTGGCAAAAGGGCCCCCTCCCACTTGGGCATCCCTTTTGGGGTGTTTGGGGGGGGGAAAAAACTGGTGGTCTCTTTTTTCGGGGGAATTTTGGGGGATTTTGTATAATTAAAATAAAAGGTTGGGTGGCGGCTTTCAAAAAAAAAAAAAAAAACAAATTTTGGAGGGAGGTTAGTCACTAGCTACACGAATTAACAAATTACTTATTTTATTTTTTTTTTTTTTTTTTTTGTGCCTGGCGCACTATGTGGTGTGTGGAACGGATTTATTTTGTTTGGGGTGGGTTCAAATATAAATTTTTTTTTTTATTTTGTGGGTGTGAATATATTTTTGTGAATCGTACAAACACAAACGTTATGGGATCCTGATTTACTAAGAAGTTTACAATGTTTTGGCCGTAAGGCTGCAAATGAGCTAAAGTTTAGTTCAACATCTTTATGGATTTCATTAAAATGCAAGTATGACTCTTTGAGTGACATCGTCAGGAGACGTTCTTGTGTTACCTGGCGTACATCACTCGTCACTACAGAGACATAATCTCTTTGGCCCGGCATAACTCTGCTGATATCGTCTTCTTCGTAGAATTGAACAACTTTACGTACTAAATCAGCATTCAGTCAATGTCCTTATTTGGAACGGGGCTTACATAATATTCCATCTTCGGCGACTAAATCCTTCACCTGCAAGTAAAGAAATAATAAATTAGCTTTTTGATTATTTTTTCCAACATGACATGAAATAATATTCAAAGATGTGCATAAACCTTACCTGTGTCGCAGTGTATCTGCTGACTTTGAATTCATCCACGATTCTTTGCGCAGTCCAAGACTTTGGCAATATGGACAAAATTTGAAATTGTTGATCGCGAGTACATTTAGGATCGGCAATTTTTTCCTTTAACTGGTTCATTATTACTTCGTAGTCCTTAGCCTTGGCGTTGAGATTTATTTGGTCCTCATCTTCCGAAACGTCAAATAGGGTAGGGAACGGCTTAATCAGGGGTCACTATTTTAATCAGTTGTTAGGAAATAGGTCTTTAACGATCATAAGCTTTATCTATTGGGTTAATGATTCGATGTATGAATAATGATTGATTACCAATTTTTTACTGTCATTTTGAAGATTTAAAATACATCATCTAGAAACCATCAGTTTCTTACTTGCTGAAGAAGTTCGCTCAAATTTTGCCTTTGTGTATTTTGCATTTAACCGCGTATACCGGAGAGCATATATTCATCAGCTCTCTCTCACAACTAGGCTTGTTGCCAGAATGTGATGTTGAACATTGAGTTAAATTTATTACATATTTAGATAATCTGAAATCGCTATTTATTTCATGTTTCTTCCAGTCATTGGAGGTTGATCTATGCTTATGATTATATTGTCCATCATCTGGCACTATCATTTGCAATAAAATATATGTTTTGGAGCTGTCCAATAGTACCCAACGATAAATAATGCTTCGCTATTGAGCTGCAGCTATGGCATCACTGTTGCTTTTGAGAGAGCCCATGTTTCCTCTCTTCTTGGTTAACCATGGATATAGCGCACCGGTAATGTAACGTGAAGCCTGCTGTCTCTTGCATTTGTTTGTTTTTAAACGAAGCATCCCGTTTGTCGTCACAGTCGCTTTGGCTAACATTTGCGCGAGAGTAAATTAAATAAGAAATACACATTGCCAATCTAAATATCAATGACAAACTAAAAGTTTGGTCGTGTAAGTCTGTCTCATAACCTGCTAGTAGACGAGTTTGTGATCGTAGCAATCGACATGTTTTGGTTGTTTTCGAGAGCGGATGGGTAAAACGACGGAGCGGGTTGAGGAATTTGACGTTTGCAGCAAATCGTTAACTGGCCTATTTCATTTCGCCTTCGCACACATGCACAGAATCGCACTCATACAATATTGTTAGTTTATGTACAGATTGAGGAGCTGAAGAAAACATTTTTTTAATCGGAAAACAATCCGCATGCGCTTAAGAAGTCCCTGCAATTGGGAACTTTATTCTATGGCTATGAAATTTTCTGAGCCTAATGCTCGTTGCTGAAGGTATGTTCCGATAGACCAGACGTAAGCAGAAGGATTAATGTCCGAATATTGGCAGTTCTAATTATAGGCTACATACAGGTTCATCAAAAGTCTCAGGTGCTGACTAAACTGCTTAAAACCCGTCCCGTACCCTATATGACGCTTAACTCCATCCATAATTTCCTTGGTTTTTTGCTGGGGGTAGAAAGCACTCCTCATTTTCTTCGTTGAAATTGGCGATACATGAATTCCCATGATGCCATTGTTGAATGTCTCGATGTTATATGACAAACTTATTTTATTAACAATAGACTCCGCTGAAGTCGATGAAGCTAGAAACGTAACGGATGGGATGGAAAAAAAAAATCATATTTTACATAAGCCCTCATTGGAAATTAGTTCAGGAAATTTTAGGATTTCTTTTATGAAAAATGTTATCTTGGGTATAAACTTACATATGGATAAAATTTCTTTAAAACCGGAAACTGTCGAGACAAAATCAACATATTTTTTAGCGTTTCTGGCTTGAAATGCTCCTAGTTTATATCAACACTTGTAAACATGAAAGCTTAAACCGTACAAGAACAACGTCATGTAGAACCAAATACATTCATAAGTCAGGCTTACGAAATTTCATAGCATCGTTCATAATTTGAACTTTATGAAATTCTTGTATTTGCCAGAGTGTACTAAGGCATTTTCGGCGAATACCTTTTGCTGTGTACATCTTTTACACACTAACATCAAACAACAAATCAGTTTTATGGGATGCAGGACTGACGAGAAATAGGGTTGGGCGGATGGAATCACCCGCCGTGTTGAATGAGATCCAAGTGTGCAATGTTTCTGATTTGGAGTGGAATGTGCTCTTGAGATGTTTGCCAAAACAGGCAAAATGAAACATTTCTTCCGTTTTCCGTTTGGTGGTGAAAAATGGCAGACAACTTTTACCACTTTTTTTTCTATAGTCGGATCTAGTCTGAGTTTGCGGAGATATTTCATTGGACTTAAATTTTCACTGTTTGAGACTTTTGCTGTGCTAGATAGCTTCTTTCATGTAACATCAAAGTAGATATAAAAAGATTATTCTGGGATTTTAATATGGTTTCCTAAACGTAGACATGTATATGCAGTCTGTGTAAAATAACTGACCTTGAAAGTTACATCAGCTATCGGACGAGATAATTCTCAATTCTTTACGCTTCCCCAAATTAGTGGTTAAACATGAAGAACAAAATTGAATTTCACCACCATACTACCAGTTTGTTTTGCCAAGCTCATTTGGAAATTTAATCCTGATAACGGTCGCTTCCTTGAAACATTCCTGTTGCCGCTTTTGCTAACGGAAAGGTTCGAAATTGAACTGGCAGCAGAGCCACAAAAAATCTATTTTCGAACGAAGTTTAATTGCGTAAGCCGACATGCTATTTCCCAGATTCGTACACCGAGTTGTACGGCTGGAAAAATACTTTTGATAAACTTGACACCCACCAGGCGAGGCGAAACCATTTGCTTCGATAGAGAGTTCAATGGACAGACTGTTGTTTTTATCCGCCGGATAACATTTTTCCTGAGAGGTGGAATGGGGAAACTAAAGAACAATGCCTACCTACACATAGTCAGGTCTCCTATAATACGGTGGGTGGTAGCATCTTGGCTGTCTTGCAACCAATTGAGTTGATTTTTCTGTGTAGTTAGGAGCTATTACAAACTTGTTGCCACAATGGAAATCAGCATAATTAGCTACAAGACAACCGAGAAATTAGAGTGGGTGGAGGAGACTCAACTGTACTACGCAGTGGAGAACTCTAAATAAGTCTCCTGTGCGGAAAACACGCCCACATACTGGCTGATGTTCCGTGGATGCCACATAGTTGATAACAAACGACTAAATTACGTAATTAGAGTATTCTATGGACATTTGATTTGAATCAGGGTAGGGAAGATGTACCTATATTAATCTCATCATTTTGCAATTCATCCTACTTGAAATAAAACGATATACACGTGACAGGATTAGTTAGTAATGTTTGTTATAGTTATTTAACGTAAGCAAACATTATTAGAAAACGAAACCGATCCTTCAACTGCCCAATTGTTTGATTTATCGTAGGATGAATATAGGAACAATGAGATTAATATGGGGGCAGTTTCCCTAATTATAGAATTATGTGCTGTTCTATTGATGCACAGTACACTTTTAAAGACGTCCTAGATGGAGAAAGAGTTGAACCTTACGTGGTTGCTTACGAATGTGCCAGCATCTATTTTAACAGTCCATGGTTTATATTTAGTTCAGCTTTACTTTAGATGCCGTACATTTTGAGCATGCAATAGAACAGTATGTAGCCACACCCAACGGCTATTAATAATTTTATTTGTTTTTATGTCTTAAACAATTACGTTGACCTTGGTGTCTCTCCGGATCTCTCTTTGCTACTTTAAGGGCCAATATTAGATACAACTCAGCCCCAAATCCGTTCCGCCAAAAAAGTTAATTGTGGCCTTATCATTTTCATTTCAGGTTCCTACCAATTTGGCTACGAAGTCGGACCGAACGGTCAATTTCATCACGAGACACGAGGCCCCGATGGGGTGACGTACGGCTGCTACGGATACATAGATCCAAATGGCATGCTTCGAGTGACACATTACGTAGCCGACAGTCACGGATATCGAGTGGTTGAGCCGAACAGGCCAGTGGAAATTTTCACCGATTCTCCTTCACAATACAGCAAGTAAGACTAGCAAGGTTGGATTCAATAAGCCATCGGTAAACATTAACGTCTTGTCTCCACTAGTGCCCTTACAGATGAGGATTCTCAAACGCGACATCGAGGCCAGCTGGTAGCTTGGCGGGATCTTTATCTGCCTCGTGGCTGTGGGATGTATCCTGGAGGTCTAAGACCGGATGGAGGTCCCGTAACCACACCGCCTTCTACAGGGGGTAAGTTTTGATCGTGCTCCAATCAGGACGATTGTAGTTTAAAGGCAGGCCGTTAGAACTTGCACCCAAAACAAAAAGTAGAACTATGCACCACAACCACACTTCTGTTTACTTGCACTACAATTACAGCACCCACAAGACCAACCAGCGGCACCGGTGGCAGTGGCACTGGTAGTCCTCAAGGTATTGTTTGATTTTTGTTTCAGAACTTGCATTGCTGCCCGAGTGGCACAAAAAATCTTTGCAATTGCTATCGATTGTTATATTTTAGCTCCTGGAGGTGGAAGTAGTGGATCACAGCAGCAAACTGGTGGAAATCGTCCAGGTCAGGGCCAAGGACAGGGGCAAGGGCAGTGGCAAGGGCAGGGACAAGGCCAGCAACAAGGCCAGGAACAGCGACCTGGCCAAGGTCAGGGGCAAGGTCAGGGACAAGGTCAGGGACAAGGACAGGGGCAAGGACAGGGACAAAGTCAGGGACAAGGTCAGCAACAAGGTCAGGGACAAGGACAGGGACAAGGACAGTATCAAGGTCAGGGACAAAGTCAGGGGCAAGGTCAGGGACAGGCACCAGGGCAAGGACAGGGACAATGGCAAGGACAAGGGCAAGGCCAGGGACAACAACAGGGGCAAGGACAGGGGCAGGGACAAGGTCAGCAACCAGTCCAGGGGCAAGGACAGCAACAGGGTCAGGGACAAGAACAGGGGCAAGGGCAGTGGCAAGGACAGGGGCAGGGACAGGGGCAGGGACAGGGACAAGGTCAGCGACCAGGACAGGGACAGGGACAAGGGCAAGGACAAGGGCAAGGAGGGAAAGGAGGGAAAAGGGGAGGGGGGGGGGAGGGGAGGAAACAGGGGCAAGGACAGGGGCAGGGACAAGGTCAGCAACCAGTCCAGGGGCAAGGACAGCAACAGGGTCAGGGACAAGAACAGGGGCAAGGGCAGTGGCAAGGACAGGGGCAGGGACAGGGGCAGGGACAGGGACAAGGTCAGCGACCAGGACAGGGACAGGGACAAGGGCAAGGACAAGGGCAAGGACAAGGTCAGCGACCAGGACAGGGACAAGGACAAGGACAAGGACAAGGGCAAGGACAAGGACAAGGGCAAGGGCAAGGACAAGGACAAGGACAAGGACAGGGACATCGACCAGGACAAGGACAAGGACATGGACAAGGACAAGGACAAGGACAAGGACAAGGACAAGGACAAGGACAAGGACAAGGACAAGGACAAGGACAAGGACAAGGACAAGGACAAGGACAAGGACAAGGACAAGGACAAGGACAAGGACAAGGACAAGGACAAGGACAAGGACAAGGACAAGGACAAGGACAAGGACAAGGACAAGGACAGGGACAAGGACAAGGACAAGGACAGCGACCGGGACAAGGACAAGGGCAGCAACAGGGTCAGGGTCAAGTCCAGCAACAGGGTCAAGGACAAGGTCACCAACCAGGACAGGGGCAAGGTCAGGGCCAGGGACAAGGACAAGGGCAAATACAGCAACAAGGTCAAGGACAGGGACAACATCAAGGGCAGGGACAAGGTCAAGGTCAAAAACCAGGACAAGGTCAAGTACAGGGTCAAGGACAGCAGCAAGGACAAGGCCAAGGACAATGGCAAGGGCAGGGACAAGGGCAAGGTCAGAGACCAGGACAAGGACAAGGGCAAGGTCAAGGGCAAGTACAGGGTCAGCGTCCAGGACAAAGCCAAGGACAGGGTCAAGGTCAAGCTCAAGTACAAGGTCAACGACCAAGCCAGGGACAAGGCCAAGCACAAGGCCAGGGTCAAGTACAAGGTCAGCGTCCAGGTCAGGGACAAGGTCAAGGCCAAACACAAGGTCAGCGACCGAGTCAAGGCCAAGGGCAAGGTCAAGGCCAAGAGCAAGGTCAGCAGTCAGGACAAGGACAAGGTCAAAATGGAAATTGGCAGCAGCAAGGCTCGGGTGGCCAGAGCCAAGGGCAAACCACTCCATCTGGTCCAGGGCACCACCATCAAGGACAGCATCAGGGTTCACATCAGGGACCAATTAGCTCCGGTCAGCATCAGGGTCAACATCAGGGAAGTCATCAAGGAGCTAGTCAAGGATCTCATGGAGGCCAGCATCAAGGATCTCATCAAGGGCCAATAAGCTCTGGTCAACATCAAGGTCAACATCAAGGAAGCCATCAAGGATCATCTGGTCAACATGGTGGACAACATCAAGGATCGCATCAGGGACCTATCAGTTCTAGCGAACATCAAAGTCAACACCAGGGTAGTCATCAGGGCATAGGTCAGGGTGCACACCAGGGTCAAAACCAAGGATCGCACCAAGGGCCAATTAGCTCTGGTCAACATCAAGGCCAGCATCAAGGCAGTCATCAAGGGATACATCAGGGTCAACATCAAGGAGAACACCAGGGTCAGCATCAAGGTCCGATCAGTTCAGGACAGCATCAAGGAAGCCATCAGGGAAATCATCAAGGTGGAAATCATCAGCACCAGGGTCAGCATCAAGGATCACATCAAGGACCATTCGGAAATACAACGCATAATGTACAGGTGTCTTGGAGCCATGAAAAACCTGGACAACAAGGTAAGAATTGCTCAAAGTTAAGGTTTATTTTAATTCAAACATCGTAATTTTAGGACAAGGACAAGGGCAAGGTCAAGGGCAGCAGCAAGGCCAAGGACAACAGCAAGGCCAAGGTCAGTAGGCTGGACAAAGCCTGAATCAAGCTTTTACAGCTTGGTATTTAAAATAAATGAGTCATTTTTTAACCGAATCTTTAGGTCAAGGTCAAGAACAGCAGCAGGGACAAGGTCAATGGCAAGGACAGGGACAAGGACAAGGACAAGGTCAGGGACAAGGGCAGGGACAAGGTCAGGGTCAGCAGCCAACAACCACTGCAAGACCCATCGGAGGTAAGGTCAAATGCTTTCAGAAATATGCAGACAGATTTTACAAAATAATCTGAGTCTTCTAATACGTAAGTGACGCTAACCGTTGATAATACCTTGAGGAATAAGATCTTAATCACAAACACTTATACACGCAAATGGTAATCTATTAATTTCGTTTCATAAACTTAATATAACCGCACACAAACAATCACACCTTCACCAACACAAACACTCACAATCGCACATCTTCACGTATACCACATACAACATGAACACACGCACCCCGATCAACGCACGCACACGCAGTACATCTTGGCATAAAACCTCAAATATTGGGCGGTGGGGGCCTAGGCGCATCGATTAGTATAGGTGGACCACACGGTAAATACCTGCCTTGAACTTTGTTCATATTCTTGCTTTACTAATGTTTTGCATTCAATTTGTGCTTTCGCCTGTTGTGCTTTTTTCGTTACTTTCTCTTTGGAACACGTTTTTAGTGGGTCTTACCGTGGGCGCTGGCATCTCGCAAGCAGGAATAAGTGGTACCCTCACAACATCTCACAATACGACCTCGCAAACCGGAGCTACCAGCATTGGTGGAGCTGTCGGGACCGGTGGCATACATGCCTCGACAAGCCATAACTCCACGGGAAGTGTTCTAGGAGTTTCTTACAATCACACTTCTGCCAGCAGTGGATCCCTGGACGGTCAGGGATTACAGGGAACTCATACAGGTTCGAATAGCATAAACAGTACGCACGTTTCCGTGTCGGGTGTTAACAACCTGGAAGGTACGATCGAGGGAGGTCAGATTACTGTTGGAGGTACGGTTAATCACACCGAAACCCTAGCAGTAGGTTCGGTTAACGTAAGTAGCACTTCCGGAGGTTCGTTTGGGGGAGCAATTAGTCCAGAGCACATCGGCGTCGAAGTGAGTGGGATGCTTACCACGAATGCCAGTATTAGTGCGCCACTCATAAATCCCCAGCAAGGTAGCGTAACAGTCGGCGGTGGTGGTAGTGTAGAACTTGGTAGACCCCCTCAAGGTTGAACTTGACACCAAATCCGGTAGGCTTGCTAAACTTCTCTAACACAAATACCTTATTTCTTGTAGGACCCTCTACGGACTATCCCTACGGGCCATCGTCAACTACATCATATCCTGAGTATACCACTGCTCAACCAAGTTATCCTCCGACGGCAAGCGGTGTTCAACCTCCAAATCGTCCAGGACAAAACGGGTCTCCTCCACCTAATGGCGGCAACAACAATAACAACAACAACAACAACAACAACAACAACAATAACCAATATCCACCGTATCAGATTGCCGTATCCCAATATCCTTATTTCTTTGTTCCTTATCCTTATCCACCACCTTCTAATGTCCCGCAAGCGCCTTGCAATTGCCCACAGGATCAAAATCGACCAAATCAGCCAACAGGCTATCTCGGGTTCATCCCGGTTATCTACGTACCAAGCTGTAATGCTCAAAAGAGTGGTCTGCCCACTCATATCAACTGGCCGGCTCCTCCTCCACCGAATGGCTTTGGACGAAGCCTTGAAGACTTACCACTCCAAAGGCTAGTACAGGGATCGGATGGCAGCTGGAATGTCGAACAGCTGTCACCTGAGGAGCGGCAACAGCAGCTGCAGCAATTGCAAGTAGCACCAGAGCCTCAGCAGCCCAGCCTTCCACCTCCAAGACCACGCCAGATTCGTAATCGAAGACTCCGGAGTAGACGACCGCCGGTGGTGCAACAGCCACAACAGGAAACGCAAATTGAAACCATTTAGAGGGTGATCAATGGGAGAAGCTGGAACAACGCTGATAGCGAGAAAATTCTGAGCAAACATACTGGTTGTGACGTGCAAGTCTGACGGCGTCCATTAGGAAATCTAATATAAAAAGAAGCAATGCTTGGACGTGAAATAAAAGAAAAATACTCATTCGAATTTAAGCTAATGTATGCGCTTTGAGGAAATGAAAATATCAGTAATATGTCAGTGAAGAAAGGGTGAGGAACGATATCAAGCGTATCAATACATGTAATAGGAGAAAAAATTGGATTTTGTTTAGAATGTAATATCACGGCCGCACCTGAAACGTCAAAAAAAAAAACAACAAATATTCAATGACTTCAGCATGATGACTCTTCTTACGATAGATTTGATAGTTTAATTTCGAAATTCACTAAACTATGTCCTACATGCTTAGATCAGATAACACGTTAAGGTTCAATTTACTAAAATTTGGGTAAAATTTATCAAGATTGGTAACGGACTGTTACGTAGGTTGTGTACTTACTTACACCAAATATACTATATTAACAATATAAGTCACTTCACATTTTTTTCAGGCAACCTTTTTTTTACGCTCGTGGCGCCATGATTGAGAAACGTGGCAACTACTTAATGCACACGCTCAATCTAAGCTATCCAGTTTTTGTTATACCCAGCGTTATATTGCAAAAGTACTCAAAAGACAAATTGAAACGAATCACAAATTGTTGAACTAAGGAAACGATTTCCAAACTCGCCGTAACTCCAACTTGTTGCCATCTGCAAATGTCATGACAAAAGCAACACGAAACTATGGTTTGCTGCAACTTGAACAGGATAGGAAAAAGATCGTCTGTTGGAAAGAAAGTGAGATTTACGGCTTGCAATTATTATTTTGGATTACCATAGAATGATTTTCAAATATCACAATGTAGAGATACTTGGATCCAATTAGATAAAATTTTGGCCTGAAAATGATCCTCAATTCACGCACTGAAAAAAACCACAGTATTTTTTCGATCTTAGTTGCCAACAAACACATTCGCAACATTTTCAGGTTAGAAAATGGTTGGGACAAACACATATCGACCTGTTCTTTTGTTGATAGTTTCTCACGGTTTTCGAGAAAAAATTGACACAATGACATCGGAAACGGAACCGAATTTAAATCATACTTGTCAACCTGGTGTTGGTCTCTTCCATTGTTAAACAGCTCAGACAAGATGATGTTTTTGATTTATGTTGGCGGAACTTGCGTAGTTTGTACACCCGTGACAAAGTCGAATATGAGTAAATATTACTGACAAAAGAAGTTTAAAATGCGTATAATACGTGTTGCTAATATTTGCGGCGACGTTTTCAAAAATGCGTTACGCAATTATCCTGATTAAAAATTAAGGTTACATGTATTTGTTTAAAAAAATAATACAGTTTGGACAAAACTAATCTTCTTTCCTGACATTGCTTCATTGAAATGGAGAAAATAAATTCTATTCCAGGAGTAAAAAAGCACATTTTGACATGGTTACAGGGACTATTTTGAAATTATAGTAATGTTGAATCAACTATTTCGAATGTTCATTTTGACTATGATTACAGTCGGTTGAAAATCATTATTTTGCCCTAGTCACTAGTCATCATAGTCCCCCATAATGGTAAAATTGACTATCAAACTTTTCTCTGCGTGAGCAAACAATACTCATCAAAAGAGTATATTAGTTTTACCGTGGATACACGGTAGAATGAATTAACCAAATTGAAAGGTAACATATATTTTAATTGCCTTTTTTATCACCAGATGGTTCTGTTGGCAGCGCAACACGGGTCGCCTAACATGTATATGTGGAAAAAGGAAGTGACTTATATTGTTAATATAGTATATTTGCTTACGCTCTTAGGGAACCTCCATTAATTATGTCACGCAAACAGTGACTTTTTATAATCCCCCCCCCCCCCGGGTTTTTGTATGCACGATTACTATACGAACGAGTTTTGACGAAATTTGATGGCTGTACTTTAATGGATGACGAAACATATGTCAAAATGGATGATAAACAAATCCCCAGACGAACATTTTACCTGCCAACTGGACGTGGGAATGTACCTTGATCAGAAACTTAACCTGAGGTAAGATCGTGATACAGTATCAAGTATCAAAAAAGAGAAAATAAGCGAAAAGGAATAGTAAGAAGATTCTAGGGCGGAACGATTCGTTAGGATAGAGGAGACTATATTATTTTTGAGTTTGTTTGGGTACTATATTTTTGTAGCAGCACTTTTGGAGTGGGTGCTATAGGGATCCGAACATTTGACCGATTCAAACGCGGATCGTTGGACTTCATGGTTGGGAAAAACGGATTTGTTCTATCTGGTCCCTTATACCATCGTAGAGATGATGTAAAACGCTTTCATGATGATCGTATGGATATGTCTCCATCGTACTCTTCACCTTCAGACAACAGAACATCTTGTGGATCCGCTCCTGCTGTCAACACCCTTCATTCGGCAACACAAGACCAACGTTATGTTTTGGCTAGATCTAGCCAGCTGTCACTACTCTAAGGAGGTACTAGAATGGTATGCTGCAAACAATGTGAATTTCGTCGCCAAAGAGATTAATCCTCCGAATTGCCCTGAGTTCAGACCGATCGAAAAATATTGGGAAATTGTCAAGCGAAAACTTCGAGGATGCAATAAAGAAGTGACAAAAGCACAACAAATGCGTTTAAAGTTGAATAAGTTCGCCAGGACAGTGTCACCAGCGACTGTGCAGATCATGATGGCATCGATCACAAGTAAAGTGTGACAGTTCGTTCGAAACGGTGCAATGTAATAACTTGTTATGTATCGTTTGAAAACTGAATAAATACCATTTTGTTTGACGTTTTGATCAACCGTGTATGTTGTTTATTTTTTGAGTTATGATCACTTGAATGTGTCCAAATTTACTTTGAATCTGGCTTTATCTATTTCCCTAGTAGCACACTTGTTGCAATTCGGTTAAATTAACTGCTACGTAACTAATTTGAGTCACAATCAAGTTGCTGCTACCAATTTTAACAAATAACCCAACCATTATTCGAATCCTTGAAACGTTGAGGCACCATCAAACCTACAGCTACCAGCAATCCAACAGGAAAATCATCTTCTTCTTCACTATCCAGTACTCCTGGGTTTTTCCGCACACCCGCACACACTGGTTCCTTTTTATCACTGTTCTGTTCAACGATGTGATTGTTCGTTCACTCACCTAAAAAGATCCAACTCACTCCTCTGCAGTGGATGCAAAATGATGAACGAAAAAGATACGCTAGGCGTTTTTTCAAACGAAATTTTCTGTTAACAACCCGCGTGCACGTTTTCCACCTCATTTGGACCGGATTAGTCTTTTTCTGGGCATAAATTAACGCTCACAAGTGTAGGCCATAAGGCCAAACGCTATTAGTCCGAACGCCATTAGATTGAAGGTCAATAGGTTGAATGGGTCTTTAGACCACATTAGTCGTTGTACCTGCATGATTTTGCAGCGCCCTCCAAGAACTAGAAATTCTGAGATCCATCGCCTGGCTGGTCTCCAGACCCTCAGTGAGAGAAAACTTATAATCCTGGAATCTGAGAATCCTGCCTGACCTCGCCCCTTCCGATCAGACCGCTTGTAAACTAGGCTTAAGCTATTGTAGTTAGGTAGGTTTTCCAATTTTAATTTAAAATTCATTATGCTCCCAAGAGGGAAAAGCCTATAATATATAACCACTCAACCCCTCAATAAAAAAAATAAAAAAAAAAAAGAGAATAAAAAGCGCACCTAAGAAAAAACAAAAAAAAAATAAAAATAAAGAGAAAATAAAAAAAAAAAAAATAAAATTGATTGTGGTGTGGTGTGTTATTCTGTTGGCAAAAAGTGGTTTGGGTGTTTTTGTCGTGGTTGTGCCCAAAATTTTTTTTGTTTTTTGTAGTGGGTGGAAATTTTTTTTTTTTTTTTTTTTTTTTTTTTGTGGTTATATTATTACATTTAAATTAATAGGGTCTTTTACCCTTCTTACACCAAAAGAAGGGTATTAAGATCGCTTGAAAATTCGACTTTTTATCCGAGGCCCAGAGGGCCGAGTGTCATATACCATTCGACTCAGCTCGACGAACTGAGCACATGTCTGTGTGTATGTGTGTGTGTGTGTGTGTGTGTGTGTGTGTGTGTGTGTGTGTGTGTGTGTGTGTGTGTGTGTGTGTGTGTGTGTGTGTGTGTGTGTGTGTGTGTGTGTGTGTGTGTGTGTGTGTGTGTGTGTGTGTGTGTGTGTGTGTGTGCGTTACAAATAATGTCACATCGGTTTCTCAGCCATTTGTGAACCGATTTCAGTTCTGTTGACGGCAAATGAAAGCTACAACATTCCCATAGAACGCTATTGATTTTTTTTTATTCGGACATTTCGTTACGAAGATATGAACGAAACAGTACTTGACGGCCTATTATAATAGTAATCAAACAGTTTAGTCTCCGATTACATACTGAGCTATTTGTGTACCGATTTTAGTTTTGTTAGCGCCAAATTAAAGTTATAAAATCTTCAAATAACTGGTCAAAATTTCATTATGATTGGATAATCCTTCATGGAGATATGACCAAAACAATACCTGAGAGCACATAATTGTGAGATGAAAATATACTCGTTGCAGTTCAAAACCGAACAAGACCACTCACCCCAATCGATGCCGCTTGTATTCTATTGTTCTGCATCTGGTGCGTTGTATAGCACATACAGCGGACTAGCCACACTATGCGACTCTATAGAATTAGAGCAGGATCGATTGGCTCGAGTGGTCCGGTTTTGAACTGCAACGAGTATATTCGAAAATTACACAAAGTCTCCATTTACTATAACTACACAATTTTCAACGAACATGTACTTATTAAGCATCTTGAATCCATATCGATAATCAAAATTGACGCTTAGGATTGTCTAATAATTCATTCTATGGACTGATTATATGGAATTTCTAATATTTATGTAATTTCCCCTTTTATATAACTAACATAAACAGGTCGTTAAAGACTATTAATGGCAATATTTTAATCACATCGATGAACAATACGTTCAGGATTGACAAATAGTTCATTTTATAAACTGAATGTATGACATATCGAATATTCCTGGTTCTTCCTGGAATTTCTGATGAAAATATGTATCCAGTACCATATTGGCCACATTTGAGTTCGTAATTCTGGTGAAGTGTAAGAAGGGTTCAGTCTCACCATCGGTGGATTAATTCAGGTTTTTATAATTGCTATTGAGTTGAATGCAAAATAAAACAGATATATATTCATAAAAAAACATTTTTTGATTGCCCGATACAAATCGGTCTTTTCAATAGGGCTTAAGTGTATTTATCGGTTTCCCTACATCACACCACAGCAAAACGGTTATTCTTTCTAAAGGAAACTAGTAGTACAGGAATTAGTAGAAAGTTCTCAATGAACTTTCTTAGCAAGTGAAAAGCATTCTTCCCATCTGCTCGTTTGAAACACAGCAGTTTTCTCCAACAAGCTTTCAAGTCATCCGATTCTTCCACCTCAATTTTCTTGCCGATGATTTCCGTCCTCAGCTCACGAAACTCATTTTCTATGGCCTGTTCATCACCGCTTTCATAGAAGATCTGATCCAGTAGAACTCCTTCAAAGTGTGCAGCATCTTGGGGTCAACGCTTGATGCAGTAATCAGAACTGGATTCGTTCAGATCAAAGCGCTTAGTGATCTGTTTAACCAACTTGGTATAGGCAGCACAGAAAATCGAGAAAGCCTCCTTTCTGGTATCATCGAGAGTTCCGGAACTAAGCATTTCTCCTGTTGCTACCCTGATAATATATTTCCGATTTCTAACGCAGATGTTTCTCTAAATAAAAAACTCCGAAATCCGTCACGTGTCTTAGGTAATCATTCTCACACATATTAACAAGGAGAACCATTGGTGAGACTTCAGCTGATTCTACATGTTCGAGGATTTCGGAACTTCTGACTGGAAGATACGGTTCGCTTTATTGATAATGGGCATCCTGTCATTAGATTGACAGAAAAGGCGCTGTTCGGTTTGATTGTTGTCGCAGTTGGCTTGGAACAAGAAAAACAACACGAGCTCCGAAAACCGTTCCAAATTCCTTTTGACAATTGACTCCAACGATAGCCATCTGGTGGTGAATGGATGCAGAACTTTTAAAGGTTTCAATTCAAATTATAAAATGGGGACAGTCACGTTTCAGCAGCTTCTGGACGGATCGGTCAGAACCCATTATTACCGATGCTCGATCTGATCCAAAGCTCATTAAAGATAACAAAAAATCACGTTCGTATCAACTATACTTTGGGGGGGCCCTGTTTTTCCATACCACCCTCCCACGCACACGAGTTACCCCCACCCGCGACAGCAAAAAAACAGGGGACCACGACGGGGGACACCCCCCGGGAAAACTCTAAAAAAAAAAAAAAAAAAAAATATACTTTGAATAGCAAAAATAACCATCGAGAACATTATTCTAACATTTCACAAAACTCCTCTGAGTGAATGCATGAAAATGCTTCTATATTGGAAGAACAGTATTTTTTGTAGAAATCTCTGTAGGAAATTCTCTTAAGGAACATTGAGAAAAATGTTTCTCCCGCGGAATACTTGTAGAAATTATTGAAGTATTTTTTGGAGAACTATATGTTAGAATGCCTTCAGACATCTTAGACAATATTAAAAAAATATTCTACAAATTGCGGATTTTTTGAATTTTAGAATTAAATAAATGAGATTATGGAATTCATGCAAAACATTCTTCTTAGATTTCTCCAAACAAATTAAGATTTTTTCCAAGAAATATCTTATAATTTTTGTGTAGTTCTTTCAGGTGTCCTCCAGAGATTCCTTCAAAATCAGAAAACTTGTACAAGTTCAGGGATTCCTCCAAAAAATTCACCACAAGAATGTTTTGAAATACTGCCGATGAGATGCCAGAAGAAACTCCTGAAAAAATGCCTAGAGGAATGCCTACAAACTCCTGAAGAATACCTATAGAAACGCCAGAAGGTATATCTCAAGGAATATTTGAGAACTTTTCATAGAATCTTTGAGAAATTCTATAAAAAAAATTAAAAGATTATCTCAAAAAATATATGAAGAAATTTTGAAAGGGGGTCCGCAAAGAAAACTACTGGCGGTCGGGTCTCCTTGGTGCGCAAAAATTTAGCTCAATCGAAGAACTTATTTGTTTAATAATAACGGGAGAAAGGAAAAAAAAAAATGAACGGAAAAGGGAAAGAGGGAGTAGGGGGGGGGAGGGGGATTAAATGCGGGGGGGGGGGGGGGGGGGGGGGCGTGGTTGGGGCACGGATAAAAATCGTTCCGGAATACGTCAACCTCGAGTCACGAATTTCAGAACAAGTCAAAATTTCATTTACGAAAATACACCATGAACAAAAGTCGTGAATACGTGAACTTTGTTCCGCAAAATTAATATAACGCTAGAGTAACGTAGTTGCATGCAACGTGTGTCATGAAAACGTGAAAACTTTTCTTGGTAATCATGATTTAGTTCACGTATTCATGATTAATGTTTCCGAAATCGTGATACAGTTCACAAAAGCAGCCACGTAGTTCACGGATTGTATTTGGAACGACATTTTTGTTCATGAATATAAGAACAAAATTCACAAATTAATAAAATAACATGAGAATGTACTTTCGCATGAGGAGTAGAAAAAATGCTAAAGGTATTCGATTATTCGCATGCATGCGTATTGCATTTTATTGAAAGTATCAATAAAAAACATATGAAACTGAATAATCATTGAAAAAAATTATCGTTAAACAAGAAACGTTAAATTTAGGATTCTGATGAATTATACATTCGGTTAGATTAGGTCGTTTAGTTAAGAAATGCTTGTATCCCGAATAAATATGATTGTATGAACATCCACACTGTTTTACAATCCGGTGCATACTTAAGGCTTAATACGAACGATACTTGTAGGCATAAACATATAGCATGAAGAATATTATCGGCTTTGTATTCTGCGCCACCAAAGACAATAAAAAATCCAGCTGCTTTGTTCGGCGTTCCAACCATCACCACCTGCCGTTTTAAAGAAACACTTTCGAAATGTTTCCTAGGTACTCAATTCAAAATCATTGTCAAACTTTCACTTTCGTTTACACCTCACAACAATGACTGACTAGAGTTTTTACAAGCGTTACAATAAAATGACAGTTCATGAACAACGTTCACGAAAACAGGAACAAAATCACGCAAATGGATTTTAGAGTTCACGTTATTATGATCGAGGATCATGATTCCCAGTCATTTTTATTGTGTTACGAAATGCCAAACAGACATGAATTGAGTTCACGACATCGTGATTCTTTTCATGGAAATATGATTTAAGGAATCACGTTTATGAGTAGAAAGTCACATATTTGGAATTGATGTTAGTTCACGATGTCTTGATTTTTTGTTCTGGAATATGAGAACGGATTTGTTTCCGTGTAGGCCTTAAACAACACAATGAAAGTAGAACTATTTTTTAAAGTTTTCCGGACTTAAACTTGAGGTTGCCTTAGGGGCTGTTGTAAATGTAGCATCCGAAACGTAACTTTGAGTATGCCAGTATTTGTTATATCGGGTTTCAAATTAGGGTTTAACAACACATTAAATACACGGAAAAAAAATCCGTTCTCATATTCCAGAACAAAAAATCACAACATCGTGAACTAACATTAATTAGAAATATGTGACTTTCTACTCATAAACGTGATTCCTTAAATCATATTTCCATGAAAAGAATCACGATGTCGTGAACTCAATTCATGTCTGTTTGGCATTTCGTAACACAATAAAAATGACTGGGAATCATGATCCTCGATCATAATAACGTGAACTCTTAAATCTATTTGCGTGATTTTGTTCCTCTTATCGTGAACGTTGTTCGTGAACTGTCATTTTACTGTAACGCTTGAAAAAACTCTAGTCAGTCATTGTTGTGAGGTGTAAACGAAAGTGAAAGTTTTAAAATGATTTTTTAAATAGAACTCACAATTGAGTCATGTTTATCTTTGAGTTTCAAAGTATTTACGTGCAACATCACATGTAATATTCATTATTTTTAGGAGTGTATGAAAAATGAAACAATTTGTTGCGCATATATGTGTTATGAATAACCTGTAAATAGGTATGGCTTCTTATGATTTTCATGTGCACACTTATAAAAATATATTATAATAAATTATTAGTTTTCAATGTTATTAGTGTATGATGAATAGAAGCTTTGAACCGATTGAAAACCAAAAATCTGCAAGCCGTCGGGACTCTTCATAACCTCTTCATAACCTAATTAATCGCAATATCTTCCAATGCAGTTTCTTCCAATGTGTGATTCTTCCAAACAATAGTCCTCCGTTCACGGAAACGTTTGGGGGTAGTGCACACGATAAATTTAGCTAAATTCAACAATTTTGCAATTTTTATATCTGACAGCGTTGGATTTGCTACGAGGGTATCCAAACTTGATTTCCTTCTTTCAGCTTCCTGCTGTCTTTTCAAATTTTTGAACTTTTTTAAAGCTTAATGAATCGTACCACAAATTTTTCATTGAACTGCTCACGTTTGTCAGTTAGGCCATAATGAAAGATCTTTGTCGATCTACTAGCCTTTTGGATGTCTTTTACGGCTCACTTGACAGGCAGAATGGGTGTCAAAAAAATGTTTCCGAGTGTTTTTTACCTGTTTTTAACTGCAACAGGAATAATTTGTCCACAGACACAAACCAATACAGACAATTTTTAATACAAGCTATTCCATGCTTAATGTTTTCGACCAACAAGAAGAGAGAGAGAGATCTCTGTTGCTTTGAGCATAAATTTCATAACGATTATGGTTTGTCAGTGCTCGTATCACAAATCTAAAACGTAAGAAAAATCTATCTAAATCTATTCGGATAAGAGATCACGTCAGCGCTTTGTTGATAAAACTAGTTTAAAATCATCGATTTGACGGAACATTGAGATGCTAATCTATTGCTGAAGTCAAAATTTATCATACAGTCAAGGTCACGTTCCGCTCGTTGCCCGAGGCATACTCCTCAAATCAATATTACTGTCAGCTTTTTTTTTCGGATTTTCACCACAAACATTAAACCGAAGGATTTTCCTCTAACCTACCTATCCCACTCCTTCCCGGTTCGGGTCGTAATCTGATTTAAAATTCAGCTCTTTTCCATTTCGGCAAAAAAAAAGTTTTATGCTGATTCCTCCTCCCGTGGCCGCAGGGTGCAAAGCAATAACAGCTGAAAGCGGATGGGAATCATTTGCAATTCCTATGCGAAACAATTCCAGCTCTGCCGAAAGAAGCTAAGCTTGAAACGGTGAAAGCAACGTAAAAACCTTCATTGCAACCTCAAAACCAACCGCCGTGGAAAAGAGTTTCGAGATTATAATGATTTGTTGAGTGGGCGGGGAGGTCGTCCAGCTGGAAGGCAAAATCAATCTTCAATAAGCTTATAGATGAAGGAGGTTCGAGATAAAGAGATACTATTTTCCCCCTTTCCAATTCATTAGGAGGATATCTTTCGAGGTTGATTGAGCGTGTTGATTAAATCGCTGGAAACAATATGCTGAGAATGAGTTAATTGATATTAAATGTGTATGCTTTCTTTCCCTTTTTCAGAATGGATCAAACCATGGACAACTGCCGTATTCTGGTCGACGTCGACTGCAGTCGCTTCGAGGATGACGCCTTTTCACTGCTGGATAAATCGGCCGAGGTCAACGTGGTTCGCGATCTCAAGTCCTCCACGGTGTCGGCCTTCGATCAGTAAGGCTACTTGAATATTTGCAGTTTTTTGAATCCCTTGCATAAACTGTTATCGTTTTCAGGACGAGCTTCCCGCACCTGAGCTCTTCTTCGCGTACTCAGCTGAAGCAGCAGCTTCTCCGTGAGCAGGTCAAGAGTTACGACATGGAAAGAAGCCCATTGTATTCGCCGTCGGTTTTCTCCGTCAAACTTCCGTTGGAGAATATGGACATTGATCTTCCGAAGAAGGTTCTCCAGGTGGAAACTCGCTTGGAGAATCCTACTCGGTACCACGTAATCCAGAAGCAAAAGACCCAAGTCCGTGAGTACGTTACGGCTGCACTCAAGCTAACCAAGCAAACGGTGCTTCGCGAGGCGAAGCATTCCCGTCTGCTGATTTTGACCAAGTTGTACGATTCGTTTATCAATACCAAACCGGCTGCGGCTGCAACTGGACCCGGTGGTAGTGGGGATATTGCTGGAGGCAGTGGTAGTGCTGCGTTTCTCCAAGCACAATGCTCTTCGACAAGCGTGATGTCCAACACCATTGAACAGCAGCAGGACTGGCGCCTCGAGATGAAACTGTCGGCTCGCTTTGGGAACCGTGTCTATCAATCGTTCATCGATGAGTTTGACTACATTCGGGATCTACTGTGCTTGATCCGCTTCGAGATCCCCAAGTGGGTTTTCGTTGTGACGGAGTTCGAAAGTGAGATTTCTTCGTTCCAAAACACCAAGGCCACCGCCAGCGTCGAGGAACTGCTGATCAAGCAAACCTTGGCCGCGGAGAAGAACTCCAAGCATGAGAAGTTTATCGAGCCGGAGGTGAGAGATCGCATCAAGAAGGACAACCATAACTGCAGTAGGTATCGGGGTTGGGTGGGGATAAGGTTTTCCCTTGGTGTAAATTTGGTAAGTTGTTTGGGTTAAGGGTTTTTTTTTTAATGTATACTATGGTTCTGCACATCAAATTATTTCTGCACATAAAATTATTTCTGTTCATATGATTGATTTATTCCTCTTATAATTAACTATTTTTAATCAATAACAACCTTTGAGATTTCCGAAGTATTTTATATAGGTTTTCAGGAAAACAACGCAAGAATGGCTGAGTTTGTACTGCCATAAGTATGGTTTAACCTGCTGGATTTCGGGGGCCAAGTCAAATCATATTGTTCTTTTTTAATTTTTTTTCTTTTATTTTTTCTTGCAAGTTGAAGTTGTAGATAATTGGAACCAACAAGACGATGTCACACGGACTTCTACAAACTGAGCCAAGGACTTGAATTATACAAATTGAACTACCCAGTGAGAACTAAAGCCACTGTCACCAGTGTAACAAAAAGCCGCAAATCCTGAACAACAGCATTATTGGATTTTTACTTTGGATCTAGAATAGATGCTCATCGGACGTATAATTGTGTTAAGAATCTCATTTATGTATAAATTAATGTTTTTGTTTGTGATAAATAGTTAATTAAGCAATGCAAAAGACTGAATAACTGTAATTAAATATTGTAAAAGTTTAAAATAGAACATCATTTTTCTGCATGAAGACTCCTCTAAGGCCCAAATTAATCTATATATATATATATAAAAAAATGGATTTCTGTCTGTCTGTCTGTCTGTCTGTCTGTCGAAAACTACTGAACCGATCAGTGTGAAATTTTGTATGGAGAAGTTTTTGGGGCCAGGAAAGGTTCTTAAGTTAGTAAGAGACCTCTCTCTCCTCTAAAATGAAACACATATTTCTGCATAACTCAAGAACTGATCAAGCAAAGGAACCCAAATTCAGCATGCGGAAGTTTTTGGAGGCAAGAAATGTTTCTAGGGTAGTTTGACATCCTCTCTCTAGAAAGGGAGGCTCCCATACAAATAAAACCGAAGTTTCTGCATAACTCAAGAACTAATCAAGCAAATGGAACCAAACTTGGCATGTGGGGTTTTCTGGTGGCGAAAAATGTTTCTATGGTGGTTTGAGACCCCTCCCCTCTCCTAGAAGGGGTGCTGTCATACAAATGAAACTGACATTTCTTCATAACTCTAGATCTAATAAAGCAAATGGAGCCAAATTTGCCTTGCGGGGATTTTAAAGGCAATAAATGCTTCTATGGTAGCTCGAGACCCCCTCTCTCTCTCTCTCTCTCTGGTGGGGGGGGGGGGGGCAGGAAGGGGGTTTCCATACAAATGAAACACAAGTTTCTGTATAACTCGAGAACTAATCAAGTAAATGGAACCGAATTTGGCAGGTAGTGGTTTTTGAAGGCAAGAAATGTTTCTAAGTTGGCTCGAGGCCCTCCCTTCTCTGAAAGGAGGGCTCATATACAAATGAAACACAAATTTCTGAATAACTCGTCAACTTATCAAGTTAATGGAACCAAATTTGGCATGTGGAGGTTTTCGAAGGCAAGAAATGTTTCTATTGTGGTTTGAGACTCCTCCGCTCACTGAAAGAGGGGTCTCTCATACAAATGAAACACGAATTTCTGCATAACTCGAGAACAAATCAAGCAGATGGAACCAAATTTGGCATATGGAGGTTTTTGAAGGAAATAAATGTTTCTTAGGTGGTTTGAGTCCCCTCCGCCTTCTGGAAGGGGAGACTTCCATAAAAATGAAACATAATTTTAAGCATAACTCAAGAGCCAATGAAGCAAATGAAACCAAATTTGGCATGTTGAGGTTTTTGGAGGCAAGACATGTTTCTATGGCTGTTCAATACCCCTCCCCATTTTGAAGGAGGTTGGGGGGGTCGGCTCCCATACAAATAAAAAGCACATTTCTGCATAACTCGAGAACTAATGAAGTAAATGAAACCACTTTTACCATGTGGGGGTTTTGGAGGCTAGATTTATTTATGCATAAAAATGAATTTCTGTCTGTCTGTCTGCCTGTCTGTCAGACCCTTATAGAGTCGGAAAGTTCTGAACCGACCAACGTGAAAATTTATATGAAGGGCTTTCTGGGGCTGGGGAAGGTTCTTATGATTGTTTGAGACCCCTACTCTCTCAGGAAGGGGGGATCTCATACAAATAAGACACACATTTCTTCATAACTCGAGAACTAATGAAGCAAATCGAATCACATTTGGCATGTGGGGGGTTTTGAAGGCGAAAATGTTTCTATGGTGGTTCAAGATCCCTCCCCTTTCTGTAAGTGGGGGGGGGGGGGGTTCAAACAAATGAAATTCAAATTTTTATTATAATCGAAGAGCCCAGTGTGATGGTTCTAGAACAAATCAAGCAAATGGAACCAAACTTGGCATGTGGGGGGTTTTGAAGGCAATGATTATATGGTGGTTTGAGAAACCACTCCCCTCTGGAAGGGAGGGCTCCCATGCAAATGAAACACAAATTTCTACCAAATATGAGAATTATCCAGGTTACTTAAACACAGAACGTGTATTTCTCGTGTAAGAAGCATGTTTTGATAGAAGTTTGAACCCCTGCTTATTCAAGAAAATAAACCCATTCCGAAAAAAATAACCAAAAACGTGCCAGTTGTATTAATGTTTCCTTCATTTAGTTGCAAGCGTAGCAGCGCACGCACCGGGTTCAGCTAGTTGTATATGAAAATTAAAGGGGGGGGGGGGGGGGGGGCGGCGTGGACGAGTCTGAGATCAAATAGCAAACTAAATATGCTGTTGCGAGGTTGACGATAATGATTACTCAGGTTGCTGTCGTTTTGGTCGTTTTAACGATTAAAAGATCAAAATTGATAGCAAAAATTTATTCCTGTGACATTAAATTGAAAATTGGTCTTTCTATCAGTGAGAGCAAACTGAAAAGTTCCGTTGATAGGGAAATGAGCATTCCACTTGATGATCTGTCAATACAATAAAAACAAAATTAAGAAAGGTGAACGCAAGATTTCAGCAAGATGAAACTTTAATTTGTTATCAAATTTGACAAATTTTGAAGTGAAGCCAAATTCTGATTTCAATTTGATGTTGATATCAAATTAAGTTTTTGAATTGCTATCTTTATGATATAAGACTTTACTCGGGTCCTGTCTTCACTTATGGTATACCTGAATTCCCCATTTCTATTACGTTTTACAAACTGAATAAGAATCTTCTCTATTTGATTAGAGCTCAAGTCTTTCCATGCTTCCATGAAATTAGCTGAAATTTAGAACTGTTTTTTTAGCATTTCTAGCTTATTGCTTTCACAATTTGCTTATTGCTCGCACACAACTTAGTGTTCTAAATGTACTTCCACAGTTATTGATTGAGAGCTTTCGATGCCAGGTACCATTTTGGCATTTGTATGATTGTATGGCAAGTACAATCATACACAATGCCCAGGGAGTCGAGAAATTGTCCTGAACGAAAAATTCCTAGACCAGACCGGGAATCGAACCCAGTCACCTCCAGCATGGTATTGCTTTGGAGGTGCGCCTTTACCAACTGAGCTAAGGGAGAACCCTTAGAACTGGTTAGACATTATCAAAATACTAAGAAGGCAAAAACAAAAAAAAGATTTTTTGTTGCTTTTTGTTTTGAAAATAACAGCAAAATTGTTCGATTAAAGTTTTGATTAAAAAATAGCCGTATCGTTGAATATTGTTCATCATTCTTCAGATACTTAAATAATCAACGTTGATAAAAAAAAATAATTATATGTATTTCAGCAGCATCCCGAATAACAATGCCACTCTTCCTTAGCTTCTGCTTGATGATTGCCCAATATGTTTTAGGTTAGTTTGGTGGATTTAAATCTGTGGAGTCTCGTTAGATCTAAAAGTGGATGTGAGCTACCCTTCCATTCAGCCAATCAACCGCAAATTGATCACCGGATGATCATGATTAGATCAATTCAAGTGTCATATAAGTGGTAAGTAGTCACATTTTCGGTGAAGAATATCTAGAAAAATCTGATTAACCAGGAATTCCAAACGGCCCACTATGGTACGAATGGAGACATTTCGCGACAAAAATCGATAACTCGAAAACCATTAACTTCAGACAGATGATGTTTTTCTGAGGATTTAATTTAAAAAATATGATCTGTCTTTTGGTTTGGGTGGTGACTAGGGTGGTCTTTTTATGTTCATAATAAAAATTTCAACTTTTATTCATATGATTTAGAGGATTTTTTGCTTCTACCTAATTGTAGATATTTCAATTTAATGAAACTTTGCAGAAAAAAATCAACTTCTATCTCATCTACGTACCGTTTTATAACAATTTTTCTGACTTTTCTTAGGGTGGGACTTGAAAAAACAGTTTTTTTGCTGTAACTTTTTAATTTAAATTTAAATTTGAAAACTTTGCAAACTGTGAACTGAAAGTACAAACTTGCATCTGCAAGATCTATGCAAAATCGTTTGTCCCCTTTTGTCCCCTTTAGGAGAAAAACTCATTTTAAAATTGATAGTTTTGCATTTTTTTCTGCATAATTTTAAACCAGCAGCATCAACAATTACATAAAAAAAATTATATTAAACCATTCTCCGTTTATTTATTAACATATTATATCACAGACAAACAGACATAACACATTGAACATTTTGCACTACAAATCATCGTCACTAACACACCTGCGCCATCTGTTGAGCACACTGTGATGGGTGATGAAGCTGATTAGATGGCGGTAGTGTGTTAACGTTAAACGTAAGAAAATCGATGTTGCGCGCTACCTGTGGCGATACTACCAACTAAGAAACATTTGAATTGGTCGCTTAATGCGTAATCTATGAAGAAACAGCAAGTGTTATGTCTGTTTATCTGTGTTGACATATTCACATTTGTTTACCTACATTTATTTATTTACATTAATATATATATCTGGGTTTATTTACATTCAGCTATTTGTATGTGTTTATTTACACATGTTAATATGCGAATGTAAGTATATAAATGTAAATGTATTTTGGTAAATATATAAATGTGAATAGAAGAACTTACACATATGATGTAAATAAATTTAAACAAACAAATTTAAACATGTTAATACAAACAAACATACAAAACACTTGGAGTTTCTTCATCGATTATGCATTAAACGCTAATTAAATATTTTAATGGAATCGCCAAGTAGACGATAATTGTAAACTGCCATTTGCTCAGCTTAATCATCCATTACAGTGTGCTCAACAGATATCGTTAGTTTTCTTTTAAATGACGATGATTTGTAGTGCAACATTTTCAATGTGTTATGTCTGTTTATCTGTGGTATAATTGTTAATAAATAAACGAAAAATGGTTATGTAAAACATAATCATAAAAAACTTGCGTTGTTACGGTCTTCGATGATAATTGTTGATGCTGCTGATTGAAAATTATGCAGAAAAAATACCAACTACCAATTTTAAGACGAGTTGTTCTCCCAAAGGGGACAAACGATTTTGCGTAGATCTTGCAGATGGAAGTTTGTAATTTCAGTTCACGTACTCTGTGTTTGCCAATATTTGCAAATAAGGGAGTAAGATATCTTGCAAAAACGTATTTTTTTTACACTTCAACCACAGAGAACAGTTGTGTTTTTTTGGAAAGGGGTGTTTGCCTTTTAGGGGAAAAAAAAAAAAAATTTGGTTTGTGGTTGGTTTTTTTTTGAGGCGGGGTTTGTTTGATGTTTATTTCTGACTTCAACCTCGTGTTTTCTATAATAACGTTTTTTCTATAATTACTAGCAACTATCTTGTATCTTAAAAATGTGCGTCATTTTATGCCCTAAAAGTCATCTTTGCAAAGTTTTCAAATGTAATTTTAAACTAAAAAAAGACAGCAAAAAAAACGGTTTTTCAAATCTCACCCTAAGGAAAGTCAGAAAAACTGTTATAAAACGGTACGTAGATGAGATAGAAGTTGTTTTTTTTTTCTGCAAAGTTTCATTAAATTGAAATATCTACAATTCCGTAGAAGCAAAAAATCCTCTCAATCATATGAATAAAAAGTTGAAATTTTTATTATGAACATAAAAGGATCACCCTAGTCACCATCCAAACCAAAATATAGATCTTGTTTTTTAATAAATTTTCTAGAAGATATCATGTGTCTAAGGTTAATGGTTTTCGAGTTATCGTTTTTTGTCGCGAAATTTGTCCATTCGTACCATAGTGCGGCCTTGTGAGAAATTTAGAGAGATCTAGATAACTTTGGCAGAAATTCTAATAGAATTCACAAGTACAGTTGGGTAATGATCTTTACGCTTAATGCGAACCGTATAAATCGAAACCGTAAAGAACGATACCCGCAGCTTATAGGATTTTCACTAATTGGGGTAAATGAGCTCTATTTCAGTTGTTTCAAGTCATAAACCTCCACAGTCTTCAGCCAAATTGTTGTGCAGGGTTCGACCAACGCATCTGTGTCATTGGATTCTGGTTTAATTGAGAATTCCACCGCTGGAGGTGCTTTACTTTCGAGTCACTATAAATGATTTCATCCTGTGAGAACTCGAGAGCCTCACCAATTTAGGACATCAGACGGATTCCACGCCAAATGACCGATCGACCAAACTTCGTGGTCGTTGATGGAATGGATTTCGCACCGCTTTCGGTAGGGGAGTGTTATTTGCGCCTGATATTAAAAAAAATATTGGTGGGTGGTGGGGTTTGTGTGTGTGGTTTTTTTTGTGGGTTTTTTTGTGTTGAGTATTTGTGGGGGGGGGTGTGTGTGCGTGGTGGTGGTTTGGGGTTGTTTTTATAATCCATTTATTTGTCAAGGCTCAAATGCGTTAGCTTTGCGGAGCCGTTATTCTATGTACATTGATAAGTTTACATTTACATTTAAATTTAATACTAATGTTAGTAGGACGGGGCCGAATACTCGCGGCTTGCTCGAGGTTAAGGAATACAATATTTTAACATGTTGGATACTTGGAAAAGGATTGAGGACAAGGGTGTGGGATACATAATAAGCACTGTAGCAAGTGCTCTGGATCTCGGAATAGAAACGAACAATTGACGGAATAACTGAAAAGAAACACAAAATAGGGGGCTATGTTGGAACAACGATGAGGGGGAAGACTTGGAAAATTACAAGACCAAACGCTATTAGATTTTCAAATCGATCCGTTTTAGGAAATCGTAGATTAATTTCATATATTCGAGATCGCGGCAGGCCAGAACGTCTCTAATTGGTTTAGCAGGTTGTTTTCCTCGGGCCCTGAGGGAATCACATAAGTCGGATCTCGCCGCATTATATAAGGTGCATGACCAGACAACATGCTCGATGTCGTGATAACCGTTACCACAGGCACACAAACTGCTTTCTGTGAGCTCAATTCGATAGAGATGCGCGTTTAAGGAACAATGATTGGACATGAGCCTTGACATTACGCGGATAAAATCGCGGCTCACATTCAACCCTTTGAACCAAGATTTTCTCGAAACCTGTGGGAGAATAGAATGTAGCCATCTTCCCAGATCATCATCATTCCACTTTTGTTGCCAGTTGATGAGAACTTGCTGACGAGCAATTGTAAAAAATTCATTGAAGGCGATTTGTCGCTCGTAAATATCGCCTTCCATAGCGCCCACCTTAGCCAGTGAGTCCGCTTTCTCATTACCCGGTATAGAGCAATGAGATGGGACCCATGCTAAGGTGATAATGTGTGAGCTGTTGGATAAAGCACTCAGTGACGACCGTATTTCATGCAGGAAATACGTCGAGTGCTTCATCGGCCTCATTGAACGAATAGCCTCCAGAGAACTTAGGCTGTCCGAAAATATGAAATAATGATCAGGGGGAGTGAGGCAATCCGCTCTAAAGCGTACGATATAGCTGCAAGTTCCGCTACGTATACCGAACAAGGATTCTGGAGCTTGAATGAGGCGCTATGAAGATCGTTGAATACACCAAATCCAGTGGACGCATTGATTATTGACCCATCTGTGTAAAACTTCTTCTCTGATGTAACGTGGCGGTACTTGCTCGCGAAAACTGAAGGTACAATTGTCGAACGATGGGTCTCTGGAATTCCCTGAATTTCTTGTCTCATCGTAAGATCGAGTCTCACAGACGAGCAAAAAAGATCAGGAAAATCCGCCCGATTGGGATTGAACGAAGATGGTCCAATCTCCAGAGTCATGTACTCATAGTACAAGCTCATGAATCGTGTTTGAGGATTTCGCTCAAGCAACTTTTCAAAATTCTCGATTACCAATGGGTTCAATATCTCGCAACGGATGAGAAACCGGAACGACAATTCCGCGAAACGATCAGTTAAGGGAAGTATCCCGGCGAGTACTTCAAGGCTCATTGTATGCGTCGAATGCATACAGCCTAGCGCGATTCGAAGGCAACGGTATTGAATGCGTTGTAGCTTCAAGATGTGTGTGTTGGCCGCCGATTGGAAACAAAAGCTACCATATTCCAAGACCGACAGGATGGTAGTTTGATATAACCTTATCAGATCTCCCGGATCGGCTCCCCACCAAGTGCCGGTGATGGATCGAAGAAAATTGGTTCTTTGTTGGCTCTTTTGCTTTAGATACGCAACATGCTTTCCCCAAGTGCATTTGGAATCGAACCAGACACCTAAATACTTGAAAGACATGCTATGAGAGATTGTTTTACCCGTGAGTTGAAGCTGGTACTGTGCTGGAAAATGCTTCCTAGAAAAAACAACCATCTCAGTTTTCTCAGGAGAGAATTCGATGCCTAGCTTCATTGCCCAAGAAGACAACCTGTCTAGGGTATCTTGCAATGGTCCTTGCAGGTCCGGTGCATTAGGTCCAACAACGGAGACCACGCCGTCATCTGCAAGCTGCCTTAGCGTGCAATTTTCAGCAAGACATTCATCAATGTCTTTGACATAGAAGTTGTACAGAAGGGGGCTTAAACATGAGCCCTGAGGGAGACCCATGTAGCTAAGTCGTGAAGTTGTCGAGTTTCCATGAGAAAAGCTCATTTGTTTCTCGGACAACAAGTTGTTCAAAAAGTTGTTTAAAATTGGAGAAAGCCCACTAGCGTGGAGTTTGTCCGAAAGGACGTCGATGCACACAGAATCAAAAGCCCCCCTGATGTCCAAGAAAACTGAACCCATTTGCTGTTTTTCAGCGAAGGCTAGTTGGATTTCAGTTGAAAGCAACGCAAGGCAGTCGTTAGTTCCTTTGCCTTTACGGAAACCAAATTGCGTATCTGATAGTAAGCCATTCGTCTCAACCCACTTGTCCAGACGAAGAAGAATAATTTTCTCCAACAACTTCCGAATGCACGATAGCATCGCGATGGGACGGTACGAGTTATAGTCTGACGCGGGTTTACCGGGTTTCTGAATGGCAATTACTCTCACTTGCCTCCAATCATCCGGAACAACGTTGAGCTCCAGAAACTGATTGAACAAGTTCAACAAGCGCCTCTTCGCGACGTCTGGGAGGTTTTTAAGCAAGCTGAACTTAATTCTATCCATTCCCGGAGCTGAGTTGTTACAAGACAGAAGGGCAATTGAAAATTCTACCATTGAAAACGGAGAGTCCATTTCATTCTTTTCCGACGGAGGATCGCGATCGTTTTTTCGAAACGGTACAAAATCAGGACAAACTTTGCGCGCGAAATCAAAAATCCATCTGTTAGAGTACTCCGTATCTTCGTTGACCGACGATGCTGCGTTCCGCATTCTCCTTCCGACATTCCAGAGCGTTTTCATGGAAGTTTCTCGCGTTAAACCTTCCACGAACCGGCGCCAATAACCGCGCTTTTTGGCTTTGATCAAGCTCTTGAACGTTTTCTCCAGGCCCATGAACCGCTCGTGATATTCGACCGAACCGTGTTTACGAAATAGTTTATACGCAGAGGACTTCTCATTATTCGCGTCGGAACATTCTTTATCCCACCACACCGTGGGAGGTCGTTTACGAGTAGATACACCGGGAACAGGCTTCGTTTGTGCTTGAAGAGCGCAATCGATGACAAGGCACGATAGAAAAGAGTACTCTTCCAGCGGAAGGAGAGTCTCAGCCGAATCAAGTCCTTCAAGGATCGCGTTCGCGTACTTCTTCCAGTCGATGTTTTTCGTAAGATCGTAGTTGATGTTAATTGGACGTTGCGTCGATGAACCGTTGGAAATCGAGATTTTGATGGGTAAATGATCACTACCGTAGGGGTCCTGAATTACTTCCCACGAGCAATCCAACGATAGTGTGTTCGAACAAAGTGACAAATCTAGTCTGCTCTCTTTAGCTGGAGGTTTGGCTACGCGTGTTACTTCTCCAGTGTTAATGATGGTCATATTGAAATTGTCGCAAAGGTCGTAAATTATACTTGAGCGGTGGTCGTCGTATAGCTCCCCCCATCCTGTACCGTGGGAATTGAAATCCCCTAAAATCAGCCGAGGCTCAGGTATTACCGAGCAGATATCCGATAGAGCTCGTCGAGAGACGGCCGTTCTCGGAGGGATGTATACCGAGGCAATACTGAGGCTTTTACCTCGAATATTCACCTGGCATGCGACAATTTCAATTCCCGATACTGATGGCAGATCGATCCTATAAAAGGAGTGAAGCTTGTTGACCCCCAAAAGCACACCTCCATACGAATCTGCACGATCGAGCCGGATAATGTTGAAATCGTTAAGGGGTAGATTAACGTTTGGAGAAAGCCATGTTTCGCCTAGAGCAAATGCGTCACATTGTAAGTCGTTCAATAAAACTTTCAAAACATCAAGTTTTGGAAAAATGCTTCTACAGTTCCACTGTAGAATGGATATCATATCCTCCTTTGTCAATTTAGCCATCGAGGGATACGAATGATCCAAGCAAAGGCCACTTAGAAGCTAATTGCTTCAGAAGAATTTTCAAGATTGGAAGCATCATACTTATGATGCTCCGAAGAGGGTCAGAGATGTTGAACACATCAAGAATGCTATCCACAATGCCAGAAAGCGTGAACATGGCGCCACTCTGTTCTGGTTTTGAAACTGGGACATCTGGGGTTTTAGATGAACCCGGAAGTCGTGGAAAGTCCTTTTCAAAATCGAAAGACTTGAATCCCGGCGGAGGGCCTTTCGGGGCATTTCCGCGACCTCTTGATTTTTCCAAGGAGGCTTGGGAGTCGACACGAGTTGCTTTATTAGGCTGAAGCGGAACATTTTTCGCCCGCTTCCTAGAAGCACCTTTGAAAACGAAATGACTTCCCTCACCGACCTCTGTGTCAGAGTCGTCCTCATCAACTGGGAGAAGGTTGAACTGGTTGGTGTTGTTGCCGCTTTGGATGATTCTGGGAGGAGGGTTAAAAGTCTTCAAGATCTCTGCAAAGGAACGCTGAGAGCGAGCCTTCAGAGACCGTTTAAGTTTTTCTCCTTGCTCTTTGTACCTCGGGCAGTCGGCAAGAGCATGCGGGGTTCCCAAACAATAAACGCATTTCGGGGGAGTAGAACAGGGACCCTCCGTATGCTTTTCTCCACACTGGTCGCAGCGTGGCTTGTTGCCACAGAAGTCGGCCGTGTGACCGAGTTGTTTGCATTTGGTGCAGTGCATTACCTTCGGTACAAACAAGCGCACAGGAATTCGAACCCTCCCAATTTTGACGTAATCTGGAAGTGCCGACCCGGAGAAGGTCACACGATACGAGCCGGACGGCGTGTACGTTTTTTTCGTACCAATGATGTTTGTGGAATGCATTTGGATGCAATCCAAAATTTGTACTGTAGGGAGATTGGGGTTCTTGAAGACACCAACCCCGTTGTTAAGGAAAGCATCGCGACTCATGCTCGCCTCGGTGACTACTCCCTCGACTTCCACGTCGCGACAGGGTATATATACCCTATACTCTAGGGTAAAGAGCTCACAGGCAACAATCTCGTTCGCCTGTCCACGGTCATCAACAGTGACGCGCAGTTTGTCTGGCCGCACCTTTAAAATATCGGTCACGGACGAGAAACGCTTGAATAGATCTTTTTGGATCTGATTTATATTCAAAGGTTTCTGTTTGGGCCGGAAAAAAACAACCCATGGACCTTTCGAGTCGTCCGGGTATACCTTATGGCGGAGGGCAGCAGAAGATTGTGAGTCATTTGGATGAGGCGTGGAGCGGGGAAGTTGAGGGGATGGTGGAAGATTGACCTTCGGGATTGCTCCGGTTTTCTTTTTTGACGAAAATGTTTTCATTTCCACATCAGATGGCTCATCGTCATTGGAATCGGGAAGCGGAATCCCTCCGCCATCACTCATATTATCCATTGTGGGGCAGCAGCCACCACAACAGATTTCGAAAAAAGCCACTCACTTATGCGATGCAAAAAAAACACACACAAAAGACAAAGGTAAACGGGAATGAGGGAGAAAAGAAAAACTATTTGTGGGGTAGGGGAGGAAGGGCAGACGACGAAAGTCGAAACAAAGGACAAAAATTTATTGCTACTTAACGGGTTTCACCGATGCAGCTCACACCGCGTGTACGGGAACGTTGATTCTCGCTGCTGTGGTGGTGATCGGTGTTGATTACTCGGGGCTGATGATTCGGTGTGATGAATACGTTTGATCGACGAACCAACCGTCGGACTCGCCGGGGATGGCCGCTTCCGTGAAGAGCGCTGCTTTCTGATTGTGTCACTAAACTAACACTGGTTCACTTGCACACTTACTTTTCGGTAATAGAAAGAGAGAAGAAAAAAACCCGATCGATACGGGAAAAAAGAAACGCTTTCCGAAACTGTCTCGCAAACGCAGAGGAAACACGACTTATGCGGTCAACGCTCAACAGTGGAATGATTCTTCAACTAGTTGTGCACCGTTATATGCGTTAATGTTTACATTGTTGAATAATCGACACGAATCACAAATTGACATAGACGTGTCTAAACGAGCTTTGCACCCGATTGAGTTCAGTGCATCGATCACTTTTTCGATAAGTTTACGGATGTTTTTTGAGCACTGTTTGCCAGGAAATGGTTTACAACACTTTGGAGATCTTGTAGACATTTTATTTGTTTATTTGTAGTTATGCATTAACAGACCAAGTTCAGGTCCTAATGATGTTGGTTTAAAAAAAGAACATTACATAGAAAAACTATTACACAATATCTTAGTCAAGTCATGGCAAAAAAAAAAAAATTAAAACTATACACTTATCTTAACTCCGTGCGTCATTTGCTCCAAAAACGGTGGCAAATCTCCAACGAAGTACATTCCGCATCAAATGGAAGTCAAAAACTGACGCCACCCTATTGAATCAGTTAAGTTAGTGATAAGTTAAATTACGAATTATTGTTTGATTTTTTTTTTTTCGCGTAAACGACGGAGCAAAAACAAAACACGTCAGTTTCAAAGCACGGCTTGCTGCGATCTTTTTTATGGCAACATCACTTGTTGCTGATGGAAAATTACGAGTAAGGTTTGAATAGGGCGAAACACAAATGTTTTTTGAATTTATAAACATTAAGTTTAAAAATCTTGAACACGGTAACACTTAAGAAGTTAATTCTGTAAATTTTTTTTTATTAAAATTGGCCCAGGAATCATAATATGCCAACACATTACTAGCATGTGTTAATTTGGAAATAATGTTTTGGAAATATACCCAAAATAGCTTCTTCAGAAACTTTTTTGTTTTAAATTTCTCTATCCAGTTGAAGTCATGAAAATGCGCGTTCAGGTTCTTGTTTTTGTCGTAAATATTTGGCGAAAAAATAAAAATATGCATTTTGATTTATTTTTTAATTTAGGTTTATTATGGACCATATTTTTCGACCAGTCTAATATTCTTTCCATAAGCCCCTATTAGTTCCCTACAATTCTTTATCAGACTGTTTTGTCATACAATCAACAGTGATCGAGTTAAAACTGTTTGAATAAAACTTGTGCAAAAACAATTACGACCTTTTCTAATTTAATCTTATCTCACATCTCACAAGCCAATTCTTGAAAGCATCCTGGAAAATGACGACTTTTTGAATGTCTCAGTTTAATTGTCACCAGCTAAGCCAACTGCGTAGCATGTGCCGCAGTAAGGACTCCAAGAAATAGAGCGAGTCCAGAAAGAGTGTCTGAAATCGCTCTACTACTTCGAATCAAGGGAAGGAAGAAATCGTGGACCTTCCGTGCCAAACGCTTCCATATGGAGTTAAATAATAATGTGTTTATTTGTATTTTATCGTTTGGAGCATAGATACTAGAAAGATTAGTATGCTCCTTACACGGTACACTTACATTTACGACCTTTTCAAAACTTACTCGAGAATCAATTTTTTTCCACCGAAAGCCTATGCATTGGTTCATCCCAATCGGAGATAATCATTTCCAAAATTCGTCATTTGGCATGGAATCATCAGTGCCAGGGTTACTGATATTTGCATCGTACGACTCCAATTCCCCCATACAAAACAGAGCAGGCACTCTCGAATGAACCAATCGATGTTATGAAGAGAGTATCTGTGAGTGAGTAGTGAGCGAGGTTGGTTTATGCTATTCTTGCTTTACTTTCTTCACCATCGATTCATCATCAACGTTCTTTTCAAGCAAACGGATCGAGTACGAAGTGGATCGGAGGTGACGAGATTCGAACGAATCGTAGCGATCGAAGCGATGCGATCGTAGTGAACCGATCGAAGCGATGAGAACGGTGCAATGCGATCTAATCTGGTGCTGGAAATACTTCTCTCACGGTGGTTTTGTGACGGGATGTTTTGTGATCAGCTGATTTGTCGTTCATGGCAGTGTTCATGTGTGTGCTTCCTACGGCTGTCAGAAGCAATATCGATAACATCAGAACAACCTCGTAATGTTGTTCTGATGTTATTGTTTCATGTAAGGTTAAACCAGCAATAAACGACTAGCTGTAATTAATATTGCCCTTATGTTGTAAGTTATTTGAACGAAGTGTTGGAAGAATTTGCGACAACAGCTCACAACATTACGGCCTATCATTACCGTTAGGTATAACGCATTAAGAAATTGATATCGTCAGTCGTTTTTTTTTTTAAATTTTATCAAACTGCAGCAACATATATTCCGAAAACTATTCGCAATCGTCAATCAGAAGTGAAATCAATAAAGTAATCGTCGCGGACAAGTAAAATAGAAATGAACCGTGGTTAATTGAAAGAAAAATTGTGTGATGTGGTGGAGGTGAAATCAGATGCTGGAGGTGCAACTGTTTATCGGTGCCTTGCGGATATTAACGCAGAACCTATCAGTAAGAAAAAAAATTATCCGGCGAATTTTACACGGCATATCATTGCATGCCATAAAGATGTTGCTCAACGGTTGAACTTGATAGTGACCAGTGCTGAGGTCGAACAAACTCCTGCAAAGCGGATTCGGCCGTCACCGCCGTCGAAAATATCCGTGGAAAGTAACAGGAAACAAGTGCTTCTGGGAACATTTCTGCTGGTTACAGAACATAATCTGCCAATAAGATTTCTACAGTGGCAAGGTATACAGTTACTGGCTGGGCCCTCGTGGAAGGTGTGTGGGCTTACAATAACTAGAAACACATTGCCGACATTATTTGCTAGAGCTGCTGAAATTATGAAAAAACGTATGGCAGATAAGTTCCAGAATAAGCTCGTGTGTCTGAAAGTTGATTCAGCAACCAGACATGGAAAATCAATTTTTGGGATCAACTTGACCTAAGCGGATGATGACGGCAATATTCAAATCTTCAAAATTATGTATAGTATCAGAGTTATTTATAAAATTCAGGCGAGTTTTCAAATGTGAAATTATCACAGAAGAAGGCATTTTATATATTTGTTAGGTACTCATGATGAACCTATTTCGATTTATTAACGGTTCACGATTTTGTTTCGAAAAGCACCAAAATCTTTTATATCTTAAGTGGATGGTTATGTCTAAGAAATTTCGAACTCTTTTTCTGATTTTTGTTGGTTTTCAAAAGTTGGGATATTGAAAATACATTGTGGATGAAATTGCATAGTCAGTTCAAGATCATTTTTTAAAAAGGCTGAGCTAATTATAATTATTAATGAACAACCGATGATAATTTTATAAATAACCAATAATATCCTGAAAACTAACATTTCTTCATTGTGTTTTTGGGATATTTTGTTCCAATCAGATCTTGTAAAAAAAATATATGGAATATCTGTTACAGTAATACTCTTTTTCGAAGATAATTTTGTATGTACAAGAACGTAATGTAGGGTTGTGGGGATTTGGTTCCAGTTATAAGATTTAATGATCGAAAGTGTTTAAATTTTAACTTGTTCAACCTTAACATTACCAATTAATTGCTATTTAGACTTCTATTACTTTTCCATTAAAACATATTTTTAAATACATCTTGAAAATTTTATTTATTTCTTATTGCTTCAAATAAAGCGGCGCATGAAATGTTAGATCGCCAGACAAAAGCAAATTTAACGCGTGTAATCGACGAAGAAATCAGATCGTTTGGCCTCGAGTATAATCAAATTCTAACTATAACGTCTGATAATGGACAAAACATGTTGTCAACTATCCTGGAAATGAAGAAACTCTTTGTTCCAGGCGTAACAGCGCCTTTGGCAAAAATTCTATGTGAAGAGAATGCATTGATTCGTATCATGACAGAAGATGCTAAAGCGGATAGCGATGAGGAAAATGTGGATGATTTTAAAGAAGGGAGCAGTAAGAGCTCGACGATGTTCTTATACAAGACCAGGATATATTACCGGAGAACGATGATTTTACTGTAGGTTATGAAGAAATTTACAGAAGTACTATCGATATTAATTACAACAACAAAAATGCTTCACGTGACGTTTATAGTAACAGCTCAGCGTAGGACAACTCAAACAAATCTCAAGTAATTTATGATTAGGGCCTAAAAGCCATTTGTAAACAATGACTTTAAACCTTAGTCTCTCACGAATCATGAGAATCCCACTATATCCTGCTAGTCAATGTGGTAGAACTAACATTCTTCTACCAAATGCTGCTTTCATTTCACGAGAGTGATTTAAGATTCCAGAGAAATCGACATTTAAAGTCATTGTTTACAAATGGCTTTTAGGCCCTTAACATGAATTGCTCGAGAAATATGCATATTCGTAATCATTCAACAAGGGTAATTCGCAACAAGGGTTTCGTACTGTACGCATTGCTAAGTTTGCATGCTATCACTCGCATCGCATCACAACGATTCAATCACGGCGATCGTACCGAGGCATTCTTTGGCGATGTAAATCAGCTGTGAGTCAAACTGCTGCCGAAACCTGTGCCGAAATAATGAAAACGGTGTTCAGGCAGAAGCCAATAGCTTTCGAGTTAAAACTTGCTTGGATGGGAGAGGTGGTGACTCAGCGAATGAGAAATAGCCGGCGAGGATGAAAACAAACATGCACAGAGAGAGCGATTCTTTGTGCTCCCATTCTCACGCATGACAACAAAAGAGCGTATTGCGACTGCACTGAATTGATGCTGAGTAGCCTCACAGGCGAGCAACGATTCATTTTGAAAATCAGCTACCCTACATCAGTCTTCAGTAAACTTGTCCTAGTGGTAAAACCCTCACTATCGGTGGTCACATATGTCCGGAATTCTCTCACTACGCTTTGATAGTATGCATATTAATGTCTCCAGTTTGTTTATGCTGTATCTGGAGAGCCTACCAGTTAAGACATTGGTTCTTCCAGCAAATTTGTTTTACTGATCAAGTTCATCCAGATGGTGATCACATACGTTTGGAATTCACTCACTACAGGGCGCTAGTGTGGATATGAGGTTCCAGATTAATAATGTTATATCACGAGAGTCTTATCAAATAGGACATTGCTGTTTTCAGCCAACTGATGCTTGTGACCAAATTCTTCCGTATGGTAGTCTTATAAGTTCGGCATTCACTCACTACGGGACGGTAGTGTGAATATCAGTAACCAGATTGTTTATGCTTTATCTCGAGAGTCCTGCCAAATAGCACATTGATTTCTTCAGTAAACTTGTCCTAGTGACCAGGTCCTCCCGGATGATGCTGAGAATTCACCCACTGTGTTTCGTTGGAAGGAGATTCTCTTACACAAAGTGCTTCTGCTTACTTCCCGTTTTTGGCCCTTCATACAACGAAATAGTAAGGTACTGTGGAAGTACGAAAATCAACTCTGTGTTTAAGTGTGAGAGCACGAGGTGAAACAAAACTCGGGCAGTGTAAATCGCGTTGTCTGCTGGAGATGGCGATGTGGTGGTGGGGATTTGCGGCCTCGGTGATCATGAATGCGATTAAGGTCGGCGTTTCGCAAACGGGGACTCACTGTGTACATCTTCTTTTGGAGTGGATCCCGGCACAATAGATGATGAGTGGAATGTGTGGGGGTTCAGATGGCTTGGCATCCATAATATTGGTTTAAATCGGTTCTCGGATGCGTTACTTCAAAGGGTCCTTTACTTCAAAGAAAACGAACCATCCACATTTGTGAGGATCCTTACTGTGGGAGTAAATCGGCTCTCAAATTCAATATTTAAAAGTATTTTTGTTATGTATTGAAAAAAATCACCCACACTTGCGAATGTTCCCAACAGCATCCTATCTGTTGGTTTGAATCGGTTCTCATATTTCAACGTATTTTTGTATTCCATCGACATAAACCAACCACACTTGCGAGTAGCCCATACTTTTGTTTAAATCGTGTGTGTGTGTGTGTTTTTTTTTTTTTATATAAGGTTTAAAAAGCTTCAAAAGTCTGACCTGTAGTGTGTTTGGCACGGTGTGGGACTCGAGGAAGAAAGAAGGGGGGAAGAGGGGATGACAAGAGCAATGATGGGACTCGCTTTCGTGCCGAACTACTAAAAACAATCCATATTTTCCGTTTGCCTTCTCCCCCCCGGGACCACGGTGAAGCGACTATTTCGGGGGGCGGCTGTGCTCGTGCACTTCTCTTATTTCACGTTCCCATCGAGACGTGTACCGATGTGGAGTAGCCGACCGTCATGAAGTGCTCTCCTCTACGGTCACCATCGTGGGACTCTCGCTTAATTTTTTTTATGCATCGGCGTTGCTGAACCTCTGCTCTACTCTCAATTTGCCCCTTTCTTGAGCCGTTTTGCTCCCAGCCATTTAGCTCCAACTTCCTGAGCCATTTAGCTCCTACCTCTGGACACAGACGACTCGAGTAGTCCCCGACGGTGGGTTTACCCTACGCCGACGAGGAGTTCCCTGGCGGCGGAACTTCCCCCGAAACCGATTCTTCTGCTGTTGCTGCTCACTCCAACCGACCGGTACGGTGCCGAAGTCAGACCAGCGATTCCGGTGGAGCCTAGCGTCCGTTTCACTGGCGCCCCGACGACCCGAAACCGGTGCTACGACGTGTTCTACTCAACTAGTCCCCGGCGGTGGATCTAGCCTACTCCAACGGTCGAGGTCCCCGACGCAAAAATTCCTCCAGAACCGATCAGTCTTGCAGTGGCTCTAGCCAGTGACGCTGGATCGTTTGTCACTTCGCCATTTTCTCTGCAGCTCGGACAGTATCTTTGATACTGCCCTATCAACAACGTTCCATGTGTCTTCGTCGAGGCACATCTTTTCGACAACATTGTCGACTGTCACGCCGCGCATATCCCTGCGCACTTTTTCGAACCTAGGGCATTCGAAGACGACGTGCTCTGGTGTCTCCTCCAGGTTCACGCATTCTGGGCGAAAAGGTGAAGAAGCGTGACCAAACCGATGCAGATACTTCCGGAAGCAGCCGTGTCCGGAGAGGAACTGCGTCAGATAGAAGTTCAGCTCTCCACGCTTCCTATTTACCCAAACTGACACATTTGAGATGAGCCGGTGGGTCCACCTTCCTTTCACCGCATTGTCCCACTCTTGCTGCCACTTAGCCAACGAGTCCGTTCTGACGATTCTCCTCGCATTTCTGATAGCATTCGACGTCTTCGACAAGGGTGTGTGTGTGTGTGTGTGTGTGTGTGTGTGTGTGTGTGTGTGTGTGTGTGTGTGTGTGTGTGTGTGTGTGTGTGTGTGTGTGTGTGTGTGTGTGTGTGTGTGTGTGTGTGTGTGTGTGTGTGTGGGTGTGAGTGGGTGTGTGTCTGGGTGTCTGTACAATCAATCTCCCACTGACCGGCTGTGCTTTTATGGAAGAAACTTGTCTGCGTTTCTTCAGTAATTTATATGTTCTCACTATGTGCAAACATTTTTAGCCCAGGAGATTGAAGGTGACAGCTCTATTGAAAATCCAACGACCCATTTCAAGAATGCCGGTTCATATACGTACATTCTGAGGTCATCTTCATATACAATAAGCCCCGCATGAAAATCTTCACACATCAAATGGATATGTGAAGAGTTTTCACACTTCCAGAATCAAAAATGGAAATTCTTGACCCTGCCGTGTATATTTAAGGTATATTTTATAGTTAAGGTATATTTTTGATAATATACAACGACCTCACCAATGTTCCTTATCTGATGCTGGAAAACTCGTCCGGATGCGGGAGCGGGTCACTAAAAACACAAAAAATGGGAGAAAACAATCCATCTCAAGAAACACGACCATAACACACTATGAGAGGGATTCCATTCACAGCAACGTCGCGAATTCGCAAGCACCTGGGAAATCCTCAACTCTCTCATCGGGACATCGGAAAACAATTCGAAATCGTGCATTCAACGGTTAGTCGTGTGATTAAACGTTACTACGAAACTCTGAGCATCGAACGGAAGGAGAAGTGTAGTCAGAATGGATGTTCTATTAGTGATCAGGATCACAAGCGTGCCGAGAAAGCGTTTAAGCGGCATCCCAGTGCCTCGGTCAAGGATGTGGCTAAAAAGTTAAATCTGTCCAAGTATTTTGTTAAGAGAGCCAAGGACCAGGAGAGACTGTATACGTACAAAGTGCAGAAGGCTCCAAATCGTGACGAATGACAAAATACGGTGGGAAAGTCACGGGCCCGGAAACTGTACATCCAGATGCTGATGAAGCCTCATTGTCTCATCATGGATGATGAGACTTACGTCAAGGCGGACTTCCGGCAACTTTGGTTGATGTTCCGGAGGAAGTAAGGAAGCAGAAACTTTCAAAGTTTGCCAAGAAATACATGATTTGGCAAGCGACCTGCTCATGTGGCAAACGGAGTGCGCCGTTCGTGACCACCGGGACTGTAAACGGGGAGATCTACCTCAAGGAGTGTCTACAGAAGCGTTTGCTTCCTCTGTTGAAGCAACAGGAGGGCCCTACGATCTTCTGGCCGGATCTAGCTTCGCGCCACTATTCAAATGTTGTGCTGGAGTGATACGAAGCCAACGGGGTCACTTTCGTACCCAAGGACTTGAACCTCTCCAACGCACTGGAACTAAGCCCCATCGAAAAATACTGGGCTATTATGAAGCAGGCACTACGGAAGCATCCCAAGGAGGTCATATCTGAGGAAGAAATGAAGAAAAGTTGGTTTCCGTACAGAAAAAGCTGCAGCCATAACCTAATGAGTGGAGTTAAGCGTAAGGTGCCAGCGTACTGTTATAGGATCGAGGTTGAGTGAAATGAATACGCCAAAAGCTAATTAAGGGGTTATATTTTATTGTCTAAAGTTTGAAAAGGATCAGTCAACTAGGTAATTTTCTAAAGCGTTTTTTCCGTGATGCAATTTGATGTGGGACACCCTTTAAACTGGGAACATGGTAAAATATATGATTCGCTGCCGACTGCTCTCTTGAGATAATCACAATTATCGTGCACTTTTGTTCGACAGTAATGTGATCTTAAGAGATTTTCCACTTGGGAATCTCGGCATGATGTCGGCTCATTGTCGTTTGTCGCACATTCACCGCCGGTGCAGTTGCAATGCTTCGCCACTCCAACGGCTGTGGTGTTAGAATCAGCAGCAAACGACAGTGTCATTAGCAGTAAAATAAACAACCCAGAAGCTAGTCAATGCCAACCACCCTTTGCGTACACCCAATGATTTTATAATGCGTAATTGTACTGAAAGAAGTGTTCTGCTCGTGTTGGTGATAATGAAAAGAAAAGGACGCTGCGCTTGGAAAGGGGCTGAGACTCTAGTGGGGGTTAGAGCAAACAACAATAACTTCTAGACGGAACCTAGTGGCAGCGAGTGGTTGCAATTAAACAACTAGTTTTTCATCACGAACTGTGAGAGAACAGGGAGTTCGTTCGTTCAAGCTGCAACAGAAGCTTCTCAATGCGACTATCTGGACGTCACATGCAGGAAAATAAATTTGCACTGAAAACATAGCACGGCAATGTCATGTCTATCAGCAGAATCCCATTGCAGTATAGATAAAGAGAGGAAAATAGAACAAGGGAGCAGGTAGGTATTGTATGTTTATGTAGTTTGAGATAATCTTTTTTCATTGAGATAAGCCATTTGTTGAATGAAACTTATGGAGACGCACGGTTGATTAACTCCTCTTTGGTGTTTATATTAGCTCGTGACCCATCATGATTTAATATGGTTTAAGTTCTGCAAAAAAAAGTTTCACGAATTCAAATAGGGGAAATGTTGCCTTGGTCAATTTTAGCTCGACAACCGGTTTTTAAACCGCTAATTCTATATATTCTACCATCAAGATACTTCACTGAATATATTCATATGATTTGGACGGGTTTCCACGGAATTGACGAACTCTTTGTAGGAAGACGATGATCTCCCAGAATCTACCTTTTTTGAAGACTTGCCGATCCCTCTACAACAAGGAGAGGTAAATAGTTTTAGTTATACAAATTTGACTGACACGATCCAACAAACTTCTTCACCTCAAACACAGATAAGAACTAATTATTTGCCATAAATTGCCAAAATTTCAATCGAATGAGAAGTCCGGCTAAGATGAAAGAAATTCAAAATTAAATTGTGTGTTGTTCCTACCCAATAAAATGAAACGAGTTGGGATGATAGTGTACGAACTGAAGGAGTTTTTGGAATCAGATGTAATGTTATAGGGATGACAGAAATTTTCAAATATTAAAAAAAAAGTCAGGAGTGGGTGTTCTTATTGCCGTCTCGGCAAATTTAAACTCCAAAAGTATAACTACATTGAAATGTAAAGCAGAACTAAGGGTTGAGTGATCTATATTTGTACTCGAAAACAAACGACCCGACGATTGTGACTACGAAGAGATCTTCCAATACCACACATAGCATAGACTAAGCAGAATAGATTGGCAAACGATATTTAGAAACGAGAAAAATATCAAAACGTCAAGATCATGATCCCGAATATTTTGATTTCTTCCCAGAGTTTAAAGTGATTTTAGTGTCAATAGCGTGAATGTAATGGACATCAGTGAAGCATTCAGTAAATAAGATGTATCGACCGGATGTGGAAGGTATTCCACCAGTATTTAAAAAAAATTTAGCGTTAGAATTTACAACTCCATTGTTTTGGCTGTTCTAGCAATTCAAAGAAAAAAAAAATAAGAGGTGAGTAATTTCAAGGGCGTAACCGCAAAGTTCTCGAAGGAATGCGTTGGGGTATAGTAATAATAGTATCATTCTACACATGTTTGGTTTATATTGAAATGTTTTTACTATTTTACGAAGACCAGTCGCTTCTTATTATTTTTGCTTCATACTGCACTTTCATGACACTCTTTTTTCTGGGCTATGCTATTCAACACTAGTATGTAGCACGCTAGCCGGTCCGATATGATTTCATATCTTGTTGATATCATCAAAAACTATCTGTTGAACAGATCATTCCAGGTCTTCCAGAACAATTCCAATTCAGATACGTTTAATGTTCATGCTGGTGTTCCCCAGGTTAGCCTCTTAGGCCCTATGCACGTCCAAACATGTTTGGGAATGTGTTCAATCACTTCGGAAATTGTCTTGTCGTAATCAAGTCAATTTGTACTGGGTTCCTGGTCATTCTGGAATTGATGGAAACGAGAAAGCCGATGAACTAGCAAGACTCGGATCGTCTCATCAGTTTGTAGGACCTGAACCCTTTTGTGGTGTATCTGCTTCTTCTCTTAGAATGGAGATGAAAGCCTGGGAATGCTTGAAAGTGGAGACAAACTGGAACAACACTTTCAAAGCTAGGCAATCAAAGCGGTTCATTACTCCAAACATTTCAATGACTCGCAAGTTACTAGATCTTACCAAAAAAGATCTAACAATATATACAGGCCTTATAACCGGTCACTGTCCGAGCCGTTATCACTTGAAGCTGATAGGAAAACTTCAAGATGATTCATGTCGATTCTGTAACATGGATAGAGAAGACTCGGAACACTTGTTATGCCACTGCCCGGCAATTTTCAATAATAGGCTGAAGTTCTTTAACAAAGGGCTACTAGAACCCCTTGAGATTTAGAGAACAAATCCCAGTACGGTAGTACACTTTATTCGGAGCGTTATACCGTCCTGGGACAATGCTTTAGGTCAGACTTTGACGATCACTTCTATCAATAGTGATGCATCATGCTGAAAATAACTAAAGCAACAACAAAAAGGGGATATGTCACAATAGATCTAAAAATTGGTCGCAGTGACGAAAATACCCGACACGGAATAAAAAATAATAGGCCCTATCGTATTCAATATCTTCACGTCAGATGTTCCTCCTCTGCCGACCATCATTTTGCCGTTTGTGGACGATACTTCCATTATCTACAAGAGTCAAGTGATTTGTGCTCTGACTGGAAAACTTCAGGATGGTTTCAGTGTTCTATCCGAATATTTCAATCACTGTTAGATCTGTTTAAATGCAGCTAAACCACAGACGATTCTTTTTTTGTGGCTTGATTATCGAGATTTTCAGCCTCTGGCTGGTTCATCTCCCGTCGTAGTCAGTCAAATACCTCTTTTGGGTATTTACGTAACTTGTCCGGGGGTGAGATTCGAACTCGTAACTTTGGCGTGAGAAGTATGGACGTTAACCACTACGCCGGGGTCGCCTCCACTCACAGACGATTCTGTTTTCACACTCAAAGTCACCTCGACTCATTCTGCCAGTAGATGTCAAAGTCCACCTCTGTAACACAACCATCGCGATTGGTGCATCGATTGGTCCGGGAAGAAGTCTATACTTCTGTCTAACCCTAGATATCAAGTTGTTGTTGCGATCACATGTTTACAAACCATTCTGGGAGAGTTGCGCCAATTGTTGCCATTGAAAACTCCAGGTTGTTCAAAACAACATTCTTCGGATGATTTTTAACTGTCCTCCAAGAACTAGGAATTCTGAGATCCATCGCCTGGCTCCAGCGCCTGCATTCATCTGCAAGATTCTGGCACTTCTGGGGAAGGGTGAGTCCATCGAGTGGAAGCCTGATTCCGGCCGTCCGACCGCGTTAAATGACCGGAGGATTCAACAGAAGCTCAAACAGAATACGGAAAGCAAGGTAGCTACTTCTTTCCGTTCGTAGGGCCTGGATATCCACATGCGGAAGCGTTAGTCCAAGCCAGCCGTGAAACCAAGCGGAAACCTAGAAACAACGGCTGAAGATTCTGGTCAAAGAGATTTTCCCGGTGAAGCGGAACGTGGTGGTCGTTATGGACGAGGCAAAGGATACTTCACCTCCTGACAAAAGAAATTAGCAGCGATATGAAGCACACGAGGTTCCCAAAGAAGGTGTTGCTGTGGTTCACAATCAGTGAAAGAGGATGTCACGTCCTCTCTTCTTTTTGTCGGGGCTGGCAGTGAACGGCGAGATCTACAGTAAGAAGTGCCTCCCAGAAGTTGCCTCTTTCATTAAAAAGTACCACAAGGATGACGACGGGGTGTTTTGGCCGGATCTAGCGTCGTTCCGCTACTCAAGCATGTCAGCTCCGCCCAATCAAGAAGTTCTGGGTCAATTTGAAGAGGAGAGTATATTCGAATAATTTCGTGGCCAAAACGACGGATGATTTGATCAAAAAGGTGACCAAGGAACTGAAGAATATGCCTAAAAGATTCCTTTTTTTTTCACTTATTGCCAAAGTTCCAGCTAACTGCCACAAGGCGCCGTGGTTGGGAGTAGAAGTATTTTTGTGATTTTATTAATTTCCTTATAAATAAAAAGCAATTTGATATGTTGAAATATATGTTTCCGTTCGTTTTTACCATCCATCAGAAAATAGTCACTTTTTTTTAATGCGCGCATAACGTGGATTTTAGCATCGTGGATCTGAATTCCTGGTGGGAGGTTAACATTGGCTTCTCATGTGCCGCTTCCCTTCATATATTTTGTTCTCAGCGCATTCATCACGATCGTCTTAAAGTTTTGTGCTACGATATCAATGTCGTTGCTGAAGCCAAACAGTCACAATGCAATGTTAAATAGCAAACACGGACGACACACATCACTCGATTCATCGTTGCTGTAACCAACCTCGTCAGTTTTTCTGGAAATCCATGAATTAATATAGTATTAAAACAATCAAACCAAATGGATCCGCTTGTCCATACGAAGACCTCTATCACAGAGAGTTCGTGGTTAAACTTGAACAACTTTTTACTTTATGATTTGTTGCCACTGAGATCTTTGGCTTGAAGATATAAAAATCTTAACTCAAAAGAGTTCTTGGATAACATAGAAAAATCTCTCACCCTAAATTTGGTTTCAGTTTCGATCTGTGGATCTCCATGAATGCATATCATGCCCATAAACTACCAAAAGATTTATGGTGCTGCTTGTACATATGTACCTTAGCAGCACACTTTCCTAAAAGGAGTTAAAATAACTTCAATGTGATTCAATCAAGTCACAATGAAGTTGTTGTAACTAATTTTGACATCTATGTGTTGCTTGGGTAGACCTCCATTGCAGTGTTCTTGAAAAACCTACAACTACTTTTTACCTAACAACCTGTTCAAACTTAAAACTTTGGACCTCAATGAATTAATATAGTATCCATAAACTACCTAACAATTGGCGGCTTGTAGATATGAGGACCGCAACTCCAAATAGTAACAAAGAACCACCTCTTAGCTTAAAGGGTGTTCCGATCAAAATTTGGTCAAACAGTAATGTGTGTGAGTCGATCAAAGTTTTTATTATAAGTCAAATTCTTTTTCCTTTTCAAGTTCAGTTAATATCCAGCTAAGCTTCCTTTTTACCGAATGCAAATTGCCGGGTCTTTCGTTTAACACCTGCCATTAGATTTTGTACAGTCTCCTTGTCCACTTTATTCACCGCAGAACGCCAGTTTGCCTTGAACTGTTTCTCGCTCACAACAGTTTTTTGAGTCTTCTTAAGGTTCCGCTTGACGATGGCCCAATATTGTCAGATTGGGCGGAGCTCTGGCGTGTTGAAAGGGTTCTTGTCCTTGGGCACCACTTGAACGTACCACTCCATGGCCTTTTTTTCCGTAATGGCAAGATGTCAAATCTGGCCTAAATAGAACGGAACAATTGTGTCGCTTCAGGAAAGGCAGTAGACGTTTTTGTAGGCACAGGCTCAGATAAATTTCGTGGTTGATTGTTTCGGTCGCAATGCAAACGTTGCTCTTCAAGCCACAGGTACAAATGGCCTGCCACACCAGATATTTCTTCGCGAACTTTGACAGTTTAATGTGCTTGAAAATATCTGTCAAACAATTCTTGTCCAGGAAGCTGTTATAGTCTGCCTTGACGTAAGTTTCATCGTCCTGTACCACGCAGTCAAACTTCGTCAGCATCGTCGTGTACAACTTTCGCGATCGTGCTTTGGCCGAAGTGTTTTGTTTATCGTCGCGATTTGGAGTCACCAGTTTCTTGTAAGTCGAAAGTCCAGCATGTTTTTTAGCTCAATTCACGGTTGAAGGCGCCACTCCCAGCTTCTTTGCGACATCTCGGACGGAGAGGTTGGGGCTCCGCTCGAAACAGCGGGCAACTCTTTTTGTCGTCGCTGTGGCGTCCGGCTTTCGATTTCCCCCCGATCCAGCTTTCCTGACTGTCGACAAACGTTCACCGAACACTTTTAATACGTTGGTAACAGTTGAATTACCTACATTCAACAATTTCGCCAACTTGGCGTGAGAGTAGTTAGGATTTTCACCTTGCACGTGCAAAATTTGGATGCGTTGCTTGTCTTCCTTCGACCACATCCATTGGATCTTTTGATTAAAGCATAACCAAGCAGTAGCAAACAAAATACATTATTTTTTGCCTTGTACATTTTCTGGAATCAATTTTAATTTAGTCAATTTCACGTCGAATTTTGAAAATTTGCACAACTTAAGGGGCGAACACGAAATTATTGCAACACTTGCAACTATTTTATCCTACTGCACAGATTTTTTTCAAATATTGCGCTGTTCCTCTATGGAGTGTATTGTGTACATCTTGTGAATTGCATAGTGTCAAGTTTTCCTCCGGCTGTATTACTAGACCGTGATATTTCAAAGAGAACGAACCGTTGGTTCGTGGTTGGTTGAAGATTGTTTATTTCAGTCAATAGTTAGTTACACGATTCCTAACTGGAGACACATGAAGCACCGCTGTAACTGTTTTCCGGAAGCCGTGAGTTACTGTTTTGAAAACATATGAGTTATGACATTTCCAAGTAACAATTTTAGTTTGATTCCAACCATATAGCACTCCTCTCGGCTTCGTTGCTAAAACTATACTAAAAACTGTTTTGTCTACCTACAACATCCTCTATGCTTTTTTAAAGCCAAAATTTGTAAAAAGTGGCCAACTTTATAGACGGCTGTAAAAACAAGTTACATAATAAAACCTTTATCAGACCATAACGATTTTGAAAATGTTCTAGTGAAAGATGTTATGACCACTTGAGTACCTATTGGCTGCCATGAAAATCAGCATACGGCCAAATAGCCACAGCTTTCAAACTTTACTGTAATATCGTGGTTGGTTCTGCTTTGTTCGATTCTCTGCTCTACTGATTCATTTAGCAGTAAATACCCAAGCAGCACACAACGGTTACAAATGGTTACAGCAACTCGATTGTGACTTATTTGAGTCACAAAGCCGTCACTTTTACTGGTTTGCAACAAGTGTGTTACTAGGGTAATATTCATGAAAAACGAAAGGTCAAGTAATGTTAGTGATATAACTGCAAAGTTGACGTAGGACTGCTTGTTGATGTGAAAAAATTGATGTCATCGAATTAATAAATTTCTACTATATTTTATTCAGTCTAAAGAACCATGAAACCCTATGCAGTGTGAGGCTTTACTTTAGGTTCTCCACGAAAATTTATAGAAACCATTATAGGGCCATTACACCATCCTGGGCCCGGATACTCCCACTCGGTTGATCAGGTCCGGAGCCCACTCAACAATCGACATCTTCCTCACCAACATGGGAATCAACATCGCCCAGCCGGTCGTGCACCAGGAGTTCAGCTCGGACACCTATCTAGTGGTGGCTGAAGTTGGCTCCTCGGTCAACTGGCATTGAATCACCAGACGGAACTATCACCGCACCAGTTGGGAAAGGCTCCGACAACACGTTGACGAGAACATCGATTTCGACATGCACCTTTATTCGGTTGATGGCATCGAACGGCAGCTGCAGAGCATCGAGCAAGCGATCTCCCAGGCCCGGGAGCAACATGTCCCAGTGATGGATCAGGTGAACAACCCACTGATAAACCCACTAAAGAACTGATACAATTGCGCAACGCCACCCGAAGGCAATACCAGCGTACTGGTTTGCCAACGCTAAAAAGTCACTGTGATCGAATGACGACAATTATTAAGGCCAGAATGGTGGACCTCAGATATAACAATTTTGTCGACAAGATCCGCTCTCTTCCAGATTTTGCAAAGCCGTTTTGGAAGTTGACTAAAATTTTAAAAACTAAACCAAGGCCCATTCCACTTGACAGCAATGGCTACAAAGATCGCTTCATAACTCCTGCAGAGAAGGCTGCTAAGATAGGTCAACACTTCGTCAGCTCCTACAATCTCGGACAAAACATCGTCAGTCCGCACGAAGCCTCCGTTGGTGAGCGTACAAAAAACATCCATCTTAGTCCCAACGACTTCTCGGAAGAGTTGGAGATCTCAGCTGACGAATTGTTGACCTATATCAAAGCGTCTAAGAACATGAAGGCCCCAGGTTTCGATAACATCATGAACTTGGAGCTCAAGCAATTGAGCCCCCAGTTCTACGTTCATCTGGCGTTGATTTTCAACAAATGCCTGCGAATTAGCTACTTCCCCTCGTGTTGGAAGTCAGCCAAAGTCATCCCCATCCAGAAACCTAGGAAAGATCCTTCATGTTCCAAGAGCTATAGGCCCATCAGCCTTCTCTCAGGATTATCAAAGCTGTTTGAGAAAGCAATCTACCGTCGGCTTCTTTCATCTGCCAACGAGCTCAACATCTTGCTCGACGAGCAATTTGGCTTTCGACGTGGTCGTTCAACAATTCACCAACTTAATCGAGTCATAAATATCCTCAGACGGAACAAGTCCGTATCAAAATCATCTGCCATGGCACTTCTCGACATCGAGAAGGCATTTGATAACGTGTGGCATGATGGCCTGGTGTACAAGCTGAAACGATATAATCATCCCATCTTCCTAGTGAAGATAATTAAACATTATTTGTCGGACAGGACAGTCCGTGTTTCGCTGCAAGGTGCAGTTTCCGATGCACAGGAGATTTCCGCCGGTGTTCCGCAGGGAAGTGTACTAGGTCCACTTCTGTTCAACCTATTCACCTCGGCTCCCTGAAAATGGATCTCTGTCGTTGTTCGCCGATGATACATCAGTCGTCCACAATGGTAGGGTAACAAGAGCGCTTACAGCGAAACTGTAGCGAAGCCTGAATGCTCTGCCAGAATACTTCACCGAATGGTAGATCTTTATCAACGCGGTGAAGACCCAGGTCATCCTCTTCCCGTACTCCAATTATCCCAGACTTGTTCCGCCTGAGGATTGTAAAATTAGCCTAAACAACACAACGGTGGAATGGGCCAAATCGACTGTTTATCTTGGCGTTACCATAGACACCAAGCTTATTTTCAGGGAGCAGGTTGACAAAACTGTCACAAAGTGTAACGTTCTGTTGAAGCTACTGTACCCATTGATCAACAGAAGGTCTACATTATCTCTGAGAAACAAGCTTGCTGTCTACAAGCAAATCATACTCCCGGTTATCGAATACGGCATGCCAGTCTGGGAGAGTTGCGCAAAAACGAATCACCTGAAGCTGCAGCGTGTTCAGAATAAGTTCCTCAGAATGATCCTTGATACCCCTCCGAGGACAAGAACAACTGAGGTCCACCGACTGGCGGAGATAGAAATGCTTGATGACCGCTTTAGTGAGTCTGTCAATTGATTCAGGGCACGCTGCCTGACATCGGATCACCAGATCATCCGAAATCTGGTTCCCCATCCCTAGGATTTTCAAATAGCTATAGGTTAAGTAGGTTATCAAATTTCAACTACCAATGCCCCAAAGGCTAATCTAAAAATTAATTTAAAAACGTTAAACACAGAAAACACATATACCACATAAAGCACACTAAACAAAGCTGAAAAGTCATTCTTTTCATTCAGTATGCGTGAGTTCTTGCTGTTCATCCAAGATTGTCAGTTTTAGCTCTCTCTCTTATCCATTCTCTAAACAGAATAATCAGTTCATTTTGCAATCAGTGAATACGAATTTAAAAAAAACTCACAGTCATTTAGGCACACTGATCTTTTTCACCAGTTTCAGCGTGGCCGTGTGCGCAGAGAAAAGCGGATCTACGTCACTCAACATGTTTGGCGAAATGTAAAGTGGAAGTGGATCGGCTTATCTCGGTGACTCCCCTAACGCTATGTGCAAATGTTCTTTGCTATTGATTTCACCAGTTTCGAATGTGCTGCACAGTTTCTTAGAATCCGTGTCAGATTGATTATTAATCCTATATTACTCATCTGCTCCATCATCACCTTACAATGGCCTCGACTTATGGACAAAACAGCAAGAAACGCCATCGATATAACGTCCACGTTTTTTCTTGAAGGATGGAGCAAAATATTTCTGCAACATCGATACCGAAGGCAGCTAGCAACTGCAACTACGTTTAAGTCAGGTTTGACGTAGGGAATCTCACCCGTCATTTCTGACTTCGACACGACGAGCTGGCAAACGCAAATGGCCTGTTGAATCCAACGATCCAACGGCAAAGAAGCCAAGAACCATTAGAGAGAGTTGGATACGTTTTCAAAATTCATTGCTTAAATATTCAGTGAAATGAATGAACTTTTCATTCCCTGTGATATGGCAAGATGAATTTGAATTTTGTTCTTGTTCATTGTCATTGAATCGCAAAACGAATGAGTGTGGAACGATTGCGTGAAATGGTAAGAGCAGAAGAAGATAAAGCAAAAATCATTACCGTAATAGTTGTTCAGTAGGTAGAAGTTGTGGAAAGATGGACAGTGAATTTATTATTGATTCAGTTCGTGTTGCGTCAGTAAAGTGAATTTGAGTTTTTTCAACTCTGGTTGTAACATGCGAAAGATCGTTGTAAATTACGCAAGAGGGAAGGATAGAGTCCTTCGAAAATCCATGACTGTACACTACAGCATGTGGTTCAATAAATTTGTAATGCGACACTTCTGTGTGCCGCCATAAATGCCAGGCATTGAACTGAAGGTTCGATGACGGGTAGAAATAACCTTCTGAGCATGTTCTCACTAATATGCTGGAAATGCATAATCGAAAATTATGGCAATGACATGTGGGATGTACAATAGTTATGTGGTTTGTTGCGACCAAGATTGCTGTGAGTCAAGTGGAGACGCGTGAAAAAAAAATGTACGCTCACATTGTCTCATTGTGATTTTGGCTAAATTCTGCAAATCTGTAACTCTACCGTCTCAAGAGTACTAACTGATTGATTTTGGATCACAATTTCGGAGCAGGAAGTGAACTGGGAGCAGCATGTAGGAAGATGGAGCGAATAGTTAAGGGAAATATCACCCGAAATACCAACATTTCAACACGTGATGTTAGAAAAAGGTCGGAATTTCTCAAAGATACGCCCATAAGGTCAAGAGAAGAGCTGGATTACATGCATACATGGTTCCAAACTTCGCAAACCGCGTTGAATGGCAGCAAACTGTTGCCAAGAACAGGAAGCTCTATACACACGGAGATGTTGACCAGATTCAGTCACTGTGATCACGAAACAAACGTCAAAGCTGACCTTCAATAAATTCAGGGACAGGAGTTTTACACCTCTTAAATTCAAAGTGATCGTCGCAAAAAGAAGCAAATGACGAAATTCGCTTCAAAGTAAAGCGAAGTGAAATTTTTGTTACAACAGACACCATAGATGGTGAAATTTACAAGACTGAATGCCTCCTAAACATATTTTGCCATTTTGTAGCAGCACAGTGAGAAACGACTATTTTGGCTGAATTAAACTTCATGCCACTACCCTAAAAGCATGTTGGAATGGACTGAGACTTATTCGGTGCATTTTGTCCCTAAGGACATGAATCCACTGCACTGCCCTGAACTACGTCCAATCGAAACTTATTGGGCCATGACGAAACGGGAAGCGGGAAGCGGGAAAGACCAAGAAGACAGTAAAGGATGCAAATGACATGCGTAGGAAATGGATGAAAAATGAGAAAAAAGGTGCCGGATACGACTGTACGTACAAGCATTTATAGATGGCTTGAAGAGAAAGTGTCCAGAATTTTACCAACAACCTCCTGTAATTGATCCAATGTTTCTAAACTAAGCTAAATACATGTTCAAAACTGCTCAGCAAATTCAGTTTTTATCGGATTACTTCGTGAGATTTCAAAGTAAATTAACTATGTTGCAATAATTTCGTGTTCGCTCTTCAGCTTTTATCAACGAATACCTCTTTTTATTACGTAATCTTAAATAACGGTTTTTTTACGAACTCCGTGCGAAGTAACAAGGTTTTTATTTATGAAATTTATTTACGAACTAATTCAATTTACGAACCCCCGGTTTGGTTTGTAAATGGAGGTTTCAGTGTTTTAGACTGGTTCAGTTTTGGTGTTAATACCAAGTTTTCTCGGATAAGATAAAAAATATTCTTTAGACAGTGTCACTTTCACATCGAAAATGTTCTTCAAATACGATTCTGTTCATGAACGCTACCACCGCTACCATATTTGGCTTTCAATTTAAAAACTATCAATACGAGAACAGCGTCGATTTCCTGGTTTAGTCAGTCCTAAGCGACAATAACCAACCACGACAGATATACTCTCTACTAACTATTTTACAATCACATCAGTTCGTATTGATAAAACTAACAATCTCTCCCGGCGCAGTTAAACCATGTTAAACTGCTACCCTTTATCCTTGTTGACAACGAATCACAGAGGAAACATTATCGGTCATGTTGTGTCGTCCGCCATGTAATGTTTGCTTCCCACTGGCATTGACAGAGCTTCAAGCATCACAGCTACAGACACACACACACGCACACATACACTCGTCCCCTGTTTTGTATGTTCACAGCGATGAACCATTCTCATCCCACCATCCACCATATGAAGTATCACTTGATGGGGGTTGGGAGTGATCCTTGGTTGCAACCGCACAGAATATGTCACCGCTTATGTCTGACTGGGTTGGGAATGTAAATTCCGATGGCATCTGCCGCCAGATGTTTGAAAAGTACGAGCCTCGCCCCGTACAGTATTCACAATATTGCAAACGGTTGCTGCCACAATTGTTGGATGCAAAATCTGGGCCTGGTTCCAATGTTTTGTATGCCAAATGCTGTCCCCGAAACCAGCCAGCCGCATTTCATTCACGTTGGAAGTTCTTCCACCCCGATGCCATCTTAAAGCCGGGACACTCGACTGGCTGACGTCAGAGCGCCGAAATGGTGGAAGAGGGCTCATCTTAAATTCAATGGATTATGCAGCTGCCATTTTTGGATTATACGCTCCGGAACGGTTCACCGAGTTCACCAGATCCTAAATTGAGCTAAAACCCTTTCCAACGCTGTGAGGCTCGACTCGGCTCGTTGTACACCAAATGGGTATCAATTATTAATATTGCTGGCGAAGTGGTTTTTGCAGCAACCGCCATGAAAACCTAAGGCAATATTGTAGCCTTTTCGTTAGTTGCACGTTCCGAAAGTTTGCTGTATCGGAACTTCCCAATGCCGGAAAAGGTGGTGAACGGAACGGGGGCTTTTCAAAGTTCTATGAATTATGGAAATGAGCTGTGGAAGCGTAATTACGAGTTTAGCTGTTAAATTTGCAATTGATGGATAATGGCGATGGTCTCGATTGGACATTCAATCAAATTCCATCACGATCTCCCACGCGTAACTAAAAGCCGATAAAGGTATTTTAATTTCCATAAAATAATTACATTTCAATGCCCGCAGGTCGTCCATATCATAGCCCAAGCGGGTTTGTGTAGTACTAATAAGCCATAACAAATTGGTACTATTTATTATTATTATTTTTTTGCCGAGCTGAAACTCGTCATTTATTGTTAATCCGTGACCCGATTCGGCTTCGTCTCACCTGCCGCAATGAGCTAATTACGATAATATTAATTGAATATGTATTAGCACGCACGCAAACTGGACTCTAGGCAGGTGGTTTTTTATTCGTTGTCGGCCTGCTCCAGTCAGTGTTTGTTCATGTGCGGGTGTTACGCGATTCTGAAAACCAGGTTCCAGGAATATGAGTTATTATCATATTGGTAAGAGGCCACATGCCCTTATCCTATTTGCACAATCAATTAAGGCTACTTTAGAGCTGTGTTCAAACTAAATTGAAAGACTTGTTTGAACGTTCAGTTTGCAGTATATTTTTATAAAAAGTGCAGTATATTTTATAAAATTGTGAGAACCTTACCACGTTAACATTTATAAAAATTCCAGTAAATATCGGCATATGGTTTGAAACGCGTTTGAGACAAAACGAATTTATTTTGAAGCATATTTCTAGACAAAATAGTCTAAAGGTCCAAAGTAACATTTGTAAGCAATGACTTCTAGCGTATTTTTCTGGGAGTTGCTTGCTCCCACAAACAAAATTACACCAGAAACAGATACAGGAAGTTATTACCATCCCGTCGGTAGTGGATATATATGTTAGCAACCTGGCATTTCCAGGAAATTTACGTTTTAAGTCATTGTTTACAATTGTTACTATCGACCTTTCGACGATTTTGTCTAGATTTGAACAGACCAGAGCCCGAATACTAATCTAATCTAGTCTAATCTAATCCAAGCTAATCTAATCTAATCTAATCTAATCTAATCTAATCTAATCTAATAAAAACGCCAGCCAGTAGATGACGTCCAATTATTCTTTTTGTCAATGCTTGCAGCATATCAAAGACATAATAGCGAAGCGTCAATGCGGCCAAGCCTACTGCGTTGCATTAACCGCAAAACATGATTCTGTTGGATTCAAAAGAATATATTTGAACCACAACGCATTTTGTGAATCTACAGAGGAGGAAGGATGCGTGGACGATCCACCGTACCATACGCTTCGAGGTAAAAATTAATAAAATAATATTAAAATAAATCATGGAAATTCGAGTAATTATAATGATAAAAATGTAAAATCGATATGCAATGTCATGAAGAATATTGTATAAAATAAAGTGAAGGGATATTATCATGTAAAATGATAATAACAATTACACATGTCTGCAGATTGTTATCCTGCTTCAATTGTAGAAGGATTTGCTTATCCAAATTATTATAATTATAATAAAATTATTCTAAATTATTTTACAAACTTTGGAATTCCATGGATGATCTTTTTTTTGTTCCTTTATTATCGAGATTTTCAGCCCTGGGCTGGTTCATCTCCCGTCGTAGTCACTCAAATACCTTTTCAGTATTTTCGTAACTTGTCCGGGGGTGAGATTCGAACTCGTGACTTTGACGTGAGAGTTATGGATGTTAACCACTACGCCGGGGTCGCCCTCCATGGATGATCTGAAATTATATATACAGAATAGTATATCTAAGATTTCCATCTGCTGTTTCGTTTCGTAACGCTATACTCATTTGTAGTGGATCTCATAGGTTCAATTGCTGACATTCACTAGTTGGTCACTGATCTAATCTAATCTAATCCAATGACAAACGCAGCTAGTACGAGAAAGCATCCTGGAAACAACTGGTCTAACGGGTGTCCACTAAAAAATGAGAATGATTTCAATACTTTTCCATCAGAACAAAAACGGCCGCATAGAAATGTCACTTTAGATGAATGAATCGTTGCACTCTCCAGAAAATTTTCATACACTCTTATTTCACTCTAACATGTTCAGTCGTGTTCAGCATGCCGTCGAAACAGGAAGAACTGCGCGCGCGCGTTGTACAATTCTTTCAAGCGAACGAAGATCGTGGAAAAAAATACACGGTGGACCATTTTTGTCGTGAAAAAGTTCCGGTATCCACCGTATACCGTATCCTGGCATGCATGAGAGTAACCCGGAAGAAAGGTTGCGGCCGTCCAGCGAAAATAATGAATGAGAAAACGCTCCGCTCGCTGCGCAGCATGTTCAACAACAAGGATTCGGTAAGTCAACGGGAAGCAGCCCGAAAGTTCCATTGTTCGAAGTCACTCATCTGCAAGACGCTAAAGAAAGAAGGAATAGTGTGTAGAAAGAAAACCAGATCCCCAGAGTACACAGATGAGCAGATTCAAACTGTGAAATCCCAATGCCGCTGGATGACTCGGAATTACGGCGGAAAATCTTTCGTTCTGGACGACGAAAGCTACTTTCCTCTTTCGAAGTCTCAGATACCGGAAAGAGATTCTACCCGAAGGACAAATCTACTACTCCTCCAAAAGTAATGTATAAGTTCAAGCACAAATTTGAATCGAAGGTTATGTTTTACATCGTAATATCCGATAAGGGTATTTCGAGCCGGGTTCAAACCAAGCGGTTTGGCCATCAACCAGGAGGTGTACCAAAGAGAGTGTTTGCAGAAAATACTCATCCCATTTCTTAAACAACATAACTCGGATGGCAAATACGTGTTTTGGCCGGACAAGGCATCATCGCACTACGCAAAAAAAACGCTAACGTTTTTGGAGAGCCAAAATATACCATATGTCCCAAGAGACCGGAATCCGACAAATTTGCCACAGTGCCGTCCTATCGAGGATTTCTTCGGTCTTTTGAGCTCCATGGTATACAAGGATAATTGGAAGGCCAAGAACACCAAGCAACTTACCAACAGGATCAAAAGCTGCATCCGAAAAATCGATGTGGCTGCCGTCCAACGGTCATGTTCCAGCATAACGACTAAGCTGCGCCGCACGGCGGACCACGGACCATATGACAATATTCACTAAACTTAGTTTGAAGATTTAAGTTGACCCTTTTAATAAAATAAATCAGTTTGAACAAAACTTCACTGGTATTTTTTTCCTGACCCATTCTTTTCGTTCTCATTATTTAGTGGACACCCGTAAGATGACGTCGAATTATGTTTTCTGTCAATATTGATGCTTGCAGCTCAAAGACATAATACAAGCGGCAAAGCGGCCAGGCCCACTGCGTTGCATCAATCGGAAAGAAGATTCCGTAAAATGAGCTAGATTCAAACAAATAGACCTGAACCACAACGCATTGCGCGAATCTACAGGGAAGGAAGGATCCGTGGACAAACCGCACCACACGCTCCGAGTTATGTCTTGTCGAATATAATAGAAACTTAACATATTTGTATCACCCCAGGTACCTGAAATTAAACATAACAGAAACCTGCCAAAATCCGAATTTTGAACAATATGTAGCATATAATGGTAGGAACTCATTTGTTACATACAGTAAAGCTTGCTTCAGATAGAATTGGAACAAAAACAATTGCCTGTATTTCAGTTATTTATTATTGAATTCAAGATCTTTTTTTATACAAATGTAGCGTTTGCTTCATACTTTTAAGAAAAAATACGGATAAAATTATTCGTCACGGTTTCGAAGGAATTCTCGAATTTTTCCTGTAACACGGCTCATTAGGCGGCGCACACCTTCTTCGTCCATCGTTTTAGCTATCTTATTCCACCAGGTCTTCATCTGATTGATGTCTTTGACAACCTTTCCCTTTGCCTTGAGTCTCCTCTTCATGATTGCCCAGTATTTCTCAATAGGGCGGAACTGGGGGCAGTTGGGTGGGTTAAGGTTTTTCGGAACAACCTGGACCCTTTTCTCTGCATACCATTCTTGAACGACTTTGCTGTAATGACAGCTTGCCAAATCTGGCCAAAACATTACGGGATGGTCGTGGGATCGAATGAACGGCAAAATTTGTTTTTGGAGACACTCTTTTTGGTATAGTTCCGACGTCATTGTCTTATTTGTAACGAAAACTTTCGTTTTTTTTGCCACAGCTGCAAATGCCCTGCCAAATCATGAATTTTCGTGCAAATTTGTCGGCAAAAACAAATTTAAATTTGGCTGGAACATCCCCCCGAGCCGTTGCTAAGTAAAATTTTTGACCTGGGATTTGCCCGAAGTCAGCCTTGACATAGGTTTCATCGTCCATCAGAAGACACCTGTCGAACTTGGTCAGCACCTGGTCGTATAGCTTCCGAGCACGGATTTTGGCCACACTATTCTGTTTTATGGTCCGATTTGGCTGTTTGCTAGCTCGATACGATTTGATTCCTTCCCGGAGTCGAGTTCTCCTCACGGTACTATGGGCAGCACCGAATTTTCTGGCCAAATCACGGTCCGTCAGATTGGGATTCCTCTTAATCGTCTTCAAAATCTTACCACGCAGTTTCCGGTCGACAGTTCCACTCCGACGATTGGCTTGAGGCTTCCGAATCGTCGTCAATGTTTCCTTATACCGTTTGATAACGCGCCATACGGTATTTCTGGGCAATTTCAGCTGTTTAGCTAGCCTAGATGCAGACCACAATGGATTTTCCAAATAACTGTGCACAATTTTTTCCCTTCTTTCGGCTTCCATGTTGATTGTTTACAAATTACAGTCGATTTGCGGAATGTCAGAAATACATACGTAAAGCTGACAAAATTCCCGACACGTGGGCGCCAAGAACTTCCAAATCCGTCCACCAGGAGCGCCACAATATGAGCAAAAGTTTGTTCCAATTCTAAATGAAGCAAGCCTTAAAAGTTCAACGACTAGGAATTCATTGCTTCGTTGATTAAACTTACACTTAGTCATCGGTTATTCCACACTGTTATCGTGGTATCGCCTACGAATCCACTGTTTCAAATGTTATGTTACTTCAAATATATTATTATGCAATGCTGCAAATTAAAAACAAAATTAAATTATTGCTGAAATGAGACTCTGATTCTTCTCAGGTTGCTCCTTCCTCCTGTCACATGATTTTGGCAGCAAAAAATATTTACACATAATTCAACAAAACCGATTGTTTATTTCACAATAATAGAGTTATACCTACATGAGAAACAGTTGATTAAGATGTTAATCCTTCTTCCTGTAAAATTCTCGAACTTTCTGTGGAACACCCGCCATCAGGCTCCGTACGGTATCCTCAGATACGCCCGTCGTGACGATTCCCCATTTTCTCTTGAAACCATCGGTACCATTTGCTTTCTTCTTAGTTTCGAAAAGTTTCCGCTTAACTAGAGCCCAGTACTTCCATAGACTAACTCTAAGACCAGTAGGTCCCGAACAAATACGATTTTTTTCTTGGCTCAGTCAGTACTAGCACATCGGTCCCTAGCTCGGTCCCAAGCTAAATAATGCGCCCCTAATAATGAACTCACACGAACACACTCTCAAATATTCTGTCAAAATAACACAGCAAATGAAAACAAAGGCGCAACATGTATATGTATAGTATAGTTAGGTGCTGGCTTCAAGGTGTACTTCGGATCAAGGGGTTCTACAACAGTGAACCAATTTCAAATCGCTAGTTGCATATTGATTGTTGGTACTTCTCTATTGGGCGAAGCTCTGGAAAGTTTGATGGATTGGCTGTTTTTGGCACGTATTTGACTTTGTGTACCATTCCAGGACGGATTTCGCATAGTGACAAGAGGCCAAATCAGGCCAAAACAGAGCTAGTGAGTCGTGGCTTCTGATAAACGGTAACAATCGCTTTTGCAGATAGTCTTTCTCGTATACTTCCTTATTGATAGTGCCGGTAGAGACGAAACTTTTAGAATTTCGACCACAACTACATATGGCCTGCCAAATAAAATACTTCCTTGGGAATTTGGACACCTTCTTTGTCCGGAAATGCTCGGCAACGGCGATTTTTAGCATTGCGCTGTAAAAAGCCAAATCCGGAAGCTGTTTAAAGTCTTCGAGTACGTACATCTTGTCGTCCATTATTATACAAGAAAATGTTTGCATTGGTGTAAAGCTCCTTAGCAAGACTTTGCAGTGGAATTTTGATTGTCATCACGGTTGGACACCTTTTTCACATTGTACGCCTTCAGTCCAATCTGCTTCACTTTTTGTACATATGGTTTTGAGTTTCCAACTTTGCGAGCCACATTTTGCACAGACAGATTGGGATTTTTCTCAATAATGGCTACCAACTTCTTGTCCATTTGTGGGGAGCATACTTTTCGATTTGTTCCACTTCCAACCTTCCGATCTACAGTCAAGCGCTGGTCAAATTATTTGCAAACACAAAACACGGTATTTTTCGGTAGTTTTAGGTTCTTGGCAAGATCGCGTACCGTTACATTCGGATTTTGCTGCAGTTCGCACAAAATGTGTTTGCGCACTTCCACTTGATTCGATGCCATTTACTGAATGTATCATGATATATAATTATATGGGGGATATCCAATTCTCAAGCACTAATTGATTGATACTTTTACGTAATTTATAAAGAGTATTATTACCAATAACATAATATAGTATATTGAGAAGAGCAATAGTAGAACATACAATAGAAATCAAATGGAATATTAACAGACAAAAATAGTTCACTACTAGCTCCATCTCCATATGAACAAATGGTGCTCGCCTCCTGGGAGTGAGTATTGGCATAACATACACTGATAGGCAAAATAAAATGCCCACCTCTTCGTTTTTTCAATTTCTCTCATTTACGTGGTTCAAATTAAAGTAAACACACTGTATTTTTTTTTTTTATCTTATTTTTTATATTCTTTTTAAGTTTCACTTATGGAATACTGAAAAACAGGAGTTTCACTTAAAGAAAAAAAAATCAATTTGTTAAAAAAAAAAACAGTGACAAAATAAAGTGCCTACTTCAAAAATCGATATGTTTTCGATAAGTTTCCATTGGAAGACCCCTCGATTGTTTATGTTTTGATATTTTGACATGTTTTGAAGTAAACGGTTGATTCAATTGAAAAAAAAAAAAATGAAGAACGCAGTGCTTTCGAAAGCAATTCCCTTGTGTATCCGAAAATTGGTCGTTCGTGATGTGCAAAAGGTGAATCGCACCGGGCTGTCGCTAAGAAGTACAGTATCAGTAAGGCAGCGGTTGGCAAAATTCTTCTGAAGCTTAAAACGTTTGAATCAGTGGTGAATCGCCCTGGCAGAGGCAGGAAGCGGAAAACGGATGCGAGAACGGACACCAAGATCATGCGCGAAGTCAAGAAGAACCCGAAGGTAACTGTCCGCGAGATCCAGAAAACCCTTCAGTTATCAGTTTCCGGTCGAACTGTTCGTCGCCGTCTCGTAGTACAGGGGTTGAATAGCAAACTTGCCCGGAAGTGCCCATTTATCAGCAAGGCAAACAAAGCCAAACGGCTTAAGTTTGCTAAGGAGCATGCTAATAAGCCCCTAGAGTTCTGGAAAACGGTTCTCTGGACGGACGAATCAAAATTCGAGCTGTTTAACCGAAAGCGGCGGGTTCGTGTTTGGTGCAGATCGGGAGAGGAGCTTCAGGAGCGCCACATCCAAGGCACGATGAAGCATGGAAGAGGAAATGTGATGGTCTGGGGTGTTTTTCGTGGGGTGGAGTGGGAAGCATTGTGAAAATCGACGGGATAATGACGGCAGATTCTTACATCAACATCCTGCGAGAAAATTTGGAGGTTTCGCTGATCCAGACGGGCCTTGAAGAGAAGTTCGTATTCCAGCAGGACAACGACCCGTAGCATACTGCCAAGAAGACCAAGTCTTTCTTCTTGTTTTGTCAGATCAAACCGCTGGAAAGGCCTTCACAAAGCCCGGACCTCAATCCCATCGAGAATTTGTGGGCGATTCCAGGGATGCCAGGGTTGACAAAACTGGTGTTACCAATAAAAATAACTATTTTGAAGCCCTGGAGCGCGCCTGGGAAGAGCTAGATCCACAGCACCTAAGGAACCTGGTCGAGAGCATGTCGAAGCGCCTGCAGGAGGTCCTGAAGGCCAAAGGAGGACACATCAATTATTGAAATGCTTTTATTTTACTTTAATTTATGTTTTCTGTAGCCTAAATGAAGTGGACACTTTATTTTGTCACTGTTTTTTTTTTCCACACAAATTGATTTTTTTTTCTTTAAGTAAAACTCCCTTTGTTTCAGTATTCCATAAGTGAAACTTAAAAAGAATATAAAAAATAAGATAATAAAAAAAATACAGTGTGTTTACTTTAATTTGAACCAAGTAAATGAGAGAAATTGAAAAAACGATGAGGTGGGCACTTTATTTTGCCTATCAGTGTAGGTAGTGTTCCCCAAAGAATTTTTCAGTGGACCCAATAGTAAAAGTCCAACTTTTCCTGCGCGCAACATAAATCCCATGACGTTGATAATTTAGGCCGGGTTCTCATTACACCGTGCTGTGCACGAGTCGGGTCGTTTTTGTGTGAAAAAGTCACCTAGTCTAACTGAATATGACGTTCCAACCCAAAAAAAACAGGCACGTCCCGGACACAGCACTGTGCAATGAGAACCATTCTTTAGCTTTTAGAGGGGGTTCACGAAAGACGGGGGCACGAAAATTTAACTGTGTCAAACATTTAATGAACGTTAACTTATCTTGAGAACGCTTCGTTGGTCCTGATTCGGAATTGTACAGTAATCCAATTACCTACACCTAGCCCTGCACCACAATTTTGATTCCCATGCCAGTTTTGATGAAAATGTGCTCCTTGCCATGTCGGCACCACACTTTATCAACATGCCCCATGATAACTCAAAAACAACGCGAAATCGTAAATTTTATAAAAATTTACACCCGGGACTTTTTGAAATGCTAGATGAATCTGCCCGAACAGCGTTCTGCGATCTGCCACCACTCATATTGCTTAAATCTCCTAAGCCAAATTCACAAACACTGATTTGTAACGGACAGTTAAAAACGTGACAACTCACGAAAAACTCTTCCGGCCGCGGGCAGTGCTTGCTGCGATCTCCTAACAGCCCGAAACCCGAATACTGTACAAAACTTAAGAAAAATCGCCATCGGAAGAGCGTGTTAGAAAAACCAGTGTCGATGTTATAATATAGAGACGCGCAGAGAGTGAAGTCAGAAACACCAATCGAACCGTCGAACGGAGCACCAATCGAGCAAAGTAAATAAACATGCTGGCCGTGCTAAAAAATGCATGGGGAGTATTGTAAACGAAGTTCCGTTGAAAAAGATTTAAATTAAATTCAGTTAGGATCTTTAATATTAGGGATCCCGAATAAAACCTTACTGTATTATGCTGTTGTACTCTAATAAAATATTTAAACTATAAACCACAATAAATATCGTATTCTACATTTAGTAATCATCCAATAAACAAGAAATGTACGTATGTACAAATATACATGCAATCTCTGTTTTTTTTTTAGTTTTCAAAGTCAAACTGTTTAGATCAATATTCTAACCACACTGCAGTACTGAATAGGGTACAGATTAATATGAAAAGTTCAAAATAAAAAATCAACCAAGGATTATGTGAAAATTATTTATCCCCTTGCGCTGAACTGGCCGGCTTGACGTGCCGCAAGGGCTCAGTAGGGATCAAGACCCGAAGCTGAGAGTCAGTTCCTTTGTGGTTATATCACATTTATTAGCAGAGCAGCACATCGAAATTTTAGGTTCATTATATGCTTTATATCCCATGATTCCTTATATACTATACAATCTCAGATCATCCATGGATATCCCAAGTTTTGTAAAATAATTTTAAATCAATTTTTTTTCCTCGTGGCTATGATACATTGTCTTAGCTTTCAGGTTCAAGGTACAATTGCAGCAGGACCACAATCTGCAGACATTTAAATAAAAATGAAATTATTATCATTTTATATTATAACATCCATGCATTACATTTTGTATGCTTTTTTTATAAGTCATTTTCAGCTTCACATATATGCATCCTTGTCAGTTATAGCTCATTGAACCTTCGTTATGTATTTGAAAAGATAGAAAGATTTTTGATGTTTTTTTTTTTATTTTTTAGAAAAAAATCATTCGAAAAATTCTACTTCAAAAAAGCTAATATATATTAATTCAAAACCTAGCAGTTTACAACCATTCATCTCGTATTTCACAGACATAAAGTATCATTTATGGGTCCAGATGAACAAGAGCTATCGAAAAATTCATTTTTTTATCTTCTTGTATGTTTGTTTTATTAAGATTCAGTTTTTGGATTCATTCTCATGTGAAATATATTTCGCCTTATTATTAGCTGTTTTCAAGTTTTTTTCCAATATTATTATGATATAAATACAAATCTAATTTTTATTTTCAGTAACATACCAGTAGATGTCAGATACATCTTGTACCTACGTTTATTATGTTCTTTGACTATTATTGTAAAAACAAATTCTAATCTTAGTAGATCTTAATCCAATAGAAACTGCAACAGTGGAAGTCTTTCGATGAGTGGATGTTCAACTTAGTTACGGATATATGTATTCTTCTATAGTTTACTGGCCTGCTGGTATTATTATTTTATATTATAACGTCAGTTTGTTATGATATTAAATGATGTGACATAATTGCATTTAAATTCATTTAATTAAAATCACTATTTCCGATGAGACTCACTACATAAATTATTGCAAGGAAATGGAACAGCACTTCGAAATTTTAGGTTTATTATTCTTTTGCTATATAATTTTAGATCATTCATAGGTATCCCAAGTTTTATGAGATAATTTAATATCAATTTTTCTTCTCGCAGCTACATTGTCTAACTTTCAGGTCCACAAATGGAAGTGTTATTATCATTCTTGTATTCATTCACCATATTATTTGTCATTATAATATTCATTCACTATATTTTTATAATTAAAATATTAATTCACATGATTTTAAATATTACTATATGATACTGAATATATATTGGGAAAGGAGGGAGCATCAGGGTATCACTAAAGCTGGAATTGGACAATGGAGTGGTAGGACAACCGGCGTCTAGGAGGGAATGAACAGAATCATTTTCTTTATCCTACCGATTCGATTGTGATGCTGTGAATTCTACTTCTAGAGTGACGCGCCCTTCTTAACAAGCCATCCCGTAGAAAGCTAAGTATTGCGAATTGGGTTATCCGATTTGTTAGATCGTATCGTTGGAAGGAGAATCTCATGTTCCCGCGGGTTTCGCTTGAGTGTCTCTGCTTACCGATCCGCCCCACCGTTTTTGGCCCTTCATACAGCGTTACTGTGAATGCAACCTGGTAAGTCAATTCGATCTTGCTATTAAGTGGAGCTGCATACATGACAAGGTCTTAGAAGAGATGGTGGCTACCTTTCATACATACATACAATAAGAGAAAGTTTATTTATCAAAGGGTAAAGTATAAAACAGTGATTTAACAAAAAAAAAAAAAAAAAAAAAAAACCGAAACGAATGATCGTTCACAGAACGAATATAGTATAGTTACAGCGCCATTGAACGGCTTTCCAGTTTGTTCAACCTTATTTTATATGTATGTATGTATGTATGTATGTATGGTAGCCACCATCCCTTCATGCCCTTGGCTTGGATGCAGCTCCACTTAATAGCAAGATCAAATTGAGCCACCGATCTGAATTCACAATATCGCTGTATGAAGGGCCAAAAACGGAGGGGTGGACCCGTAAGCAGAGACACTCACGCGAAATCCACGGGAAATTAAGAATCTCCTTCCAACGATACGATCCAACAATTCGAATAACCCAATTCGCAATACTTATTAAGCTTTCTACAGGATGGTTTGTTAAGAAGGGCGCGTCACCTCACTGAAACTGTTGGAGTAGAATTCACAGCATCATAATCGAATCGGTAGGATAAAGAAAATGATAATGCTCGTTCCCTCCTAGACTCAGGCAGTTAATCAAACCATCGTCCAGTTTCAGCTTGAATGATACCCTGATGCTCCCTCCCAACCCAGTATTTATTAAATATAATGGACATAATATGTCATAATATGCAATATATGCAGTATGTAATAGAGCAATGAAATATACGATTATATTTAATTAAAATATGCCATGGTTGGAATTCGTCATCCTGTAATTTAAATATGGTTATAAATAAAATAATATGATGAAATAGTTAAAATAGTAATATGCAGCTTGGTACATTTTTACAGCTCAATCAGTGGCAGATGAATATAACTCTGGAATGTGAAGGTCTTATTGCAATTAAATAACACATAAACCATTTAATTATACATGAATCAAAAAAATATGTATGTATTCATGACATATAGATATACATAATCAGCAGAATTGAAGAGCATTTATTAATTTTAATAAAATTCGAAGATTTAAATTCATAGAAATACACCATTAGATACAATAAAATAAAATATCTGTACTATCTGGAATCTATTTCCTTGTAACCTTGAAGCAAATGAAATTTAATTATTATTATTATTAATCTTTTAGTAAATATTGTTAATAGGATATACTTATATATATACTGATGATATGATGAAAACAATACGATGTTGTAATAGTATACACATAAAAATTAAAAGCAACTATTTGTCTCTTCTGCTGTGATGTTAGATGATTGAAACTCTGAAATGGCAAAAATTTCCAAAGTGATATAATGAAAGAAAGTTGATCACCGGGCAGCCAAGCAGAATAGCAAAGAAAATTTAAGCAAAAAATTAGCCGTAATAAATTTCATATGATTATCATAATCTGCCCAAAAACGGAAGCTTAATAAATCTACAAAAAAAAAACAGAGAGAAAAGAAAAATGAAACTTGAATTCTCCGATAACTCTTGCTTTCTACTGGGCCCATAAATAATTCTTTATATCTGTGCAATAGAAAATGAGAGATCATAGACAATTTTAGTTTTTGAATTATTAAACTTTTGTGGAAATTTTATTTAGTAGAATTTGTCGTATGATCCTTTCTAAAAAAAAACGTCAAAAACCATCCTATCTTTTCAAATACATATCGTGGGTTAGGTGGGCTAAAACTAAAGCTTTAGAAATATTGTGAAGGGATGTTATAATATAAAATGATAGTAACAATTATATTTGTAGTGTCTGCATGTCTGTAGACTGATGTCCAGCTTTGCACTCTTGGGAATTCCATAGATGATCTGAAATTTTACACCGTATAAAGAATACTTCCATTTTTCGTGGTAGGGTAAGATTTCAGCATGCCACCTTCCTACATCGCGTTGGTGGGACTGCTTCCTAAGGTATAGCTGACGCGATACAGCGTTTATTACTCAGCCGCTGGATGCCAGGACAGACGCTGTATGAGCAGCACCTCCTTGGTGGACAGACGCTCGGAACGCACCTCCTCAATCTAGCTGAAGTCAGAAGGACAACAGTGCCCAGGCTGCACTACCAGCTAAGTACGCAACCCTTAGCTGGCGGTCTTTGTCATCTCTTGACCCGTGGAAGCATGAGGTAGGAACTTGTGAGGACCAGTGCTATGTTGCGGGGACGCACGCTCCATCCCAGTTGTCAACTCACCATTTTGCAGCCCTGTTCGACCTTATTTTATATGGTTGAAAAATTCTTAACCTTATGTTTTTGCGGATGTTGTGACAATCTTAACATTATCAAAGCTGTCAACTCTGTTGTAATATTTTTGTTTTTTGTTATCAAGCCGGATATGTTCTCGCGGAAAACTTTCTCAAGTGCAACGAAAAACATATATACAGGTTCGGTAATATTAATCAACGCATCGCCGGTGAAATCTTTTAAATAGTAAATTTAGTGAAAGATTCCAGATAAGGTAATTCACTTACACAAGGTGAGAAACATGCTGCACAAACAGTGTGGCAACGCTCCTCAATATGTAACCTCCAATATGATAAATCTGATTTCTTTCAGGGTTATCAAAAACTGTATCCTCAAAAACGTCGTTTGAATATCCCATCTCAAAATTTTCTTCTACATTTCGGGTCATTTCAGTACTACTATTTGCAAACGGCTTCAAATTGCTGATACTAGCTGTGAAATTCATCAACCACGGTGTTTCATGATGCTCATAGGAGGCACCAGGTCTCTCTGACATAAACTGAGAGACCGAATGAAGTCTAAGATTATCTCTAAATTGTAAGGCGGTAGGTCGCTTCTGCTTAAATCTTAGCAAGGAAAAATGTTTTCCAAGCAGTGTAAACCGCTGTATACTGTTCAGTATATAGAAAATGCTATTGAAGTCGAAGAATTGAATTCGTACAAAAAATTGAAGCTATTTGCCATGGCTTCCACCGCTTTTTGATGCCAACTTTGCAACCAAAAATAAATGTACGGTACGTTCCTAGAAATGACACTGTTTGATTGTACACATTCAAATTTTGAAGACTCAAAGCAAGATTAAACTGACGGGAAGTCATCAGTTTGAACCAACGCCACACTGTTTCAATCCAAAGTGCCGTAGTTATCAACCTTTTACGTCCAGTTTCTTGACTCATAAAGCGCAATGCTGCTGCCACGTCGTGATTGACGAGCTTGTAGTAATTCGAAACTTTCATGGCATCCAGCGTACTGCCGTTAAGGATGCCATTTTAAGCCCTTTACCTTTCTCGAACAAGGTCCCTGAGATGATAAATGTCTGCTTTGTTCGCTATTAATACATTTTCATCAACAACCTGCTGTGAAAGATAGATATATCTATTCTTCACCCAACCCTGGACACAGCTTTTAGAAACGTGAGTGGCGTCTGGTAATATTTCAAACGCATCACCAGTCCTGATAGGGTGCTGTAGTGCACAGCTTTCTAATACTTCGCCCTTCATGTGCCTTAGCCCAAAATCATTCCACATTTTAATGTTATTAGGGCCACGGTCCGATGTTGTGAAATTCACTTTAAGTCCAAGTGACTCAGCCCTGTTGATAATGTCCATAATCACTGATTTCGAAAATCCGTCTGGAATCGAATTTCCGGTGAAAAAATATGCGACGATTTGCTTCCATCGACTGTATACGCCAACCAGCATGAAAATTAAACCATGTGTTGCTCTTCCACATTGGCCAGGAATAGTCACGTCACCGAAGTATTTTTTGTTGTTGCAGCAATAGGAGAAACTTTGGTCGATTGACATTTCATTCTGTGATTTCATCCAACAGAAGAGCGCAATCCCTTTCCGGCTTATACATGCATTGAACCTTATTTTTAGCAAAACAAAAACCTCTGTCAGAATTCCACTATCAAAATGCAGATTTTGAAGATACACTTGCTGCGTACGGATCGACGGGAACGGATAGTTCTTTTTATCTCGAAGAAACTTATACCCTTAAGCTCCACAAGCAAATCTTACTTCGAAGCCGTCAACAATTGATGGTTCAGTCCATTGTCGCACTCGCTTAACATGTCCTTGTAATAGCAGTACTTATTCCGGATTGAACAGTTTCGAAGCAGCATCGCGGAACGTTAGTTAACGTTAGTTAAAACTTCTGACGAAGACGTTTCATGTTTTTCTGTTGCTGCTGATTTCTCTGCCGGAGCGTTTGAATCATTCGGATAAGTCTAAGAACTTAATAAAATACACAAAAGCTAATTAAGTATAACTGCCCTCAACTATCCTATATGGTTTGATTTCATTTAATTAAATTACCTGGGCCGGTTGCATTTCATAAGTCGTTCAGGCCTCGCGGATGTTTCATGTCGATCATTAGAGCATGCGGTAATTGTCGAACCTACACAGCAAAAAATAATTAAAATTACATGTGATGTAAATCGTTCGAATGTTAAAAATATATCAATGTAATTCATAGCTTTATTTAATTTTAAATAAAAAATAATGCACATACCAGGAGCAACAATAAACATTGAAAAATACATGTATCTCCACTGAAAAATACATTAGTAAACTTAGAAAGAATAATAAATCACAGTGCACTCGTTTTTCAATGCATACGAAATAAATATAGAGCCTCTATGTTGATTTTCTTGGTCAGCTGTCAGTTGTCAGAAGAACCTGTTGTTTGTGATTGCGGATTTGTGGGAAGCTTATATTCTGGTAATAAACCTGTTTGTTTGCTAAAAAAAAAGAATTAGGTAATTGAAGAAATTATAATATCAATTAATGTAGAGTTCGATTGCTCATGTCGGAGCTCAAAAACAATTTTGTGAATTCCACAGCAAGTTAATATCTGATGGAGATAAGTTTATTTTTTGAGTTCCATTTTTTCTTTTAAGGCATTTCCATGGAAGAAAATTGAATGCCATGTTGGAAGAAGCTAACTAAAGGGTGTCCACGATGAAATTGCCACACACAAAATTGATTCGCAAAATTCGAGTTTTCATCCGATTGCCATCAAATTTTCAGGGATTGAGAAATAACTATTAAACTTCATTTTACCATTTTACTCGTATTTTATTTACAGTCCATACGCAAATGCCCGCACCTTGGCCTTGACCCCGGCCATAAGATTCTGCACAACCTGTGAATCAACCGTTTTTTGCATGTAAACCCATACTTTCTTCAGTTCCTCGACTGTCTTCACTACCTTAGGTCGTTTAAGAGGGTGCTGCTTCATAATCGCCCAGTACTTCTCGATGGGGCGGAGCTCCGGAGTGTTGGGAGGGTTGAACATTTTCGGCACGAAATTGACCTTATTGTCCGCATACCACTTCAGCACGTCCTTGGAGTAGTGGCATGAGGCCAAATCCGGCCAGAAGATTGTTGGGACGTTGTGGGCCTTCAGGAGAGGAAGCAGCCGCTTCTGGAGGCACTCTTTTATGTACACCTGTCCGTTCATCGTGTCCTGGGTCACGAAAGGTGCACTCCGCTTCCCGCACGTGCAGAGGGCTTGCCAAACCAGGAATTTCTTCGCAAATTTGGACATCTTCTGAGTGCGGACATGCTCCGGAACGCTGAACTTATCCTTGGCCGTGAAAAACAGGTTGCCGGGGATCTGTTTGAAGTCGGCCTTTCACATATGTTTCGTCGTCCATGATGCAGCATTCAACTTTCGTCAGCATGTTGAGGTACAACTTCCTGGCACGGGTTTTGGCGGACTTGTTCTGCTTCTCGTCGCGATTAGGGGCCTTTTGTACCTTGAACGTTCGAAGCCCAGCCTTAGTTTTGGCCTTCTGGACAAAACTTCGGCTTAGGTGCAGCTTCTTAGCCACATCCCGAACGGAGGCGTTCAGATTTCGGTTGAAGGCCCCAACTACGCGGTTGTGATTTTTGGTGTTGTACGGAATACTTTTTCCTTTACTTCTGGGCTTCCGATCGGTAGTCAACCGTTCCTCGAACCGCTTAATCACTCGCGACACCGTGGAATTCGCGATTCCCAACGTTTTAGCGATGGAACGATGCGAGAGATCCTTGTTCTCGTGATGAATGCGCAAGATTTTATCACGCACGAGCTGTTCTTTCGACTCCATTTCGAGTTTTGATCACAGGACTTTAAAACTTGCAGGATGTAAATAATGCACTATGAACTAAATCCACCCAAATTTTCATTAAATTCTACCCAACGGTTAAAAAGTTAGAGCAATTTCATAGTGTGGCAATTTCACCGTGGACACCCTTTAGTCCTGGAACGCAGATCATTAGTCCTCTTTCATTGTGAAAAAAACATTTCAACGATCACACCAAGGATTACAATCTCCTTATTTAAGGTCTTTAGATGAAAATAAAACGATTGTCAATCTGTTATATGTTATTTTACAGGATTTCTCCTGGCACTTGAAAGCCCAAATTTGCAGTTTTTTGTTTTTATTATTTCGTTGTTGATTGAACTAAACAATAAATCAACATATTCTCCCCCCCCCCCCCCCCCCCCCATTTCTCTCTCTGAAACGTGAAAAATAAACTTGTATGTAATAATAAACGCGGAAGTTATTTTTGCAGATCATGTAAAATTCAATCGAGTGAATATTGTAGTCGTGTAAATTTGAAAACACATGTAATTTTGAAGTAATTTGCGCGCTCTTTTTATGTGCATGAAAATAAACTGAAAATTACAAAATAATTTTTACTGTGTATGGTTTTGATAGAACTTCATGTTGTGCGCTCGGATTTTACACACCGCCGCTATTCATCTCTTCACTGACCAAAGAAACCTGGACATTAAATCGAAATATTATAATCTTCAACAATAAATTGCAGTCTAAATAATGGCACAAACTGGGTTGTCTCCGACATTTCCGCTTAAATATGGAACATTCACATCCTCTGGAATAGCTCCCAAGACGGTCAACATTTTGCTTCCTTCGGATGGAAAATACAAACCACGTTCGTAGTTGAAATGGAGCTGAATTGTATTATTTAATAATCATTATTTGAATAGCAATAAATTACTTGAATACATACGCTACACAGCCGAGAGTTTTCAACGTTGTAATCTGGAGGAAGCTGACAAAATGTCATCCATTTTTCCCTTCTTTGGGGAATCGGAAAAAGCTAACACTAGTTAGCGACTTATCTTGCACATTCCCACAAAATTTCGCTATACACTTCATCTCGTTAACTACGGAATTCAATAACTAGGAAACTTGTCGCGGAAAACAAAGCGGTAACAGAAACGAATTCAAGGATTTTAATTGACAAACAAAAGTCATTCGAAGTAAATGCAATTCAGCGGGTTTCCAAAACAAATAACAACATATTACTCGGTAGCTGGGGAACTAGTTTGAATGATTTTCTCTCTGCGTGTCTCGTGTGTGGATAGCTTCAACAATACTACAATTCAGTTGTATTGTCCGATATTTATTAAAATTAGTTAGTATAGTTACTTTGTATAGTATATATAGCGAAATACACTGATAGTGACCACAATCAAAATGTGGCAGTATTCGATACATGAGATTCTGCAGGGGCATATCTCAGTCGGAAAGCGGACGTCCAGGAATGTCGTTCGAACAATATTTCATAAAAGAGCTACTAAACACTATTACTTGACTTTACTGGTAACGAACCACTCAAGTTGAAAGCAGAAGATAGTTTTTTCTATTTCTTACCTTTCATTGACCGCAATTATATAAGGTTTATTTAATCAAAACCTACGGATAGCCTCAAAAATATAACATTTACATTTACAAACAAGGAATTCCAAAATGAAAGTGTAACCGTCGAGTTTGGAAAATTAGTTTCATAATTTATTTATAATTAGTGAGCAGAAACATCCAAACATACCTGTAGGTACTGTGTAGTGTATCAGAATAATTTTCATCTTAATTTTTGGATTTATTATTTTCCATTATATTAAAACACTCATCATCTGTTCCACATTTGGTAATCACCTTTGCATGATTTATGCACTTACATTACAATCGAATCACAATCCTTAATCTCATTCTGCTCGAATAACTAAAATCAACAATATTGTACCAGCTGTTCGGTATCCATAATCAAAGTAATGGCTGTGACTGTGAAAAACACACAGATACAGAAATATCACGCCACACCACCCGCAGATTGCGCGGAAATGATCGTTTAATTACTAGTGGACACCTGATGAAAGTAATTTATTTGCGTTACCACTCCAATCAAATCTCGTACATTGAGTGCCTCCCTTCTCCATTTCCAGTCTTCAATTTATCGACAAGCGGTAGAGGTAATCAACATATCCACTGCACGTTGCAGCGAAATTTCTCCTCAACTTGAACTATTCATGCACTATAAATATCCAAAATCGCGCAGCTGACTCATTCCAGAATGCAGCGTGGCGTGAAATCCAATTTAATTTTTCTCGCTTTCGCAGTGTGGTCCATTTGGAATCGTGAGGAAATAAATCATCTATGCATTGCCCAGTGCACAATCAAACTGTGAGATTCGTGTCCATAGTTTTGGCTTTTTCCTCATGCGAGAATTTTTTTTTTTAAAATGGCCTAGTCGAAGTTCTTTTGATTGCAAACATTGAGCTTTTACTTATGTCACACTCTGCATTTTAATTAATAAATATTTGCAGTCAAGTTTTGAACTTTTTATCATTGATTTGAATTGAAACTGCCACAGTCCTCCTTGAATATGAGAACCAATGAACCCTAATAGTAATATTCCATATTTCCCAAAGATGCTCAACCAATATTGCGCATTTCGCTCACCACTGGACTCCGAACTTACATTTTATAAGTGCGGGATTGTCTCAAATCGTGTCGTTGTCTTCAGCGCACTTATGCAACGGCTCGTGAAAAATAAGTGCAACGAAGACACCGATACGATTGTATGCAAACCAGCACTTTCGTTAACGGTTCTGCACTTAAAATTAATTGCGAAACAGTAGGGTGCAAAGTGCGCAATATAACCAATATGTTATAGGTGCTGAAAGTGAGATATTAGGCCTGTTTAATGACCAGCTCGCAAGGACTCGCAACCTCTTTTTTGTCTCTTTTCGGCATTCGTTCAGGGATTGATGCCAAAAAGAGTTAGCATGATACTCCGAGTTAGTTCGAGTTGGTCAATAAACAGACCCATTGTTTTATGTGTACTAGTGCTACAGCGTTATAGACGATTAAACAACGTAATTCAATCTCATATAAAAAAATGTAAACAATCTCCGCAAATAACTGACACTTTCTGAGGGCCAGGCGATGGCTAGATAGGGCTTACCAAAAGAGTGAAAGAGGTAGATAAAAAGTGCTGACGACAAGGTGCAAGCGTTTATTGAGGTTATCACGTTCAAATGTATTAGTGTTTGTAGTGTAGATGTGGTAGTGATCCTCTCTAATGTTTTCCTTTAAAACTAAACGTCAAGCGTACAGGCTCGCAATGAATGCTGGGTAATATGTGAATTAACATACAAGGTTTTGAAGAATGCGAATTTATGTGTACATTGTTTGTATGGAGGGGGGCTCTCATGCAAATGAAACTGAAATTTCTGCATAACTTGAGAATTAATCAAGCAAAGGAAATCCAATTTGGCATGTGAGAGTTTTTAGAAGCAAGAAATGTTTCTATGGTAGTTTGAGACCCCTTCCCTCTCTAGAAAGGGAGGCTCTCATAAAGCTTGCTTCAGATAGAATTGAAACAAAAACAATTGCCTGTATTTCAGTTATTTATTATTGAATTCAAGATCTTTTTTTATACAAATGTAGCGTTTTCTTCATACTTTTAAGAAAAAATACGGATAAAATTATTCGTCACGGTTTCGAAGGAATTCTCGAATTTTTCCTGTAACACGGCTCATTGGGCGGCGCACACCTTCTTCGTCCATCGTTTTAGCTATCTTATTCCACCAGGTCTTCATCTGATTGATGCCTTTGACAACCTTTCCCTTTGCCTTAAGTCTCCTCTTCATGATTGCCCAGTATTTCTCAATAGGGCGGAACTGGGGGCAGTTGGGTGGGTTAAGGTTTTTCGGACCAACCTGGACTCCTTTCTCTGCATACCATTCTTGAACGACTTTGCTGTAATGACAGCTTGCCAAATCTGGCCAAAACATTACGGGATGGTCGTGGGATCGAATGAACGGCAAAATTCGTTTTTGGAGACACTCTTTTTGGTATAGTTCCGACGTCATTGTCTTATTTGTAACGAAAACTTTCGTTTTTTTGCCACAGCTGCAAATGCCCTGCCAAATCATGAATTTTCGTGCAAATTTGTCGGCAAAAACAAATTTAAATTTGGCTGGAACATCCCCCCGAGCCGTTGCCAAGTAAAATTTTTGACCTGGGATTTGCCCGAAGTCAGCCTTGACATAGGTTTCATCGTCCATCAGAAGACACCCGTCGAACTTGGTCAGCACCTGGTCGTATAGCTTCCGAGCACGGATTTTGGCCACACTATTCTGTTTTATGGTCCGATTTGGCTGTTTGCTAGCCCGATACGACTTGATTCCTTCCTGGAGTCGAGTTCTCCTCACGGTACTATGGGCAGCACTGAATTTTCTGGCCAAATCACGGTCCGACAGATTGGGATTCCTCTTAATCGTCTTCAAAATCTTACCACGCAGTTTCCGGTCGACAGTTCCACTCCGACGATTGGCTTGCGGCTTCCGAATCGTCGTCAATGTTTCCTTATACCGTTTGATAATGCGCCATACGGTATTTCTGGGCAATTTCAGCTGTTTAGCTAGCCTAGATGCAGACCACAATGGATTTTCCAAATAACTGTGCACAATTTTTTCCCTTCTTTCGGCTTCCATGTTGATTGTTTACAAATTACAGTCGATTTGCGGAATGTCAAAAATACATGCGTAAAGCTGACAAAATTCCCGACACGTGGGTGCCAAGAACTTTTAAATCCGTCCTCCAGGAGCGCCACAATTTGAACAAAAGTTTGTTCCAATTCTAAATGAAGCAAGCCATACAATTCAAACAGAAGTTTCTGCATAACTCAAGAACTAATCAAGCAAATGATCCAAATTTGGCATGTGGGGATTTTCTAGGCAAGAAATGTTTCAACGGTAGTTCGAGACCCCTCCTCTTTCTGGTAGGGGAAGGGGGTATCATACAAATGAATTAAATATTTCAACCAAACATGACTACTATCCCTGCTGTTATGAAAATTTGTATGCAGGGGTTTTTGGAAACGGAAAAAGTTTTGATGACGGTAGGAGACTCCTTTCTCGTCTGAAAGGGCGGGGGGGGGGGGGGGTCATACGATTGAAACACAAATTTCTGCATAACTCGAGAACTTATAAAGAACCAAATTTGGCATGTGGGAATTTTTGGAGACAACAAATGTTTCTATGGTAGTCTGAGACCCTTCCCCTATCAGGAAGTAATGACTCCTTTATAAATGAAACAGAATTTTTTTGGAATAACTCGAGAACTAATCAAGCAAATGGAACCAAATTTGGCAGGTGACAGATTTTGAAGGCAAGAAACTCTTGAAAAATTGTATGCAGGAGTTTTTGGGGTTCGGAGAATGTTCTTATGATGGTTCGACATTCCTTTGCCGTCTGAAGGGGGGGGGGCTCACATACAAATGAAACACAAATTTCTGCAGAGCTTGAGAACTAATCAAGCAAATCGAACTATATTAGGCTTGCGGAGTTTTTGAAGTCAAGACATGTTTCCACGGTGGTTTGAAATCTCCTTTTATCTGTAAGGGATGGCTCCCATACAAATGAAAAAATTTCTGCATAGCTCGAGCACTAATAAAGCAAATGGAACCAAATTTGGCATGTGGACATGATGCGATAAATGTATGTACGGCGGATTGAGACCTATCCCCTCTTTGAAAGGGGAGGGGCAGGCTATCATACAAATAAAACACAAATTTCAACCAATCCTTAGAATTATCCCTACTGTTATGAAAATTTGTATGCAGGAGTTTTTGGGGTCGGAGAAGGTTCTTATGATGGTTCGAGATTCCTTTCCCGTCTGGAAGGAGGGACTCCCATACAAATGAAACACAAATTTGTGCATAATTCGAGAACTAATCAAGCAACTGGAACCAAATTTGGCATGTGGGGGTAATGAAGGCAGGATTTTTTTCTCCCAGACGTCGCTAAGAGGCGCATGTTGCACTTTTTTAATCGGCTTCTGCAACTCAACATTGTACCGGATGATTGAAGACGGGTGAGAGTTATCGCCATTCAAAAACCTGGCAAACCCGCGTCCGACCACAACTCCTATCGACCCATCGCGATGTTATCCTGCATTCGAAAGTTGTTGGAGAAAATGATCCTCTTCCGTCTGGACAAATGGGTTGAGACGAATAACCTGCTTTCAGATACTCAATATGGTTTCCGTAGGGGTAAGAGAACGAACGACTGTCTCGCGTTGCTTTCCACAGAGATTCAGTTAGCTTTTGCTAAAAAAAGAGCAAATGGCTTCTGTATTCTTGGATATCAAGGGGACTTTTGATTCAGTATCTGTTGAAGTTCTCTCAGATAAACTCCACGCTTGAGGCTTTTCTACATTAATGAATACATTTTTTACAATTTTTACAAACTCTACAGCTTCCCGGTTTAGCTACATATGACTCCCCCAGGGATCATGTTTAAGTTCCTTTTTTGTATAATTTTTATGTCAAAGACATTGACAGTTGTCTAAGTGACAACTGTACGTTGGGGCAACTAGCAGAAGACGGCGTAGAGTCTGTCGCGGGACTCAATGAGGTCAATCTGTAAGGACCCTTACAGGATACCTTAGACAATGTGTCTACTTGGGCTCTTGAGCTAGGTATCTAATTCTCTTCGGAGAAAACTGAGTTGGTGGTTTTTTCTAGGAAGCATAACAGAGCACAACCGAAGCTTCAAATTCGATTCAAAGTGCTCCTGGAGATCCCACATTGAGTATCTGAAGCGAAAATATCAGCAAAGGATCAACTTTCTTCGAACAATTACCGGAACCTGGTGGGGAAGGCATCCGCAAGAACTTCTAACGTTGTACCGGACAATAATTTTGTCGGTCATAGAATACGGTAATTTTTGTGTCCAGTCAGCGGCTCAGTCACACATCATCAAACTGGAACGTATTCAGTATCGGTGTCTTCATATTGCGTTAGGTTGCATGCAATCGATTCACACCATGAGTCTTGAAGTGCTGGCTAGCATGTTGCCACTCTCAGATCGGTTTTCAAAATTGTCTCTCCGGCTCCTCACCAGGTGTGAAGTTATGAACCCCAGGTAATCGAAAACTTTGAGAAGCTCCATGATTAGAATCCTCAAACTTACTTCATGACTGTGTACCATTTGTACATAACACAGGATGTCAGCCCTTCGCCCAATATTCCCAATCGTGTTTGCTTCTCTTACTTCGGCAGTTCGGTTCATTTTGAATTATCCATGCAGCAGGAGCTTCGTGAAATTCCAGAGCATCATCTTTCTATGATGCTCTGGAATTTCATGTTACATGTTACACCTGTGATATTAACTGCAAAGTTTGGCCAAGTTAATTTCGCTAAATCGTTCTTCCTTGACGGATCATTGATAGAGGAGGCAGGCTTTGGTATATCTAATGAAATTTATTGCGCCAATCGTAAACATCAAGCTCCTTGTTCCGAATATGTCGCTGAATTAGCGGCAAAACAGTTTACGCTAGAAATTATTGCCTCACTTACACCGGATTAGTTCTTCATTTTCACGGATAGTCTCAGTTCAATACAGGCTATTCGTTCCTTGAGGCAGATAAAGCACTCCTCGTATTTTCTCATGTAAATACAGAAGCTTCTAAGTGCTTTATCTTCGCGTTATTTTATCATCACCTCTGTATGGGTCCCATCTCATTGTTCAATTCTGGGCAATGAGAAAGCAGACTCGCTTGCAAAGGTGGGCGCTATGAAAGGCGATATTTATGATCGACAAATCGCCTTCAACGATTTTTTTGCTATTTTTCGTCAACAGTCACTCGTCAGCTGGCAGTATAAATGGAATAAAGGAGATTTGGGGCGATGGCAACATTCTATCATCCCAAAGGTGTCGAAGAAATCTGGATTTGGGGGTATGGATGTGACTTCATTCGTCTTATGGCTCGCCTCATGTCCAATCATTATTCTTTGAACGCTCATTTATACTGTTTGGCACTGAGCGACAGCAATATCTGTGAATGTGGACAAGGTTATTTCGTCATGTGCTGAGCATCGTGGAGTCAGATCTGAGCTTTATGATTCCCTTCGGACTCGAGGTAGACAACTCAATGTACCGGTTCGAGATATTTTTGCGGTACGTGATCTGGAGTTCATGAAACTCATTTATGTGTTTTTGACCAACATTAGCCTTAGGTTGTAGTCTAGGACGGGACCTGCCAGCTGTTAGTGCAAAAACATCACCATTTACCTGTCAAAAAATACCGTTTTTTATTGGTCGCTGTGACAACCGCCCCTACCGCCACCGTCGAGTCGGCAGTCTGTTGTTGGTTTGGCCGTGTTGCTGCTTTTTCACTTTTTGAAATGAAGTGCAAAGTGATAAATTGTGGTCGCAGTGCCGTGTCACATCCGGGACTCCATCTTCGTCGGTTCCCGAGAGATCCAATCGTTCGTCGAGAGTGGGTTAAGGCCTGCATTGGGAACGCAAGCGAGGAAGACATTCTTTTGCTCAAACTTTCTCCCCACAGCAGAATTTGCAGCGTAAACATCAATGCAATTCAATGAAACCTTATAAATTAACGTTTAGTTCTATGCAGCTTCATTTGCCGAATGTCAATGGAAGTTGGATTATTCCAATTGCCGTCACTCCGCCGGATGAAGAGTGGCAGGAAATGGAGGTGGTTGAGAACATTGACGGTGGTGAGAATAGTGGAAAAGGCAATGCTGCATCAAATGGAGGATTTCCGGAATTTGAAATTATTGGAAACGTTGAACAGGTACCTAGGTTGGGAGGAGATACTACGTCACAGTCTAGTCAACGAGGTGAAATTTTTCGTTTGAAAGATCAAGCTGCCAAGCTTAAGAGGTAATTCACTAAATATTCGATAGGATGGAACGATTTGCACTTCATTGAATCGCATCTTCTACTTTAAATCGATTCTTCGTTGGAGAAGTCGCTACGACAATCTGTTGCAATTTTTCCAGAACATATTTGAAATAATATATGCGAAATACTAATCTGTTTTAAAAATATAAAGATCATTAATTTTCTTGTTGCGCCTTTCATTAATCTTTAAAGTACATCCACATTGTTTCCCTAAAGCAAGCAAAAAAAAAAAATTCATTATTACCGTGAGTTATGAAAATCACAAGTTTGCTCATACTATAAAATGATAGACTGTTGGGTTTTTGGATCGCGCTTCCTTAAACTGATACTTTCTGGAAAAATAAATACCAAAAATAAGCTAAAGAAGATTCAAAAGTAACGTGTTTAATTTTTTCGATTTTTTGATACCAGCCATTTCTTCTCTATAAGGCAGTTTTACGTTCTTAGAGCCTTAAACTCTTGGAACTCTCCATTTAAAATATAATATTGACAATTTTCAAACGTTTACTTTATTGAATATTAGCAAGTAGGGAAGCGGTACCTATTTTGAGCTCAATAAGCAGACCTCCAGTGGAAATCGGTGAATATGCACTGAATACCGAACACTAAGTACACAAGTTATTCACAATTTATTCGTCCACTTACCGTTAATCGTTTAGCAATACACAAAACATTCGATTTTGATAATTTTCTTTCAATTTAATACGGAAAAGTCGCCACTGCTATGTAACTATTTTAATAATATCACGAAAAAACATTAATCCCATCTGTGTACATATGTTAATCGTACTTATTTTAATCATGAAAAAATATAAACAAGTTAACGCTCTCCACTACTACACCCAAAATTAAATTTCTCGCATGAAGTAGATCATTTGACAGCACTTTAATTGTGTTGGATAGCCTGCATATAACCAAGACAAAATGAACGGGTTTGTTTGTTATTCTTCCATGAGAATATTGACAACAAGTCTCACCATAACGTTGGGCATAGAATGCTCTATGAATTTAACTAGTGTGCGTGTTGATGTGTATGCTATACAGTATGTGAGCAGCGCCGCCAAATTCAACAGAGATGGAAAAATATTATTAAATGTGGGATTTTATTTCTCGGCAAATGTTGAAAAAATCTACAATTAGAAGCATGTTATTATTTATTTAATCTATGGAAAAATAAAATAGTTTAACTCTGGGCGATTTGTAGCACTCCCACAAAACAGGTGATATTGATGTACTGCCAAACCCATTTCATTCGAATAAGAGTCATAATAAAATAGTTTGGCAACATCAAGCGATTACGTCGATTGTAAACACGGTTCAGAATAGGTGCAAGCGTATTTAAATTATTGTGAAAATTAATCCCATAGTTTTCTCGTATTTTATCACGTATTCGTAGATTCTTGTGTGGCAAGTGTAATAAGTGAAGTGTGATTTTTATGGTTTGTGCAATTACGCAAAGAAAATGTGTGAGGATAAAGTGCAATTAAAGAGAAAACTTGGAGTCTGGCTCGGGTATATTCCCTAGTACGGTTAGATCAATACGACGAATTTGAAGTGCAAAGGTATGAAATTGTGTTGAAAATCTGACTGCTCATTATTTTTACGAAATTTAAGTCTCCGATACGTTTTTGTAGCTTTTAATTATATTCAAGACCTAATTTTATTTGCCAGGATTATATATTTTTGGTTACTGCGTCCGTTTATTAGAGAAATTAAACATCTTTTTACGTTTGAAGTTGGATGTTTGCAGAATGTGATGAATATATGTACTATGGTGAACATAGGTTCCGCTTCCCTATAAAGAAAAATCGACAAATTTGGTTTTTTAGTACTTTTTTTTCAATGGGATTACTGTGTAAACATATCTGGCAACACTGGAGTGACTCCCGTATCATATCAAACATAAATTTATAAGAGCGCATCTCTTTCTGAGCTGGCTGGTCCTGTCCTAGGTTGTTGTTAGTTTAACATGTATGTTTGCTGTAAGTTTATTTTTGTCTGTGTTTGTGTGTTTTTTTTTCTCTCTCAAAAATGTTAAAGTCAAAAGAAAACCAAGTTTTTAAAATTTAGAATTTAAAATAAACGTGTTTTGTAAACCATACCTTAAATTCCCGCCCATCTTCCCATCCGTTAAATGGTTATTCCTATAAACCTCGAGACGGCCGCGAGTAATCGGTGCTATGCCCCTAACTTTAGTTTTAAAATAACTATAAATATGAAAACTTGGCTCTGTAAAGTTGATTCGATTGAGCCTGTAAAAATAAATGATTTAAAAAGAACACTGGTACAAAACTTGATGGAAGGTTCGAAACGTAAAGCCTGTCAATTTGCATTTGGAAAATCAGAAGCCTAATCAAATAATCTTCCTGTGTTTTGTAGACTATGGACTTCAAAAAGAAATAAAGATTGATCGTTTACATAATAAACTAATCAGAGAAATCAGGACCAAAGACCACCCATTATGGACAGAGTGCGATTTTGAGCTAATAGAACATAATAAATAATTGCACACTCAGTTACCCATTCGGATTAATGACATTCGGCGTTCGGCCTACTCACCAAGGAAGTAGAGAACATTTTCTTCCTGCATGAACTGTTCGTTCGCTTCTGAGAATCGAACTCGCCGCCTTCGGCTTGGTTACCAACTGAATAATCTAAAACCTATCGCATAAACTGAAAAATTTCCAAGATTTAAACTGGACCACACTATAGTGCACTATTCGCAGATTTCAACTAACAGCTTCCAAGTACATCGCACACTAGCACAAACGTTACACAGTCCGTCCTTTCTGCCACAGCATGTTCCACCACTGTACAGCGGAGTAGGAGTCTGGCAAACACAACCCATCCCAAATGCGTGTCGGGTTCTGATGGCGAAGTGACCGGAGGACTGTGTGTACAGCAACCACCACCAGCTGCAACACTCCACTGTACCCTAATGGATTTTTGATTACTCATAACAGTCCAACTAACAACATCCCACCCACTATTGTTAGCCTTCCGGGCAGACGAGGAATAAGGTAAATGCACCTTTATTTCTTGGAAATGCTTCCCAAGCATTAGTTTTTCAGATGTCACACCTACAAGATTTGTTTTGAAACGTAAAGCCTTATGCAAATTCAACTGAAAAAATTCTCATATAGAGTGATAAAATGGGAAATTATAGTTTTCCTAAAGAACAATTGATTCGCTGCCGCACAAGAGCTATCAGCTTCCTTACATAGATCTCGTCTGGTTCTGGTTTGGCGATTCTTCTTGGTTGTAGTCGAAAATGACCGCTTGTCACTTTGCTCGCACTGTCTCGAACAGCTGCCTTACATTTATTTCCACAATGTGATACTGTTACTTAGATATATCCTAGGGAACCAAGTAGGTAGGGAAGCCTGTTTAATACATAACTGACCTTCGCTTTACGGGAAGTTGGCAGATGTTTGCTAACGGTATTTTTTACGTAAAACAGCAAATGGGATATCCGAACAGTCCAGTGTCAGCCAAACCAAGCAAACCATGCACACTTTGTCACTAAGCTATTCATCATTCGTCCGACCGACGCCACTGTCAGTGGAAATTTGCCATGTGCGCAAATTCGCTTGGCACTGACAAACCGAATCAATGGTCCATTTGAGTAATCAAACGGCCATATGTGTGATTGTGTGGTTCATCAACTATCGGTCCAATTCTGTTGGCTTGTTTTTGTTATTTTTTTTTCTCTGCTGAAACTGAACAGCAGCCTATTATTCGAGCTTTTCTCTTGCGGTGGGGAAAATGGCTTTTCCCGCTCGCAATAGACTGAAAGAAAAAAGTGCTCGTCATCGGTCGTTTGGCTGACGTTCGACAGGTTAATTGATGCCTCGGAGGTTTTGTGTTTCGTACGTGCCATTTGTGGAATAGGCAGCGTTCCGAAGAGAGACTAACGACTGTCTAAGGTTTGAAAAATGACCTGTCAAATTGATCTGTTCTTTCCTTGGGATTGTTTGGATGCTATTTGTCTGGTCCGGTATCAATGGGAAAAGAGGCATGCGAATATTTGTAAATGCCATATTTTTCCAATGGAATGATGGAAATGCAGTTAAATGAATAAGAACACTACATCCTGATTTACTTTGTAAAGTTATCGGCTCAAGTGAATTAACTGTACGTAGCCATATTTTCAAGGAGGAGATCTGATTACTTACAGTCGTCTGGAGGTAAGTAAGAATTTCAATGTACAAAACAAACACCCACAACTACACAACTTTGAATTTAATCATCTTCAAAAAACAAGACGCAGAAATCAAAAGTTGTGACGAAGCATACTGAGCATGATTGACCGCCCTCGGATGGTATTCCATTAATGCCAGATCAGCTGTATTTACACAAAGAACCAACAGATGAACCCGTGGTTCATAAACCACCCTTAAGAAATTCTCAGACCACCCCTCCCCCCTCGTAGACTTTTCTTGATACAATTTTTTGAAATTTTGTATGGAGCGTAGACTTTGGTCAAATCACAAACCCCCCCCCCCCCCCCCCAACCCACTAAAAAAGTCTACATGGTTTGAATAGCCATAGGGCAGTGTAAATACAACAGAAGAAAGAAGAGAAAGAAACACATAACCCACACATACGTATACCTCTCTATTCTTGATCAAGCACTCTATATTGGACAAAAAAAAATCAAATGTAACCTTCTTTGGTTCGCCTTTTTAACGGATAATTTTACATCATATTAGCGCGTTCATTATTCAACGCAGACGGCACTTTCTTCTTCGCCCCAAACCGTCTTTTTCCAACTCGAAATCACATTCAATTTTCCCATGAAAAAACAAAAAATGCTCCTCTCCATCGGAAAACACCTAATTTGTACTTCAAGCGCAATGAGCTATACTTTGATGGCACTTTCGAACTGGAACTGGTGTAAAAACCGTGCAAAATTCGGAACTTTTAATCGAAAAAATCTTTCAAAATCTTTCGACTGACGGATAACGGCGGCGAGACGAGAAAATGAACTGACAATAGACCAATTACTTTATTTCCCTGGCCGCTGTAATTATAAAATTGTGGGGGGGGGGGGTTGTGTGGGGGGTTCTTTTTTTTTTTTTATTTTTGTTGGTGGGATTTTGGGACTCTCCGAGTCAATTCTGATTACCTTCACTAGAACCTGAGCATCAGCTGGCTCTTCGGTAGATACCTTGTGATCAAAAAGTTCCGGTAATTTTCAATTTAAAAAGGCCGCCTTTATTTTTTCGGTAAAATCTTTTTAGTGTTAGATGGCAACACTAGTTCTGATATTCTGTCAAAGTGTGAGAGCAAATTATCCATTAGTTTTGTTTTGACAACTGCTTTTGTTAGTCGAAAAATAGACGCTCGGCGATTTTTACCATGGATAAAAAATTGGAACAACGCGTTTGTGTGAAATTTTGTGTTGCAAACGGATTTTCTGCAGCGGAAACGCTCAGAATGTTGCAAAAAGCCTTTGGTGAGGACTCTATGTCACAAAATCGTACATTTGTTTGGCACAAAGACTTTAAAGAAGGCCGTGAAAGCGTGAGTGACATGCCGCGTTCTGGACGACCATCGACCTCAACTACCGATGAAAACATCGCTTCCGTGAAGAATTTAGTTATGGAAAACCGCTCAATTAGCATTCGGGAGATAGCTGCACTCCTTGATATCTCATTTGGATCGACCGAACACATTTTGACGGAAATTCTGGGCATGAAACGCATTGAAGCACGACTTGTTCCAAAAGAGCTGAATTTTTTGCAAAAACAGCATCGAGTTGAGGTCGCTAAACAGATGATTGCGAACGCAGATAGCGATCCCACAGTCATGGAACGCATCATAACTGGTGATGAAACGTGGGTATATGAATTTGATATGCTCACAAGTCAACAATCGTCCGAATGGCGCGCCGAAGATGAGCCGAAACCAAAAAAATCCAAAATTAAAGTTTTACTGACCGTTTTCTTTGATTTTCGCGGTGTCGTCCATTCTGAATTCCTTCCAGAAGGTCGAACGGTTAACAAAGAGTATTATTTACAAGTTATGAGACGTTTGCGTGAGGCAATTCGAAAGAAGAGGCCAGAATTGTGGCGCAATAATTCGTGGATTTTACACCACGATAACGCTCCATCACACACCGCGCTCACTATTTGTGAATTTTTGGCCAAGAACTCCACCAATACCATCAAACAAGCACCATATTCACCAGACCTTGCCCCGTGCGACTTCTTTCTCTTCCCAAAACTGAAAATTCCGCTCAGAGGTAGGCGTTTTGAATCGATTGATGCGATAAAAAAGAATTCGCTGGAAGAACTGAAAGCCATACATTCATCGGCCTATAAAAAATGTATGGATGATTGGATAAAGCGCTGGCATATGTGTGTTGCCTCTAATGGCGAGTACTTTGAAGGCGATAATAAAGATATCAATTAAAAATTGAAATGAATGCGTTTTTTTTTCAAATTACCGGAACTTTTTGATCACAAGGTACATAGCCTTCGGAATCGACAAATATCAGCATTTCTTCTTCAATATATGATGCAAGATCCACGAGTTGTTTGCTCACAATCCCACTTCCAGTCTTCTTTGGCGAATTGTTTCAAGCAATCGTCTCATAACGCCCAAATAATACTTTTTATTGATGATCTGTCCTTGTGGAAGGAATTCATGATACACAACACCCTCAACTGTGAGCATCGCCTTCTTTTTTGACTGAAAACGACGTGGTTTTCTCCGTCGCGGCTCATTCGGTGCCCGTTATTAACTTACTTGATATCTGAAGTGCGTTTCATAAAAGTGTATCGAATAGTAAAGGGTGTCCACAGTTAAATTGCATCACTTTGAACTCGTCCTCAAAAACAAGTCTCTCAACCGATTGTCATGAAATATTCAGGAAATAAAATACAATGTATAATCTTGGTTAAGGTATTTTTATTTCACTGTATTTCTTTACCAAATCCAAAAGCCCAAACTTTCTTCTTAATACCACGTATAAGATTTTCGGCAACGCTTGAACCGAAATTTTTTTTCCAAATTTAGCCATGACTTCAACATTTCCTGTTCCAACTTTAGGATGCTTACGAAGTATGTCCTTCATTATAGCCCAATATTTTTCAATTTGCCGCAACTCTGGAGAGTTTGGGGGATTAAGATCCTTCGGCACAAAATTGACACCATTAGTCTTGTACCACTCCAGAACAACCTTGGAGTAGCGACAAGAGGCAAGGTCCGGCCGAAAAATTGTAGGAACGTTGTGTGTTTTGAGAAACGGAAGCAGTAGTTTTTTCAGACATTCATTCATGGATACTTGACCATTTACAGTTGAAGTTGTCACGAAAGGCTTGCTCCGTTTACCACACGAACAAACTTGCTGTTTCCTGAGAGACTCTGAAACATCGAACTTGTCTTTCGCAGTCACATACTGGTTGCCGGGGATTTGTTTAAAGTCCGCTTTTACGTGTGTTTCATCGTCCATGATGCAGCAGTGTGGTTTCGTCAACATTTGTGTGTACAGCTTACGCGCACGTGTTTTAGCTGTCCTATTCTGTTTTTCATTGCGGTTTGGAGCTTTCTGAACATTGAATGAACGGAGTCCGGCTCGTTTCTTGGCTTTCTGCACGAGACTTTTGGTCAAGTGCAGCTTTTTCGCGACATCCCGAACGGAACAGTTGGGTTTGCGTTTAAAAGCAGCAACGACTCGCTTGTGATCCTCCACACAGTACGGAACACTTTTTCTACCACTCACCTTCTTCCGATCGACAGTTAAGCGTTCCTCGAAACATTTTATGACACGAAACACTGTAGACTGGTGAATTTTCAACAACTTTCCGATGGCTGGTGCGTGTGCAAAATGTTCTTGCACACTTGCTGTTCCTTTGACTCGATTTTCGAAACTACGACACATTTCACAATGAAACTCACGCAGTAAACAATATACGCTGAGGTCATTTCACCCAAAATTTCATTGGAATCAACCCAAAGGGCAAAATGTTACAGCTTATTGAAAGTGATGCAATTTACCTGTGGACACCCTTTAGTTAGCAACATTCAAACAGTAATTTCTCTGAAAAGGCCGATTTTTTTAAGTGTGTGTTTGCGATGACATGTTTGTTTACACGTCAATAACAGTTGTGAAATCGATTGGTTGCGATGCAGTGCATCGTGTCAAATTGATCTGGACACGCGAAAAAAAATATCTGCACATTCCCAAGTAACAATTTTAGTTTTATTCCAGCCGATTAACACTTCTCCCGGCTTTGTTGATAAAACTACAGTCAAAACTGTTTTGTCTACCAACACCTCCTCTATGATTATTTAAAGCCAAAATTTGTACAACATGGCCCGGTCTATAGACAGTTGTGAAAACAAGTGAATAAAACTTTTACAAGTACATAAAGATTTTGAAAATGTTCTAGTGAAAGATGTTATGACCACTTGAGAACCTTCATAAAACCTATTGGCTGCCATGAAAACCACAATGTGACCAAATGGCCACAGCTTTCAAACTTCATTGTGTAATCGAGGTTGTTTTTTTTGTTCTGCTTTGTTCAATTCTCTGCTCTTTTGATTAATTTAGCAGTAAAAAAAGGTCTAGTGTTGCGGGAAATATTGTTTGATAACAAAATATCCAAAACAAATTGTGTTTTCTGCAGCGTATTATGCTCCAAATTATATGCGCATTTATTTTTATGTTGAATATTGGCGTGATAAGAGCCAAAAATAAATGCACATCGGAAATTATGCGAATTTAAAACAACATAAATCAAATTTAAAAAAAATACGGTCGATAAATTAATCATGAATTTCCTTAAAAGTGCTTAGAATTGGATGAGTTTATCTAAAAGAATGCCGAATAAAGTCTCCGATCTATAGTTTATTTGCATTCCATTGAAAATTTGATGCATTTATTTTTACACATTTTAATTATTTCTTATATTCCAATATGGCGATTGAAAAATAATCACAGTTTTGCCATAAAGCCAATTTTTCTTCGCAATGACTATTATAAAACTATTTGGTCTTATGGTGACTTCCTTGAATGCCAATTTGCCGTATAATGCATTTACTGTAGGCTAAATGGTTTTAAAATGCTTTGTCTAGTGACCATAATAAGATAATATCAATGAGTCCTAAAACGACATATCAATGCAGCATTTTACGAGTCCATAAAGTCAAAATAAAACCTTTGATAGGAGTAAAAGGAATTTGAGAAAACGAGGTTTTAAGATTGTTGTAAACAAGCTGTATAGGTTCTCATAAACCTGACTAAAATATGAAACCTTTTGGCACTTCTTGGTGCCATAATAAAATCAAATTGATTTCAAGTGGCTTTCATGAAACTTTTATAAAACTTAGGTTTGGTGCTTGGAAACGGGTGTCACGTACAACCAAAATGCAAAATGGGTGAAAGTGAACCACACCAGTGTCAAAAATGTGTTTTGTATGTTTTATGCTTTTTAAATTAATTTTAAGATCAGCCCTTGGGGTATTGTTAGTAAAATTTTATAACCTACTTAACCTACAACTACAACTACAATTTGAAAAACCTAAGGGTGCGGAACCAGATTCCAGATGATCTGGTGATCCGATGTCCGGCATCGTACCCTGTACCGATTAATAGACTTACTAAAGCGATCATCGAGCATTTTATCGCGGCCAGACGGTGGACCTCAGATGTTCTTGTACTCGGAGAGGTGTTCAGGATCATTCTGAGGAACTTATTTTGAACACGCTGAAAGTTTTGCGCAACCTTCCCAGATTGGCATTCCGTACTCGATGACTGGAAGTATGATTTGCTTGTAGACAGCAAGCTTATTTTTCAGGGATAATGCAGATCTTCCGTTAGTCAATGGGTACAGTAGCTTCAACAGAACGTTACACTGTGACAGTTGTCAACCTGCTCCCTGAAAATAAGTTTGCTGTCTATGGTAACGCCAAGATAGTCAGCTGATTTGGCCCATTCCACCGTTGTGTTGTTTAGGCTAATTTTACAATCCTCAGGCGGAACAAGTCAGGGATAATTGGAGTACGGGAAGAAGATGACCTGGGCCTTCACCGCGTTGATACAGATCTCCCATTCGGTGAAGTATTCTGGCAGAACATTCAGGCTTCGCTACAGTTTCGCTGTAAGCGCTCTTGTTACCCTACCATTGTGGACGACTGATGTATCATCGGTGAACAACGACAAAGATCCATTTTCAGGGAGCGGGGGTATGTGCGAGGTGAATAGGTTGAACAGAAGTGGACCTAGTATACTTCCCTGCGGAACACCGGCGAAGATCTCCTGTGCATCGGAAACTGCACTTTGCAACGATACACGGAATGTCCTGTCCGACAAATAATTTTTGATTATCTTCACCAGGAAGATAGGAAGATTGCATCTTTTTAGTTTATACACCAGGCTATCGTGCCACACGTTATCGAAGGCCTTCTCGATATCGAGAAGTGCCATGGCAGATGATTTTGCAACAGACTTGTTCCGACTGAGGATATTGGTTAATCAATTAAGTTGGTGCACTGTTGAACGATCACGTCGGAATCCGAACTGCTCGTCGAGCAAGATGTTAAGCTCGTCGGCAGACGAGAGATGCCGACGGTGGATCGCTTTTTCCAACAGTTCCGATACTCCTGAGAGAAGGCTTATGGGCCTATAGCTCTTGGAACATGAAGGATCTTTCCCAGGTTTCCGGATGGGGATGACGTTGGCTGACTTTCAACACGATTGGAAGTAGCTAAGTCGCAGGCATTGGTTGAACATCAACGCCAGATGGTTATGGAACTGGGGGCTCAATTGCTTGAGCTCCAAGTTCATGATGTTATCGAAACCTGGGGCGTTCATGTTCTTTGAGCCTTTGATATAATTCAACAATTCGTCAGCTGTGATCTCCAACTCCTCTGTGAAGTCGTTGGGGCTTATATGGATGTTAGTGATAAGCGCGCTAACGGCAGCTTCGTGTGGACTGACGATGTTTTGTCCGAGATTGTGGGAGCTGACGAAGTGTTGACTTATCTCAGCAGCCTTTTCTGCAGAAGTTATCAAGCGATCTTTAGAGTCATTACTGTCTAGTGGGATCAACGTTGGAATAGGCTTGGTTTTCAAAATGTTTGTCAACTTTCAGAATGGCTTTACACAATCTGGGAGAGAGCGGATCTTGTCGGCAAAATAGTTATTCTTAAGGTCCACCATTCTGGCCTGAATAATTTTCGGCACTCGATTACAGTGACTTTTTAGCGTTGGCAAACCAGTTCCTTCGGATGGCGTATCGCAATTGTATTAATTCTTCAGTGGGTCTATTAATGGGTACAGAGTTGCTCACCTGATCAATCACCGGTACATGTTGCTCCCGGACATAGGAGATCGCTTGCTCGATGCTCTTCAGTTGCCGATCGATGTCATCAGTTGACTCGAGGTGCACGGTGAAATCGACGGTGTCGTCGACATTTTGTCGAAACCTCTCCCATCTGGTACGATGGCAGTTCCGTCTGGAGATCCGATGCCAGTTGACCGAGGAGCCAACTTTGGCCACCACTGGATAGTGGTCCGAGCTGAGCTCCTGGTGCACGACCGGCTGGGCGATGTTGTTCCCCATGTTGGTGAGGAAGATGTCGATTGTCGAATGGACTCCGGATTTGCTCAACCGGGTGAGAGTATCCGGGCCCAGGACGGTGTATTGGCCCTCCTCCAGATCTTCCTGCACAATTGTTCCGCTCCGATTGCACTGGGTGTTCCCCCAGATTTCGTGTTTCGCATTTAGGTCGCCGGCGATGATAAACTGCCCCTGCCTGTGAGTTAGCTTGCGAATGTTGTTCCGTAGGACCGTTGTTGTTCTATTAGCGGTGCTGGCTTGCTTGGGGCAATAGGCCGCGATGATCGCGATAGGGCCGACGGGAGTTTCGACCTTGATTCCGATGGCGTCCGGTTCGATGAAAACTCGGAAGCAGATGGCAGTTGAAGTTGTAGCGCAGGGCTATAGCGACTCCTCCTCCACTAGAGCCGCTACGATCAAGTCGCACAATCCGGTATCCTGGGATGAAAACGCTGTGTTCCGGCTTGAGAGGTGTCTCGGTGACGATGGCGATGTCAATGACCTTCCGATTAAGGAAGTCACCGAGCTCAGGTGTTTTGTTCCGGATGGAACAAGCATGGAGGATACTGATGGAGCGATTATGGTCCATATTTCGAGCGGCAGGAAAGTAGTTGGCGATAGAGCTCTTGGACGAACTCGACCATTTGCTCCGTGTCATAGAGCTGCCCTTCTGTGGGTGGTTGCGTGGAGGAACTACAACTCGGATTGCACCAGCCTGGTGGAGGAGCCGGCATGGGGGCGGCGGCGGCTGTCACGAATCGTTGCTGAACGGATGCTGGCGGGGGGTTTGCATGGCGATGGTTTAACGGAGCTGGCGGCAGGTAGGTACTTGGTACCGGCTCGTTTGGGACAGTTTCGGTTGCGTCCCTTCGAAGTGGCGGGCGGCGTTGAGCAGGCCACAGTTGTAGACGTACTTGCTGATGGCCAAAGACTCCGCTCGTTTGGGACATCCATCGGGGCGCCATCCATGGTTGTGTGCGCTCCTGCACACTTTCCACACCGGGGTTTCATGTAGCAATTTCGGGTCCCTTGACCAAACGCCAGACACTTGCCGCACTGTGTCACGTCGTGTTTCCTCGGGTGATACCGGTCCCACACGATAATGACGTTGGAAAGAGCCCGTGTTTTCAACAGGTCCACCATCGTGAAGGAACCCTTCTCCAAGTGGACCAGATAGAGTTGATCCCGACGATTTCCCTGTTGTTGACGTCTGATTGGGAACACCTTCACTGGTTTCAGAGCCGCCGCTTGCAGCTCAGCGACTATTTCCTCCGGAGTGAACGCAGAATCACCTTCAGCGGTTTGTTTCCGGGTGCATCGTGAGTGTAAAACTCGTGTTGCTTGGTGACTATGTGAGCACCAAAAGCACGGTAGTCAGCCTCCGTCGAGCACATTATCTTTGTGCCCGTACTGCACAGCTTGTACAGCGGATTAACTTTAATCGCTGCAAGCTCCGTCCTAAGGGCAGCGATGTCTCTTGACGTGGTGAATAGCGGCGGAAACTTCACCTTTTTTGGTATCTCCTGTACCGGGAGCGTAGCAAACCGATTGCTCGCTAGTAGTCGGGTGTTGGGGTCCGATGGTTCGGTGTCGTCATGCCGCAGACGCTTGCTGCTGCTTGGATTCGGTATGGCTTCAGGAGCTCATGTCGCTGGCGTGGATGTCATCACGTGTTGATTTTTTCGACCCATTGCCACGGCAGCAGGTCGAGTGGACAAACTTAAACAACTTTGCAGCACTTTCTTCTGGGGTCGCATTGTGGATCTCGAAACGAAGAACTTTTTCTCACAAGCATTCGTACAAAAAGTCCTTCGTTTCGACGCGCAATCGCGAGAAATCGGACCGCTAATAAATTAGACAATACTTTTTTGCGGACTGGCGATAGATCACGAACACGGAACTTTTATAGCTAAAGGCCCCCCATGTCAATGCGTTGCGTTGGTTTTGTTTACTCTGACAAAGTGAGGAGATTTTCGCAAAGCTTACTAAAAGTTTTATTTCTTTTCACGCTTAGTAGATTATACTCGAATCGAATGATTATACCCAAATCGAAAAGTTATTTATACTCTTAAATTCCTATAAAGCATTTAAACATTTCCTCCACACATACTCTGAATACTACAGTGGGTTGAGTCCCATCGAAAAATATTGGGCCATTATCAAAAACAAACTGAAGATATGTGGCAAAACAATCAAAAAATCATCTGATTTGGTGGAAAAACAAGGCAGATCAAGTTGACAGCTCTACTGTGCAAAAAATGATGCGTGGTATTAAGCGAAAAGTCCGAAAAATCATCATAAATGCTGATGAATAATTTTTCATTGATTTTTCCTTTAAATTTGAATAAATTTCCAGTAGAATGAACCCTTATCCGCTTTTTTATGTACTGTTTTGGGGAAGAAATGTTTCATTCTATGCGGCCAAATACTAAGCTTTATTTAAAAAAATCATTTTGCATCACCGTTCAGCTTACTTAAACCATTAAAATAGATTGATTATCCACCCCAACAAGTAACCCAGGTCTCTTATTATAAGCAAGAATAGTACCCGGTCTAATTGAAGCATGTGCACCTAGAAACCGTTGAGTGGTGCAACAAGGCATACGCTTTGTTTAAGCAATGCATGCTTCCGGAAATTTAATTGAAAGTACACATTTTCATTCTAGTTGGCTGCAGCTGCATAGAGCTAAACGAAAGTTTCTCAAAACCAAAAACTGCTTTTCCCTTTGTTCATGTTTGTGCTTCCTGTGGGATGAGGTCCAGTCGTGGTTGGGCTCAGATGTTCCCGCTGTTGTTGGTTGGACATTGAAATGGTGTGGCTACGCTTTGCGAGTAGGCCAACTGCGGCTGGTAAATGGTTTCTTATTAGTTGAGGATATGTTGTGCCTGCTAGGACATTACACCGACTCCTAACTTCCACAGTTGTTATTTGGGAGCTATCTACCATAAGCTAGCGAAACTTGGACTGGAATCGAACCTGGTTGCTTCCTATTATTGATTGCTATATAGATACAACTCCCATCGTCTGATCAAATGAAGGTCCCGTTAGGAAAAGCAGCAGCTGCTAGGCTATGTATGCTGAGAGACAGAGGTGGGCACTAAAAACGCTAACGGCTAAATAGTACCTCGAAAGATGGTTATGTTTTGTAATAATTTAACTTTCAAGTTTTTAAAATACCGGAATTGCTTTAGGTTCCATTCCATGGAAAAAAAAAAATCGTTGGTTATGGCTTTAAGTTAAATTATTTGGCAATAAAGAATTCAAATTTAAATTGCTCTGTATGTACAACACAGATATCCAATTCAGTCCAAAATTATCGACGACGGGAAACATTAATTTCCCGAGAGAACAATTTAGACGCTTTACGCGGCCACTTCTGCAAGGTGAGTACTGGTTGCTGGTCAATTGTTTGGAAGGTTGCTGGTGTGGTTGGCCAAGAGTAGAATATTGTTGAATCCGGTTGGAAGCAATCAGGCAAAAAGTGGCTCATAAATCAATTCGTAGGAACACTAGGGTAGAACTAGTTTGTATATTCGTGTTGGTCAAAAATAAAACAGCATGGTTATTCACTATTTGCGGACTTTTTTTTAAGAAGAATTTAAGCATGCGAAACAAGCTTCAGAATGGAATTAAGCTGCCTACAGTGCTCTGAACCGGTGAAAACCCTAAAATTTATTAAATGCCAGGGTTTTTGTGAAAAAGTTGCTCATCTTGATTGCGTCTCCTTATCCCGTGCAAACATGGATTTAATCAGCGAACAACCTAATCTCTTCTGGTTTAGCAACAGTTGCTCCGGAATTATGAACTCGAAACACGTTCGGGACGCTTTTGGGGCGTTAACGGAGGCATTACAAAATCTGAGCGAAACACATCGTTCAGCTCTGGAGGGAGTTAGAACAGAGTTAGAAAAAAACAGGGAGCAAGTTGAAGTTCTGGCCACGAAAATTTCTGCTGTTCCTGCTGCTGCCCCTACTACCCCCGCTGCACCCGGTTTATCATCCGGTTGGCCTAGTCTGGCTCGGAAAGGCAACAAACGATCGTTTGGCGCAGCAGGATTAATTTCACCCGATCAGCCTAGTTTATCGCGCGGCACAAAAAAGCCATCTGCGAACATTCCATCGGTTGCAACTGTTCCCCCAGAACCAGAAAAATGTTGGATATTTCTGTCTCGCATTGCAGTCAGTGCAACGGAGGTTGATATTCTTGCTTTAGCCACTGAGTGTATACCTTGCGACGAACCGATCGAGGTTAGAAAGTTAGTGAAGAAAGACGCTGATCTAACGGCTATGCGATTCATTTCGTTTCAAATTGGGGTCGACGAAAAGTACCGTGAAGTGGCTCTCAGTGCCGACACATGGCCAGACGGGATCTTCTTTCGGGAATTTGTCAACTACCAAGACAAGAAATCCGGACAGGGGTTTCTAAAAACACCTCGTTTGAATTAAACCGCCGTCTTCATCCTACGTTGGATACCATAATTTTCACGAAACCGGGATGCACACTGCAAGGCATTACGGGAGCCCTCAACCGCTCCGACCCAGTCGTGCCAATCGATGTTCATCATCTATCTTGCATCTGTTCCTGCCATCCCAGCCATCCCGGTCCTGTGGTCGGAGTTAGGGGGAGGGTCTCCCAACCTGAACTTCCAGGCAAGTATGTGTGTTATCCAAGGTATTCTGCTCCTGATGCTTTCCCGATTTCCAGTGCCGCTTCCTCGCATGCTGCTGCTTGCAGTAATTCGCCGCTATTATGCCCAACCAGCCCGCTGCATACCCATCACCTAACATGTTTTGCTCATCATCAACACACATCGACCGCCACTTCAACCGGTCTGGGACGCACGTCACAAAGCAATATGGAGGCCCTGGACCCTCCTAGCCCAAATGTGCCCACTACCGGTATCAGTGACGCTGTATTTGCCCGTTCCAGCCGTCAAAGTCGTCCCGGCCCTAGGTCTAGCGACGGGAACAGGGCTCTCCAAGCTGCCATTCAAGGCAAGTATTCTTATTCTAATGACGTCGCCCGGCCTGATGCTGTTTCCATTTCTAGATCGATACCGGCCGATTCCGTTGCCTCCTTATCGAAAGCCCTTCTGTACTACCAGAACGTAGGAGGCATTAACAGTTCGCTCGCCGAGTACCAAGTGGCATGCAGTGACGCATGCTACGATATCTTCGCCTTCACTGAAACATGGCTAAACAGCAACACATTATCGAAGCAACTGTTCGACGACACGTACGATGTGTACCGACTAGATCGATCGCCGCTCAACAGCAACAAGAAATCTGGTGGTGGAGTCCTTCTTGCCGTGCGCTCAACGTTCAAATCTCGCCTCCTGAAGCCTCCCGAAAACTCAACGGTTGAGCATCTCTGGGTGGCAATAACCACCAAAACCGGAACATTGTTTATGTGCGTTGTGTATATCCCACCTGATCGTGTCAACGACAGCAGCCTCATAAATAAGCACACTCTTTCTTTGGATTGGATCGTGTCACAAATGGGACCCAGCGACAACATCGTCGTTGTGGGAGATTTCAACCTCAGCACGATTTCATGGCAAGTCGATACCAACGGCTTCCACTATCCAGATACTTCATGTTCGTCATTCAGACCAGCATCTCTCTCGTTGCTTGATGCTTATTCTACCGCAAGACTTCGGCAAGTTAACGGCATTCCGAATAACAACAATCGTTTGCTGGATCTATGCTTCATTACTGAAGAACTGGGTCAAAGATGTTCTGTCATTCAAGCTCCAGCACCACTTGTCAAAAGCTGCAGAAACCATTCCCCTCTGCAACTGACGCTGGAATTAAATCCTGAGTACAGCTTCCATGACAACTTCGAAAATGTTTATTATGACTTCAACACTGCTGACTACGAGGGAATGAACAACTTTCTCGCCGACGTGGACTGGAACACGACTCTTGCAAACGGGGATGCAAATTTTGCTGCTTCGACTATGTGCTGTATTTTGCTTTACGCCGTCGATCAATTCGTGCCTAAGAAAATCAACCGTAAGCCTCCCAAACCTGCCTGGTCAAACTCTGACCTCAAAAACTTGAAACGAGTTAAAAGGGCTGCTATAAGGAAACACAGCAGATATCGCACCGATTCCACGAGGGCAAACTACGCTCGCGCCAACGACGATTACAAATACCTCAATAACAGCTTGTACAACGCCCATCAGTTTCAATTGCAGAGTCGTCTCAAAACGAACCCGAAAAGCTTCTGGCGGTTTGTGAACGAACAACGGAAAGAAACCGGCTTACCCTCTACTATGACTGATGGCACTCTTGAAGCTGACACTATCGTGGATATCGCCAGCTTGTTCCGTACGCAGTTCAGCAGTGTCTTCTGCGACGAAATTCTGGACACCGAGAGCCTCGAATCGGCTACTAGTGATGTTCCCCGCATGTCTGTATTTGGCTCTGCTTTCACTATTCATAGTGATATGGTGATTTCAGCCGGGATGCAGATGAAAACATCAACTGGATGCGGTCCTGACGGTATTCCTTCAATTGTCCTGAAGCGTTGCCTAAACACGCTTGCTGCGCCCCTAGCTACGGTGTTCAATTTGTCTGTAACTTCCGGCGAGTTTCCTGAATGCTGGAAAGAGTCATTTGTATTCCCAATACACAAGAAGGGATGCAAACGGTCCGTCGCCAACTATCGTGGGATTGCTGCACTAAGCTCTGTATCCAAGCTATTTGAACTAATTGTTCTCCAAAGGCTGGTCAATGACTATTCACAGACTATTTCTCCAGACCAACACGGTTTTGTGCCCATTCCTTTTCCTGCTATATATGAACGACGTGAACTTGGTCCTCAAATGCCTGAAATTATCCTACGCGGATGACCTGAAGCTGTACTACGTTATAAAATGTCCGGAAGACGCCCACTTTCTTCAGCAGGAACTGCAAGTGTTCGATAACTGGTGCCGAATCAACAGAATGTCCTTAAATGTATCCAAATGCTCAACTATCTCCTTCGGCCGAAAACGTGCGATGTATCTTCACGACTACATCCTTCGAGGTACGCGCTTGAAACGAGGAACAACGGTCAAGGATCCGGGAGTAATGCTGGACTCTAAACTGTCGTTCAAGGTTCACATTTCGTATATTGTTTCCAAGGCCTCTTCGCAGCTAGGATTTATGTTCCGCTTCGCAAAAAACATCAAGGACGTTTACTGTCTGAAGGCATTATACTGCTCTTTGGTTCGCCCTTTCTTGGAATACTGTGCCATCGTTTGGTCCCCTTTCTACCAAAACGCAGTCCAGAGGATCGAAGCTGTTCAGCGAAGGTTTATACGCTTTGCTTTGCGACATCTTCGCTGGCAAGACCCTCGCAGATTGCCAAGTTATGAAAGTCGGTGCAAGCTCATCAACCTGGAACTGTTGGAAGGTAGGCGTATGGTAGCCAAAGCGTGTTTCATTGGTGATCTGCTTCAAGGAAATGTTGATTGTTCCGTTCTACTGGATCTCTTGACCATCAACACTCGACGACGTAATCTCCGTTTACAACAGTTCTTTGTGTTCCGGCACTCAAGGACCAACTACGGAAAACACGAACCTGTGCAAAGCATGTGCCGCGTTCTCAACAGCTGCTATAATGTGTTTGATTTTAATGTATCCCGTGATGTTAATAAGCGTTGTTTCCGTATATGTCTTTGTTAAGTTTTGTTAATTTTCGTATGTAATTTAATTTTTTAAAGGGTCATTGGGATGAACAATTTTATCTGTTGACGAAAATAAAATGAAATAATAATAATGGATTAAGATTCAAACGTTTGTATACATTTTAGGTTCAGTGACTGTGGGAAAAGCCATTGACCTAGTTCTTAATTAAACAGAATTTCTCACGAAGCAGTGATCATATTTTGTAGATACTGTTTTTCATTTGACTAACGTAGAAATAAAATTTTCCTGTTCATATCATTTCAAAACAAATTGTTTGAATGGTTTTAGCAGGACACGATACAATTTCATAGTTCGCGTCAATCTAATGCGCTCGACAGTTTGCCGTCTAGTTTTTTCTCAAAACGTGGCAACCATTTCCTTCAATTTGATTAGCAGGCCATGGCTGCTTGCAAGCCAAGGAAGATAATTGTTATTTCTCATCGACGAGTAAACCTGAGTCTCCTTGCTTCCAAACATCAATTAAGACAAGTTTTCCGTCTGACCTTGCCATTGCCGTTGTCCCATAACATCGAATATAGAGTTCACTGCTAACAACTGACTCACACATACCTCTTAAATGAGATTGTTGGATGGTAGCCCAACCCAACACCGTGCACCACAGCGTTGGGCTTCATGGAGAAAATACTTCCGGAGTACTTAGTTACCGTCAGCATTTGCGAGCATCACTATGAACCCTCACTTAGGTGTTTCATGCTTCTATGTGATCCTTTATGGCACAACACGTACCGAACAAACTGGCTGACTGAGTGGCGTTACATATGAAACCGGTAGCAACATTTCACACCTTGACAGAGCGTTTCATCCTGCGATAATTTACACCTCCAAACAGGCAAAGAGAACCGGAAGATTGGTGCCGATGACTGACGAAGCAGACCTATAGGTGGCATTCTTTGTTGCCAACAACGGCGTAATTAGGTCAACGAATCTAAATTTGGTCGTTGCGAGGCGTACGGATGTTATCAATGCACAAGAATGATTGTGATGTTGATTGAAGTTTTCCGGATGGAACAGCGATTGCAATGACCAAAAGCACTTCAAAGCACTGGAAAATCACTGCGTTGATACAAATTGACACAGCGAAGATGAGAAACCTACGGTCAACAATTGCACAGGCTGGAACTTTATTTAAACAATTGAAATCTAATTCCATTAATGGAACTTAGCTGCATTTTGGATCAGGGTGAGTGTGGCAGTTTGTTGCCAATCGGAGGCTGGTTGATTTCCTTTCAATAAATCAATGTCAATGTCGATGTCAGTTAAATGTCCGCTTCTTCGTTTGTGCATATAGAGTGTCTGCAAATTATCCGTACAGACTTTGTCGGCATGCCTCAACACAACCAAGCGGATTAAACTAAGCATGCCTACCTGGTTTAACATCTTGACCCTTTGTCTGTACATGCAGTAAGTTTGGTACAGTTGTGATTTCTAATTCATTCAGAATGAAGTCGAATGAGTGGCGCGCAGGTGTAAATCTCGATTCTAAGTAAATCTGGACGCACGGTTTAATACGCCACCGCGTCCCTGGTGGTTGGAACAAAAACCGTTTGACAGGCATTTGTTGGTGTTTCATTGACGAAGAAAGTGACCGACGCATCTCGAAATTACGGATCATGGAACTTGAGCAAAAAAAAAAAAAAAATTGTGCACAAACATCTAGAGAACCCTTCGTGGTCTGCCTCAAAAATAGCAAAATTCCCAAATTCAAAGGTGTTTCTTGTAATCAAACGTTACAAGGATACTCTAAGTGTGGTTAGAGCACAGTACATCTATCATAACGTTTGAATTAAAATATTGCCGATTTTTCATGGGTTTACCTTGACCCGCACTGATGAAACTACCCATGCAGCATCAATCACAGTAGCTCATGAGTCAGCAGACAAAATTTGAAAGCTCTATCAGTCAAACTCTAACCGTGATGGCAAAAACAGTGAAGCAACTCCGTTCAGAAGTGTGCGCGTTCAAAGAACGGCACCCCGCCGAGTCGGAAACGGACATCGTGCTGCACTTTGTGGACGCCCTATACGCACGTTCCGGCATCTACTATTAGACAACAATCAGAGCATTGAAAGAAAGCCCAGTTCCGGACGGTCGGCGACCCTGAGCGACAAGAAGCTCCAAAGGATGCTGAAGAGGAAGACCGAGGGAAAAGTGGCTACATCGCTGCGTGTGCTTGGCCGGGAGGTCAGTTCATTCGGCCAAACAGTGAAAAAGTACCTGGCGAACATGAACATACATGTCAGGAAGCGAAAGTCACGTCCACTGGTTTCGGAGCTGCAAGTAATGACGGAGCATGCAGCGGCAGAATAAGATGTTCAACTTGATTTTCCCGGCGAATCACGACGTGGCGATGGTGATGGACGACGAGACCTACATATCTCACCCTGGATGGCAACGATAGGCAGGGCAGTTTGTATTTTACTTCCCCCACGAAGGAAGTGAGCTCCGAGGTGATGTTCATTTCACACACCAAGTTCCCCAAGAAGGTGCTACTGTGGCTGACAATCAGCGAGAAGGGGATGTCAAAGCCGCTCTTTTTTCGCCCAGGATTGGCCGTGATCGGGGAAAATTATAGTACAAAATGCCTGCCGAAAGTTGAGTCGTTCATCACGAAATACACTGGAAAAAATAATGAATTATAACTGTCGCGTAAAATTTCCCCTCGTTTAATTCCCAGCCAAAGGAGGCGTAAACAACGGAATTGTTTGCAATCTATCATGCGCCATACAACGATGTTTGTATACTTTTATACAACAAGTTAGATTCAGGCGTTATCTGGCTTAAATTTACATGAAATATTCCATTATTGTCTGCCAAATCTAGCATTCCCTTTATGTGCATTAGATAAAGCAGAAAATTCAATGTTCTGTGTACCATAAGGGTGAAGACACGGTGTTCTGGCCGGATCTGGCGTCGGCCCACTACTCGAAGCGATCGTTGAAGGAGATGGAGCGGCTGAATATCGATGTGATACCCAAGTCGGCGATTGGGGGGACGCCAAACGTCCCCGAGCTGCGTCCCATCGAAAATTTCTAGGCCAACCTGAAGCGTCTACTCCAAAAATTTTGTCGCGAAAACTGAGGAGGAATTGATAAATAAAACGAAGAAAGAACACAAAAAAATGCCTACAAGCCTGTTTTCGTCCGCCATGGCAAATGTTCCGGTTAACTGCCGGAAGGCTGCTCGCAAGGGCGTAGAATTATTTTGCAAGTAGGCTTGAATAATTACCTTCCATGGGAAATTCATCAAAAGCAATTATCTGTCTATGGAGATTTGGGGCGATGGCAACATTCAATCTTCCCAAAGGTGTCGAAAAAATCTTGGTTTTGGGATACATAGACTGTTCCAGAATAACAAAAAAGTCATGTTTTTTTAAGTTTTAATAATTTTATTTGGCAAATCATATTTGTATTTGTGTTTTATATGATATTTTTCTCTCGTTTAATCAAAATATTTAATCATAGCCAAGACTCCTAACTTTTCCACGAACATGACCCATTAGCTTTTGCACAGTGGTACTTTCCACCATTTTGACCACTTTTGGCCAATCTTTTTTTAAATTTTTGTATGCCGTCCGCTGGTTTTATGAATTTACGAAGCTTTGTTTTTGTTAAAGCCCCAAATGTCTCGATTGGCCGTGCCTCCGGGCAGTTCGGCGGATTCATGTCTTTCGGCACGAAACATACATTTTGACTTTTGTACCATTCTAAAGTGTCCTTTGCGAAATGACATGACGCCAAATCAGGCCAAAACACTACTTGACCTTCGTGCTGCCTGATCATCGGCAATAATCGCTTCTGGAGACATTCCTTAACGTATTTCCGAGTGTTCATCGTCTCCGTTGTGATGTACGGTCTAGATGTTTTACCACACTCGCATATTGCCTGCCAAACGTTTCGGAAATATCTTTTTCTTCGCTTACAGTATAGAATTGTGGTCCGGGAAGCGTTTTGTAATCTAGTTTCACATACGTTTCATCGTCCATTATTATACACCCAGAATTTCTACACAATAACGAATCGTTGGGTTTGCGGGCCCGTGGTTTCACGGACGCGGCCTGTTTTGGGTTCCTTTTGGGTTTTTTCTGCTTCCGGTATGTTTTAAGCCCAAGTTTTTCTTTGGCACGCATGACTAAAAGGATTATTTATTTGGGTTACTCGACGAGGTCCCTAGTTTTTTCGCAACATCCCGAACGGAAGTCGCTGGTGTTGCTTGTAGGCATCCCTGATCTTTTTATCGATATCCCGACTAACAGGACCGGATTTCCGACCACTCTTCGGCGCATCTTCAAACGTACATTGTTCTCTATATTTTCGAATCGCAGATCGTACCGCTCCGACGCTTAAACCCTCTTCCTTGGCCAATTTTCTCAAGGAGAGTCCGCTCACAGTGCACCATTTGTGCACGATACTTTTTCATTGTTCCGGAGTAAGACCGCGCATTTTGATAGGCAACACAAAACTGAGCACTTTTTCGATGCTATGTCATTCAGAAATGTGATAACAAAAGGACGCAGCCAAAACATGTTGAAATATTTCATTACATTCAAAGTGACCGTTAAAATAAGGTGTGCTTATACTTTCTGGAACAGTCGTTAGATGTGGGTCGAGACTTCATTCGTGTGATGTTTCGCCTCATGTCCGATCATTATTCTTTGAACGCTCATTTATACCGTGTCGGGCTGAGTGACAGCAATATCTGTGAATGTGGACAAGGTTATCAGGATGCAGATCACATTATTTGGTCATGTGCATCGTGGAGTCAGATCTGAGCTTTATGATTCCCTTCGGGCTCGAGGTAGACAACCCAATGTACCGATCCTAATATTTTGGCTCTTTACGTGTTTTTAAACTCATTTATGTGTTTTTGACTAACATTAGCCTTAGATAATAGTTAGTTTAACCTTCATGCTTACTTTAAGTTTTTTTTTTTATCTGTGTTTGTGTGTGTTTTTTTTTCTTTCTCAAAAATGATCAAGTCAAAGTCAAAAGAAGCCAAAAGATGTATAGTTTTAAGTTTTTTGACAATTTAGAATTTAAAATAAAAGTGTTATATTAAACATACGTCAAATTCCCGCCCATCTTCCTATCCTTTATATTGTTATTCCTATTAACCTCGAGACGGCCGTGAGTAATCGGTTCTGTCCCCTTAACGTTTGTTTTAAGAATTTTTTATGTATACAAAAATGAAATCTTGGCTCTGTAAAGTTAATTCGATTGAGCCTGTACAAATAAGTGATCTTAATAAAAAAATAAAAAAAATTCTGTCTATGCTTTTTTTAATCACCATCCAAAAAAAGTCTATTTTTTTTTAATGCAAACGTTAAAAGTGGCACCAGGGACAAACAGCTGAAAGGTGTTGAGGTACTTGGAAGGCAACCCAGGTGTCTCCATACGTGATTTGGCAAAGAAATACGATTTCAACTTTTCCACCGTGCGTAACATCCTTTCAAGAAAAGGGTATTAGTCTTTTTGTGCCAGTAAACTTCAGAATCGCTCTCTGAAACTAAATTTAGTGGCCAAAAAGCGAGCACGATTACTATACGAACTAGTGTTGACGACATTTTATGGCTGTATTTTAATGGATGACGAAACATATGTCAAAATGGATTATAAACAAGACAAGGAAGAAAATTTTACCGACAACTGGTCGTGGAGATGTCCCGTATAAATTTACTTTTGCTGATAAGTATGCTCGGAAACTAATGATTTGGCAAGGAATCTGGAGTTGTGGCCTTAAAATCAAGGTGTTCATTACATCTTACACAATGACGTCGAAGGTTTACATTAAACAGTGTCTGAGAAGAGAATTTTACCCTTCATTCGGCAACACAAGACCAACGTTATGTTTTGGTCGGATCTAGCCAGCTGCCACTACTCTAAGGAGGTACTGTTACTGGAATGGTATGCTGCAAACAATGTTAATTTCATCGCCAAAGAGATTAATCCTCCGAATTGCTCTGAGTTCAGACCGATCGAAAAATATTGGGCAATTGTCAAGCGAAAACTTCGAAGATGCGACAAATGCGTTTAAAGTGGAATTAGTTCGCCAGTACAGTGTCACCAACAATCAATGTGCAAGTAGCGATTTGAAATTGGTTCACTTTTGTACAACCCCTAGTTCCGACGTACACCTTGTAGTCTGCACCTTGCCATGCACTCTTTTGCTTTTCAGAACCTTTTGGTACAAGTATCTTTGTTTTTGTTTTGATTCGCCTTGTTATTTTGACAGAATATTTGAGAGTGTATTGGTGTGAGTTACGGTCTTAGGGGCGAATCATTAAGCTTGGGACCGAGCTTGAGACCAGTGTGCTAGTACTTCCTGAGCCAAAAATATATTCGTTTTCTTCATGACTCCACCAGCTGGTGTCACCAGTGACTGTGCAGATCATGATGGCATCGATCACAAGTAAAGTGCGACAGTTCGTTCGAAACGGTAAAATGTAATAGTTTGAAAGCTGAACAAATACCCTTTTGTTTGACGTTTTGATCAACCGTCTATATTGTTTAGTTCTTGAGTTATGATCACTTGAATGCGTCCAAATTTACTTTGAATCGGGCTTTAATTGAACTTTTTCGAAAAGGAAAAACTGGTTCAGTGATTGCAAAGACCCTGAAATTGGCTAAATCTACAGTGAGTAACGCAATAAAACAATACCATCAGCTTGGAACGATAGATGAACGCGTAGGAGAGGGAGAATAGCGACTTCACAAATGCGCGAGTTTATCCGGCGACGAATCAAGCGAAATTCTTCGATTTCCATCCGAAAGTTGGCGAAATCTCTGAAAATTTCAAAATCTTCCATTGGAGCCATAATTCACGACAATTTGAAGCTTCAGTTATATAAACTGTGCAAGAATCACTACTTGAATGACACCATGAAAGCAAACCTGGTGAAAAAGCTAAGGTTCTCCTGAACCGCTTATCCGAGGGCCGCTATCGGTCAGTGCTGTTCACCGATGAAAAAAATTTCGAGCAGCATCACAACCACCAAAATGATCGGCAGTTGCTTCCTGCTACTTCCAAATATCGTGGAAGTATTTCAAGGAGTGATCATCCCGCTTCTGTCATGGTTTGGGCTGGAATAACTCATTCCGGCAAAACCCCTTTGATCTTCATCGACAAGGGGCTGAAAGTGAATCAAGCGGTATATCAGAAACTACCCAACAAACATCGGTGTCGAATAACCGCTTGTTCAAACGAATTTGGAGAAGTTATACAGCTTTCCAGAAGGAAAAGCTGAACAACTTCTCCAAATTTGTTTGAACAAGCGGTTATTCCACACCGATGTTTGTTGGGTACTCACTGACACAGTAGCTTCTTCAGGCATCGTAGCATTTCGGCAAAAATGAATGGATTTTTCAGCAGGACTGAGCGCCGCCTCATGAAGCAAAAAAGACTATTAGTTTTCTCGAACGCATTTTCCCAAGCTTTTTAACGAAATATGAATGGCCTTCTAACTCACAGGATTTGAATCCGTTGGACTATTCGGTATGGTCCATCTTGGAGTCAAGAGCCTGTAGTACACCACATAAATCACTAGAACATCTAAAATCGTCTCTTTTAAATGTTTCAGAACAAATATCTGCCGAAGAACTCGCGGCCATCGTGGATAACTTCCCGAAATGTTTGAAGGCATGCCTCTTAGCACGAGGCGGCCATTTTGAAATGAACAAATAAAACTTGTAGTTTGCAAACATATTGCTATAACAAACAATATATATTGATTTTTTAATCCAGCAATAAAAAATAGTTTTGACTCCATTTTGTTGTAGGGATAAAATTCGGACACCGTGTATTAGTGAAAGCGTAAAGGTCTCCTACACGGTGTTCAATAAGTTGGAATTCAACTGTTCATGACAGTGTACAGGGAGCGTGGTACTATCTGCCAGTGTTTTTTTTTTAAAGGGAAACTTTGCATGGGTTAATCAGACACATTTACACATTTTTCTTTTAAAGTGTATTCAAATGTCAACACAGCTTGCAAGTTTGTTTTGAATTTTCTTTTGTTTGAGACCCGTGGTACCCGTGGACGTGAAAAGGGAGCTAGTGATAAATCTGATTTTGAAACATTTTAGACCGTGTAACATGTGTAACATAAGTCCTGGGAATACTTTCAGGCGTTTATTTGACAGCATTAACAAACATACAGATGTCAACCAATGTACTAGTCACGTTCATCTGTGTTCCTACTGAACTGTCAAACACAAATTGCGCAGTAGTTTCCATTAAAAATGTCGTACAAGCTGGATTTACGAGCACAAGTCGCCAACCTTTTTGGACGGCTTAGTACAAGTGAAATTTTGAGCGTGTTCAAAGACGAGCCAATATCAAAATCAACAATATACCGTGTTTTGAAAGATTGTCGTGATGGTAAAGAACCGGAAAATAAAAAGAAAAGTGGTCGCCCAACAAAATTGAGTGCCAGAACAACGAAAGAACTGCTGTCAAGCGCTGAAAACAAGGTTGGCCAATCAACACGCAAATTAGCACGAAAATTTCAGGTTTCAAACATGACAGTCCATCTGATTTTCAGAAAACATAACGTAATCTTTCGGAAACGACAGCGTGCACCAAAATATACACAGCAACAACTCGAAAAAATACCAAAATGCTGCCGTGCACTTCGTCGCGAGCATTTTGCAAATGGAAAGTTCATAATTTTGGATGATGAATCTTTTTTCACGTTTTCGCACCATGAATTGAGTGGCAACGATGGTTTCTATACTGCTTACATTAAAACAACACCAGACGATGTTAAATATGCCAGCAAATCGAAATATGAGCCAAAGGTGTTAGTGTGGGCAGCCATGTCATCGAAGGGTATCTCGGCGCCCAAACAAGGCCAAAGCTGTCAATTCTGACGTGTATATCAGCCAATTCTTGCCGAAATTGAAGCAATTCATCAACAAATATCACGCTGACGACGAAATCATGTTTTGGCCAGATCTTGCAAGCTGTCATTACGCGAAAAAACATTAGATTGGCTAACTGAGCAAAACATACCATTTGTACCGAAAAAGGACAATCCACCTAACGTGCCTCAGGCTCGTCCAAATAAAATTTTTTGGAGTGTTCTCAAACGTATGGTGTACGAAAATGGCTGGAAAGCTAACAATGAGCAACAATTGGTTAATCGAATCAAGCGGAAGATGATAGAAATAGACATAGACACCGTCCAAAACCTGATTCAACATGTTCGCCGTATACTGCGTAAAATAGAAGATAATGGTCCATTGAGCGTACTGTAAATATATTTTTCAACAATTTATTAATAGAATAAAATACCCTGAAGAGCATTTTAAAATCCAATTGTTTGATTTCAAGTACCATGCTTTTGAATTTTTCCCAGGACTTATGTTACATATGTTACTATTTTAAAGAATTCGAAATCACTCGGAATAAACGGAAGATTCATCATTCGTACCATCAAACGCTGCGAAGAAACCGGTTCTTGGAAAATACCTCCGAGACCTGGCCGTAAACGCATTGCCCGGTGCCCGGAAGCCATCAAACGAGCGAGGGTGAATTCGGCGGAATTCTGGTAAGTCTGACCGAAACATGGTCAAAGAACTGGGAATGTCGCAGTCAACGATCAGGAGTATTTTGAAATACGACTTTGGTTTGAATCCATACGCAAAACAACGAGTGCATGTCTTGACTGAAAAGCAGAAGGTTGCAAGGGTCGAACGATTTCAGAAGCTGGCCAAACGGCACGGTGATTGTGAAAAAACGTTCCTTTCTACAGGATCACCACTACCAGTAAAATGATCGGTTGTATGCAGCACATCTTTCTAATATTCCTCGTGATAAACGAGTTGTTCAAAGGTTTCAATGTTTCTTGAATGTTTCAAGGGTGATGGTTTGGCGATTTTTCACCAAAACTTTGAAGGTTCCTTTGCTGTTCATTGAACCTGGTGTTAAAATCAACAGTAAATATTACATCGATGATGTTTTGAAGAACCATTTGCTCCCCTTCGTCAAGAAACACTACAAGAATGCACCATACTGCTTCCAATAAGACTTTGCCCCGTTCCACCGGGCGAAAGCAACACAGGCTTGGTGTGAGGACAATTACCCGGATTTTATGTCGTCGAAAGAATGGCCTTCCTCTTCAGCTGATTTGAATCTTCTCGACTTCTATGCATGGAACTACATGCTGGGTAAACTAAGGAACACCAAAGGACTAATGTGCGTGTTGTCAACTGTCTATCAGTTGTTTTTTGTATATTACGCACGCTAGATCCATATCGGAAAATCGTAGCAAACTGTTTTTAGAACGGTGAGCGATCCGGCGACATAGTCAGACGTCTGAAATCGCTTGGGCTTAAGTAAAACTTTGTGTATGCGACCATACCATACATATATCAGGAGACCTGTTCGATCGCGGATCGTGTGAAATCCACAACGAATCATCAAGAACGTGAGGGAGCGGATCCGGCGCAAATAGAACCGCTCTAAACGGAAACTGTTTGCTGATCTCGACGTTTCCCCAGGGACCGTCCACACCATTCTCAGCAAGGACTTTGGGTGTAAGGCTTACAAAAAACATAAGGTACATGGCGTCTTGGAAGCTACCACCAAGAAGAGGTTGGTTAAAACCAAGTTGATACTCTCTCGGCACGCTGGTCACGACTTCATTTTTTAACCGGAAGAGAAACTGTTTATGCTTGAACAGCCTTACAATGCGCAAAATAATTGATTGTGGGCGACAACAAGAGAAAGCATTATTGGCTGTTTAGGTTAGCTTTTCTGCGTTGTTCATGAGGAAAAAAAAAAAAATAAACGCGACAATACAAAAGGGGGGTTTGGGGGGGGGTGGGCGAAAAAAAGAGCCGAGGGGGGGGGGGGGGGGGGGGGGGGGGGGGGGGAGGGAAAAAGAAAATATTTTTTAAAAAAATAAATTTTTTTATTAAGGAGGGGGGGGGGGGAGGGGAAGAAAAAAAATTATTTTTAAAAACTAAGGTGTGGTGGGGGGAAGGGGGGGGGAGGGGGGGAAAATAGTTGTCTTCTATTTTTTTATTGTAAAAATACCAGTCTTCGGAATTGAACATACAACACTGTGTTTGAAAAGAACATGTTCATGCCGTGCTACCAATTTTTGCGTTTGCACACACACATCCATCTCCCGAACATGTGTTTGAAAATATACCTTGTGTGTATTCGGGATGTGTTTGCATGGTTTGCCTACGATGTTTGTACCCGAAGTTCGTACACGATGTTTGATCAGTGGGTACAGTTTTATGTGCGTTTTCACCTCAAGCAACAGCAGTGCAGAGTGTGTTGTGATTTGCGGAAGCAGTGAATGATTCGTTTTACCTCGCAGAACGTTTATTTTTTACCTACCATAGCTGCTCCAAGACAATGGTGTCTACCATTTCAGATGTGGCAAATCAAATTCTTTGTTTGTTTTAGTTTCTGTGTTTTAATCGCAGCCGAAGTTAAAAGCCGAATGGTTTGTTTCAAATACGATGGTGCATCACGACATAATCGCAAAATTTTCGGAATAAATATGCAGTACATCGTAAATGGTTAGATCGCTTTCCATGCTTGAGATGAATAGTAGACAAATAGGAGAAAACCTGAAAAAACATATCGAAGAAGTGCTGAAATGCTACGGTCTGAATCTTTTATATGTTTCCTCTGCAACGACTGATAATGGTCTTAACATTTGAAGTGTTCTCACAATTTATGATTAGAACAGGTGATAGAACAAGTTGAGAAACTAGAAACCGACGATGAAAATGATGAATTCGATTCTTGACTGGATGTTATGCTGCGGGATTTAGAGGTTTCATTTGAAAATTTACATGAAGGGTGCATTGAGAAAATCAAATGTGGCGCTCATACCCTTAGTCTTTTGTCCAAGGACGTAATAAATGACGACTTAGAAAGCTCGCTCAAAGTGGTCCGTAAATTGGTCAAGGCTACAAGAAAAGTTGAATTTAAGACATACTTCGATCTAGGAAAGATTCCTCTGCCTCGAATTGATTGTAAGACGCGATGGGGATCAACCTGGGTCATTATCGACAGTATCCACAATCATGCAGGATTTTACAAAGACATCGGCAGACAATGCTCAGAACTGATGCTGAGTGACAACAACGTTCAGAATAATATAGATGATTCTTAAGTAATGAACCGATCAGCAGTCAAGAATTCAGAACAGTTCGTAACATTCCGGACAAGTTTCAGCTCTTAAAACCTTTTTCTGGATAATAAAAAAAGCTGGGTACTTTACCTCTGAATTTGCCAGGTTTTGAAATTAAAGGTTAACTCTGCAACTGTTTTCACTTCAATATCATCTTACTTTAGGATCATTTGCTAAAAGTGGATTCCATTCGTAAATTGAAAGTCAACAACTATCCTGAAATGGACAAGGAAGAACCTCGGGATGGACCATCGATTAGCAATGGCGAAGAAGATGCATGTGATGCATGCTAGCAAAAGAATGTAACCAAGCGAAAACTTTCTGTGAAACATCTCAGCTTGATCTTTAACATTTTTGCAACTGGCTAATGCAAAAACACGACTTCTGATATCCACGGACATTATTCAATATTGGCAATCAAAGCGATACGAAGATCCTGAGCTATATGACTCTGCCATGACCGCTTTGGCTGCTCCAGCAACTCAGGTGTCAGTAGAATCTTGCGTTTCTGCAGTGAAAATTCTTCTTGATCAACGACGGCTGCGAATGTCCGCTGATTTGCTGAATGACACGATGATCATAAGATGCAACCAAAATCTTCTACCGCTGGCAGTATCGAAATAAGAGCAATTGAAATGCGTTTTGTGGTTTCATTGAAAGGTTTTGCCATTTGTTTTTAACAATTTTTTATTATTAATAACATTAATAAAAATGCTTCATTATTGTACGGTAAAAATATTCTGAAATATTGCTCTTGAGATCAAATAATTTTTTTTAGATACATACTAATGTGGGACAAGATTTGACATCTTACTCAGAGTAACTTTTTTATATCCATTTGCGTCCCATAACAACTTAGCAAAACATCAGCTTAACCTATATTGAAACTATTGAAACGATATATGAAACTATATCTTTGTAGCAGAGCTAATAAGAGACTATCCACTGAGTACATCACGCGAAATACAGAAATAAAATCAACGGCCCCTCGACATTTCGTCATGGATAACCTACACCCTATACATTGTTTTCAACCAAAATATGCACCCTCTATCCTTTAGGACGGAACGTGTTTAATGGATGATACCTGAGCTCTTTACGCAAAAATTCTGAATGAAAATTTCCGGCCTCGATGTGACGAGACAAAGACGAAGTGTTTTTTTCTGTCCCGCATCGCAAACGCCAATGAGCAGACACGATTTTCCAATGAAATACATACGCGCTTACGTCTGTTCTGCACATTCTGTAGGTAGCTGTGTAAAAACACCGTGTTTGAACACCATGTTTTAAACACGTGTCATCACTGCATGTTCATGTGTGTGTTTGGCTGGGGCATGTTTGAGATGAACATCAATCAACAACGAACTGCGGGTGCGTGTTCAATGAAAACGTCGTTTTTGAACACCTTGTACACAAGTGTGTGTGTTTTTCAGAAGACTGAAAACAACCGGCAAGCGCTAACCAGAAAATAAATACCTCCGATTGCCTTATACCGGGCAAACGCATCTAAGGAGCATTTTTCCAAAGTTTAAGGAGCATTTCCCCAAAAAAAAAGGGTGCATTTACCCTGCTGCCGAAAACAACTTGGAGTGCCAGGGGGCAACAGCCAATTGCCTACTACTTCAACAGGAAAATTTGATGGATTTTCTGATATGTGGCCAAAGCTTAATGTAGACCTTTCCAACGAAGTTACCGTCAGCACCTATCACAGGGAGAGCCAGGAGTCCATCGTCGATGTCACTTTCTGCAGCACGTGTCTGTCAGAACGTGTCTGGAAGGAAAACAAATGAGCGTGTGGAAGGAAAACAAATGAGCGTAGGTGGGAAATGGCGAGCTTCAACAAGGACGTGTGCGTAGAGGCACGTAGATTAGAGGGCATCTGAGTGCGGACGAGTTGTCAGCAGCACTAACAAGGGCGTGCGACGTAATCCGAGGAATGGGAAATCAAGAAACGGTCGCCGCCAAGCCTACTGGTGGAACACGACGATTGCCGAACTACGAGCAAGTTGCCTCCGTGACAGGAGGCAAAGCCAGAAAGCTTGCAACGCCACCAAAAGAGAGGAACGGAAATTGGAGTAGAGTGGCAAGAAAGAAATCAAGCTTAGCAAGAAAGCCTGTCTTGAGGAGCTTTGGCACAAGCATAAGACGCTTACAAAATTTCCATGGCGAAGATGAAAGGTCCAGGTTCCGGAGAACCGGAGACCAGATGGAATCCCAAACTTGGCACCGAAAATAGCGATACAGGAGCACCCAAATATTTTCAGGACCACATTGCAGAAATGTATCAACAAAGGTAGCTTTCTCGACAATTGGAAGTTTCAAAAGCTGGTGCTACTGCCAAAGGGCAAAGGGTAAATTCACCCTTCTTTTTGCGGAAATGCTCCTTAAACTTTGTGAAAACGCTCCTTAGATGCAATCAGAGGTATTAACCTTCTGGTTAGCGCTTGCCGGATGTTTTGACGGGTATTAAGTTTCATCAGGATTGTATAGTTTTGATGGGTCTTAAGTTTCTGAATTTAAGAGTCATCAAAACGAAATTAAGACCCGTCAAAACGAAATTTAGACTCTTCAAAATGAAATTAAGACTCGTCAAAATGAAATTTAAACCCGTCAAAACTACCTAGAAGATTGCGGAGCGAGGATCCGCTATACAATCTTGAAGAAACTTAAGATCCGTCAAAACAACCGGCAAGCGCTTACCAGAAGGATAACACCTCCGATTGGATTATACCGGGCAAACGCATCTAAGGAGCATTTTTCCAAAGTTTAAGGAGCATTTCCCCAAAAAGAAGGGTGTATTTACCCTGCTGCCACTGCCAAAGTAGGGAAAACCTCCCGGAGAACCTCCCGGAAATATTAATCCAGAGCGAGAATTGCCTATCGAACATGTAGTTCGGTTTCCGGAAAGGCAGGTTTACAGTGGATGCCATCTGAACGGTAGTGGAAGCTGCGAAGACAGCACAGAGAAAACAGATAAGAGGAAATCGCTTGTGTGCCAACCAACGCATCCTAGATGTGAAGGATGCCTTTAACAGCGCAAGCTGGGCAGTAATCGCCTATTCGTTGCACAACATTAGGGTCCCTGAGTACTTTTGCAGAATATTACGGAGCTACTTTCTGAACCGAACGCTGATCTACGAGACTGATAAGGGAAAGAGAAGAATGACACAGCGGGCGTTCCTCAGGAAACCATCATCGGTCTGACGTTGTCGAATGCGATGTACGACGGAGCGTTAAAGCTGAATCTTCCCAGGGGGTGAAGATTGCCGGTTTCGCAGACGATGTTGTTCTTCTAGTAGCCGGGAAATTATGAGAAGAGGTGAAAGAACTCGTAATCGAAGCAATAGATATTGTGAAGGACTGGATGCGGACAATAAAGCTGGCGATAGCCCATTACAAGACAGAGGTGGTGGTGATCTGCAACCGAAAAGCACTGCAACAGGTGAAAATCGCGGTCGAAGAATACACCATCGACTCGAAGCGTGAGGTCAAGCACTTGGGTGTGATAATCGACGACCGACAGAACTTCAACAGCCACGTCGATTATGCCTGCCAGAATGCAGCACCACGTTGGCCAGAATCATGCGCAACAATGCGGTAACAAAAGGAGGCTCTTAGGTAGTGTACGTAATGCAAGCAGCACAGAACGGTCAAGGGGTGTGGAAGTAGTTCGCCTCCCCGCGGTGCACCCTGGAAACGTTAAGCTCCCCTTAACGGCTAAACGAACTACAACGGAGGAGGCGCCATATGCCGCAGGATCCGGCAGGAAGCCGTAAGCGGTCGTGACATGGGGAACAGGGACGACCCTGGTGTAGCCGCCCCCAGACGTTCCTACCCCGGTCCTGGCCCTGGCTTTCTCGATCGGAGGAAAGACCATGTGACGCGCAGTTCGGCAGGTACCGTAAGTGGTCGGGCAGGGAGATCGCGGACGCCCCGAACCCTGCTTGGATCCAGGAGCATCTCGATCGAATCAGCGTCAGGTCGGTGAAGCTAACTACTAGAGACCTATGTAGTTAGACATAGTGGGTGCGTAAAGCACACTAGCCCCCTCCCTGAAGTAATACCGAAAGGTGGTTCCGGGGAGGCCCGGGCTGGAGGCACGGGTGGGTTTTTAGTGGGTCGAGGAGTTGGCGCCCTCATCCCCACACCCCCGCACTTTACACGAAGCTGCTCACCAAATCCGGTTGCATCGTGATGGATGATGAAACATACGTCAAGGCCGACTTCCGTCAACTTCCTGGGCAAGAATATTTCGTTGACAAGTCGAAGTTCGATGTTCCGGAGGATGTTCGAAAGAAGAAACTATCGAAATTTGCAAAGAAGTGCTCCCTTCATCACTTCCGGAACAATAAACGGTGCGATTTACACGGAAGAGTGCCTTAAGAAGCGTCTCTTGCCATTCATTAGGAAGCACAAAGGATCAACTCTGTTTTGGCCTGATCTAGCATCCTGCCACTACGCTCGAAACGTATTGGAGTGGTACCGAGCCAACGGAGTCAATTTTGTGACAAAGGATATGAACCCACCAAATTCACCGGAACTTCGTCCAATTGAAAAATTCTGGGCAATTATGAAAACGGAACTTCGCAAACATCCCAAAACTATAAAAACAGAGCTAGAATTGAAGAAAATTTGGGTAAAAACAACAAAAACACTGGGAAAATCGGTTGTACAACATTTGATGGGTGGAGTGAAAAGGAAGGTGCGGGCATTCGGGATGGGAGACGAAATTGAATAAAACAAATGTTTTAAATCAAAACTCATTAGTAGTTCTTCATTCCCTGAAAATTTCAAGAAAATCCGATAATCAGTTTAATTTTGATGAGTATATATGTGTGTGCCATTTTTATCGAATACACCCTTTAGAATACGAGAGATCTAAACCGCTCCGATCTTGACATGTTTTTCAATACGTTTATAATACATTTATAATACAAACAATTATAAATCATTCAGAAAAGATGTTTTGTGTGTTACTTGGGAAGATACCTCAAGAACCTCTTCGATTATATTGTGCAGTTACCTGCACCGCTCGTCGCAGGTTGCTACGATTTCCTATTATTCACCACCGTGACCTCGGTCTTATGGTGGGCTAGCTCCAATTGCCTGGAGCTCATCCTTCTTTGCACAATGTCAATGGAGTGTGAGGCCGTTATCTCGACCTCCTCGATGGATTCACCACATATCTCTAGGGTGATGTCGTCTGCGAACCCGACTATCTTCACCCCGCTCAGGAACTCAAGCCGCAGTACCTCGTCGTACATCGTGTTCCATAACACCGGACCAAGGATCGAACCTTGTGGGACGCCTGCGGTGATCTGCACACGTTTCTGGCCTGCCTCTGTATTATATACCAGTACGCGATTCTGGAAGTAGCTTCCGAGAATCTTGTACAGGTACCCAGAAACCTGAAGGCGTTAGTGCGAGTCGCCCAACTGGCGCTATTGAACGCATTCCTCACGTCAAGGGTGACCACCGCACAGTATCGTACTCCTCGCCTCTTGCGCAGGATTGCCACCTCGGCCGTCTTGGTGACGGACAGGATGGCATCCACCGTTGACTTCCCTTTACGGAAGCCAAACTGATTATTAGACAGACCGCCTATACCCTCCGTGTATGTTGTCAGTCTGTTGAGGATTACCCTCTCAAGCTCCTTACCCGCTGTATCCAACAGACATATAGGTCTATATGCCGATGGATCTCCTGGTGGCTTCCCTGTCTTTGGTAGCAACACAAGGGTCTGAATTTTCCTGGTGTCGGGGAAGACGCCCTCGTCCAGGAACTTTGCATCACCACCCTGAACATCTCGGGATCCAGCAAGATAGCCGTCTTGATGGCCAGGTTCGGAATACCATCCGGTCCCGGAGCTTTGTTCACCTCTAGTGACTTTGCTATCGCAATGAGTTCATCATTCGTCACCGTCACCTCGTCACCGGCCCGCGTTGTGCCGTTGTCAGTGCCCACGCAGTCACGGGTGTTTGGCTGAGCCGTCCACCCTTCCGTCGCTATCACAGCGTTAAGGTCTGGGATACTGGAACGCTGGTCATGGGACACATTTACGGCGGCGGGGGGCCATGGACTTGGGTCGTGGCTCGGAAAGAGTCCCCCAACGATCACCTGCAGCAGCTCTGATGAACGCTCGGTTGGAGCCGCCGATCCTCTGGGTTTGGCCATTACAACCCGGTAGGCGTCACCCCACGGATTCGTATTGGCCTTCTGACACAGACCCTCGAAGCAGGCTCGCTTGCTGGCCTTTATCTCCCTCTTTAGTGCGGCCTTCGCGGCGACAAGCGCTCCTCTACGGTCGATTCTATCGGCGTCTGACCGCGCTCTTTGCACCCTCCGTCTTGCGTGGAGGCATGTTCTTCGGAGGTCGGCGATCGACTCCGTCCACCAATACACCGGCGATCTTCCATTCCTCGGTTTGACTTCCCTCGGCATGGTCACATCGCACGCTCGTGTAAGTGTCATAAAGAGTCGTTCGCCGCAAGGTTCCTGGGTTTCGCGTAAGTTTCGTTCCCTCTCAAGCGCCTCTTTAAATGTCTCTAAATCAAAGTAGGACGTCCTCCATCTGTAGGGGTCCTCCATCTGTAAGGGTCCTCCATCTGAAGTGGATGCTCCTCCTTCCACACGCTGCCTTGTATTGTGGACGATACAATAACGAACCGCCAAGTGGTTGCTATGGGTGTAGCCATCATCCACCCTCCAATTGCTAAGCAGCCCAGGACTGCTAAATGTTATAACGATGATCGATTCCACTCCGTTGCTATGGTAGGTACTCTTGGTACCCACGTTGGGTAGGTCCACATGGTCAAACTTGAGTATTGGGTTAATTCGTGTAGCTAGTGACTAATTTGTGTCGAAAATGTATTTGTTAATGTTTACTTTCAAGTGCTGCATCCAAACACTCTATTTGTTTTATTGCAAATTCGTCAAAATTTTCGCGAAAGAAGTGATCACCAGTATGTTGCTCGCCCAGAAGAAGCCGAAAAAGATTGCCAAGGTGGTAGGGTGCCATTTGGCAACAGTTTACCGCATAAAAAAGTCCCTGCAGGATGGTCCTAAGGAGCGGAAGCCGGGAAGCAGGCGTCCGCGCTTTGCAAAAATTGCTCGCAACCCGGTGCGTTCCATAAGAAAACTTGTAATGGAAGCCAATATTTCGGAGAAATCCAAGCGGAGGATCATCAAAGAAGACCTGCATGCATCTTCCAGAGCCAGAGTGAAACGCCACTTAATTACGGACTGGGTCAAGGAACTACGAGTGACTCGTTCCATGAGACTGCTCGTTCCATGAGACTGCTTTCCTTGTTGACTCGTTCCATGAGACTGCTTTCCTTGTTGAAGAAGGAAAAAATGATAATCCTGTTCTCCGACGAAAAGCTTTTCAGCATCGATGCTGTGGCCAACAGCCGCACGAACCGGTTCATTTCACCGCAGAAATTGGAGAACGTTCCGGAAAAAGTGAAATTCAAATTTCAAACCAAACATCCTGGTGGTGTCATGATGTTTGGCTTGGTGGCGTCCAACGGTTTGAAAATGCCGCCTGTTTTCATTGATGCTGGAGTTAAAATGAATACCAAAGTGTATATCGGTATTTTAAAATAACCAAGTGCTTCCCTGGGTGAAGGCCAACTTCTCCGAGGACCAAAACGTTGTCCTACAGCAGGATGGAGCGCCGTGTCACTCGTCCAATCGAACCCAACAATGGTTGAACGATAACATGAAGTTTTGGCCGAAGGATTTGTGGCCCCCTAGCAGTCCAGATCTTAATCCGTTGGATTATTCGATTTGGGCATATGTTGAAGCACGAGCCTGCAAAACATCACACCCTAGTGTGAAAACCCTGAAGTCAACCAAAACAAGCACATGTCAGTCAATGTCGGAGGACTACGTCCGAAAGGCATGCTCTGGCTTCCGGCGTCGGCTTGAGGATGTTATTAATAAAAATGGAGGAAAAAGGACTTAAAAGGACTTTATAAAGATAACTGCACTCGAAATTTTTTATATTATTGCTTGAATTAGTTAAAAATGGGATTTGAAAGAAATAGAACGAATGTTTGCATTATTTTCTGCCGCACCCTGTATGAAACCAAATTCCTGGATTTCAAATTCCTGGGATGCGGCGCTTCTGGAAATTTAAAATTAATCCACTGAATGTAAACTAAGAAACAGATAAAAAACCGCTTACCAAGAAGTTGCTGATACTTTTCGACAGCCACATAGTTTTCGTTGGTGTGTATTCGCAAATTAGCCTGCATGTCAGCCGTGTTCCGAAAATCTTTCGAGTAAATATCCCACAGGAACGGTCGAATTCGGTGAGGTTTCATTTTATGTAGCACTCTTTAAAAAAACTTTTTATAATCATTTACCCAGAATCTGGGTAGATTTCACTCATCAAAGGAAAATCAGTTTACTCAGTTTTTGACAACTCCATATTGCTTGCAAAAATTAGTGCAATCTACTCAGCCACTCGGTAGATTCAAAATAGCGTGTAGGCCGCTTTGGAGCACTCGTGTCGGCTTCAGTCCATTGCCGAGCACTCATTCTGTTCGCTGGTGTGTTATAGTGAATCCAGGTTTCATTAACCGTTACCAATCGACGCCAACAGTCATTCCGATTCCGCATCAGCAAGTCTAAACCCTGTTTCGAAGTGCTCTCGCGTTGGTGTTTTTGGTCAGGAGTGAGCTGAGGCGGCACTCAGCGGCAGATTAACTTTTTCATATGCAGAATCTCGCCCATAATATAACGTGTGCGCTCAGTACTAATCTTTGTGGCATCTGCTAGCTCATGCACCTACACTTTCCGGTCAGCCAACACCATTTCATGAACTTTTTTGACATTGGAGCGTTTCCAGATGAAATCAGCCGGAAAGAGTCAAAATCTTGCACGACCCTCTTCGATTTGGATGAAACTTTGCACATGTCTTCAGAATTGGTGATGATAGATTTTTCGCGGGTTAAGGGAATTTGTTGACTCAAGACAAATTTTTCAAAAGGGCGTATGTGTTTTGTCATGCGTATTTTTCAAAAAATCATAACTCGAAAACCGTTGCTTTAATAAAATTGCGTCTGAGAAGAAGTCGTAGTTAATTAATTTGACTTTATGAAAACAATATGTACTTTGTAAAAAAAAACTTTTTTTCTTCAAAAAAATCAAAAATTAAAGTTTTTCAATTAACTTGTCAGTTAAATTTCTAAGTTTAGGCGAACACCGTCTCCCGATTTCACGAAAAGGTTTACAACAATGCTTTGTTTCGAGTTCCATTTCAAATCGTTTTACACTTTACGCTACTTATGAAAGACACTGTTAAACTGATGTCATGACTTTGTAATGTAATCCTTTTTATACGTACTAGTTACGCACTTTAGGTACTTTTTTGAAATATTGGTATGTGCAGGGGTATGCATGTAAATTATATTTTCTGTCAACACCAAAGGGAATGCATGAATAGGTTTAAATGGGCGTAACAATTGTATTCTTACTGGTATAAACAGTTTAACTAATTAAATACATTATGTTTCTGCCTGAACAAAATACGCTTGTACACTAACATGAATACTAATAATTTTTGTTTCGGGTGGGGTTTTTTGTATTGTAAGAAAAAGTTTTTGTGTGGTGTAAGAAAAATAGGGGAGTTGTTTGTTTGTTGGGGGTAAAAAAATATTTTTGTAAAATTGTATAATAGAAAAAATTTGGGGGGAAAAATTTAAGGGGGTTGTGTTCTGGCACCACTGCTGGGCAAGCAGACGAATTGCGTTGACATCTGGAAACGTCAAGGTATAGATAAAGAAACGGAAAAGGATAACAAACGTGTTTGAAGTAAGGATATCTGATACAGTATGATTCGATTGCATTTAATTTATAACTATTAGTTTTGTAACTAGACCTTGGTGAGCATTGGAGTTCATTTAGTGAATAGGAGGTCAGCGAACTTGGAATTAATTTACTTACTTACAGCTGCGTGCTTTCTTTAAGGGTAGCGTTGGTGAGAAAACGTAGTAGCCGGATGAGGGTTAGAATCTAGCCATGAATAATTGAATTTCGTTGAATTTAGGGTTGCCTTGCTGGTTCGGCCAAATTGCCTTGTTCTACTGCCAATAAGAGAGTGACGCTGGATAAGCCGGCTATAGGATAAGATATTGCTTCGGATAAGGTCAATTAAGGGAAGACTTAATGTAAGTTGGAATATCCTTTGTTTGAAAATAATTAATTGAGAAATATATTCATTCTAGCTTCGAGCTGCGAAATTAAAAATAAGAGTAGCTGCTACAAAGAATCTTCTGCCTATCCGAACAACCTCGAAGATTCATCCAAAAGATGTCACTGGACGGATTCGACTGTAAGAAGTGCGATCAGCCAAACACTAAAGACAACATGGTGATGTGCGGCGAATGTATGGAATGGTATCATCTAAGCAAATCATGCCTCCCATTTGCTTTCGTTCAAACATCGAAACCGAACAATGGGAAAAACTGTAGAAACGTACCTACGAAAAAGGCTACAACAAGCGTTCAAGCCCCGGAAGAGCCGACTGCTTTCATTTCGAAGAAGGATGAGATTAATAACGATTGTAAGGGTATAAGAGCTTCGTCAGCTACTGGTGCTATACCGAAGAATTTGTTGGTAAGGGGCGCATTTTCTGCAAATGATGGATCACTTAAACACCCAGAGAACCCTATACGAGCAGGTACAACGAACGGTTCGATACGATCTGGAGCTCTCAGTTCCCGAGCCGCTAGCGCAAATGGCGTTGGAGCGATTGAAAGAAAAGCAAGATTTGGAAATGCAGAAAATAGAAAATCAGCGCAAAGAAGTGGAAAAAGAGAAGGAGCGTTTACGGAAGGAAAAGGAGCTAGAAGAGCAGGAAAATGCCCTCGCCAGAAAGCAACTACAAATGTTAGAGCAATTTCTGGAAGAGAAGCATAGCCTGGAAGAGCAAATAGAGGAGGATGAAGCACATTCTCAACGGTCGTCTCGTAGCGGAACGTCTATGACACGGAAATGGTTGGCAGACCAACAGTCTTGAAAGAGAATTAGACGAATTTTGTTAGAATAGGAAGAAGAAGTAACATCGGACATAGAAGAACTTCCTGTAGCGGAATTAGCGATTGAAAGGAAAGTAGTTAAAAAAGCAGCCAAGATCAATTCTGCACACCAAGGTATAAACATAAATGCTGAAAACCTCCAAAGAAATGAGCGTGCTGCCGAAGCCAGTTTGGGAATTGATGGAAGAGAAGCACCTATCGCACAGCCGAGTGCGAACCAAATTGCCGCTAGACAACTATGGCCAAAAACTTTGCCGACATTCTCAGGTGACCCCGCAGAGTGGCCTATCTTCTACAGCAGCTATCTCGATTCAAACGCTGCCTGTAGATTTTCGTCGGTGGAAATATCATTCGATTAAGGGAATGTCTTAAAGGCTCAGCGCGTGAAGCAGTCGTGACAAAGTTGATGTTTCCACATGCGGTTCCTTCAATAATCGAAACTCTTCGTAGGCTATATGGACGACCAGAACTTCTGGTTAAGCTCCTGTTGGGGAAAGTTCGACACCTGGAAGCACCGAAACCCGAACGACTTGACAGTCTGATTAATTTTGGGATGGCAGTTCAACAACTGTGCGATCACCTAGAGGCCGCAAATTTGCGTAGTCATTTGACAAACCCTACATTGCTAGAAGAACTTGTAGAAAAAATTGCCAGCCACAGTAAAGCTCGACTGGGTTAGACACAAGCGAGCCTTCGAAAATCCATCGCTGAAAGAGTTCGGTGAGTTCATGGACAGGTTGGTTATAGACGCCAGTGAAGTTACTACTCTCACACAGCCGAAATGTGATGACTACCAAAAGGACAGAACGAAGCATAACCAGAAGGCACACATTTATGCCCACAATGAGAGCATCGAAATTCCCGAGAACAACCCAACGAGAACGCCTTGCCCGATTTGCATGAAACTTGATCACCGTGTTCGTAATTGCGAGCAATTCAAGCGAATGAACAACGAAGCACGTTTGCAGGCAGTTAATAGATACAGACTATGTGAGGTGTGCCTTTCTAACCACGGTAACTGGGCCTGTAAATCGAGATTATTCTGCAATATCGGTAATTGTCGAGCACGACATCATCCTCTGCTGCATCAAGAAGAAGCCGTGATCGTAGTACAAGCCGATTGCAAAGCACATCGGGTTCCAATAACAACCGTGTTATTCCGGGTGGTACCCGTCACCTTATACAATGGGAAAAAAAGTGTGGATACATTTGCTTTCCTCGATGAAGGCTCCTTGCACACCCTTTTAGACGATAGCATCACTCGCAGCCTCGGAGTGGTTGGAGTTCAAGAATCCTTGGAGCTAACGTGGACGTCAAGCATAGTTCGCGAGGAGAAAACATCGGAATGGGTCGATTTGATGATATCGGCAAGAGGAGGACAAAAAAGATACCAACTATCGGCCGTACACACTGTTCGTGCCCTCAACTTACCGAAACAAGACATGGATTTAAACAAAATTACCAAGCAGTTCAAACATCTAAATGATATTCCAATTTCCTCATTCCGGAATGCGGAACCAAAAGTACTCATAGGATTGCAGAATCTAGAACTGTTCTCACCGATTGAGAGTCGAATAGGTGAGCCTGGTGAACCTGTTGCAGTGAAGAGCGTGCTTGGCTGGACAATCTACGGGCCGTTTAGACAAAATCATGGCTCGAACCCGTTTCAAGGGCATCACGGATGCCGTGCGGAAAGCAAGCATGCGCTGAATGAGCTTATTTGACAACAGTTCATCCTGGAAGATAGTGGTGTCAGTCCTGTTGTACTGCCAATGTCAGCGGAAGATGCACGTGCTAAAGACATTTTGGAAAGAACGACGGTCCGTAAGAATGGACGATTTTTCACCGGCCTAATATGGAAAGACGATGATGTCTGCTTCCCCGAAAGTTTTCAAATGGCATTGAAAAGACTCAAAAATTTGGAATCAAGATTAGCTAATGACCCGGAGTTGCGTTGTAATGTGCATGAACAAATCAAAGATTACATTAAAAATAACTATGCGCATGTTGTAACGCAAGAAGAGCTAAAGGCGGCTAATTCTAGATGAGTGTGGTACCTGCCGCTTAACATAGTTACCCACCCACGGAAACCGGAAAAGAAGCGTCTTGTATGGGATGCAGCCGCGAAGGTTAACGGCGTTTCACTCAACTCTCAGCTACTGAAAGGGCCGGACTTGCTTGTTCTATTGCCAGGAGTTATCTGCAAGTTTCGGGAAAGGCGTATTGGATTTGGAGGAGATATCGAAAAGATTTTCCATCAAATTCGAATTATTCCAGAGGACACGCACTCGCAACGATTCCTATTCCGTTTCGATGCAACTCAACCACCAGATGTTTATATAATGGACGTTGCAACCTTTGGGGCCACTTGTTCACCATGCTCGGCACAGCATGTAATGCATCGGAACGCAGATGATAACGCGAAGGAATTCTCAGAAGGAGCAGCAGCAATAAAAGAAAAAAAACGTACATGGACGACTACTTCGACGCTGACACCCCAGAAGAAGCGTCAGAGAGAGCCACTCAAGTAAAACTGATTCATTCGCGATGTGGGTTTAACATGCGGAATTGGGTCAGCAACAGCACTGAAGTATTGCAAAGCTTAGGAGAAATAACCGGAAAAAAAATTACTCTCATTCGACTGTAGTAAAGAAGAAAAACATCAGCGAGTACTTGGAATAGCATGGGAACCTAAAAAGGATGTCTTTATATTCTCTACTAGCTGGCACAGCGACCTGGTCTCCGTACGTGTTCGAAGACCTCCGACCAACTAAACGAATCATTCTACGCATTGTGATGAGCCTCTTTGACCCGCTGGGGCTGCTTGCACCGTTCTTAATCCATGGTCGGATGTTGATACAAAACCTCTGGCAACTTGGCGTAGATTGGGACACCAAAGTGGGCAGTAAGGAGCTCGAGAAGTGGCGACGATGGGTCAATATGCTGCCGGAAATTAGTCGTCTGGAGATCCCTCGCTGCTACTTTGGGAATGCACCTCCCTCCTCGTATGACTCGTTGCAGTTGCACATCTTTACCGATGCCAGTGAGTTGGGCTACGGCTGTGCGGCATACTTTCGTATCGTGTACAACGGAATGGTGCGATGTTCGTTAGTGATGGCTCGCAGTAAGGTTGCACCGCTCAAGTATCTCTCCATCCCGAGGTTGGAGCTACAAGCAGCCGTCTTGGGAGCAAGAATGCTGTGTACTATTAGCGAAAATCATACCGTGCCTATCAACGAGAAGTACATCCACACCGATGCAGAGGTGGTTCTGGCTTGGATCCGTTCCCAACATCGTAACTATAAACAATTTGTCGCCCATCGAGTGGGAGAAATTCTGTCTCTAACTAAGCCCTACAATTGGAGACACGTGCCATCTAAGGAGAACTTGGCAGACTGTTTAACTAAATGGGGCAAGGATACAGCACCGGACTCGAACGGCAGGTGGCTTAATGGGAAAAACTCGTTCCTTTATCGTGACATGAACAGTTGGCCGAAGCAGAAGGAAATTACCGAAACTAAAGAGGAACTTAGGGCCTATATTCTATTGCACCATATATCAGTACCAGAAGGACTGCTAGACATAGCACGATTCTCGAAGTGGAGAGTGTTACTCAGGGCGGTGGCGCTAGCTCTTCGTTTTATATCAAGCTGCCGTCGTAAATTGGAAAAACTACCAATCGAGGTAGTGAAAGCTACGGAGAATCAACGAAGGTGCTTTACGCCAAAATGAATACTTTCGAGCAGAACATATTGTTTGGCGTCCAGCTCAGACCGATTGCTATCCAGATGAAATTAGAACACTGTTAAAAAAACGGGATGAATCTGAACCAAGCAAGTTGTTGAGTCTCGAGAAATCCAGCCCTCTTTACAAACTGTCTCCCTTTGCTGATCAATTTGGTGTCATCCGAGTAGAAGGACGGACAGCTAATGCAAGCTACGCCACATTCGACGCTCTCTTCCCAGTGATATTGCCGAATAATCACTCAATAACTAAGTTACTGCTCGACGACTACCATCGCCGATACGGCCATGCTAACCGTGAGACAGTAGTTAATGAGGTCCGTCAACGCTACCACATATTTAACTTGCGATCAACTATAGACAAAGCGATGAAGAGTTGTCAGCGCTGCAAAATAACAAAATGTCAACCCAGGAACCCTCGTATGGCTCCACTTCCTCTTGAGCGTTTAACGCCATATGTCCGATCGTTTAGTTATGTGGGCGTAGACTATCTTGGGCCTCTGGAGATATCAGTAGGACGTCGTAAAGAGAAGCGATACGTTGCCGTCTTCACCTGTCTAGTCACTCGTGCCGTACATTTAGAGGTAGCGCATAACCTTTCAACTGATTCTTGCATCATGGCTATACGGAGATTTGTTCGTAGGCGTGGACCACCGGTTGAGATATGGTCGGACAACGGGACCAACTTTGTTGGTGCTAGCAACGAATTGGCCGAGCAAATAAGGAACATCAACGGCGAATGTGCTGACACATTTACTGATGCACGCACCAAGTGGATGTTCAACCCCCCCTCTGCACCCCACATGGGTGGTGTGTGGGAACGGATGGTACGGAGCGTTAAAGAGGCAATGCGCGCGCTCGACGATGGGCGTAGACTGAATGACGAAATTCTACTGACAGTCTTAGCAGAAGCGGAAAGTTTCATCAATTCTCGGCCACTAACCTACATGCCCCAAGTATCAACGGATTCCGAAGCAATCACGCCCAATCATTTCATTCTGGGGAACTCATCTGGAGCTCAGGATCCATTAAGCACTCCAACGGACTTGGCCTCTGCATTGAGGAGCAGTTATCAGCGTTCACAATTCCTATCAGACGCGGTCTGGAATCGCTGGTTGAAGGAGTACTTCCCAATTTGAAAAGGATAAAATGGGGGGGGAGGAGGGGGGTGATGTGGCCGAAGGACATCGACGAACGTGGATACGAGGGAAAGTTCACCAAGTGATCTTGGGAAGTGATGGCAGGATCCGCCAAGCGATCGTGCGAACAGCTAGCGGCAAAGAGCTGAAACGTCCGGTTGTTAAGTTGGCGATCATGGAGGTAACTAACGGTGAACCCTATGTGGACCTTACTGGACTCCACCAGGATTCACAAGGCGGGGGATGTTCTGGCACCACTGCTGGGCAAGCAGACGAATTGCGTTGACATCTGGAAACGTCAAGGTATAGATAAAGAAACGGAAAAGTATAACAAACGTGTTTGAAGTAAGGATATCTGATACAGTATGATTCGATTGCATTTAATTTATAACTATTAGTTTTGTTACTAGATCTTGGTGAGCATTGGAGTTCATTTAGTGAATAGGAGGTCAGCGAACTTGGAATTAATTTACTTACTTATAGCTGTGTGCTTTCTTTAAGAGCAGCGTTGGTGAGAAAACGTAGTAGCCGGATGAGGGTTAGAATCTAGCCATGAATAATTGAATTTCGTTGAATTTAGGGTTGCTTTGCTGGTTCGGCCAAATAAGAGAGTGACGCTGGATAAGCCGGCTATAGGATAAGATATTGCTTCGGATAAGGTCAATTAAGGGAAGACTGAATGTAAGTTGGAATATCCTTTGTTTGAAAATAATTAATTGAGAAATATATTCATTCTAGCTTCGAGCTGCGAAATTAAAAATAAGAGTAGCTGCTACAAAGAATCTTCTGCCTATCCGAACAGATTCAATATTGAGCCAAGAAACTCCAGGTTGTTGACCGCATCCATTAAGGAGATCCAAAGCAGTTTGTAGAACTTCTAAGCATTTCTTAAGATTCTCGAGGATTTCGTAGATCTTAATGAATATTACAGCCTAGAATAAATCGAATAATTAAATATTTGTTCGAGGAAACTCATTTCTAACGCATTTTCTAATTCTTCTCATATTGATAACAGGTTGCTAGTGGGATCCGTCCCATCAATTAGAATTCCTCCAGTACTACTCCAAAGGTCATTTGAGGATAGCCATATTGAGTATCTAGACGAAGATTTCCAGCATGTCCTCCTTCCTTTAAATAATGACGAATCAACAGAATCTCACCATACTCATGATCATAAGGCAGAAGAAATAGGTTCGTATATACAGGTTTGACTCGCAACTGTTCATTGCATCGCGTTTCGTAAGGCCATTATTGGACAAAAACGGCTATCCTAAATCTAAAGGCAAGGCATCTGTGGGTTATTTGTTTTTTTTTGCAAGAAATTATGTTTTAAGTGACGCAAATAATGAAATCCTTGATTTAATTTGAGATTTAATCGATTTCTTCAATTTTTAATTGTTTTTTTTTTACATTCCTTAGATTATCAAGAACTTTACAACACCGAGCGACGACAGCACCGTCGTACTAAACGTCGACATCAAGATATGATTCGAGCAAAAAACATAAAAATTAAAAATCTGAAAAAGCAATTGAAGGCTAAACAAAGTAAAGACGCAAAGGACCGAAAACTAATCCGAAAAATTAAAAATAATCCGGTGCTCTATGAATCGATAATTAATGATTCCAAAAAAAAATATGGGCGAAGGTATACCCATATGCGCCCCTTTGTCACTGCGTTGAAATTAACTTGTGGAGTAGGATATAAGACATTGCGTCGATCGAAAGTTCTTTGCATGCCGCACCCAAAGACGGTATTGCGTTGGCAGGATGCTGTCAAGATCGCTCCCGGATTCAATCAAGAAATTATCGACAGGATGGAGATAGCAGCTCGGAACATGCCTTTTGAAGACAAAGTTCTAGCTTTGCTCATAGACGGGATGTCTTTGAAACCGATGCTGCAATACCATTCAGGATCTGATATATTTCATGGACTGCCGGATAATGGATTATTTCAGGAGTATGAAGACAACGATCCTGCCAAATTGGCAACAGAAGGAATAACTATAATGGTCCGAAGCATTCTCGGCCATTTTAAACAGGTTTGTAAAACTCTATGTTATTTCAGTTATCCTGATTTGTAGTAAAATAGTAGAACTAGTTTGTAAGATTAATAGCAAGGTTAAGGTGATACTGCTATTGCAAAATTTCAAGAGCAGAACTTTTGCAAAACATAATAATGAAATGGTTACTTCATACTAAATATTTTGTAGAAACAAAACAAATGGCAAGTAGCAATTTCACTGTTGGTTGAGCCTTGTGCTCTTAAAAATTTGCGCTATGGATCGCATAAAGCATCTATCATCTTAACTTTCACCCTGTGGATGAACCTGTATATGCGGATGTGGATGTGGATGTTGACTTTCTTTTACTATAAACCAACAATGTGGATGCTATGTATGTGACAAAGCCAATATAACAATGTATGCGGACATTAACATTCATCAAAATTAATAAATTTCATGCTCATTTTAGCAAAATAGCAAGTGATCTAAATAAAAAATAAACAAAAAACCATCCACTTTAGTCTTACTATAATTATTTTCGTTTACATACATTTTCAGGTCATAGGGTACTTCACAGCAAATGCTACTCTAGGCAGTTCCCTGCAGAAATCTCTCGTCTGTGATGCTATTAGACTGTTGCGGAAAGCAGGATATCATCCTGTTGTGCTGATCATGGACCAGCATCCGACGAACCAAAAAATGGCTGAGGATCTTGGAGTGACTGTCGAACATCCGGTTTTCAATGTAGACTCCGCTGAAATTGTGTGCATGTACGACAATCCACATCTTTTCAAATCGTTCAGAAACAACCTTTCGGCAAAGAATATACTTCTTGATGGAAATATTATTTCATATAAGTACATCAGAGATTTGTTTTACATCGATGCGATAAATGTGCCCAGAATCGTCCCGAATTTGAGTAGAAAGTCAATCATTCTACCACCGTTCAGTAAGATGAATGTAGCCCTAGCGACAAAAACAATCAGTAGAACGACGGCAAAAGGACTAAACTTCTACATCGAGGAAGGAAAAATCTCCCGAGAGGCTCTAGCAACAGCTTCGCTTGTCGAAAATATCGACAGTCTTTTCGACAGTTTCAATTCCAGATTTGAAATTGATAATGTGAAGGTTTGAAAAAAAAGATGAAATTTTTTGAAAGAAAAAATATGGTTTATTTCCATTTTAGCCATTGCGTGCTGCAATCTCAGATAAAAGCGATCACTGGAAGTTTTTACAAACATCCAAGGAATTACTTTTGCGGATTGTATTTGTTCCTGAAACCTCGTTCAACGCGTCTACGGTAAGTAAACTAAAAAGCATAAGAATCACATGAATCAAAATATCTGCTCGCATAAAAGTCCTATGCATACATTAATCCTTTAGAACATAGGACTGCTATAAGAAATCCCTAATAAGGACGCTCCCAATCTTAACTTGTTCACCTTAAGGAAACTTGACTATATAAATTAATTACAACATACTAAATGAAGTCTTGACCTTTTCCAATCTGAAAGGCATTGCAAGAGGCCCAAAAACTGACTACCATTCAACGATCACCGCCGTGTATTTCTGGATATATCCAAAATATTAACGCCGTCCGCTTACTATGGAATATAGTCAAAACTTTTCGCTTCACTCATATACCAATGAATAGAATATGCCAGGATCCATTGGAGAATGAGTTTGCCCGTATCAGAAGAGCCTGTGGTAACAATGATGCTCCAAATGCGTTTCAGTTTGGAGCTGCCTTGAAACTAGGTTGTGTTAAACGATCAATAGTCGAAGTGGCCAACATAAATCGTTCTGTAAACTGTGAGGATGACATGCTTGAACATATAATCGACGACGAAGACACGAGTATGAACATTGATGAAGAAGAAAAGGATCCTTTGGAATGTTCTGGTGCCGATCTACTGCGGTGCAGCTTCGATCCCATTCAATCCGACGACGGAATTCCCGATGCACCTGAACTCAATGCTTTAGTCTACATCATTGGGTTTGCTCTTTCTAAGTTACCTCATGACACATGCAGGACTAACATGAATTTGACTCATACAGATAAGCAAACGAATGATGAGTTTTATAAATTCACACGATTAAAACATCAGCTTAATGCGCTCCATTACCAATACCCCAATTCCGTTGCCTTAGAAATCGGTGTGACTCTTTTAGTAGCGTTTAAGCAGAAGTTCTTGAAGTTTTTCAATGAATCTCGAAAGCTGATTAAAACTCGACTAACGGAATATGTGAATTACGACGACTTTGAGTCAACACTGTGTCAAACGTGCTTCAACAATTTTCGTAACAGAATTCTAAACACGTTGTTTAAAGGACAGTTGACGAAATGGCAGAATACATTAACAAAACAAAGTCGTAAAAACGGGTTCCGGAGAAATGCGAAGGCCCGCCGAATGAACCTCGAAGAAATCAAGGGTACAGGAGAAAGAACGAAAAACTGCAAGAATACCAAACGACTAAAAATATTAAAAAAAAGTGCCACCAACTAGGAAAACTGGAAAAAATAGAAGAAAAACGGGGAATACTAACAACAACACCACAGGAAAAAGAAGGAACTTGAGGAGTAGAAGGGAAGATTGTAACGGTAATCGAGAATTATCTGGAACCGAATCTGAAACAACACCTGAAATTGTACCTAACCGAGAAGCACTGCCAGAACCTGCCAACCCCAGTTCGGATATGGAGAAAACACAATTAGTGATAGAAGCGCTTGAGAAATTGGTTGCGTCCTTTCCACCACAAGTAGATATCAACGTTCAAAACAGGTATTTTAATTTCAAGCAAAAAAAATAACAATTGCCACATGAGAATAGCATACTACATACATAGCATACATTCTTCTTCTTTTTTAGGGATTGCCATCACATTCCAATGGACGATATATTTTCGACATTTTCCAGATTTGAAGATGAACTTCAAAAATTATACAACAAGTACAAATATTATAATGAGAGGCATTTGGCTCATATTAAAAATTTGGTTTCCTGGCAAGTGGCCTCTAATATTATAACTGATGACCAGAAATATCGTATGCTGCTATTCCTAGAAGAAAAAATTGTTCCAGAGGAAGAAAAGGGACTGGTAAATTTGTGTGGTTTTCTTTTGTTTGTTTTAAGTAACTAATTTATTTATTATTTCAGACCGCAGATTTTACAACCTCTGTACTCCTCTATGAGTGGGCTCTTCGCATTTTTATGATGGCTCATAGATTCGACAATAGAGAAACTGCCATTAAACATATAAAACTTCAGGATGCAGCAGCTTTTCACGAAATGGCAAACAAGCAATGAAAGGTAATGATTCAGTTACATTTATATAACACACCTAAAACGCGTTATTATTTCAAAGGTTACAAGTTAAATACACCAATTCAAAAATATCCGTTGCACCATCTTCCCTTGCTGCCGTAGGAGGCACTCCCACTCTGACACCGACGTCTGGTCTTAGTCCACTGGACCCGTTGGAATCAATCACTAATATGCCACCAGGAAACTCACCACAGCCGATCGTAGCACCACATACAGTTCCACATGCTATCGATGCTCCACATGCTATGATGAGCAATCAGATGTCCGGTATGATCCAACAGCCGTTGATTTTCGCGAGTCCTCAAGCGAGATTATTGATTCCACAACAGCCATCGATTGCTACTGCAGGTCAACCAACACTTATTCCGATGCATCCGTTGATTCCACAAACAATAACTACTGTCCGAATCCGAATAGGCCATCAAAGGGCAAGGCTAAGCTCTAGTATTCCCAGTTCATCAACAATACCGATCGTTACCGGCGCAAACATCCCATCGGACAACAAGCGCGAAACATCAATGGTATAAGGGATCTGCAGACATCCGCGTTTTTTTTCGCCGCAGCAAAGAATAAAGGCTTCCCCAAACTGCAGCGTTTTATTTTGCCGCTGCCGCAACGAAAAAATCGCCGCGATAATATTACATGGCGGCTTATGGGAGCGCACAAATCAAGGCTAATAAAAAACGCACCGCGTCGGTTTGTGTGCTCCTATAAGCCAACATGTTATCTGCCGTGAAATGCATATCAGTCTCATCTTTGCTTGATTTTCTATTCATATGTGCTGATATGCGTTTCACGGCAGTAATCTCATTAAGACAATTTTTTCGCCGTGATTATTTGCTGCCGCGGCGGAAAAACGTTGCAGTTTGCGTAATCCTTTAAACAAAGCTTCCCCAAGTGGCATTGGCCCTGACTGTGATGGATTTCGGAGGCAGGCTAGAATACGTTCGTTCTTGCCCGTGGAACTGCAGGGCGAGAAGATTCTGACCACCTTTCCACCGGAGCTAATTCCACCATCCTTTCGTAAGAAAACCCGGAACGGATCGGTCGTCATTATTAGTAAATTTTTTCTTTTTTAAACCTTTAATTTCATCGTTGACAATAATTCTGTTCTTAATCTGATCTCTGTCATGTTTTAATTGAATTCTTTTACCCATTTGTAATTATTTACTGAGGCTGTTTTTTCGTGGTACGATACGTGTTTTGGAATGCGATTCAAATGCATTATCTCCCATAATCGTTTCTAGTTTTTTGAATTCTGTTTTGGAAGCTGCTGCTATTATTGTTATTCCGTATTCTAAATGATGTCGCACTAATGCTTTGTAATCCATAACATCTGTTCCGGATGAGCTCCACTTTTCTTTCTGCTAATCATTTTCAGTATGTTTATTTTCTTTTTCGTATTTCCTATTACAGTTTTAATTTGTGTTTTGTAATTAAGTTTGTGATCTATTTGTATTCCCAATACTTTGTGATTTTCTTTAATGGTTATCGGATTGTTATTTATATTGATATCTATGTTAGGATCAAATTTGTTTTTGAATACTATATTTCTAAACCTAGTTCTTTAAATGTTTCGTAGATTCTTTTTAGAAAATTATTCATTTTATTAGCCACTACTGCCGAACTAAAACCTTTTGCTATTGATGTGAAGTCATCTGCAAACTTAACACTTCGTCCTCTCTAACTATTGCTAACTATAACTATTTTTGTATAAATATTAAAGAGTATTGGGGATAATGGACAACCTTGTGGAAGACCGTGGTTTGTTATATGTGTTATTTCTGTGTTTTCATTTAGTTTTAGTATTATATTTCTTTATTTTAGATAAAAATATTTCCAGTTTACTATTTCGGTTTGTATTTTATATTGTTTTAGTGCGGCTAATAATTTATTGATATTTACATTGTCGAATGCTTTCGTCAGATCAATGAATGTTGCTATGATAACTTCTCCTTCTCGCTTTGCTTGATGTATTTCCGAAATTAATGCGTTGACACATGTTATGGCTGAAGCATGTTTTTTAAATCCAAATGAATTAGTTGGTAACAAATTATTTATGTTTAGGAATTCAACCAATCTGTTTTTAACGATACTGTTGATAAGTTTAAGAAGAATATTTAACATTGCTAGGGGCCGGTAAGAGTCAGATGCATTAGGGTCCTTCCCTGGTTTCAAAAGTGGAATTTTTATAGATCTCCCAATTGGAATTCTGCCGGTATCTAAGATTTCATTTAAAAGCTCTGTTATTCTTATTTTTAGGTTCAAATTCAATCGTTTTAAGATAAAAAATGAAAAATCGTCAACTTCAGAGGTTGTTGGTCTTTTTTCGCTATTAATGATTTTGTGAATTTCTAAGAAATTTATTTTTATTTGTCTGTCTGTCGGTGTTGGAATGAATTGTATTTCTATTATGTTCGGAAAGGTTATCCGTGAGTAGGTTATAATTGTTCTTTGAGGGGCGACCACCATTGATCATTTTTACTGTATCCCATAATAGTTTTTGGTTCATGTCTGCGTTAATTGATGCTGTCAATTCTTTCCAATTTTTTCTCTTTTCGATTCTTATTTCTCTTTTAAGAATTGCTCTTGTTCTCTTAAATGCAATAAAATTATCATATGTTTGGTTTGTATAAAAAAAAATCGACCAGTTTCTGATTTTTTTCCTTCCACAACTGTTCTATTTGGGTGTTTTTGATTTTTGATTGTTATCTATGGAAAATTTTGATGATTGATTTTTTTCTTCTCTAATGTGCAGGAGATCTTCTGGTGTGTGGATCATTTGGGGCTGTAGAGTGTTTATTTTGTTTATTGCTTGATTTTTATTCAAATATGGTGTACTATGTTGATATGGTGTTGCCGAGTTATCTATTTCAATTTTAATTACTTTATGATTGCTAAAAAATCTTCATTAAGTACTTTCCATTCTATTTTACTAGCTAGTGTTGAGGTGGCTAAAGTTAGATCTATTGCTGAAGGGATTGTGTCAGGTGGTTTAATGAGCGTACTCGTACCATCGTTCATTATAATCAAATCTCTATTTTCTATTAGATGTTTTATGAGCTCTCCTCTCGAACAGTTTGGGTGAAATGGATTCCAGATGATGTTTTTTTTTTTCTTTATTTTACGTCGGCCTATTTCGTCACATGGTGACAATCATCCAGATGATGTTGTGGGCACTAAAATTGCCTGCTAATATTGTAGGTTTATTTAAGAGCTCAATGGTATCTAGAATTTTTTTTAGTTGTGGTTTTATATCAGTGTTATTAACCGGTACTGGTGGAATGCGAATAGAAACAATTAGCATTTTAGGTGCTGTATTTTTGGTTTCAATAGCGATGGCTTCAATTGATTTTAGTTCTGGTAACCTAACTTGCTTAAAACTGATTTCTTTGTTAATTAGAAACCCGACCCCTTCGTAACCTGTTGGTCGTACTTCTGTTATAAATGTATATCCTGTAAATTTGTATGTTTCATTAGGTTTTAACCATATCTCGTTAAGAATAGCTATGTCAATTTTTTCTCGATTAATAAACTGTTTGATCAATTCACGAGTATTCATTGACCTGATACTTGTAACGTTATTTTGGATGATTTTTAATTTTCTGTTATGTTGTAAGTCTATTTTCAAATTGGATTAATTATTGCATTTAGTTCATTGCTTATGTTTATTAATAACAAATCTTGTTCTATTGTGTCTGTTTTTTGTGTGTTCTGACTAATGTGGAGTTGAATGGCTTTAATCTGGTCTACTATGTTTTTCAATTTTAATTGTTTGATTATTTCGTTTTTTATTTGTTGTGTGATTCTTTCTATTTCTGTTGATCTGTATGGGTTTGCTTGGAAAATGTGTTCTGGTTCAGGAATATTTTCTGCTTGTGGGAATGTGTATTTGTGTTGTATGTTTTTCTTTTTGTCTTTTTATGGTTGTGTAAAGTTATTTGAGAGGGTTTCATCTTCAATAACAGGGAGTGAGGGAAACTGTTTTTGTGAATCAAGTCGATATTGAGCTGAGCTCTTGTTAATTCTGGGATACTTTCTAGTTGCTTCAAAAAATGAAGTTTTGTTTACTGCCATGTAAAATCTGATTTTGTCTTGTCTGTTTCTTTCTGGACATTCTTTGTCGTCAGCTTTATGTTCACCTCTGCAATTCACACATGTAGACGTTTCGAATTCACAATCCTTTGCTGTATGTTCCTTTCCACAGTTATTACATCGAGGATTCTGTGATTTACAAAATTTATTCAGATCGCCATAACGCCAGCATTTGTTGCATATCTTTAACGGAAATGCTGGTATTCCATAGATCAAAATTGAATCTGGAAGATGCTGTCCTTTCACGTAAATTTTTATTGAGTATGTTGGAGCATATTTGTTGTCAGCTACTTTTCTGTTAATTCGCTCCACCGTGTGAATTTTTATGTTACCAGATGAAATGTTATTCAAGAGAGATGAGGGAACATTTCGTTCCACCCCTATGCTCTCCCTGAAGCGCCCTGAGACAAACACCGTGTATCCAAGTTCTTCTGTGAGTAATTTAGAATTTATTAGATTTTCTGCTTCTCGTGGTTTTGTGTATGTTATTTGAAATCGACCTCGTCCTACTGACTTCATTTCTTGATAATTTTTAACGCCAATGCAGCATTTCCGCTACTTCCATTGGGTGTGGGTACTTCCTGAGTCGTTTCCTTTCCAGTTCCATTTTCGTCTTTTTTTCTTCTTTTCAATGATGAATGTTGTGTAGGTAGTATTCTTAGTCCAATTGTCTGTGTACTGTCCATCTACTTTGTCTTTGTTTTTCTTAGTAGCATTCACTGTGCTTTTTTTTAATGTAAGTAGTAAAAAAATTACCGGAACTTGTCAAATTTTACCGAAATCCGTTAAATAGGATTACCAAACGTTCAGCTGTTGAAAGTTCGGTAAAAAATTACCGAATACTGTAAAATATTTGAATGGTTTTGAATGGTTGAATTTGAATGGTTCACTGTTGTAGAACCCCTAAGTCCGAAGTACACCTTGCTGTCTGCACCTTGCTATACACTCTTGCGCTTTTCAGTACCTTTCGGTACTAGTATCTCTGTCTTCGTTTTGATTCGCTGTTATTTTGACACAATATTTGAGGGTGTGTTGGTGTGAGTTACATTATTAAGGGCGAATCATTAAGCTTGGGACCGAGCTTGGGATCGGTATGCTAGTACTTCCCGAGCCAAACAATATATTGATTTCCTTCATGATTATCCCGCCGCTGATATTACCGGCGGGTGAGGTGTGAATGTGGTTCACCTCCCCGTGGTGCACATTGGAAACTTTAAGCTCCCCTTAATGGCTAAAGGAACTACGGAGGGAGTGTCATCGGGCGCATTGGGGAGGATGTCAGTAAAACCAACAATCAATATGAAACTAGCGATTTGAAATTGGTTCACTGTTGTAGAACCCCTAGATCCGAAGTACACCTTGTCGTCTGCACCTTGTTATACACTCTTGCGTTTTTCATTACCTTTCGATACTAGTATTTTTGCCTTTGTTTTGATTCGCTTTGTTATTTTGACAGAATATTTGAGGGTGTGTTGGTGCTAGTTACGTTATTAGGGGCGCATCATTATGCTTGGGACCGAGCTTGTGACCGGTGTGCTAGCTCTTCCTGAGCCAAAAATTATATTCATTTTCTTCAGGACTATCCAGCCTGCTGGTAAAACCCCAACTATGATAACTGGCTGCGAAAAGGATAACGAGTGGTACTGTTGCATTCGGGCTGGCTCCTGTGTCGTCTCCCTCAGTACTGCCGGGTGACACCGAGCAGGAAATGGCGAGGTTCCAGCGGCACAGCTTGTCTTCGTCCCATTGAAACCTTGGCAGGCATCCAGTACGTTCCATTCTCCACTGCCCGACCTCAACAGTCGGGCGGGAGTAGGCTCAGATGTCCCTATACCTGACTTACGCTGATCAGGCTCTAAACACGGTTCCCCACGAAAAGCCGTGTCAACCCTCGCATGGCCTCCCTGCTCGCCTTCAAGCTTGGATAGACAACCATGGGATCACTATAGTGACTATTCCACGTGAGCTTGGATAACGGCTTGAGGGAGACCCAACAGAATGGAGGGTAATACCTCAGGAACAACCAAACCCCAGGAGGAAGCGCATCCGTTTGCTATAGGTGGCCTAGTGAGGTCCGCGCCACTTAAAATGGTGGGGTATGGCGTGTCCGACACTTGCGGAAGTGCCACGGCATCGGAAGCAGGATCCACCAAGCTCGACGGGGCCATGGATGGGCCAGCACTCATCCGGGCCATGGATAGGATGCAGGAAACCCTTCCTAAAATAGTGGAGGTGTGATGATTCGTTGGTTTGTATAAAAATTCGTGGTAAACTTTTACAGATTTCTGCAAAAAATGTATGGCTAAAACGTGACAATCCGTACAAAAAAAATTGAAGGTCCATACAAAACACGTGACAAGGGGGGGTTATAAAAAGTCACTTATTGCGTGACATAATTAATGGACGTTCCCCAATAGGCATTTTCATAAAAGAGGATGTAGAGTGCTTGACGTGGAACAAGAGGTATTCGAAAGACCACTAGAGCCGTAGCTATGGTTATGTGGCAAAGAGAATGAGACAAATCTAACAAAGGTCGGTGGACCCACCGACTAATCCCGGAATTCTCCGGATGAGTTGGTAGGCGACACGGTGAAGTGAAGTTCCACTTGACGTAGATTTTGTCAGGCCATTTTGTTTCAGACAATATCTGCGCAAATATGGGCATGCACAATCCTCCGCATGCACCGAGTGCGCGGGAGTTGAGGAAACTGCGGAACATCTGTTCTTCGCATGTCCTCGCTTCGACGGCGCGAGATCCGGCATGATAGCCGTAAGCGGTCACGAAACGACTCCGGATAATTTGGTCCAGAGGATGTGCCAAGACCGGGACATCTGGGGCGCGGTGTGCATAGCAGCCTCCCCGATTGTCCTCGATCTCCAACAATACTGGCGAAACGACCAACAGGTCGTCCCTGCAGGTCGCAGGGACCACCTAACTACTAAAGCCCTGAGTTTTTAGACTTAGTGGGTGCTTAACAAGCACAACAGCCCCCTCCCCGAAGTAACACCGAAAGGTGGTTTCGGGGAGGGTCCAGGGCTTAAGGCGCGGGTGGGTTTTTAGTGGGTCGAGGAGTTGGCACCCTCATCCCCACACCCTGAGTTCTTCAGGAGTCTGGTTGCAGATTTTCCATCCCGTCTAAAAAAAGCCACACGTCAAAATATTAAAACATTAACAATCGAGGAATCTTTCGACGGAAACTTATAGAAAACATAACGATTTTTGAAGCGGGCACTTTTTTTTTGCCACGGTTTTTTTTTCAATACTAATTGACTTTTTACTTCTTTTAGTCGAACTCTTTTTTTATTATGATTCCATAAGTAAAACTTGAAAAGAATATTAAAAATAAGATATCAAAAAAACAACATCGTGTTTACTTTAATTTGAACCAAATAAATGAGAGAAATTTAAAAAATGATGAGGTGGGCACTTTATTTTGCCTATCAGTGTAACACAGTGTTAAACACGTTTTTTTAATGTTAATCAAGGTATGGTGATTCTCAGCCCACACATGAGGGGTCTTTGAGTTCTCTGCATCCCTATTAAGTATGTGTGGGACTAACATCCCCTCCCACTCCCAAAGTTGAAGGACGGGTCAGGTTGTTGGAGAGGGGATGTGGGGGGGTGGGGGGGGGGGGTGGGAAACAAAATAGGGGGGGGGGGGGGGGCGGGGAGGAGTTTTGGGGGTACTAGGGGGGCGGGGTGGGGGTCGTGAAAAGAAGTGTGTTTTTTTTTTTTTTTTTTTTTTTTTTTTTTTTTAACTCTTTATTTATTCCAAATTTTTACATTATTTTACATTCATATATTAACCTAGGTGATCCTGCTAAGTAATAAACATTTCAACCTTATATGCTATCATTTATATCTAATTGTGTTAATATTATTTTTACTTTGTCTATTCAGTATTTTTTTTTTTAACAGGGTTCCTTTTGCCTGCGTGTAAGAATAATTATTGATTTCTTAAAACTAGTTCTTATCTATAGAGAGAATTGATCATTGCAATTGAAGACTGCAATGATTTTTGTCTAAAATTATGAATTATTTTGTTGGACATTTCTTCTAGAGTCTCAACGTTTGAAATTCTATGTAATTCAATAGTACTGAACCAGGGTGGCAGCTTCAAAATCATTTTCAGAACTTTGTTCTGAATCCTTTGAAGTGCTTTTTTCCTAGTAGCACAACAACTAGACCATATTGGCACAGCATAAAGCATGGCCGGTCTAAAGATTTGTTTGAATATTAGAAGTTTGTTCTTCAAACAAAGTTTGGATTTTCTGTTTATAAGAGGATATAAACATTTTATATATTTATTACATTTGGCTTGAATGCCCTCAATGTGATCTTTAAAAGTTAATTTTTGATCAAGTATCAGTCCAAGATATTTTACTTGATTTGACCAAGAAATTGGAACTCCGTTCATAGTGACCATATGACTATTACTTGGTTTCAAAAATGCAGCTCTAGGCTTGTGTGGGAATATTATAAGTTGAGTTTTGGAAGCATTAGGAGAAATCTTCCATTTTTGAAAATAATCTGTAAAAATGTCCAAGCTTTTTTGTAGCCTCCTGGATATAACACGAAGACTTTTTCCTTTAGCGGAAATGCCTGTGTCATCAGCAAAGCAAGATTTTTGACAGCCCTGAGGTAAATCAGGGAGATCTGAAGTGAAAATGTTATAAAGTATTGGCCCAAGAATGCTACCTTGAGGAACACCAGCTCTGACAGGCAATTGATCAGATTTAGAATTCTGATAATTTACTTGCAAAGTTCTATCAGTTAAGTAGTTTTGAACTAATTTCATGATATAAAGCGGAAAATTGAACTTTTTCAGTTTCGCAATCAAACCTTCATGCCAAACACTGTCGAATGCTTTTTCTATGTCTAGAAGAGCAACTCCAGTGGAGCAGCCTTCAGCTTTGTTTGAACGAATTAAATTTGTAACTCTCAAAAGTTGATGCGTAGTTGAATGCCCATGGCGAAATCCAAACTGTTCATCAGCAAAAATTGAGTTTGTATTGATGTGAAGCATCATTCTGTTCAAAATTATTTTTTCAAAAAGCTTACTTATTGAAGAAAGCAAACTGATTGGTCGGTAGCTAGAAGCTTCAGCCGGATTTTTGTCTGGCTTCAAAATAGGTACGACTTTTGCATTTTTCCATTTATCTGGAAAGTATGCCAGATGAAAACATCTGTTAAATAGTTTTACCAAGAAAGACAAAGTACTCTCAGGGAGTTTTTTGATGAGGATATAGAAAATTCCATCATCACCTGGTGCTTTCATATTTTGAAATTTTTTAGTTATAGTTTTTACTTCATCCAAATCAGTTCCCCAAGAATCATCAAAAATATTTTCTTGTGAGAAAATATTCAGATACTCCCTGGAAACTTGATCCTCAATAGGACTTGTAAGACCCAAACTGAAATTATGGGAGCTCTCAAACTGCTTAACAAGTTTTTGAGCTTTTTCCGCATTTGTGAGCAAAATTTTATCACCTTCCTTAAGCGCTGGTATAGGCTTTTGAGGTTTTTTCAATATTTTAGAGAGTTTCCAGAAAGGTTTGGAACTCGGATCTAATTTTGACACATTATTTTCAAAATGTTTGTTCCTCAGGGCAGAGAAGCGTTTTTTAATTTGTTTTTGTAAATCTCGCCATATGACTTTCATAGCGGGATCACGTGTTCTTTGATATTGACGCCTACGTACATTTTTCAGACGAATCAAAAGCTGAAGATCGTCATCAATTATAACTGAATCGAATTTAACCTCGCATTTTGGCATTGAAGCAGCTCTTGCTCTATTTATTGAGAAAGCCAGAGATTCAAGAGCATTATTAATTTCATTTTTTGTTTGCAATGGAACATTAGGATCAAAGTTGTGTTCCATAGATGTTCGATATTGATCCCAATTAGCTCTATGGTAGTTGAAAGTAGAACTGATGGAATTAGAAATGATTTCTTGAGATATTTCAAATGTAACTGGAAGGTGATCAGAACCAAAGTCAGCATGGGTAATCAATTGACTACAAAGTTGACATGAATCAGTTAGGACCAAATCAATAGTTGAGGGATTTCTGGCTGAAGAAAAGCAAGTTGGGCTGTTTGGGTATTGAATAGTGTAGTAGCCTGCGGAACAATGATCAAAAAGTATATTACCATTGGCATTGCTTTGCGAATTATTCCATGAGCGGTGTTTTGCATTGAAATCACCAATAACGAAGAATTTAGACCTATGACGGGTAAGTTTCTGGAGGTCACCCTTGAGCCAGTTCTTTTGCTGACCAGTGCATTGGAAAGGCAAGTAGGCAGCTATAAAAGTAAATTGGCCAAATTTTGTTTCAACTGAAACCCCCAAAGTTTCAAAAACTTTGGTTTCAAATGAAGAAAGAATGTGATGTTTGATACGCCTATGGACAATGATGGCAACGCCACCACCAGCTCCATTCAGGCGATCATTTCGGTAGACAAAATAATTTGGATCTCTTTTGACCTTATGGGCAGGTTTGAGATAAGTCTCAGTTATAACAGCAATATGCACGTTATGAACTCTTAAAAAATTAAATAGCTCATCCTCGTTATCTCTGATGGATCGAGCATTCCAATTCAAAATATTTAATGACTTAAAATCCATTACTGAACTTCAATGTCATGACAATATTATTGGCAAATTTAATACCAGTTTGGATAGCTTCAAACATGGAATTAGTTTTTAGCATATCGGTTATCATGTCGATTAACGATTGCTGTAAAAATTCTAATTTAGGAGCGGATATGTTACCTAAATCAAATTCATCCGAAGTCCCGTGGGAATTTTGGTTTTGGTTTCTACCCGCTGCAACGGCAGCGTAGGTAGGTCCATTTACATGTTGAACATTGTTAACAACACGGTTGGGTAGGAATGTAGGGTTTGAAGATTGAACCCTGTTGGTACCTGCAGGTATCGAAATAGTATTTACTCCTCGTTGAGCGTTTGAAGTTACAGTTGCGGATGGAAAAACCTGTCCGCTGTTTCTACCGACGGTTTGGTAGGAATTAGTTCTTTGCTGATCGTTGTTAACAGCAGCAGAATGGGTAGTAGCTGGTCGGGAACGTATATTGTTTCCTACCTGGCGTTTAGAGCGTGACTGCAAAATTGCTTTGCGAGTCTTGCACTCCCAAAAATTTGATTTATGGTTTTCACCACAATTTGAACATTTGAATTTTTGAGGATCTTCCTTCACAGGACATTCGTCCTTAGTATGTGAGGAATCACCACAATTCATGCATTTACCAACCATATGGCAATGCTTTGTTCCGTGACCCCAACCCTGGCACTTACGGCATTGGGTGAGGCTTTGGAAATTGGCTCCAGTCTTCCTGAAATGTTCCCACTTCACTCTGACATGGAGCAAAAGGCTTGCTTTTTCTAAAGCCTTAAGGTTGTTAAGTTCACTTGCCTTGAAGTGAACTAAGTAGAGATCGTTTGAAATCCCTTTGCGAGAATCGCCAGGCCGGGATTTCATTTTCATCTTAATTACTTGGACTGGGCTAATTCCAAGTAATTTTATTAACTCGTCTTTAATTTCATCGAGAGATTCACCACTGGGCAGTCCTTTCAAGACAACCTTGAAAAGACGCTCAGCTTTGGAACGAAAGGGTGAGTTATGTCAGTGATATAACTGCAAAGTTGACGTTGGACTGCTTGTTGATGTGAAGAAATTGATGCCATCGAATTGATAAATTAATATTATATTTTATTCAGGCTAAAGAACCATGACACCCTACACTCTTAGAAAACATCATGTAAATTTAAATCTTCTTGGATGCACATATAAGCAGCGGCCCGTAACACAGAAATTTGCACCTGTTTTTAAATATACAAGACAATAATAATGCAAAAACAAATGCTTCATGATGCCCGTTTCGATCCCAAGGACCTAGTTCTAGTTGTCATCAGAACAATTCAAAATTCGGTAATCAAATTAAATAAAAGAAAAAGTTCTTCAACTTTATCCATTATAGTGGTATAAATAAGCGCAATCTTAACCTGTGGGATCAATTTGGTTCCTTCATCTCCAAATGCGAGGTCTCCTCCTGCATTCACCTCCAAAATAAGATTTTTTTTAAATTCAATTAGCTAGTTGACCATCGCCAAAAAAGTTGTCGCATGTGCAGATTGATGAATGCCAAAAGCTTATGAACTCGTGCTAAGCAGCGTTTTTGTTTGCAAGTCTTCATATCTTATATGCAAGAATTACTATAACGTGCAATGATAATCATTCTGTTAAATATTTTATTTAACGGTGAGCATTCGTTTTAAAATCGATCACGAAAGAGAACAAATTTTAACGAGTACCTTGTCGTGACGTGTGCAACCGACTGCGTTCAAAATAGGTCTGATGTTGTTGTTTCACGATTTCATATCTCAGTATAAAGTGGGTATTTTTTAACGTATTACGGATTTAGATTTGAAGTGTTCAAATATATTCTAGAAGCTGTTGTAAATTTAGCATCCGGAACATGAGTTTCGCTGTGAAAAGTATTTATTATTTTTGGATTCATGTTAGTATTTAACAATACAGCAAATTACAGAACATACAATTGAGTAATATTTATCATTGAGTTTTTAAGAATTTAAGTGCCACAAGGATGACATCACTCGTAATATTCATTATTGTTAAGAGTGTAAAGGGTGTATTCGATAAAAATGGCACACAGAAAATCTTCTGTAACTTTTGAATCGTATGAGTAAAAAACATAGAAATTTGAGTAGATCTTATCTATAGTGTATTATTTACATCTGCCAAGTTTCATAGTTATACATTCAGTAGTTCCAGTCATGTCGTCGAAACAAGAAATTGTCCGTGAGAAAATTTTGTGCACTCACAATCAAAATCCAGGGGCGTCCCACCGGTGGATTGCTAAAAGGCTTGGAATTGCAAATACAACTGTGTCTCGTGTAATAAGAACCTTCAAGGAGCGTCTGAGTGTCCAAAAGAAGGAAGGGAGTGGTCGTAAAAGTGGTCCAATGGACAGTAAAATGGCCAGGAAAGTCGTACAACAATTCAAGAACCGTCCAAACATGTCAATTCGAGATGTCGCTAAAAAGTCTAAGGTGTCAGTCGGTTCTGTGCAGAAAACCATGAAGCGTGCTGGGTTACATGTTTACAAAGTGCAAAAAGCCCCAAACCGGAATGAAAAACAAAACATCACTGCGAAAACCCGCGCCCGGAAACTTTACACGAAGCTGCTCACCAAATCCGGTTGCATCGTGATGGATGATGAAACATACGTCAAGGCCGACTTCCGTCAACTTCCTGGGCAAGAATATTTCGTTGCCAAGTCGAAGTTCGATGTTCCGGAGGATGTTCGAAAGAAGAAACTATCGAAATTTGCAAAGAAGTTTCTAATCTGGCAGGCGATTTGCGGATGTGGTGAAATAAGTGCTCCCTTCATCACTTCCGGAACAATAAACGGTAGAGTGCCTTAAGAAGCGTCTCTTGCCATTCATTAAGAAGCACAAAGGATCAACTCTGTTTTGGCCTGATCTAGCATCCTGCCACTACGCTCGAAACGAATTGGAGTGGTACCGAGCCAACGGAGTCAATTTTGTGCCAAAGGATATGAACCCACCAAATTCACCGGAACTTCATCCAATTGAAAAATTCTGGGCAATTATGAAAACGGAACTTTGCAAACATCCCAAAACTATAAAAACAGAGCTAGAATTGAAGAAAATTTGGGTAAAAACAACAAAAACACTGGGAAAATCGGTTGTACAAAATTTGATGGGTGGAGTGAAAAGGAAGGTGCGGGCATTCGGGATGGGAGACGAAATTGAATAAAACAAATGTTGTAAATCAAAACTCATTAGTAGTTCTTCATTCCCTGAAAATTTCAAGAAAATCCGATAATCAGTTTAATTTTGATGAGTATATATGTGTGTGCCATTTTTATCGAATACACCCTTTATGCTATTGGTTTGTGAGGCTCCGTTCCTTCTTCTATTGGTTCTCCACGAAAATTTATAGAAACTGCAGTTTGGCTCGAATTAACTGTTAATAATAGTTTGTTTGTTGAATGTCCAACGTGCTTGCTAGTGTTTAATGGGTCCTTTGTTTACGGAGGGAACATGGTTCATAATTAAAATGTTCTTCTCAGTCTTCTTGAGTTGCAGGACGGCCTGAGTGTTTGGCAGCATGTAATATTACGATAAAAATGGGCATTTACACCATCTTCAACTGTAGATTGTTCAGACTGGCAAAAAAAAATGCAATTGCAGTTTTTTCAATCATACACGGAAAAAAATCCGTTCTCATATTCCAGAACAAAAAATCACGACATCGTGAACAAACATCAATTCCAAATATGTGACTTTCTACTCATAAACGTGATTCCTTAAATCCTATTTCCATGAAAAGAATCACGATGTCGTGAACTCAATTCATGTCTGTTTGGCATTTCGTAACACAATAAATATGACTGGGAATCATGATACTCGATCATAATAACGTGAACTCTTAAATCGATTTGCGTGATTTTGTTCCTCTTTTCGTGAACGTTGTTCATGAACTGTCATTTTATTGTAACGCTTGTAAAAACTCTAGTCAGTCATTGTTGTGGGGTGTAAACGAAAGTGAAATTTTTAAAATTTTTTTGGAGTGGAGTACGAGAAAAAATTTTTGGGGGTTTTTTTTGGGGGGGGGGGGGGGGGGGGGGGGGGGGAAAAAGGAGGGGGGTTTTTTGTGTTGTGTGGGGGGGGGGGCAGAAAAGCTATTATTTTTTTTTATGTTTATTTTTATTTGTTACAGTTTGTTTGTTTTTGGCTTAGGTATGGCGGTTGGAATTTTTTTTTATTTAAATAACTAAATCTATGTATATTTATAATTATTAAATTTTTTAATTTTATTTTTTTTTTTTTTTATTATTTTATTTTTTTTTTTTTTTTTTTTTTATTTTTTTTTGGCAGCCCTAAGTTTGCACCTTTAAACTGAAGGAATGTTCCATGAAAAATTGAAATTCGTTCCATAAAAAACGTATTTCTGACCCATAAAGCTCTGATGAAAATCCATAACAAAATTAAAATGATCCATAAAATACAGCAATGTGATCCATACTTTATGTAAATTTTAGCAATAAAATGTCAAAAATGTACCGTTATATATCTAGGCTATGATCCATAAAATTGTACCGATTACCCATAAACATATTGCAAATTATCCATAAAAGGTTCAATAACTTTCCTTAAACTTGTAAAATTGATCCTTAGAATGTAACGTTTGTGAACTAAAATATATGCACATGATCAATAAATTATTGAAAATATTCCATAAATAAATCGCCAATGATCCATAAAAGGTTTGAAAATGAACCATAAACTTCTAAATATGGTCCATAGCAAATAAATTTTGTGCACTTAAATTAATATGTATGATCCATAAATTATGCCGGAGTTTTCCGATTTTGGGTACAAATTTTTATAAATTTTAACTACAGGGAAATCGATCCTTGACTGCACTACTACTCCGATTTATTAACATGTCCGTTTCTTTAGCAATGCAGCTTAAATATTGCTGTAAAAGAAGGATCACTTTGGAGAAGATTTTTAATTTTCAGAAAGCTGACTTACTTTTGCGATCTCACGTTCTTTTACGACCGCAACTGTGACATTTGTTTCCCAATAAATTTGGTTAACAGCACTCGTGCACGTAAAGAACTACGGCAGCCCTATGTTTGCACCTTTAAAACTGAAGAAATGATCCATGAAAAATTGAAAATCGTTCTAGAAAAAACGCATTCTTGACCCATAAGACTCTGGTGAAAACCCACAAAAAAATAAAATAGAAATGATCCGTAAAATTCATCAATTTGATCCATTCTTTTAACAAAATTTAGCAATAAAATATCAAAAATTAACCGTTTTATATCAAGGGAAGAATATCTAAAAAATTTTGGATTTCCGATTAACACATTGCAAATGATTCTTAAAAGGTTCAATATTTTTCCTGAAACTTGCAAAATTGATCCACAGAATGTAACATATGTGCGTATCATCTATTAATTATTGTAAATGTTCCATAAATAAATTGCCAGGGACCCCTGATAGTTTGTATAACAAATCATAGTCTTCAAAAAATGATTCATAACAAACCAACTTTGTAAACTTAACATTGTTTGATCTCCCCGCAACTGCGACACATTTTGTCAAGAAATTTGGTAAAGAGCTCTTCTGCACATAAAGAACTTCAGGTCAAATTTATGACTTGATTATACTGTTGTTTTAGAAAATTTGATAAAAATTATGCCGGGCAGACGCTTGCTATCCAACTCGCTGTCGCTCATCGGACCAAACTAAAAAAAACATCCTCTGTTTGCATTATACCGGGCAAATGCTTGAATCAGCCGTTTGCCTGGAATCTAATCTACGCCATGTTAACACTTCGGATGTCGGAAACATCGATCGTTTAGTTCTTCAATCCTCAACACGGCTACGCAAAAACTCCGCAATCCTTCTTTAGCAGTAATACTATATCCGGATACCTGAAAGAACGGACATGTAACTAAATTTGAGTAGTAACGCAGTTGGAGATCAATTTTACAATCTTTAAGGATCAAAATTTAAAAAAAAGTGCCCCAACCTGGAAAAATGCAGGCATAATTTATGGATCATACCATATGGTTTAGCGAACAAAACTGATTTACTATGCATCATTATTATAAGCTTATGGTTCATTATTCATCATTCTATGGATCATTGGCAATTTATTTATGGAAAATTTCAAATACCTTATGGAACATGCGAATATATTTTATTGCACAAAGGATACATTCTATGGATCAATTTTACAAGTTTAAGGAAAGTTATTGAACCTTTTATGGATAATTTGCAATATGTTTATGGGTAATCGGTACAATTTTATGGATCATAGCCTAGATATATAACGGTACATTTTTGAGATTTTATTGCTAAAACTTACATAAAGTATGGATCACATTGCTGTATTTTATGGATCATTTCTATTTTTTTATGGATTTTCACCAGAGTCTTATGGGTAAAAAATGCGTTTTTCGTGGCACGATTTTCAATTTTTTATGGATCGTTTATTACTTTTTATATGCAAAAGTACGTTTGCCGCGCATGATTCAGAAAAGGCAATTTTGCCCATTTTGATCCACAAAGCGTTTTATGGTACAAATGAAGCTATGCACGTGTGTGCAATTGACTTGCAGGCACAAATAGCTCGAAACAAATGTATCACTGCCCTTTTTCAATCATCATCAACATATCAATATACAATATGGATGAGTCGATAGCACAAAATGGTGCAACGCTATTGGCCACTGTTGTAATGCCGCTTTCAAGTGTTCTATTTTTGTTCTCACTGATCATTGACAAAGCGTTTTATGAAATAAACAAAGCCATGCCAGTGTGTGTTAGGCACAGGTTGCACACAGCTTGGTGGAAAATATATCCATTTGCTTTAATGCTGTACCCTGAATTGCTCGCCAAGCGAACTACATTTAAGGTTTAAGTTTGGCAAAGTGGTGAATGTTTGCCATCAAGAGCCGCCACGCTGACAACCACGGTTAAAATCTCGGTCTCGAATTTGCCCATTTTATTTTTGTGAGCCATCTGACTTTCGGGCTCCCATCTCTTACTCATCAACTAAATACCACTGCGCACAACCTCATGCACATATTTAATTTTTCAAAGTGAATTGCTGTTGCGTTTTTGCCCACAACCTATGTTGGATTTTCCTCCAAGTTACGATCCACGGTAAGAAATGGAAAAAATCATGCGAAATTGTACTACAATCTTGCTTTTTTATGTTGGGTGTAAAGCGAATTACGAACAACTTAACCTAACACCCAGTGGATCAGTTTGGACATTTTCGTTTTGCAAAAAGTTCCACAGGCTGGAGTGGGAATCGAACCCTCAACTTCAAAGCAACCGCTTGAACGACGGGCGACGCCGCTACCCACTTGACCACGAAGATGATGTGGGCGATTGATTTTCTCCGGGACGCGGCTCTTTAAGCAACGCCATGTTGAGCCGATGCGTGGTAATGAACATTTCTATGAGCTCAAGAGAAATTTCAATCAAACAACTCTTTAGTTAGCAACTTGATTTGATCGTCCTGAAAAGGACGGATTTCAGTTGTTTACGGAGGGAACATGGTTCGCAATTCTTCTCGAGCTGTAGGACGTTTGGCAGAACACCACCCTGTGAAAAGGTCAAACAGGAGGAAAGTTTATTCAGCTCTTCGTCGTTGCGGATGACCAGCAGCAGGTATCGTAAATAATTCTGGTCTTCTTATTGTCACACTCCTGCTACTCGCCATGCCGGGTCAGTTCTATATACTGGCATCGGGTACCATAACATGACAGGAAGGGGGTACTAACGAAGGAAATGCGAATCAAATTTTACAAAAGGGGACGGGCCTCAGTTGTTACGACAGACACCAGCGTGTAATGAAATCATTAGTTTTCATTAGCGCGACAGGGATTTCGGTGGTTAAATTCGCATCTTTTCAACTCAGGCAACAACAAAATGACCTCTGTCAGGGCCTCAAAACCCCTGAGATATGAACACACTTGCTTCTGAAATTGCAAAATAATTAGAGTTAGTGAATATTGGCCAGAAAAGTTAGAGCTCATATTTGATAACGACCAGCAACTAACCTAATCTATTATCTGCAACTAATCCATTATGTACCTTGAAGTACAACTAGGAACTACAACGAAACTAACCCACCCCGTACACTGAATATGTTTACACATAAAGAATGTGCACACCAAAAAGTAGTCAACGGGAAATTAGTGGTATTAAATGGAAAATATGAGAAAATCAAAAGTAAATCATTTATTTAAGACTTCATAAAAATACAAATATAAAACATATACAGTTAAGTCAATTTGACCTGTTATATCCAAATGCCCGCACCTTTCGTTTGACACCTTCCATCAGTTTTTGCACAGTGTCATCCGTCACCAATTTTGCAGCTTTCTGCCAGTTACGCCTGAAGCTTTTCTCATCAATTGCTACGCTATTCGTTTTTCGAAGATTCCTCTTGACCAGATCCCAAGACTTTTCGATCGGACGGAGTTCTGGCGAATTTGGCGGATTGCAATAATTTGGGACAATATTTACACCATTAGCAATGTACCAATCCTTAGCCAGTTTTCCATAGTGGCAAGATGCCAGGTCAGGCCAGAACAGCACGAACCGTTGTGTACCCGAATGAACGGCAACAGTCGTTTATTCAGACACTCTTTTACGTAAATTTGTCCATTTAGAGTGCCAGTCGTGATGAAGATGTCGCTTCTGAGACCGCATCCACATATTGCCTGCAATACGAGGTATTTTTTTGGGAACTTCGACATTTTTTTTTGCTTAAAACGATCAGCAACATTTCCTCTTTGCAACGAGGTATAAAACTGTAGTCCCGGTATCTGCTTAAAGTCAGCTTTGCAATATGTTTCGTCGTCCAATATTATGCAGTCGTATTCCTTCAGCATAGTGTCATATAATTTTCTCGATAGAGATTTTGCGCTCTTGTTCTGGCTGTCGTTACGATTTGGAGCAACACCTACTTTGAATGATTTCAAGCCTGCACTTTTCTTCACTTTCTGGACAAACGATGGAGACATTTTCACTTTTTTCGCCACATCACGAACGGAGATATTCGGTTTCTTCTTAAATTCTTTAATCACATTCTTCCTCTCCGCGACGAAATGAGAATCATGGTTACCTCCGGAACCGACCTTTCTCTTTAAAGTTAAGCGCTGCTGAAAGTTTTTTAGCACTTTAGTAACCGTCGATTTTGCGATTTTTAATGACTTGGCAATATCGCCGTGCGACATATCTGGATTTTCCACTCTTTTGTGCAAAATTGCTTCGCGCACGCGTTCTTGATTCGACGCCATTTTACTGTATAAAGGTTACTGTAGCCAAACGACGTCTTCATCATAGCACACATACATTAATATTCATGTAGTAGTGATCGGATTAGCAAAGCGTACACGGAGAAGACTGCATTAGGGCATTTCCGACGACTACTTTTGGTGTGCACATTCTTTAATCGGTCTGCCGTGTTGCAGTTCGGCTCGAATTTACTGTTAATATTACATTTATTGAATGTCCAACGTGTTTGCTAGTGTTAACATGGCGAATAGAGATTAATATATGGATACTAATTAAACATTTTGGCTGTTTTCTCCGGGACGTCGCTTTTCAAGCAACGCCATGTTGAGCCGATACGTGGTAATGAAAATTTCGATTAGCGAATGTCAATGAAACATACTCTTCTTTAGTTGGCAAATTGATTTGGTCGTCCTGAAAAGAACGGAAACATGGTTCGTGATTGAAATTTTCTCCTCGGTCTTTTTGAGCTGCAGGACGGCCTGAGTGTTTAGCAGCACGTAATACTACGATAAAAAAAAAACATTTACACCGTCTTCATCTCGAATTTGTACATACTGAACATTGAACATAGAAAGAATTACAACGAATAACTTACCCAAGTAACCACGAGGCTGTAATAGCATGCATATATATGGCATATGTATTACGTCTAGTGCATCATTGAAGTTGGATTAAAGCTGAAAAGGGCCTCACTAAGATCGAACTAATGCTATATCTTTTGTAATGCCATAAGACATTGCTAAAGAAGCATTATTGCATTGGTAATGCATCATTACATTCTTAAAGCTAATCTAACGCTCCATTACCTGACAACTGTTGAATTGATGCGATTCCGCATTAATGATGTTGATTTTGTGTTGAATAAGAGCAATAATATAATGCTTGTGGTTACTTGGGTAACCTAACACCAAGTGGACCAGTTTGGACATTTTCGTTTTACAAAAAGTTCCACAGGCTGGAGCGGGAATCGAACCCTCACTTCATGGCAATGAACGACGGGTGACGCCGCTTGACCACGAAGATGATGTGGGCGATTGATTAGGCCATTTTCTCAAGGACGCGGCTTTTTCAACGCCATATTGAGGCTGTGCGTGGTAATGTAAATATCGATGAGCTCAAGAGAAATTTATATCATACTCTTTAGTTGGCAACTTGGTTTGATCGTCCCGAAAAGGACGGATTTTAGTTGTTTACATGGTTTGCGATTGAAATTTACCTCAGTCTTCTTGGGCTACAGGACACCACTTTGTGAAATGGTCACATCGGAGAAAAGTTTGTTCAGCTCCTCGTCGTTGCGGATGGCTAGCTGCAGGTGACGTTGGTGATTCTTCTTGGTCTGGTCTTCTTGTGTTCACGGGCGGCGTTTTCTACCAACGTGCTCGCCGAACACGTCTGTCGCATACGGATGCACAGCGAGAACTGATGATTGGTCGGCCGTCCCCACATGTGTGATAATCGCTGGCACGGTAACTGTGGCAGTATGAACCAATCAGAGCGTGGCGCAAATTTGATGTCATTTTCGATCAATAGCTATGTGCGTTTAGACATTTTTCTTTTAAGTACATTTTAATTAGTTTAAACTAACGTTATGAATTAAGTTTGCAACAGGAACTCAGCTTTGATGTTCTATCTTGCGAATGAAATACTTATCGTAAAATTTCTGTGGGCCAGAGAGGAGATATTATCGTCCAAAGTCTCCAAACCCGCGTAACGCTTGCGATTTCAGAAATTTTAGAACGACGCCCCTATACAGGAATAGAAAAGAAAGACGTAAGTCCTAAGTCAAAACAATTTGCTATATAGTCAAAACTTCATTTCGAATTTAAGATATATTATCACATTGTATGTTATTGTTAAAGAATAGTTTAATCTTATTTTCACCATACAACCTCTACATGAACACATATTGTTAATGTGTGCCATATTGTCATTGTTCCGAACGATGCAAATGATACACCCGGATACGAAAGGGTTACACGGTCTACCCGCAGCAAGAAAACCATAGTTTGATAAGTTTGCCAATACAATTGAATTGAATTGTCATGCATAGGAAGAGTTGAATTCAATAGTTATAGTAATAAAACAAAACACACATACACACACATGCCAGAACCTTTCACAGCTAGAACAAAGAACATTCACTACGTTGAACATCGTTTTTCGTAATTATTCATAATTTGTTATTCTAGTTTGTTGAATTTTTGATTATTGTTGGACAGTGATATAAAAACAAATAAGGACTAGAAATGTAAATCAAACATAAACATGAACATTGAAAAGTTACTAATGGACAAAAATATACATTACAGCTTAAAAGCTAACTCATGCACATGCAATAAAACGAGTTGTGCTGCATCGGTCCGAAACTCCCTATCTGTCCCAACAAACTTTTAAGATTTCTACCGGTTTAGATTTCTTTCGGAAATGCCGCACCCCGATAAACTTCCCGTCGTTGCATCAGAGGAAATGTCTTCAAACGGGTGTCTGCTATAAGGCGACACTAACCTCAACCCAGATACACATCAGGAAAGTGCCAGTGCCAATTTAGATGTCTGCCAAGTGCATTTCGAAGCAACACCTACTATCGCAGGATCAGTTAACAGCCGTTCGACTGCAAATAGTTCCAGAGCAGCTGGTGCAGCTCTAGATCTGCAACGACTGGAAGAAGAGAGGCGTTTGGAGATGGACTTTCTTGCCAAGAAGTACGAAATCTTGCAAGCCCAACTCGAACAAGAGGAAAACAGTAGTGCCAGAAGTCGTCGATCGCGGAGAAGTTCGCAAAGGACACAGGATTGGGTTGAGAGTCAAGTTGTCCCGACTACGAGTGTCACCACCAAATCATTACAAATTCTAGTAGGTGCTCAGTCTCGGACCGGAACGATCCCAAAAGTGATTCCAGTTGTCCAAGAATCGTATGGTGCTACTGCTAATGTCGAATTTTACGAACAGGACAACCAGTCAGCCTTCGGAAATCAGAGTGACCAAGTGCCAATGATAGTGCAAAAGCCAACCGTTTCATCGGTAATTCCTACATCGTACAACGGTGTCACCACATCGGTGAGTAGTGCGAATGTATGCAGTGGAGCAATAGGTGCACTCAGCACTATTTCGATGGTTCAAAATGCGAATTCGGCAGCAGTCGATTTTTCTATTTCTCCGACTCGTACGCCGGAGAGTTTAATGAGAGAGCTTCACGAACTTCAGAAGCGGGTGGATGGTCTTCAGCTACAGTTAGCAGGCGAAAGAAGCCAACATGCCCAGCAACAGATTCAAGCGAATCAAACTACAGGACACGGATTCAAGATGCCACCAATTCCGGAATCCCAGTCCTCTATATCGTTCGGGCAAACAAGGTTGTTCCCCATGCCAACGCGTGATTGGACAAATGAGTTGCCACTTAGAAGATGTACCACGACAGTTGTCTCTTGGGTAAGTCAATCGTGCTCCAATACCATAACAAATACAACGTCTTTAAGGGACTCGTTGCCACCCATAAGACCAACTGATATGACCAATAAAACACCCCCTCGTACAACCGGACCATGCTTATTCCCCCCATTTATGCCATTCGTTTCGGTGCATCCACCTTTGGCCCAGTCAACTCCCCCCTCCGTGCTTACAGTATCATCCCATATATCGCCAGTTATGTCGTCGATGGTCCCTACCTCCGCCCCTATCGCAGCTCCCCTCGAAATCACACCGCGTCAGTTATTTGGTGGTCCTAACTCGCAACAACTTGCTGCCAGACACGTCGTGCCCAGAGAGCTGCTAGCTTTCTCCGGAGACCCCGTCGAGTGGCCGTTGTTCCTGAGCTGCTTTCAGAATTCAACAGAGATGTGTGGATATTCCCAAGGTGAAAACCTTATGCGACTACAACGCTGTCTCAAGGGAAATGCTTTGGATGCAGTTCGAAGTTATCTGATGCATCCATCGTCAGTCCAACTAATTATCGATACGTTGAGGATGCTGTATGGACGACCAGAGCTAATCATCAACTCTTTATTGTCCAAAATACGTTCAACACCGTCTCCCAAGCCAGATCATCTAGAGACGCTAATCACTTTCGGGTTGGCATGCAAAAATCTTCGTCGCCATCTCCAAGCCGGAGAACTTCACGACCATCTATCGAACCCATTACTACTTCAGGAGTTGGTTAATAAACTACCAGTTACATTGAAGTTGAATTGGTCTCTTTTCAAGCGTCAACATGCAATCGTCGATCTCACCACATTTGGGTCTTATATGGAACAACTGGTGACAGCCGCTAGTGACGTGACATTCAGTCACGAAGCAGATGGTCATCGTACCAATAAGCATGATAAGCCAAAGCCGAAGGACAAAATGTACGTTAATGCACACGCTACAGAAGAGAGAAAGTTAGTGAGTTTCAGCAGTATCGAACGTCAGAAAAACAACCCAAAGCCGTGTCTCGTCTGTCAGAAGAATGGCCACAAGGTAAAGGATTGTCATGTCTTTCGCAAGATGAGTCTCTGCGACCGTTGGAAAACTGCACAGGAGCGTTTTCTGTGCCGTCGTTGCTTAGGTTCCCACGGAAAGTTCCCTTGTAAAGCGAGTACCTGCGGAGAAAACGGATGTGAGGAACGACATCATCAGCTGCTTCATCCCGGGAAAACTGAAGGACTCCAGCCAACTAACGTTCCAAAGACAACAACTACTCATACTGTTCATCGTCAATAACATCAGACGGTACTATTCCGGATAATACCGGTTTTATTACACAGTAGGAACAAATCAATCCAGACTTACGCCTTTCTCGATGATGGCTCTTTGAAGACGCTGATTGAATCATCGATAGCTAAAGAACTAGGAGTATCTGGCGACGTACGCCCATTATGCCTGCAGTGGACTAGTGGTATTGAGCGAATGGAAGATGAATCTCAACGAATCGAGCTGGAGATTTCGGGAGTAAAGATGACGAAACGACATGTTTTAAAGGAAGTATACACCGTCAAAAGTCTCAATCTGCCAGTGCAATCCATGGACTTTAGTAAACTTGCTGAGGAATTTTCGCATCTTCAAGGTTTGCCAGTCGATAGCTACGCACATGCTGTTCCCACAATCCTTATTGGCTTAGAAAATTCGTTCGTGATGACATCGTTAAAATGCAGGGAAGGAGCAAGGGGTAGCGTTACCGCTGCCAAAACCAGATTAGGTTGGACCGTTTTTGGAAGCATATCCGCTGATATTGAGTTGTCAGCTCATCGTCTGTTGCACATTTGTTCTCGTACACCCGATCAAGATCTACACGAATTGGTCAAGCAATTTTTTGCCTTAGAAAGCATGGGACCTGTATCCTCGATCATAGAAAGCGATGAAGATCGACGTGCTCGGCAAATTCTTGAAAGTACCACTATCCGGACAGAATCAGGAAGATTTCAAACAGGTTTGATATGGAAATACGATAATGTGGAGTTTGTTGACAGCAGACCAATGGCGGAGAAGAGATTCCGCTGTCTGGAATGCCGACTAGCCTCAAAGCCCGAGTTGTACACCATCGTCAAAAACCAGTTGAAAGAGTATCAGTCTAAAGGGTACGCACTCAAAGTGACCCCAGAAGAATGGACCAGTTTTGATCCGAAACGTACCTGGTTTCTACCTTTGAACGTCGTAATGAATCCGAGGAAGCCGAATAAGGTTCGGTTAGTATGGGATGCAGCAGCAAAAGTCCAAGGCCAGTCCCTCAATTCAAATCTTCTTGCGGGTCCAGATCTTCTCGCACCGTTGCCTGCAGTCTTGTGCCCGTTCCAACAGTTCGAGATAGCTATCAGTGCGGATATCTGCGAGATGTTTCACCAGCTCTTAATCCGCCCAGAAGATCGATCAGCTCAGTTGTTCGTGTTCCGAGACGATCCATCCAAGCCCTTTGATGTGTACGTTATGAACGTGGCAACATTTGGTTCCACCTGCTCTCCTACTGCCGCTCAATTCGTTAAAAATCGGAACGCTGAGGAGTACGCACATCAATATCCAAAAGCAGCTGAAGCAATCATCAAACATCACTACGTGGACGATTTTCTGTACAGTGTGAACACTAAGGAGGAAGCTGTAGAATTGGCGTTGCAAGTTAAGTTGGTACACTCCAAAGCTGGATTCAACATTCGGAATTGGCTGTCAAATTCTCACCACGTTCTAACACGGGTCGGGGAACATCGATCAGAACCATCAAGTAAGCTGTTGGTGGACAAATCGGCTGCGTATGAACGAGTTCTCGGCATGATATGGAAACCAGAAGATGATTCGTTCGTTTTTCAAGGTGTGTTTCGAGAAGAAATACAGGCGCTGTTGCAAGATGACGTTGCCCCGACCAAAAGAGAAGTTCTACGGGTTGTCATGAATATCTTCGATCCTGTAGGTCTTGTGACAATCTTCGTTGTTCATGGCAAGATACTTGTGCAACACATTTGGCGAACCGGTCTAGTCTGGGATGCACGCATATCCAACAATCTATTGGATGAATGGAAGAAATGGACCAAACTACTGCAACAGCTGGACCAAGTTGTGATTCCACGTTGCTACTTTCCAGGTTACACTTCCGAAGCTTACCGGTCCTTGGAAATGCACATATTCGTCGATGCTAGCGAGGAAACTTATGCAGCAGTAGCCTATTTTCGTATTGTTGATGGTACGAGAGTTCACTGTTCCCTGGTATCGGCGAAGACTAAGGTAGCACCCTTGAAACTGCTGTCTATCCCTAGACTTGAATTGTTAGCGGCTGTTCTCGGTGCGAGTTTGTCGAAATCTGTTATTGAAAACCACACGTTCCGAATAAACTGCAAGATTCTATGGAGTGATTCTGCCACGTTCCATTCTTGGTTACGTTCGGATCCTAGGAAATATCGACAATTTGTTGCCTTCAGGCTGACCGAAATTCTTGAGCTGACACAGGCTGATGAGTGGCGGTGGGTACCCTCACGTTTGAACGTTGCCGATGATGCAACAAAGTTGGGTAAAGGTCCGAATATCAGTAGCGATAGTCGTTGGTTCCATGCCCCATCCTTTCTCTACCAACATCCGGATCAATGGCCTAAGCATATGGCTAAAGTAGAGGACACAGTGGAGGAATTACGTCCAATATATCTTCATCATCACATCGTCGTACCACAGCTAGTACAGTTCGCAAGGTTTTCGAAGTGGGAGCGCTTGGTACGTGCTGTAGCTTACGTGCACAGATATATCGACGTGCTCCGTTGCAGAATCGAGAAGAAATCCGTAAAGAAGACAGAGTCGTTAAGCCGGGATGAATTTCAAAGAGCGGAATCAACAATCTTCAAGTTAATACAACACCAGGCGTATGGAGATGAAATCGCAATCCTTCATAAGAACCAAGGACTTCCTGTTGAGCAGCACAAGAAAATTGAAAGAACCAGCAAAATTTCCCAGCTCTTTCTTTTTCTGGATGATCAAGGTATCATGCGAATGGACAGCAGAATTGCAAACGCACAGCAGGTGTCATTCGATTTCAAATTTCCAATCATCCTCCCAAAAGTTAATGGTGGAACGAAGCTCCTCGTCGATTGGTATCACCGGCGGTACAAACACTGCAATGTGGAAACGGCAGTCAACGAGATGCGCCAGAAGTTTCACTTCTCAGAGATGCGGGTAGTTTTGAAACAGGCCAGAAATCAGTGTCAGTGGTGTAAAGTATACAAAGTGGTTCCGGCGATGCCCCGAATGGCACCACTTCCTCCTGCAAGAACAACCGCGCACATTCGGCCGTTCACCTACGTTGGCGTGGATTATTTTGGGCCGATGTTGGTTAAACAAGGTCGCAGCGAGGTGAAACGTTGGGTAGCACTTTTTACCTGCTTGACCATACGTGCAGTGCATCTCGAGATAGTGCACAACTTGACCACGGAGTCCTGCAAGATGGCAATAAGGCGATTCATCGCACGGAGGGGGGTTCCGAGGGAGATATTTAGTGACCGGGGTACAAACTTTGTAGGAGCAAGCCGAGACCTCAAAGCAGAACTTCAACGAATAAACCATCACCTGGCTACAACATTCACCAATACAGACACGCAATGGCGTTTCAATCCATCTTCTACGCCGCATATGGGGGGTCTTGGGGACGCATGGTCCGATCGGTGAAAAGTGCACTGGCATCACTGCACATTGGTCGTAATCCAGATGATGAAACTCTCCGTACGGTGCTCACTGAGGCGGAATCTTTGGTGAACTCGAGACCTCTCACCTATTTAACAATTGACTCTGAGGAGCAAGCAGCACTTACACCGAACAGGTTTTTAATGCTGAGCACTAACGGAGTCAACCAACCGGCTAGGGAGCTGGTTGACGACAGGGCGATACAACGCTGCAACTGGAACCTGTGCCAACAGATATTGGACAGATTCTGGACTCGATGGATAGAAGAGTATTTGCCAACAATCACCAAGCACACCAAATGGTTCGTTGATTGCAAACCAGTTCAAGTTGGAGATCTAGTAGTGGTAGTAGACGAACGAGTTCGAAATGGTTGGACAAGAGGACGAGTGTTACGTGTATTCCCTGGACGCGATGGTCGAGTACGACACGCAGAAATTAAGACGGCCATCGCAGGAGTGGTGGATCGATCCGTAGCGAATCTAGCGGTTCTGGAGGTTGGCGGTACAGCTGAAATGGACTCCAGGCAATACGGGTCGGGGGTTGTTCCGAACGTCGCACCAGTTGTTCCGAACGACGCAAATGATACACCCGGATACGAAAGGGTTACGCGGTCTACCCGCAGCAAGAAAACCATAGTTTGATATGTTTGCCCTCAAAATTCTTCCTGACGATTCAGCATCCTCGCAGTAAACACTATTCTACACTGGCATTGAAATCACTGGTTTGTCTCGTAACTATGAGTACCCCGCTCCCGCAAGGGCACTAACTCTACCACGGACTGTGATATAAAATTCAACCGACGCGAGAGACTTTCTGACTCAGACTAACTTATATTTTCCATTTTGATACAGAGTTAGTTTTATGTTCTTACCATTCCTCGCTTCTCTCCCAGCGGCGCGAGTTCTCTTGCCGCCGCCAGACGATAACGATGATGTAAGGGGACACCAACGCGATCCCTACCGCGTCGTATTATGCCTGCAAGTTTTGTTGCTGACGCAGCCTCTGCGCCGCGCCTTCCAGGTCCTTCAGGCGGCGCGCGTTCCTGCGCAACCTCCAGATGATGATGGCGACGATGAGCGCCACGACGAATAGAACGTCGATCGTGTATCCGGCGACGTTATGTGTGGAGATGTCGTTCTCCACGATCACTTCTGCTGCATCGCTGCTGAATGGCCACATCTCGGGTTTCGATAGCTTTCCGATGAAGTATTGGGTAAAAATGATGGCTGCGTGGTTGCCGTCCGGCTGAAAACCTACCCACGGCGTGCAGTTCCGCTAACGCATCACTGGTTGTTGATGTGCCAACCCGGGTATCGAGTCAAGTCGCTGGGGCACATTTTCTGCTGACAATGCGCTCCAGCTTCGGTGCCAAGTGTGCCCGCAAACTCATAGGTTTTGGGGCATATTTTCCGCTGCGACAGGATTTCATTGCCGGGAATTCCGTCGCCATGATTTTATGTTTGAAGTTGCAATAAACCTGCAACTGCCAACTTTGGTGTCAATGGGATAAGGATCCATTGGCATTTGATTACCTCCATTTTCTCCCCCCTTTGGGACGAGGGCGTAGGCGAGCGTCCCAAATAGCTTGAGGTGGAGGGTCTTCCTCATGTTCTACTATTTCGCTGAGTGGAGCTTTTTCTGTATCGTTGTCGGCCGCTGGTAACTCGATCGGTAATGGCGCCAACAGTCGAACGTTGCGTTTGTAGACGTTAGGCCCAACGCGAACCGTGGCAACGCGCACGACTCCGTCGGCACCTGAGTGCGTGCTGGCGACCCTGCCCATGGGCCATTTTGCCACAGGGTCGTGGTCGTCCCCAATAAGGACCACTTGTCCAACCTCCAGATTCGGCTGCTTCTTGGTCCATTTGGCCACGCAGCGTAAATGTTGCAGGTATTCCGCCTGCCATCTGCGCCAAAACTGCATGGTTTGATGCTGAATGCGCTTCCAGCGCATCGATAGGCTTCCTGTCTCGATGAACGCACTGGGAATTGGTAGAGCCGTCATTGATCTTCCAATAAGGAAGTGACCTGGGTTCAATGGCTCTGGACCGCTGGCATCAGTCCTAACCGCTGTCAAGGGGCGAGAATTCATTATCGCCGCCAACTGATAAAGTACAGTTTGCAATTCCAAAATGTTGAAGCATGCCCCACGGGCTGCTGCTGTGAACAAACGCTTTGCGACTTTGATGTTGGCTTCCCAGAGCCCTCCAAAATTTGGGCTTCTGGGAGGGATGAAGGAGAAGTTTATTCCCCTATCGGCTGCTATTCCGACTAGTTCATTTTAAAATAACTCGTTATTGTAGATTTTCTTCAGTTCTGCAAGTTCCCTACTTGCTCCAATAAAGTTTCGGCCATTATCCACGTAGATTACCTCTGGTCTGCCACGCAGCGAGGTGAACCTCATCAAGGCAGCAATGAACGCATCCGTGGATTGATTTTCCACCACCTCAAGGTGTACCGCCTTTGTGGAAGAGCAGATGAAGATGCATACGTACACCGCCATCCTCGTCTTAGCCCGTGGGCTCGGTAAAATCTGGAACAAGTCGCACAGGTCTACTCCGGTGTGAGTGAATGTTGGAGATGGATTCACCCTGCGACCTGGTAACTGACCCATTTGCTGTTGGAGTTTGCGTGGTCGGGCTCGTGCGCACACGATACATTTGTGAACGACTGAGTTAGCCGTTTTTCGAAGATTCCGCATCCAATATTTCTGCTGAAAATCCACAATAATTGTCTCCATTCCGGCATGGAAATTTCTTTGATGAATGTGATTCAGAATAACCTTTGCGAAGAAGTGTTCTCGAGGGATCAACGCCGGCCGTCGTTGATGCTCGGGCAAGTCAGCCAAGCTAAGCCTGCCGACTATGCGAATGAGTTCATCTTCGCTGATGGGACCAAGATGTTGAAAAGGACCCTGCTTGGTAGGGACTCCTTTGCCTTCCAGGTGAGCGAATTCCTTGGGATAGCTGATCCGCTGGAGAAGCTTGACGATTAGTTGCTCGCCAGCCTCCAATTCGCTGACTGTTAAGGGCCCGAAGTGTTGCTCTTTAGCAATCCCACGGCCCTTGATCGACGCCGATTTGGCCATGAAGTTGTTCATAGCTCGATGAATTAAGGCAAAATGCTATGTTGACTATGGCAAAATGCTATGTTCGACGGAACGAGTTATGGTGAGGGTAACTTGCCACTAAAACCTCCACTTCATTGATTACATTGTCCGGGTCAACAGATGAATCAGTCACTGTTGCGAAAAAGGCTGCGCTTGTGTTGACATGCTGCCTGTTCTGTAGTACGTAGTCTGTGGCATGCATCCACAATTCTCGTTTCGTTGTCAGTAGTTTCCTCACGGAAATTCCTCTTGATACTATATCCGCCGGATTTTGGTCCGTTGGGATGTAGCGCCAGTCCGCTTGATTGGTGGGAGCCTGGATCACATTGATTCGATTGCGAACGTATACTTCGGCGTGGGGTGTGCTAGAATGGATCCAGGCCATCACCACTTGTGAATCGCACCAGTAGTAGGTTTCATGTATGCGGGCAGATATAATTTTGATCACTTTTGTCATTAGTTCTGCTAACAGCTTTGCTCCTAAGAGCTCCTTGCGGGGTAGAGTGACGTCCTTCATTGGCGCTACTCGAGATTTTGCGCACGGGGTCATACAGCCGCAGTATCTCTGAGGCAAGTTGTCTTTTGGTCATGTTAAAATTTGGGCCAAATCCTCCGCGATGCATTGAAATGTATCACGCTTCGGTGACCATGCTACGCTTAATGTTTTTATGACATCATGGTCCCCGAGTTGGATCTCCTTTTCGAGATCTTCGTCTGATATTTCAGCCAGAATCTTGACATCATTAGATGCCCATTTGCGAAGGGGGAGCCCTCTTCTCATCAGAGCTGATTCCACAGCCTGTCGTCTTTTCAATAGCTTTTCTGTGGAATCTCCCCCCATCATAACGTTTTCTACATAGAAGCATTGCTGAATGGTGTCGGCAATCTCGGGCTGTTCAGGTCGAATTTCTTCTCCAGCTTCATAAAACGCTCGGCAGGCCAGAAAAAAAGATGCTGCTTCTCCATAAGTTACCGTTTTCAATCGATAAGCACGGATTTCTTCAGTAGGGGCGTTCCTCCATAGTATACACTGTAACCACGAATCTTCTTCGTGGATATTTATTTGCCGATACATTTTCGTAATGTCGGCTGTGACTACCTTATCGTGGCATCTAAAGTCCAGTAGTAAATCGAATAAATCACGCTGTATCACTGGACCACAATGTTGAATGTCGTTCAGCGATATGCCGCTGGAGGTTTTGGCACTGGCATCGAATACAACTCGCAATTTCGTTTATGTGGAGTCTGGTTTGACTACCCATGAATGCGGAATGTAATAGCGGATTTTGGAATTGTCTTTGTGGTGGACAATTTCCATATGGTTCATAATAAGATATTCCGCAAGGAATTCTCTGTACTGCCTGTACGTTTCAGGGTGGTGGATAAGGCGCTTCTCTAGTGATAGCAAGCGCCTTCGGGCCTGCTCAAATGAATGGCCTAATAGCTGAGCCTCATGCTTTAGGGGTAAGCGGACTACAATTTTTTCCGTCCGATCCTATGGTTGTATTTTTCCGAAAATTCTCCTCGCAAATATTCACACTGTCACAGGGCTTCGCTTCCGCAGAAGTCACCTCTTCCAGCGTCCAAAATTTCCTGAATAAAACTTCTAAGATTCTCACACTGCTCCGTTGTAGATTCGACGATTGGCATCTTTGTTACGTTCGGGCTGGCTGTGACAATTGCTACGGTAGCCTGCCGGGGAGCTTGCAAAGAGGCTAATCCGCCAACTAGCCATCCAAGCGCGAATTCCTGAAATATGGGTACGCTACCGAGGGTAATAGATCTAGGTCCCATAATTTGAAAGAAGACTCGGGATCAGATTAAAATTTCCACTGGTCTGCTAATTCAATACCTGATGGGACTTCTATGCCCTGCTTGCGCAATGTGATACTAGGCTGGTCCCCCAAGAGGCGAGGGACCACCATCATATCTATAATTGTGGCGAAGTTGATATCTTTCGTTGTGCGGTGATGCCTCCGTTTATTCCATTTATGGTCAATAATGTCTCTTCATAAGGCAAGTTGAGGATTAGGGCAGCATCCTCGGTTATGGCTTCGACCTGACTACTAGAGTCTAGCAGGCACCTAATTTGGTACCATGCGTAAGCTCCCCTCACTTTTATGGTAGCGGTCGCCAGGAAAACGTAACTGTTATGTAGTCAATTCGAAGTGCTGGTTGAGGCCGTGGCCTGAACGGATCGGTTCGTCGGTAATGCTCTGCTTTTGATCTAGAGCTTTCTCTGTGCTCTCTAGGTGCAGTAGAGTGTGGTGCCGTGCACCGCATTCTTTGCAATTGACGTTGGAGGGACACTTTGGTGCATGGTGTCCCCACGAGAGGCAGTTGTAGCACCGCCTCGCTGCCACAACAGCCTCCCATCGTTGTTTGATGGACAACTTGTTGAAAGGGACACAGTAGAAAATGCTGTGCCCCTTGCCGCCACAAGCGAAGCAATTATGCTGTTCCTTTTGGTTTTGAGCTTTGCAGCTGCCTCCTTCTTTGGGTTAGCAGTGATTACTGCTGCAGTCTTTTGAGGGCAGGGCCTATGGGAAGAATCTTCCAAATTTTGGCAGGCGAGTTGGTTGGCCCGCTTCTCCAACTCGGCCTTGAAATCTATCCATGTATATATTTGTGGAAGATCCAAGCTCTCTTCGAGCTTGGATAAAGTAGAAGCGTCTAGCTTACCTTTGATGGTTGCGATAATTAATCCGATTGCGATGCAATCCAATGCGTGGTTTAATGAGCGGCATGGACTGTGCTGTCCACCGTGTCAATTAGTGCCAATATTCCCTTGGCACTGGGGTTCGTCATGTTCTTCACCCGCAGAAGTTTTGTGAAATAGCATTCGAAGGCCGTCCGGCTGGAAACCTACCCACGGCGTGCAGTTCCGCTAACGCATCACTGGTTGTTGATGTGCCAACCCGGGTATCGAGTCAAGTCGCTGGGGCACATTTTCTGCTGACAATGCGCTCCAGTTTCGGTGCCAAGTGTGCCCGCAAACTCATAGGTTTTGGGGCATATTTTCCGCTGCGACAGGATTTCATTGCCGGGAATTCCGTCGCCATAAATTTATGTTTGAAGTTGCAATAAACCTGCAACTGCCAACTTTGGTGTCAATGGGGTAAGGATCCATTGGCATTTTATTATCTCAAATCACTTTTATACTGTTTAGAGATATATTGTTGCAATTGCTGATTTCACTAAACATAATCATGTCGCAGTGCGTCTTTTTTTGACTCAATGCATAGCGTTCATAAAAAGTAAGTTATCAGGTTTAGAGAAAATTTATTTCTTCTCAGATGGATCTGGAAGCCAATACAAAAATAAAATGACCGCTTTTAATTTGTGCAACATGCAAAAAGATTTTGGCATAGATGCCGAGTGGAATTTTTTCGCTACTTGTCATGGAAAGGGCCCTTGTGATGCTTTGGGAGGCGTATTGAAACGAAATGCTGCGAAAGCCAGTTTGCAAGATCATCACATAACAACGGCCGAAGAACTTTATTCATGGGCTATTTCTAAGCCAGACTCGAAAATACACTATCAATTTTTTTCGGAATCCGACTATAATAAAATGGAAAGAAAATTAAAAAATCGTTACACACGTGTGAAGCAAATTTCAGGGACTCAGTCATTCCATAGTTTTAAGCCTCAAAACGAAGAGTATATTATTGTGAAACAAAATTCATTTTCAACGGAAGAAAAATGTATAAAATTGTTATGAAAAAACTTAATAAATAAAAATAAATGTATAAAAGTGTTTTTCTTATTTTTTAACATGTTCATCATGTCGCGCGGCTTTAAAGTGTTTTTTTCTTGGAACTTACACTAAGCAAAAATATTTGAAATTTTAAAGCCTTATTTATTTGAAAAGGTAATCGTCAAAAAATAGCAATTGGTCTGTGTGGTTAACGGAAAGCCTTAAAGACTGATTCGAATGTTATACTAAGTTTGTAAGTAACTCATAGATTTCATTAGTCATAGGTTTGATTGGATGGAGACGCATGGTAATCTACCATGCATCTTCATCGTTTCTACAGGCGGGTGATGTATAAAATGAAGAGTAATGATTTATTATTTAAAAAATTGTATCTCCAAAACGACACGCAGAACATCTCCAATTTTTTGATATGTTATGTAAAATTGAATGCTCTTTCATTTAAAAATACTAAAACAAGGAGTCGTTGAGGCCCCTCGCAGTCAAATTCAAGAAAAACTATTTGTTTTGTATTTTTTTCATACAAAAATTGATATATTCAAAGGTTTCGTATTTTTGCTTGGAAATTCAAAAAAATACCAATACAATGGCCAAAAATGACTAAAATCGGTTAAACGGTTTAGGAGTTATAAATTTTTGAAAATTGAAGATTTTGAAAAATCACGATTTTTTGGACCAGTCTAACGCAGAAAGGTCCAGTCTAATAACGAAATAAAAAAATACGGGTCTAATATTTTTCGATGTTGAACAATCCTACCGAATATTATAAAATTCTGAGAGATCGTATAACTTTTTTTCATGGAATTGCTGTATATATATATATATATATATACAGTACTGGAAGAAATAAAGTGCTCACCCGGAAATAATTATATCATTCCTTCATAACTTCATCAAATTTATTATATTATTTAGCTTTCTTCTGCAAAGTTGACTTAATTTGCGTTATCTCTCAGTTTTTGTAGAAAAAAAAAATTGCTATTCTCTTGAATTCAAAAAAAACTTTTTTTACTTAAATTAAGTTGTTTTTGAACTGGAAGAAAAAAAGTGCTCACTTTTACCTTATAATATTTTACGGTGTTTTGTTCGTTCCCAGTCGCTGATATTGACATATCCTCTTATTGTTGTTTATGCGCGGTATATTCAAGAACAATTTTTCCCCGTTTTACTTGTTCGTTATTCGTGTTTTAAGATGGAAAGTAAGCAAATCCCCCTAAAAATCCGTAAACTCATCGTTCGAGACCACCAGAACCATGAATCGTTCCGGAAGATTGCTGCTAAGTATGCTTTAAGCTACTCTGGTGTAAGGAAGGTATGGAAGAAATTCGAACAATGTGGAAGTGTGGCAGACAAATCAGGTCGTGGGAGAAAGCGGCTTACGTCACCACGCGAAGATTCGAGAATCGTACGAGAAGCAAGAAGATGCTCATCAATAACCAGCCGTGCTATACGTGAGAACTTGAATCTGAAGGTATCCGAAAGAATTATTCGCTACAGGCTGCAAGAAGCTGGATTGAAGAGCAAGTATGCAAGTCGAGGCCCTCTAATCAGAAAAGTGAATAGAATCAAACGATTGAAATTTGCTCAAAAGTATGCGGAACAGCCCGTAGAATTCTGGAAACGAGTGGTATGGTCTGATGAGAGCAAATTTGAACTGTTTGGCAAGAAACAGCGCCCTCGTGTTTGGATAAAGTCGGGAGAACGCTTATTGGATCAGAACGTGCAGAAAACTGTAAAACATGGTGGCGGAAGTATTATGGTTTGGGGGTGCTTCTCGTGGTCCAGCGTTGGAAATCTCGTAGAAATCGAAGGTATCATGACTGCTGATCGTTACATTGATATAACCAATGAAAATCTGGAGGAATCGCTTCTTAAAATGGGGCTTGAGGAAAGCTTCATTTTCCAGCAGGACAATGACCCAAAGCACACAGCACGAAAGTCAACTGCATTCTTCAAAGCAAATCGCATTAAACTGTTGGAATGGCCACCACAATCACCTGACCTCAACCCGATTGAAAATTTGTGGTCGATTTTGGATAGACAGGTGGATAAAGGCGAAGTGACGAACAAAACCAAGCTTTTCAAAGCTTTAAATGAAGCGTGGCAGAACATCGATGAAACATATCTGCACAACCTCGTCGAAAGCATGCCACGACGTCTACAAGCAGTGATCCAGGCAAAAGGTGGACATACTAAGTACTAAAAGCTTTATATACTGTGTTTTGTTTACAATTTCTCTTGTGAGCACTTTATTTTTTCCAGTCGATAACAGAAAAGGTTCAATAAAAATTAAGATATAAATTTCCAGTCCTAGATTTTTATTATTTTCTTTGCACGAAACGATAAAACGGAAGAATAAGATGAATTATGTCGAATACAGCTCAAGGTTTTCTCTGAATGTGTAAAGGGTGTCACTCTTCAAGATTATTCGTTTTGGTGAGCACTTTATTTTTTCCAGTACTGTACATACATACATACAGACAAGTGCTCAGTTCGTCGAGCTGAGTCGAATGGTAGGGAAGTGGAACCCACCTGGGCTCCACAAAAAGACCCCCTAGCGGTAGCCAGAGAGGGGGGGGGGGGGGCGGTGCCCCCCCCCCCCCCCCCCCTCTTTTTTTTTTTTTTTTTTTTTTTTTTTTTTTTTTTTTTTTTTTTTTTTTTTTTTTTTTTTTTTTGGGGGTTTTTTTTTTTTTTATTTGTAAAGGGGAAGGGCGGTTGTTTTTTTTTTTTTTTGTTGGGAAAAAAAGAAAAAAGACGAAAATTAAATTATTTTTTTTTTTTAATTTTTAAAAATAGCTTACCTTGCGTATTTAAAAAAATATCTCTAGCCTGTAATGTTAACTATGATTCAAGCATTGATTGGTTTTTTCCCGCTAGCTGAAAGTGGAAAAAGCTATGCTCAGTTCAACTTGCAGTTCTAGGCAATCAAAAAACGTTATATTTTAACCAATGTTATAGCTTTCGGAAGTCAAGTAACACCAGATGGAGTAACATAATTCATAATTCATAGTTGGAAAGTGTATCAACGGAAAATGTATATTTGAACTATTCATGATATGGGCCAAACCGATCAATGTTACCCCGCCGATCAATAATATCCCGTTTTACGGTACTGTAGTTTCGTATTATTGAGAATATATGTTAATCATATCTTACAGTTTGATTCAGTATTTTGAAATATTGTTTCTGTATCCAAGAGATATTAAAGGAGCACATGCTACGATATAATCCAGGTGAAACGAGACGAATCGTTTCCGATTTTTAGACCAGTAATTTGATTAGCGTGTGAGAAAGCAAGACAGCATGCTAATCAGTGCGAGAAGTTGCAGTGGTCTTTTCCTATTCAAAGATTTTATCCCTTTCTATGAGCATGAGCAAGATAATGAGCATGATTGACCGCCCAAGGTTGCTACTCCGTTGCTGCCAGATCAGCTGTTATAACACAGAGAACCAACGGATGATGGTTGAGACTAGCATACATCCTCAATGTGTAAAAACTGGTCATCCCAAACTAAGGCAATACTGGCGCCTGCTTCACCCGAATGCATGTCAAGTAAAGGGTCGGAATGTGTCGACGTGATACTCGTTTTATTGGAAGCCGAGACCGCCTCTGCACTTTCACTGGGATGTTGGATAACAGGATTGGGTGGCAGCAGGATTCTTTTTGGTAAACGATAAGCTGAATTCACGCGGCGTTTAGTGAAATATTTAAATATTATTACCGATTTCTGATTTGAACCTATTAAAACCAACAGTGAGGATGCTATTGGGGCCACTCACAAAGTGTGTTGGTGGTTTTTCATTGGAAAAACAAAAAGAATCTCTATAATGCAGGAAATCCGATTTGAACCGATTTAAACCAATAGTAAGGATGGTATTGGAGCCACAAAAAGGTATAGTGGCTTACTTTCTCCAAGTGACAAGGTGGGTATGGCAAACCAATATTATGGATGAAAATGAATTGTGATCCTCACCACCGGTCCATCAGCTCGGCAAACCACCACATCTCACCATGAAGCATTTTTGTAGTTTTTTTTTCTATGCTCACTCGATCACTCGCATCGCAGAATAACCGAAACAATACGAAACGCGCCATGACCGATAGCAAAATAGTGCGTAGTTAAGCATCGACACAACCCTTCACAGCCGATGCTCGAAGCATACTCTTTTTCATAAACTTTCAATTTTTACAACTGTATCAATCAAGTAGAGGCTTCTTAAGAACCATCTATGCTAATCCATTTAAATTTGCGATTGAGGGATTTGGTAAAAATAAGAGTGCGTAGATGCATTTCGTGCCTTCTGGCAACTTTATGCTTCTATTGATGTCCAGGCTCATCCTTTTAGCACCAGCCGGGGGAGACTGGTTCCTATACCCAATGATTTCGTTATCTCCAATCTGCTCAACCAATCCCAATATATTGGACGGATTATTATAATTTGAGATAACTCAATGTAGACGTCTTCCAAATTTGGCAGATCGACAGGCAGTCCACCAGTGGAGACCCACCTGGTACCTCATAGTAAGATGCTTGGAGGCGGACCGGAAGATTCGAGAGTTACCCTCCCTTCAAAGATTTTATCCGTTTCTATGAAAAAAAAAAACGCGCTGAATTTATGTGCGATGCCTCGGCGCGTGTTCATAAATAGAAGAATGTTTGTAACAAAACGGATCACTGGATACAATACATACATAAGCACTCGGTTAGCACTCGGTTTTAAAACAATACTAAGTTGAATAAGTTCATTGGTAGGAAATTCATCAATCAAATACATACCACAACAAGTCGAGAACACTTGCATGAACCCAGAAAAAAGCTAATATTAAAGTCGATGTTCATTACTTCTCATTCTAAATTTGATTTTGGAAAACTGCTCTGCTGGTGAGTGCACATTGTGTGAATTGCGCAATGATTTTTGTAAATTATTAGCAGTTCTTTGATTTATTGTTATCTAGTAGTACCATAAATGTAATTAAAAGAAACAAACGAACAAAACTAAATAAATGCCACTGCAATAACCACGAAGAGAAAATTATGCAAAATGATTGTTTTTCTCGAATTTGAACAACAATTTTAATAACATTCAATAATGCACCGTTTTTGTATTATACTACTCAGAAACACTCCACTTAATACGACGACACTATACTATCGACACTATACCGTTTCGACAGATCGTGTTTCACTTGGATCATATCAGATAAATCGGTTCAAATTTCAAAACGCAGATGCACCAGTATATCTGAACTATTTTAAAAATATTGAGGAGTAGCAGATAGAACGCATATGAAATCCTTTTCGTCATTGATGAATATAACTTCCTTAATTATTTCTTATTACTCGTGTATTAAGAATACAAGTAGCAACAATTTATCAAAAAAAAATCACAGCTTGCTTACAATCGCAACTTACGTCGGTTTGTAAAGTTATGCATGATTTTCATGTTTAGATAAAACACAGAAAACCGCCGGCGTCGGTGGTGTAGTGGTAAGCGTGACTGCTACTTGGCACCCCTGTGGGTCTGGGTTCAATCCCAGTCGACGACGGTGATTTTTCTGAGGCGAAAAAATCTGGTCACGTCTTCCTTCGGAAGGGAAGTAAAGCCGTTGGTCCCGGTTCATATTCATGAGTCGTTAGGTAGGGTCCAGGTGGTGGAGTCGTCTTCCTGGCGTCGGTGATTGTCACCATGTGAGGAAATAGGCCGACGTAAAATAAAGATTAAAAAAAAAAAAAAAAAAAAATAAAACACAGAAAATAATTAAACTGAAGGTAAGTTAAGAGGACACAAACCATAAGCTATAAACCACCAACACTCGAATTTTTTTTTTTTTAAAAACCTAACCTTTTTTTTTTTAAAAAAAAATAAAAAAAATTTTTTGAAAGGGGGGGGGGGGGGGAAGAAAAAAAATATTGGTGTTTGTGGTTTTTTTTTTTTTTGTTTTTATAATTTTTTTTTTTTTTTTTTGGTTTTGGTTTTTTTTTTTTTTGTATTTTTTTTTTTTTTTTTTATATTTATTTTTTTTTTTTTTTTATGTTTTTTTTTTTTTGTTTTTTCCTCTCGAAGATCATGGTTGTCACCTTGTCGTAGGTGAGAGGGCTAATCTCATGCAAAAGGCCAGCATGGGAGACCAAGAACATGATCAGCAGTGATAGTATCACACTATGCTTTCTTTAAATTGCCACGTCGTAGTATGTTTATTTGAAGGCACTGAAACAGGTGTGATACTGGCGGGTTTAACCGCAATTCACTCTTAGACGAAGCTAGGAACAATCTACAAATAGTTTATATCAAATAATTGAGGGAAACGACAAAAAGTATCCTTTTCATTTGCTTGACAGTTTTTTCATTGTTGCTTATTCTCTAATTGTCATTCATTAAACTTCAAATATACCTATACAGTTGGTATCATTAATAATCTTATTGTTCGCTTCATTATTAAAAAGGGTGAGTGTTTTGATCATGATTGTGAGCAACTAATAATAAGTCCTGGTGTTTCAGGTGCAGACAATTAAAATATATATTATAATTTGAATGTGGGGTCTATACTACAGCCGTGATCAAAGCACTAACTCTAACAACATATTATTAAGCTAGAGATCAGACCTTTCGAACTGAACAAAGGTCATCGAAAAGTGTTAATTAGGAGAGATGCTGACAAAGAATTAAAGGCTAAGGTTTTATGAAAAGAGTAGAACGCGGAGGGTCCGCTTAGGGAGTAGCCTTGAGGTCATAGAACAATTCTTCTCTATATCGGTTAGCTTTGCTTTAATAGTCTCTTGAATTAAAGGGATCCCTCTCGTGCTATAAACATGCATGCTAGATTGGGAGTTTGACCAGTAGTGAGAGTATCAGGAGTTCTGGTCATGTTTTTACTGCCACGTCGTGGAACGTTTGTATAAAGGCACTGACATAGGGTGTGATACTGGTGGGATATGCCGCAATTCACTCTTAGACTTCTTACCTTCAATCGGGGGGAGAAGACTTAAAGTACACTTTTCATTTTTGTGGCAATTTGTGTTGTTGTTCATCCATTTGTTTTATAGAATGAATAATCACAATATCTGGTTTACTAATTTTCTAATAACTGAATGTAATTGCACTATTTTCGAGGGAGGTGAATGTTATGATCAGGGTATCAGACCGATGATGACAAGCATGTATATTCGAGATAGGACGTGGAGGGCCCGCTTAGGAAACACCATTAGAAGCTATAGAATAGACCTATCCATATGGCTTATATCTGTAACAGTGTTAGATGAGTCATATACAATAGCATACGGTCGTTGTTTTCGTATCACCTCCTTGTTTGTAAAGTTCAATAACGGCAAATCGGTTGTAATCGATTGTAATGCGAGGCAATGAAATTTTACCCTTCAGATCACACTTTAAATTAATAGAAAGGATAAACAAATAAAAAATAAACCCGCTAGATAGCAGGTATACAAGTTCTTCTCAAAGTTTCAAATTAGCTCTTATATGAAATATATTTAAATTTGGGTTAGCAACCAGATCAAACAAACAAACTGTAATTTAGTAACAATTATTATATTTTTTTTTTTCTTCATGGTTAGTTTAGAGTGACTCAACATTTTCAGTCAAAGAAACAAAGAGTCGTTGTGAAAATATCACCTATAATCTCCACACACCAAATACAAAATCGTCTTTTTCTTCACCTTTTCATGATAACCTTGGTCTGCATGCGGTTTTGCAATGATGGTTGCATGGACGCGAGCGGTTGTGGAATTCAAGCAGCTGTTCAGCCAGCATCGCATGCGGCTTAGGTAGTAAGTATATGGCTGCACATCATACAGGTAAGCTCTCCAGAAAAATTTATAGGGTTGCAAGGGGATGTCGAATACATGAGACTTGGTTATAGATAAATACAATTTAATCCAGGAATCAAATAGAAATACAGTATCTATCAAACATAATAACATACTTTAATCACGTGCACATTATTATGAATAAGACAAGACACAGAAAAACACAGTACACTGACGAAAACTCAACATGGACAAGAACATACACAAAACATGAAAGCGAATCAATTTTATTAAAACTATTTGAATCATCACGATAAAAACAGTGACCAAATGGGCACCATAGCCTAGGAACGTCTGTGTGTTGATTTAAAATAGAGGCTCATAGAAGCGAATTTTACCAATAAAAGGGTCCAGTGCAGATTAAAAGTAAGGGCCTGCTACCACTGTGATACCTACAAAAAAAAAAAAAAAAAAAAAAAAAAATTTTTTTTGTTGTTTTGGTGGGGGGATGTTGTTTTTTTTTTTTTTTGTATAATGCACAAAATAAATTTGTGAAGACCAACCTATCACTGCTTTTCTTCAATCGTACTCATACATGTTGGTTTGGCTGCTGACGTAGGCTGGAATCATTGATTTATCCCAAAATAAAAATTAAAGCGCTATCGAGAGTTATATGTTCATGCTCATTAATCAAAAAACTTCTAACGAGTCACCATGGCTTAGTGAGACCAACCACGGATTCAATAACAAGTCTTCCCAATAATACAGGTTCGAACCTCATTTCAGAAATGTATGTATGTATGTATGGTAGCCACCATCCCTTCATGCCCTTGGCTTGGATGCAGCTCCACTTAATAGCAAGATCAAATTGAGCCACCGATCTGAATTCACAATATCGCTGTATGAAGGGCCAAAAAAGGAGGGGTGGACCCGTAAGCAGAGACACTCACGCGAAATCCACGGGAAATTAAGAATCTCCTTCCAACGATACGATCCAACAATTCGAATAACCCAATTCGCAATACTTATTAAGCTTTCTACAGGATGGCTTGTTAAGAAGGGCGCGTCACTCTCACTGAAACTGTTGGAGTAGAATTCGCAGCATCACAATCGAATCGGTAGGATAAAGAAAATGATAATGCTCGTTCCCTCCTAGACTCAGGCAGTCAATCAAACCATCGTCCAATTTCAGCTTCAATGATACCCTGATGCTCCCTCCCAACCCAGTATTTATTATATATAATGTACATAATATGTCATAATATGCAATATATGCAGTATGTAATAGAGCAATGAAATATACTATAATATTTAATTAAAATAAGCCATGGTTGGAATTCGTCATCCTGTAATTTAAATATGGTTATAAATAAAATAATATGATGAAATAGGTAAAATAGAAATAATAGGCATATGATAATCATATGCAGCTTAGTGCATCTTTACAGCTCAATCAGTGGTAGATGAATATAACTCTGGAATGTCATTGCAGTTAAATAAAACATGAACCATTTAATTATACATGAATCAAAAAAATATGTATGTATTCATGACATATAGATATACACAATCAGCAGAATTAAAGAGCATTTATTAATTTTAATAAAATTCAATAATTTTAATTCTTAGAAAAACACCTTTAGATACTATGAAATAAAATATCTGTACTATCTGGAATCTATTTCCTTGTAACCTTGAAGCAAATGAAATTTAATTATTATTATTAATCTTTTAGTAAATATTTTTCACATGATTATACTTATATATATAATGATGATATGATGAAAATAATACGATGTTGTAATAGTAGACACATAAAAATTAAATGCAACTATTTGTCTCTTCTGCTGTGATGTTAGATGATTGAAACTCTGAAATGGCAAAAATTTCCAAAGTGTTATAATGAAGGAAAGTTGATCACCGGGCAGCCAAGCAGAATAGCAAAGAAAATTTAAGCAAACAATTAGCCGAAATAAATTTCATTTGATTATGATTACTGCCCACAAACGGAAGCTAAATAAATCTACAAAAAAGAAAAAAAAAACCAGAGAGAGTAAAAGAAAAATGAAATTTGAATTCTCCGATAACTTTTGCTTTTTACTGGGCCCATAAATAATTCTTTATATCGGTGCAATAGAAAATGAGAGATCATAAACAATTTTAGTTTTTGAATTATTAAACTTTTTTGGAAATTTTATTTAGTAGAATTTGTCGTATGATCATTTCTAAAAACAACATTAAAAACCATCCTATCTTTTCAAATACATATCGTGGGTTAGGTGGGCTAAAACTTACAACGATGCATAGATGCGAACCTGAAAATAGCTTTAAAAATATTGTGAAGGGATGTTATAATATAAAATGATAGTAACAATTCTATTTGTACTGTCTGCATGTCTGTAGACTGATGTCCAGCTGCAGTTGTAGACGCTCTTGCATTATCATTGCCACGAAGGAAAGAAAAAAATTAAAATTATTAAACAACACTTGGGAATTCCATAGATGATCTGAAATTATACACCGTATAAAGAATACTTCCATTTTTTGTGGTAGGGTAAGATTTCAGCAGGCTACCTTCCTACATCGCGTTGGTGGGACTGCTTCCTAAGCCGTTGGATGCCAGGACAGACGCTGTTTGAGCTGCACCTCCTTGGTAGACAGACGCTCGGAACGCACCTCCTCAATCTAGCTGAAGTCAGAAGGACAACAGTGCCCAGGCTGCACTACCAGCTAAGTACACAACCCTTAGCTGGCGGTCTTTGTCATCTCTTGACCCGTGGAAGCATGAGGTAGGAACTTGTGAGGACCAGTGCTATGTTGCGGGGACGCACGCTCCATCCCAGTTGTCTACTCACCATTTTGCAGCCCGAAAATTGCATAAAAATCAAATGTAAATTTTGTATTGTTTTCGTACAATGAACGAGTGTTCTTTCTGTGTCAACTAATGCTTCGTGCTTTTAACAGTAATGTAACAGCATTGTGGCATTGAATACGAAGGTAGTTTCTTGAAAAGTACTAATCAATTTCGATGTAGAAAACAACGAATAGATTTGTTAGTTCTACATTCGATTTCGTAATAAAAACGAAATTTAATTTCCTGTGTGGGCGAGCGGGTCGCGAGGAAAAGTACATTTTCAGTAAAAACTGTTAACAAACTCCGTGATTGTCATATACAAAAATCCAACATGACTGTAAAATGAATATTTTGACACATTACAGTACCCGTTAGATTTCAGCATGGTTCCTATTTAATGGGATTCGATTTTGAAACTTGGGGAAAATCGAGAGTTTTTAAAATCTTTTTTCATTTCATTCCAGATCAAGTCTAGAATAGTTTAATCTTATTGCCAAAATCGGACGGGTATTGTAAAATACTTTGGGTGAGAGCAGAAAAGTTAAACCACCCGTCGTTCAGGTGGATTGTCACAAAGTGAGGGCTCGATTCCCGCTCCAGCCGACGGAACTCGATAATGTCCCTACTATATGGGTCCATCGGGCGTTGTGTTGTCCGTTGTATAATGTTGAGTGTTCAGTCTTTGCAGCAACTGGTTGAAGACGGTGCAATTCTCTCTCTCTCTCTCTTGGCTCTCTCTCTCTCTTCTCTCTCTCTCTCTCTGTTTCAAAAAAAAACTAAGCTTGCCCCCCCCCCCCCCCCCCCCCTATTCAAAATCCTGGCTACGCCTATGAGACCTCCAGTGGAAATCGGTGAATGTGTACTGAATACCGAACACTGAGTATACAAGCTATTCATTCTGATAATTTTCTTCCAATTTAATACAGAAAAGTTGCCACTGCTATGTATCTATTTAAATAATATCACGAAAAACATTAATCCCATCTGTGTACATATGTTAATCGTACTGATTTTAATCAAGAAAAAAATAAACAAGTTAACGCTCTCCACTACTACACCCAAAAATACAAACGTCAACAAATTTTTTAAAAGGGCCTATGCTGCTTTAAAAACATCACTGTTTCTATTGTCACTCATATACTTAATCGCACTTGCGATGCGGTAATGGTATTTTGACTGCCGAGTTGTTGCGCTTTTTAGCCCACTTTGATTGCGCGGTGTGATTCTATAAGTGCGACAACGCGAATACAAGTCCGATCTAACGGTGAATCGTGTCTGGGAGGAAACTCTATATAGGGAAGATGTACCTATATTAATCTCATTGTTCCTATATTCATCCTACTTGAAATAAAACGATATACACGTGACAGGATTAGTTAGTAATGTTTGTTGTAGTTATTTAACGTGAGCAAACATTATTAGAAAACGAAACCGATCCTTCAACTTCCCAATTGTTTGATTCATCGTAGGATGAATATAGGAACAATGAGATTAATATGGGGGCAGTTTCCCTAGTATACATAAAATGTAACAAATAGCTTTATCAATCTTCAAGAAAATTTCAATGCGCCGTATAAAATTAAGACAACTGAGAAAACCCACCAGATTGAATTTACTCCCTCAGAAAGTGTCAGTTATTTGCAGGCATTGTTTACATTTTTTTTGTATGAGATTAAATTAGGTCGTTTAATCGTCTATAACGCTGTAGCACAAGTACATATAAAACAATGGGTCTGTTTAATGACCAACTCGAACTAACTCGGTGTATCATGCTAACTCTTTTTGGCATCAAACCCTGAACGAATGCAGAAAAGAGACAAAAAAGAGGTTGCGAGTCATCGCGAGCTGGTCATTAAACAGGCCTAATATATCACTTTCAGCACTTATAACATATTGGTTATATAGCGCACTTTGCACCCTACTTTCGCAATTAATTTTAAGTGCAGAACCGTTAACGAAAGTGCTGGTTTGCATACAATCGTGTCGGTGTCTTCGGCGCACTTATTCTTCGCGAGCCGTTGCATAAGTGCGCTGAAGACAACGACACGATTTGAGACAATCCCGCACTTATAAAATGTAAGTTCGGAGTCCAGTGGTGAGCGAAATGAGCAATATTGGTTGAGCATCTTTGGGAAACATGGGATATTACTATTAGGGTTACTTGGTTATCATATTCAAGGAGGACTGTGGCAGTTTCAATTCAAATGAATGATAAAAAATTCAAAACTTGACTGAAAATATTTATTAATTAAAATGCAGAGTGTGATATAAGTAAAAGCTCAATGTTTGCAATCAAAAGAAATTTGACGAGGCCCTTTTAAAAATGATTTCTCGCATGAAGTAGCATGCATATAACCAAGACAAAATGAAAGGGTTTGTTTGTTATTCTTCCATGAGAATATTGACAACAAGACTCACCATAACTTTGGGCATAGAATGCTCTATGAATGATTGAACACGCACACTAGCGTTGATGTGTATGCTATACAGTATGTGAGCAGTGCCGCCAAATTCAACAGAGATGGAAAAATATTATTAAATGTGGAATTTTATTTCTGGGTAAATATTGAAAAAATCTACAACAATAGTATGTTATTATTTTTTAATCTATGGAAAAATAAAATAGTTCAACTTTGGGCGATTTGTATCACTCCCACAAAAAAGGTGATATTGAAGTACTGCCAAATCCATTTCATTCGAATAAGAGTCATAATAAAATAGTTTTGCAACATCAAGCGATTACGTCGATTGTAAACACGGTTCAGAATAGGTGCAAGCGTATTTAAATTATTGTGAAAACTAATCCCATAGTTTTCTAGTATTTTATCACGTATTTGTAGATTCTCATGTGGCTAGTGTAATAAGTGAAGTGTGATTTGGTTTGTGCAAATACGCAACGAAAATGTGTGAGGATGTAGTGCAATTAAAGAGAAAACTTATAGTCTGGCTAGAGTATTAGGTGCGCAACTAAGTTCCCGCTGTTTAGCAATAGATGGCGCCAGTAGTAAGTGCTGGTCGAATGTTGTACATCTCAAGCGTCATAAACCAAGCTCAGACATATGGTAAACAAACCGCTTTGCCAAATCAGTGATTTTGGTTTAGTGTTATATATTTTGGTTGTTTGAAGATGTCTGATTTCGTGCCAAATAATCGTCATTTGCGGGAAGTGTTGATTTTCTTCTTTTATTCGAAGAAAACGGCGGCTGAAGCACATCGAGAGCTCCAAAAAGTTTACGGTGATGCTGCTCTGAGTGAAACAACGTGTCGTGATTGGTTTCGTCGCTTCAAAAACGGTGATTTCAGTGTTGATGATCGTCCGCGTGAAGGAAGGCCAAAAAACTTCGAAGACTCTGAATTGGAGGCATTGCTCGATGAGGATCCGTGTCAAACGCAAGAAGAGCTTGGTTCAGGATTAGGAGTTTCCCGCCAAGCCGTTTCTAAGCGATTGCATGCGTTGGGAATGATTCAAAAGCAAGGAACTTGGGTTCCTTACGATTTGAAGCCAAGAGATGTTGAGCGTCGTTTTTTCGTCTGTGAACAACTGCTCCAGCGGCAAAAAAGGAAAAGTTTTCTACATCGCATTGTGACGGGTGACGAAAAATGGATTCATTACAGTAACTCAAAACAGAAACATTCATGGGGACTGCCCGGGCATGCTTCAACATCGTCGCCTAGGCCGAATATTCACGCTGCGAAGGTTATGCTGTGTATTTGGTGGGACCAAGTTGGTGTTATTTATTATGAGCTGTTGAAACCAAACGAAACCATTACCGGGGAACGGTATCGAACTCAATTGATGCGATTGAGCCGAGCACTGCACGAAAAACGGCCACAATACGAGCACAGACACGAAAAAGTGATTCTTCAGCATGACAACGCTCGACCTCACGTTGCGAAACCCGTGAAAACCTACTTGGAAACGCTCAAATGGGAAGTCCTACCCCACCCGCCATATTCTCCTGATATTGCACCGTCCGATTATTACTTCTTCCGTTCGATGGCACATGGTCTCACTGGTCCGCAATTCCACTCATATGATGACATCTCAAAATGGCTTGATTCTTGGATAGCATCAAAAGACGAACAGTTCTATCGAAATGGTATTCACGTTCTACCAGAAAGATGGGAAAAAGTCGTAGCTAGTGATGGGCAATACTTTGAATAATTCGTTTGTAACCTTTGTTTTCAAAATAAAGTTCCCTTTTCACCAAAAAACAGCGAGAACTTAGTTGCGCACCTAATATATTCCCTAGTACGGTTAGATCAATACGACAAATTTGTAGTGCAAAGTGCAATTGTGTTGAAAATCTGACTGCTCATTATTTTTACGAAATTTAAGTCTCCGAAACGTTTTTGTAGCTTTTAATTATATTCAAGACCTAATTTTATTTGCCAGGATTATATATTCTTGGTAACTGCGTTCATTTCTTGGAGAAATTAAACATCTTTTTACGTTTGAAGTTGGATGACTGCAGAATGTGATGAATATATGTACTATGGTAAGCATAGGTTCCGCTTCCCAATATGTGACTCGGCCTTCTGGACATCGGATAAAAAGTCGAGTTTTCAAGCGATCTTAATACCCTTCTTTTGGTGTATGATGGGTAAAAAAGAAGAAATGTCATCCATTCAACTTTAGGTAATCCGTGAGTAAACCGTCCAAGCCCTACTATACGTAGTTATTCATGCCATCAAAAAAACTTGAAGTATTGGCTCCGCAAAGGATACACGGTTGTGCCTACCAAATAAACGAAATAGATAATAATACAATCCAATCTATAATTGCGGTAAATTATAATTGGTTTATTTCTGTTTTCGGCATCTTTCAGAGCTACGGGAAGTAATGCTTACTTTTTTTTTAAATCCTTATTTATTCCAAATTTTACATTATTTTACATTCATATATTATCCAACGAGCTCCTGCTTAGTAATTAAAATTTCAACCTTATATGCTATAATTTATATCTAATTGTGTTAAGATATTTTTTACCTTGTCTATTCCGTATTTTTAACAGGGTTTTTGCCCTCGTGTAAGAATAATAATTGATTTCTTAAAACTAGTTCTTATCTATAGAGAGAATTGATCATTGCAATTAAAGGTTGCAATGTTTTTTCTCTAAAATTATGAATTATTTTGTGGGACATTTCTGCTAGAGTTTCAACGTTTGAATTCTATGTAATTCAGTAGTACTGAACTAGGTTGGCAGCTTTAAAATCATTTTCAGAACTTTGTTCTGAATCCTTTGAAGTGTTTTTTTTCCTAGTAGCACAACAACTAGACCATATTGGCACAGCATAGAGCATGGCCGGTCTAAAAATTTGTTTGAATATTAGAAGTTTGTTCTTCAAACAAAGTTTGGATCTTCTGTTTATAAGAGGATATACATTTTTTGTATATTTATTACATTTGGCTTGACTGCCCTCAATGTGATCTTTAAAAGTTAATTTTTGATCACGTATCAGTCCAAGATATTTTACTTGATTTGACCAAGAAATTGGAACTCCGTTCATAGTGACCATAAGACTATTACTTGGTTTCAAAAATGCAGCTCTAGGCTTGTGTGGGAATATTATAGGTTGAGTTTTCGAAGAAATTTTCCATAATTTAATATTATATAATATACATATTTTTTTTTAGGAGAAATCTTCCATTTTTTTCAATAATCTGTAAAAATGTCCAAGCTTTTTTGTAGCGTCCTGGATATAACACGAAGACTTTTTCCTTTAGCGGAAACGCCTGTGTCATCAGCAAAGCAAGATTTTTGACAGCCCTGAGGTAAGTCAGGCAGATCTGAAGTGAAAATGTTATAAAGTATTGGCCCAAGAATGCTACCTTGAGGAACACCAGCTCTAACAGGCAATTGATCAGATTTAGAATTCTGATAATTTACTTGCAAAGTTCTATCAGTTAAGTAGTTTTGAACTAATTTCATGAAATAAAGCGGAAAATTGAACTTTTTCATTTTCGTAATCAAACCTTCATGCCAAACACTGTCGAATGCTTTTTCTATGTCTAGAAGAGCAACTCCAGTGGAGCAGCCTTCAGCTTTGTTTGAACGAATTAAATTTGTAACTCTCAAAAGTTGATGCGTAGTTGAATGCCCATGGCGAAATCCAAACTGTTCGTCAGCAAAAATTGAGTTTGTATAGATGTGAAGCATCATTCTATTCAAAATTATTTTTTCAAAAAGCTTACTTATTGAAGAAAGCAAACTGATTGGTCGGTAGCTAGAAGCTTCAGTCGGATTTTTGTCTGGCTTCAAAATAGGTACGACTTTTGCATTTTTCCATTTATCTGGAAAGTATGCAAGATGAAAACATCTGTTATATAGTTTTACCAAGAAAGATAATGTATTCTTACGGAGTTTTTTTGATGAGGATATTGAAAATTCCATCATCACCTGGTGCTTTCATATTTTGAATTTTTTTAGTTATAGTTACTTCATCCAAATCAGCTCCCCAAGAATCATTAAAAATATTTTCTTGAGAGAAAATATTCAGATACTCCCTGGATACCTGATCCTCAATAGGACTTGTATGTGATGTGATGTGATGTGATGTGATAAGAACCCACCATCAGTGTAAGGATTACCTACGTCTGCCGGACTATCCTCAGCAGGTTGTCCCGTGAGAATAGCCTACGTGATGGCTTGTTGTAGCAGGGTCAGTCGATCTCAATGAGGACCTTCGGAAGATTACGGCCCGAAGGTCGCGTATCTTCACATGACAAGGGACTGGCGACTCCACGAACCCTTGTCCAGTCAACTAATCCTTCGACTGCCATAGGATACCCGCCCCCCCCAGCCCTCCCCCCTCCCAGTTATATAGTTGTTATAGGAACAGTGGAAATTTTTAGCATAAATGATGATTTATAAAAAAAAATTTGAGATACAAAATGTAGGAAATTTGAAGGTTAAATTGAAGCTTAATTAATAATTAATAAATTTATTTTAGTTTTTATTTGTACTAGTGAATGTGCTAAGATATTGCAAATTTTTACTGTTCCCAATAAAATGGTTGCTGAAAATTTAATTAACTTAACTTAACTTAATAAGCTGATCAAATATAAAATGGATCAAAAACTTAATACATATAATTTGCTCGTTCTTTACAAGGTCTTCTTTTTCTCACATAAAAAGTTAAGATATCATAAAAGACAAAAATGTTATTCATAAAAATTTCAAACTTAAATGATGTACATGGAATTAAATTAAATTAAATTACTTGGCCATGTAAAAAGCGGCTACAGTGAGTCAATACAAGAATACAAAATGAGTATGTACAAAATTTCTATGACATCCACTGAATTGATACTGAAAATAAAACAAAAATTAGACATATATTAAAATCTTACTAGTCCTGAAAAAGCTGAGAACAGTATAGATCATTCGAATTTTCAAATATATTGTTCTAGTGACATGTCAAAGATAGTAATTGCTGTCACCGACGAGCCCGGTTTGATGATTTCTGAAATAAATGGCTAATCTAATCATAATACCTCTCCAAAAGCACGCCCCTTTATCAGTAAAAACCGAATTCATTGCAAAGAAAACAATCAATGACTTCGACCGTTGACCATGCATCAGAAACCTAGTCCCAAGAACTATAGAACATAAAAAAGAAAATGAGGATTCACATAAATGAAGACTAACCATGTTTTCCTTGATTAATTTTTCTCAAGATATAAAATGTAATAACGATTAAGATTTATTCCTTTGACTACAAAAACAAATATGTTCCCTAGTTTGAATTAGTTCGGACTAGGGTTCGGTGGTAGATCTTATACTTCGTAACGCACCTCGAAAGATCCTCAATAGGACTTGTAAGACCCAAACTGAAATTATGGTAGCTCTCAAACTGCTTAACAAGTTTTTGAGCTTTTTCCGCATTTGTGAGCAAAATTTTATCACCTTTCTTAAGCGCTGGTATAGGCTTTTGATGTTTTTTCAAGATTTTAGAGAGTTTCCAGAAATGTTTGGAACTCGGATCTAATTTTGACACATTATTTTCAAAATGTTTGTTCCTAAGGGCAGAGAAGCGTTTTTTAATTTGTTTTTGCAAATCTCGCCATTTGACTTTCATAGCGGGATCACGTGTTCTTTGATATTGACGCCTACGTACATTTTTCAGACGAATCAAGAGCTGAAGATCGTCATCAATTCTAACTGAATCGAATATAACCTGGCATTTTGGCACTGAAGCAGCTCTTGCTCTACTTTTTTAGAAAGCCTGAGATTCAAGAGCATTATTAATTTCATTTCTTGTTTGCAATGGAACATTAGGATCAAAGTTGTATTCCATAAATGTTCGATATTGATCCCAATTAGCTCTATGGTAGTTGAAAGTAGAACTGATGGAATTAGAAATGATTTCTTGAGATATTTCAAATGTAACTGGAAGGTGATCAGAACCAAAGTCAGCATGGGTAATCAATTGACTACAAAGTTGACATGAATCAGTTAGGACCAAATCAATAGTTGAGGGATTTCTGGCTGAAGAAAAGCAAGTGGGTCTATTTGGGTATTGAATAGTGTAGTAGCCTGCGGAACAATGATCAAAAAGTATATTACCATTGGCATTGCTTTGCGAATTATTCCATGAGCGGTGTTTTGCATTGAAATCACCAATAACGAAGAATCTAGACCTATGACGGGTAAGTTTCTGAAGGTCACCCTTGAGCCACTTCTTTTGCTGGCCAGTGCATTGGAAAGGCAAATAGGCAGCTATAAAAGTAATTGACCAAATTTTGTTTCAACTGAAACCCCCAAAGTTTCAAAAACTTTAGTTTCAAATGAAGAAAGAATGTGATGTTTGATACGCCTATGGACAACGATGGCAACGCCACCACCAGCTCCATTAAGGCGATCATTTCGGTAGACAACATAATTTGGATCTCTTTTGACCTTATGGGCAGGTTTGAGATAAGTCTCAGTTATAACAGCAATATGCACGTTATCAACTCTTAAAAAAATAAATAGCTCATCCTCGTTATCTCTGATGGATCGAAATCCATTACTGAATTTCAATGTCATGACAATATTATTGGCAAATTGAATACCAGTTTGGATAGCATCAAACATGGAATTAGTTTTTAGCCTATCGGTTATCATATTGATTAACGATTGCTGTAAAAATTCTAATTTAGGAGTGGATATGCACCTAAATCATATTCATCAGAAGTCCCGTGGGAATTTTGGTTTTGGTTCCTACCCGCTGCAACGGCAGCGTAGGTAGGTCCATTTACATGTTAAACATTGTTAACAACACGGTTAGGTATGAATGTAGTTTGCAGATTGAACCCTGTTGGTGCCTGCAGGTATCGAAATAGTATTTGCTCCGCGTTGAGCGTTTGAAGTAACAGTTGCGGATGGAAAAACCTGTCCGCTGTTTCTACTAACGGTTTGGTAGGAATTAGTTGTGATCGTTGTAACCAGCTGTAGAATGGGTCCAGAAAGCTGGTCTGGAACGTGTATTGTTTCCTACCTGGCGTTTAGTGCGGGACTGCAAAATTGCTTTACGAGTCTTGCACTCCCAAAAACTTGATTTATGGTTTTCGCCACAATTCGAACATTTAAATTTGTGAGAATCTCCCTTCACAGGACAGTCGTCCTTAGTGTGCGAGGAATCACCACAATTCAAGCATTTACCAATTATACGGCAATGCTTTGTTCCGTGACCCCATCCCTGCCACTTACGGCACTGGGTGAGGCTTTGGAAATTTGCTCCAGTCTTCTTGAAATGTTCCCACTTTACTCGGACATGGAGCAAAAGACTTGCTTTTTCTAAAGCCTTAAGGTTATTAAGTTCACTTGACTTGAGGTGAACTAAGTAAAAATCGTTTGAAATCCCTTTGCGAGAATCGCCAGGCCGGGATTTCATTTTCATTTTAATTACTTGGACTGGGCTAATTCCAAGTAATTTTATCAACTCCTTTTTTGATTTTTTCCAGAGATTCACCACTGGGCAGACCTTTCAAGACAACATTGAAAAGACGCTTAGCTTTGGTGTCGTATGTGAAAAAAAATGTGGTTCTTCTGAGTAAGATACTCAAGAAGACGTTTGAATCCGTCCAAGGATTCTGAATGCAAACGGCATTCACCTCGTCTGGAAATTTGAGGGGAATATTTCACACCTTCAACAAATGTTAAGATTTCCTTGCGAAAAGCATGGAAATCTGAAATTGCCACCACAATAGGGGGAACTTTTTTCATTCTCAATCGAGGAAGTTTTCTCAAATTTTGGTTGGATGATGGATCACTCTCATTATCTGTGAGCATATCAAATGGATTACTCACATTAATTGATGATGATTATGATTATGTAATACTACCATCTATTGCAGCAAGGTAACTTTCCATAGCAGTGGAATAAGCTGAAAAACGATTTGATCAGGATTCTATTATTGTTTGTGATCATCAATCTCCTGTATGAAGGGCCAAAAACGTTTGGGCGGGCCCATAAGCAGAGACATTTACGTGAAACCCGCGAATATAGGGAAGAGAATCTCCTTCTAAAAGCAACTGCACACTCACAGCACTAGAATCGTACCCTCGATTGACAGAATAAACCCAATAGATGGGGTCGAAGAGCCCGCCCTCGTTCAACGAAATGTTAACAATAGGGAAGAGGCAGCCCCATGCTCCCTATCCAAATCGTTTTACTTGGGTGCCCTGATGGTCCCTCCCTTTCCCCGTTGCATGTTATTTAATATTTAATGTATTTTGTACACAACAAATTAAGATATCAAAATAGACAAAAATGCTAATTTATTCCAATATCAAACTTGAATGGATAGTTACTGAAAAATAAATAAAAGTTAGATATATATTAATATCCTACTAGTCCTGTGAAAGCTGAAAACAGAATAGATCATTCCAAATATCAAAGATTAAATTTCAATAAAAGATATTTTTTATAAGACATTGTTATATTTGTAATATTTTTGCTTTACACTTTTCTAGCAACATTTCAAAGATAGCAATTGGAGTGAACGAAGAGTCCGGTTGAATAATTTCTGAAATAAATGGTTTATCTTACCATAATACCACTAAACACAATATTAAAATATAATCCTACATTACATATAAGCACAGGCCAGTCTTTTATGAATATAGTAGTTGAAGTTCAGAAGTTATGCTATGTTATGCTGTAATGCTGAAATACAAATTCAGCTTTTGATGCCTGTCATGTTGCTTCAGGCTCTTACATAGTTTTGGAATGCAAAGATGATTCCAAAGCGTGCTGAAATTATTAATAAAATGAGAATGGAAAATATACAATATGATTTAAAGGTATAAGATCTTCAGTTGCACACCCTCACTTTGCTATTGTCAGATTGACAACATTGCTCAGGCTACGCCAACCAGCGTCTCCATGTTTCAGCTGGCAGTCTTTTGTGATCATATGACTCGTGGAGGCGTGAGATAGGAACTTGTGAGGACGAGAGGTCGGTCGCACCCTCCTTCGAAGTTGTCAACTCACCATTTGAAGCCCAATTGATTACTCACATTTATTTGATTTGAACGCGAATCAATAGATTGCCCTTTGCGTTTATGTTTAATTGCCATAGCTCAGAATAAATTTATCCAAATATACGTCCAAGCAGATAACTATAAGAATCCAAAGGACCGAAGAGGAATTTTCCAATGCGATATCCAAGACGGGTTACTCGAAGGGCCTAACAAGGATCGAAAAGGAATAAGAGGAAATCTAAGAAGTGTAGGTATTATTTAGCACTGAAAAGTGCTATTTAAGATTTGTTGAAGCTTTAGGTAGCAATAGCACTTCCTTCAGCAAATAGAAAATAGAACCGCACGGCATGAGAGCACAATGCAGACTGAAGTAATGTTAACTTAGTCCTTTCTTTCGGCCTATGTACCAACTATGTAATTAATGTTGATAAACACTGATACGATTGACCAATCGTATCACAATTGATCAATCTGACATTCAATATGTCAACACTATGCTCAGGGGCTAACTGAGCGTACGCAATAATTAACTGTTATACGGAATCTTGTATACAATGTTATGATACAAGTACAGAAGCTTTTATAGCACAAAGCTAGTTGAAAAGCGTGCGAGAAAACAATTGTAAGCGTCTACCTATACAACCATGGAGCATGGCCAGTGTAACCAGATTTGATAGTTAGTACTTTAGTTAAATCATATTATCGCTACATCAATGTGTAATCACCGTGGACGATTAATTTCAATAAAGTGATCAGTAGAAAACCTATAAACGCAGTTTTCATTAATATAGTGGCTAACTATATAGAAAGATCGTTGTAATTCAATAGGTTATGGGCCCAGTCCGAGGAACTGGAAGAAAAGTTGTAAAATGGCTCATTTGAAGAAAATGGAGAGCGGAAAGCGTGAAGGTGGTGGAGACGGTGGAAACGCTGTAGCCGAAAGCGCTGGTGGTCAACCAGGTTGTCACGATAGGAATGTAATGGAGAGACAGCTTCCATACAGTTCAGCAGCTTCCATCCGTAGCGACCGGCACGTATTCAACGGGAGCGACACACATTTTCCAGCATGGAAATGGCGAATGGAGCATCAACTGCGGAGAATGGGTGTTGTGCATGCATTACTCCGCACTCCACCGGAAAAACCGTTTGCAAAACTCGTGGTCGGTGCATCGTTAGAGGAGGAGAATGCAAGAAAGTTGCAGTATAAGAAACGATTGGAAGAAGATGAAATCGCGATCGATGAGATCGTGATGTGTGTGGATAACACGGTACTCAACAAACTGGTAGGGCTGTCATACGCCAAGGAGGCTATGGACACTCTAACTAGGATCGATCATAAATATGCGACAACGGCTATTTATGTTGAGATCAAAGAAATTTGATACGATTGAAAAACTGATTGATGAATATGATACAATCATAAGAGAGTTGGACCGTATGGGCGCAGAAGTTTCATCCAGCGAAAAATTCATTCGCTGATCATCGCTATGCCAGATCGTTTTAAACACGTCAAGGGAGTTTTGACTGTGCTAACAAATGACGAATTGTGCCGAAAATCGATTCTGGATATTAAAAGGATGTTTTTGGATGCGGACGTTGCAATCCCGGCAGGCAGCAACGAAATCAACGTGGCGTTGAAGACATGCCTGAAAAAGGAAGTTCAGTGTTTCGGCTGTGGTGAAATTGGACACTACAAAAACAAATGTCCCAAGATGAATCACCGTAGAAACGATCAGCGAACCAAGTTTCAGCGAGGCAAGAAGAATCGCTACGCCATGGTAGCCATGTCAGCGAAACACCCGACCATCGGTAAGATGGCACCGAAACCTGAGAGATGTGTTAGGTTTGTGGTCGACTCCGGAGCAACCGAGCATCTGGTGAATGATAATCGTTTATTAGAAAACGCAACCGATCTAGAGGAACCGGTTGAAATCAGTACTGCCAAGACCGATCAGGCTTACCTTAGAATCAAGAATTGGTCTAAATAAAATTAAAAAGTTGGAACTTTATAATGTGATTTTTGTACCAGAGCTTGAAAGAAATCTCTTTTCGGTTAGAGAGGCGAGTTCTCTGGGAAAAGGGTTACTTTTCAGAAAAATAAAGTCACAATAGACTACTTTGGAGAAACTATTGCTGAAGGTAGCATAGTAGATGATTTATATTGCTTTGAATATGACATAGATACTAAAGTCAATTCAGCTGCAATGATCGAAAACGAAAAGCAGGTAAGTCTAGCCAGATGGCATGATCGACTAGGGAACCTGAGTTATCCAAGCATAAGGAAATTAGTAGATAATGAAATGGTTGAGGGAATCAACATTAGTCCCCAGAGTGAATCTTTGGAAAATGTTTGCGCAAGCTGTATGGCAGGGAAACAAAGCAGCATACATTTCAAAACAATGGGTCCTCCCAGGTCAACTCGGCCACTTGAGTTAGTTCACACGGACGTGTGTGGGAGAATGGAAAATTCGACTCATGATGGTTATAAGTATTTCGTGAGTTTTATCGATGATTACACTCATTTTACCGTAATTTATCTATTACGTAAAAAGGGAGAAGTCTTGAGTAAATTAAAGCTATATGAGGCTATGGCGGAAGCACACTTCAGTCAGAAGATGTCGCGTTTGAGATGTGATAATGGCGGAGAATATATTGGCCAGGAAATGAAGGATTTCTGCATAATAAAAGGGATTCAGTTGAATTATACTGTACCATACACACCGCAACAGAATGGTGTTAGCGAACGCATGAACAGAACTTTTATGGATAAAGTACGAGCAATGCTACATGGCAGTAAAATGGCAAAACATATGGGGGGGGAAGCACTGTATTGAGCCACATATCTTACAAATCGGTCACCAACGAATGGTTTTGTGGTAAACAAAACCCCATATGAGTTATGGTTTGGTAGACGACCTGATTTGGCCAAAATAAGAATTTTTTGATGCAAAGCCTACTCTCAAATTCCGAAAGAGAAGAGACAAAAACTAGACTGGAATAGTAAGTGCCTCACATATGTAGGGTATGCAAATAATGGGTACAGGCTTTGGAATGCCGATAAACGAATAATAGAAGTGTCAAGAAATGTCGTTTTTGATGAATCAATTACAACAAATGATTCTTCAGATTCTTTGATCAAAACCATACCTAGTTGTCAAGAGGTTGAGTTAAGACATTCAGAAATTCCACAGGAACCGTCTGAAGTAGTAAACACTGAAACTGGTGGAAATTCACAGACATACTTTGAAGAAGTCAACAACGAGAAAGAGTCACCTTCTAACATTGACAGTTCAGGAAGCGATGACGACGACAATAATGATCTTGTTCACGAGGAAGAAATTGAAAATCAAAACGCAATTGAAATTCTGGACAGTGAGAATGAATCTGGGGAACAGATCGTAGTCCGGCGAAGCAAGCGTTGTGTGAAAGCACCTAACAGGTTTGCTGCACAGGCTACGTCTGTTGTTTGTGAAGAAATACCACAAACAATTGAACAACTCAAGCTTAGAGTAGTGGCCAAGTTGGAAAAATGCTATTAAAGACGAAATGAAATCGCTTGAAGAAAATAATACCTGGAAGATAATCAAGGAACCAGTTAATAAAAAGCCAATCAAATAGAAATGGGTTTTTTCGATAAAGGATGATGGTCGTTATAAAGCTCGTCTACATCTCACTTCGTTCAGCGAAAGAAGAAAGTTCGTTCGATCCAGCGCTCCGTTATTTTGGAAGATTTATTCGAGTGCGATCCTTGGAAATAATTAGTTTTTTTTTTCCAAAATCTATTCACTTCAGCGAAAGAAGTGAAAGTGAGTTTTTTTTTAAAAAAGGCAGTGTGGTTTTCCAGTGAAATAAGAAAATCCAGCAGTGCTTGTTGGCGAATTATCCCGCTCATTTTCGCTTCATCTCCGCGTGGTGACCAGCGGTGCAGTACTACAGCGATACACTACTAAATCGCTAACGGTCATCCGACACCGTCGAGCGAGTGCACCCGAAGGCGATCGGATACACCCGTACACCCACGCAGCGCACCGCCCCCCGCTGCCCTCATAGAAGTGCGACGTTGAGGCATACGGTGCGTCAGCAGCAGTAGCAGCAGCAGCAGCAGCAGCAACAGATTAGTAATATTAGTTAAGTTTTTTCCCCTGTCTCTCATCCCACTAGTTTAGCGTTAATTTGTGTGTGTTCCTATTTTGTGTTTGTGTGTGATTTAAATTGTTGGGAGCGTTCAACGCTCCCACTAGTAAGGCAAATCGTGCATGTTGAAGAGGTTTCTTCGGAATGGACGGTTTGGCTGAAAAAGTGCCTTTGTCACCTGATTATGGGGAGGCTCAAACAAAATTCCGACCGCGATCGTATCCCATGGACTCGGTCGGTCCATGGGTTGTCTACTTTCAGCCCAAAATTAAACCTCTGAATGTATACCAAATAACTACTGATTTGACGAAGCTATTCTCAGCCGTGACAGAGATCACGAAAGTTAAATTTAATAAACTCCGTGTTGTCGTCTCTAACCTGAAGCAGGCTAATGAGATTGCTTCCTCCCAGTACTTTACACTGGAATATCGAGTTTATATTCCAGCTCGTGATGTGGAGATTGTAGGAGTGGTCACAGAGGCGAGTCTGTGCCCTGAAATTTTGGAGAAGCGGGCGGTTGGCCGATTCAAGAACCCTCTGCTCCCCCCAGTTCAGATACTGGAAGTAAGAAAGTTAGTTAAAATATCGCACAGCGAGGGTAAGAAAAAAGTTACTTCCACAGACTCGTTTCGGGTGACCTTTTCTGGCTCTGCCCTTCCTCACTACTTAGAACTGGACAAACTTCGGGTATCTGTGCGTTTATTTGTACCCCGGGTAATGATCTGCCAAAACAGCCAGCAGATGGGGCATACGGTCTTCCGATGTGGCAATAAGGCACGCTGCTCAACTTGCGGGGAGAAACATGAGGCTGGTCCCTGTGCAGATAACACACTAAAATGCGTTTTCTGCAAGGGAACTCCTCCCCATGCTCTCTCGTCATGCCCGGCGTACAAACAACGCGGGGAAAAATTGGAACGTTCTCTGAAAAAACGTTCAAGGCAATCTTTTGCAGAAATGCTTAAGAAAGCCTCGCCACCCGATATCAATACAAATCCTTTTGCTCCTCTGTCAGATGACGAGTCTGATTCGGACTTGGTTGAGGAGGGGACATCTTTCAGTTTTCCGGAAAGTGCTTCACGGAAGCGAAGACGCATCCGAGCAGAGAAAGTAGCTGAACAGAAGCCCCAAATCAACATGCCCAATTCAAAGAGCAGTGGAAATAAGGATAATCCAAATCCTCCTGGTTTTGAAGTGCCTACACACAGGATTTCTCATCTCTCCCGGGGACATCCAAAACCCCTGATGCCCCGATTTTAAGAACAGAAGCTCCCTCTTCATCTGGGCTGTTCTCATTTGATGATATTGTGGAAGGTATTTTCAAGTACCTCGAAATGTCTGACCCTCTTAAAAGCATTGTTCTGGCAATGCTTCCCACTGTGAAAACTTTTTTGAAGAAATTAACATTAAAGTGGCCCCTCCTTGCAGCTATCATTTCCTTCGAATTTGTCAAAAAAAGGTCATGGATTTGATTGTCGAAGCCTTATTCCTAAATGGAATCATTTAAATTTTTAGCTCACAATATCGGTTGTGATGCATTTGCTCTTTGTGAAACATGGCTTTCACCCAAAATCGATCTTCCGATTCACGATTTCAACATTATTAAGCTTGACCGTGAAGATTCACATGGAGGAGGAGTACTTTTGGGGATCAAAAAGTGCTACTCCTTCTATAGAGTGAATTTTCCTCCTATTCCAGGTATTGAAGTTGTCGCATGTCAGGCTGTTATTAAAAATAAAAGCCTTTGCATTGCTTCCGTTTATATTCCTGCTAGAGCCTTAATAAACCAGAAACAACTTTCAGATACTTGGCAGTAGGTTAGACCTCACACTTTGCACGAATTCATTATCGTTGTACTGCACGTGGAATGTGATCCAGGATCTCCACGGTAGTGATCATTTGCCTATTAAAATTTCGGTTGCCACCGGGCTCACTCCGCCAGAATCCATCAACGTCACGTATGATCTAACTCGTAATATCGATTGGACAAGGTTCAAGGCAGCAATAGATGAAGCCGTAACAACGGTAGAAGGGCTTCCACCGCTGGAGGAATATAACTTCCTCTCCAACCTGATTTTGGAAAGCGCGCTTCAAGCTCAAACTCGACCAGTTCCAGGAATGTCATTTCGCAGGAAACCTCCTTCCCCATGGTTTGATCAGCAATTCACCGAGGTTTACCGCAAAAAGTCCGACGCGTTCAAAGTTTTTCGTAGACGTGGAACACCTGAGCACTTCGGAAGGTACACGGCTCTCGAACGAGAATTTAAGAGCCTCATCAAGGCCAAGAAACGCGGTTACTGGCGAAGATTCGTGGACGGGCTATCGCGTGAAACATCGATGAATACCCTTTGGAATACGGCGCGAAGATTGCGTAACAGAATTACGAACAACGAGAGCGATGAGTACTCGGACCAATGGATCCTCAAGTTCGCGCGAAAAGTTTGTCCAGATTCTGTGCCAGCACAAATGTTTTCTCGCGAAACCACGAATTCGATGGATGAGATCAGCCAACCTTTTTCAATGGTAGAACTCTCTCTCGCCCTCCTTTTGTGTGGCAATACGGCTCCAGGGGCTGATAGAATCAAGTTCAACTTGCTTAAGAACCTTCCAGACGTCGCTAAGAGGCGCATGTTGCACTTGTTTAATCAGTTTCTGGCTCTCAACATTGTTCCAGATGACTGGAGACGGGTGAGAGTTATTGCCATTCAAAAACCTGGTAAACCCGCGTCCGACCACAACTCCTATCGATCCATTGCGATGTTATCTTGTATTCGAAAGTTGTTGGAGAAAATGATCCTTTTCCGTCTGGACAAATAGGTTGAGACGAATAACCTGCTTTCAGATACTCAATATGGTTTCCGTAGGGGTAAGGGAACAAACGACTGCCTCGCGTTGCTTTCCACAGATATTCAGTTAGCTTTTGCTAAAAAAGAGCAAATGGCTTCGGTTTTCTTGGATACCAAAGGGGCTTTTGATTCAGTATCTGTTGAAATTCTTTCAGATAAACTCCACGCTTGTGGTTTTTCACCATTAATGAACATTTTTTTGTACAATTTGCTGCCAGAAAAACATATGCGCTTTTCTCATGGAAACTCTACAGCTTCCCGATTAAGCTACATGGGTCTCCCCCAGGGATCATGTTTGAGCCCTCTTTTGTATAATTTTTATGTCAAAGACATTGACGGTTGTCTGAGTGAGAATTGTACGTTGAGACAACTTGCAGATGACGGTGTAGTGTCTGTCACGGGACCCAATAGGGTCGATCTGCAAGGACCCTTACAGGATACCTTAGACAATTTGTCTACTTGGGCTCTAGAGCTAGGTATCGAATTCTCTACGGAGAAAACTGAGTTGGTAGTTTTTTCTAAGAAGCATAACCCTGTACAACCGAAGCTTCAAATTTTGGGTACACCGATAACTCATTCTATGTCATTTAAATATCTTGGGGTCTGGTTCGATTCAAAGTGCACCTGGAGATCCCACATTGAGTATCTGAAGCAAAAGTGTCAACAAAGGATCAACTTTCTCTGCACAATTACCGGGACCTGGTGGGGAGCGCATCCGCAAGATCTTCTAACGTTGTACCGGACAACGATTTTGTCTATTATAGAATACGGTAGTTTTTGTTTTCAGTCAGCGGCTCCGTCGCACATCATCAAACTGGAACTTATTCAGTATCGTGTTAGGTTGTATGCACTCGACTCATACTATGAGTCTTGCCATGTTGCCACTCTCGGATCGGTTTTCAGAATTATCTCTCATGCTCCTCACCAGGTGTGAAGTTATGAACCCCCAGGTGATCGAAAATTTTGAGAAGCTCCTTGAGTTGAATCCTCAAACCCGCTTCATGACTTTGTAACATTTGTACATAACACCTGTTTGCTTCTCCGACTTCGGAAATTCGGTTCATTTTGATTTATCCATGAAACAGGAGCTTCGTGGAATTCCAGAGCATCATCGTCCTTTGATTGCTCCGGTGATATTTGCTGCAAAGTTTGGCCTAGTTGTTTCCACAAAAATGTTTTTCACTGACGGGTCTTTGATAGAGGACTCCGCTGGCTTTGGTGTATACAATGAAAATTATAGCGTCGCTCGTAAACTTCAAGCACCTTGTTCTTTTTTTGTCGCGGAATTGGCAGCTATTCATTTTTCTTTAGAAACGGTTGCCTCTTTTACACTGGATCAATACTTCATTTTCACGGATAGTCTTAGTTCTATAGAGGCTATTCGCTCCTTGAGGCCGGTAAAGCACACCTCTTATTTTCTTATGAAAATACGAGGTCTTCTCAGTGCTTTATCTTCACGGTCTTTTATTATCACGTTTGTGTGGGTCCCTTCTCATTGTTCGATTCCTGACAATGATTGTGTGATTGTGGTTGTGTGTGTGAGTGTTGTTGTTTGTGTGAGCGAGTGATTTTTTTTTCAAATTAAAAACGTTCAATTAAAAAATTGTAATTTGAAATTCTAGATATAAGAAAACCATTGTTCCTCATGCTTTGTTTAAATTTCCACCGCAATTTTCCCATCCATAAAATTGTAATTCCTATTAACCTCGAGACGGCCGCGAGTAATCGGTTTCACCCCCTTAACCTTAGTTCTAAGATAATTGATGTATATAAAGACGAAAACATGGCTCTGTAAAGTTGATTCGATTGAGCCTGTACAAATAAATGATTTCATAAACAAAAATTGCACGTCTAGTTGCGAAAGGATTATCGCAGCGATACGGATTTGATTATCAAGAAACATACGCACCAGTTGCTAAAATGGGAAGCATCTGAGCAATTTTATCTTTAGCTTATGAGCAGAGATTATTTGTGCACCAGATGGATGTCACAACAGCATTTCTTAATGGAAAACTAAGTGAAACAATATTCATGCAGTTGCCTTGCGATGAAATTGGAAACTCACAGGTTGTTCACCTGCAAAAGAGTTTGTACGGACTTAAACAAGTCAGCCGAAGTTGGAATGAACGTTTTGATAATTTTATCAAGCAACTTGGATTCACTCAACTGAAAAGTGATAGTTGCGTTTACAAGTCGAAATCTCGAAACATAATACTTGTGTTATATTTAGATGATATCCTTATCATAGGAATGCATCTTGAGGATGTTGAATGGATAAAATCTAATCTTGGAAGGATATTCCGGATGAAAGATCTTAAAGAAGTCAAACACTTCTTGAGCATGGACATTAATCGAGATTTTGAAAGTCAAACATTGCAAATAAGTCAAACTGGGTACACTGAAAAAGTCCTAAAGAGGTTCAATATGTATGAATGTAAACCAGTGGGCACACCATGCGACTCAAATGTCAAATGGGAAGAATGCAAAGGAAAGCAAACAGAGCACCCATACAAAGAACTATTGGGTTGTTTACAATATCTATCCATGACGTCACGACCAGATATCAGTGCAGCGGTAAGCTTACTGAGAAGGTACCAAAGCAAACCATCCGATGAGCATTGGGCAGGACTGAAACGTATACTACGTTACCTGAGGGGTACAATGCATACTAAAATTTCTTATGCTAAGCGAGATACGCGATGTCCGCCGGTCGTAGGATTTGCAGATGCAGATTTTGCTAATGACAAATATGATCGAAAGTCTGTAAGCGGTTATACTTTTCTTGTATTCCTGGTGCAGTTGAAAACCGGAATATAGCAGTCGCGCCAATCGATTTTACTCCCGTTCTATGAATTCAAACAGTGGCGCATCTAGTGCGCTGTATAGCGCATCAGATGCGCCATACAGCGCACTAGATGCGCCATTGTTTGGACTTATGGAACGGGAGTAAAATCGATTGGCGCGACTGCTATATTCCGGTTTTCAACTGCACCAGGAATATATGGCAATCTTGTGTCTTGGTCCACCAAAAGGCAACAAACGGTCAGTTTGTCATCCAGAAAAGCTTTGCTTTTTGCCCCCCCTGCCGGAGGTTAGGGAGGGTTGGGGGATAAGGAACTTTTGGAATAACTGGGTTGGGGAATGCATACCATTTGTAATCAAGGAGGATAATATACCATGCATTCAATGTGCAGAAGAACCGAGATCCGACCAAAGGATGAAGCACTTGGACATTAAATACTTATTCATCCGCGAGACGATCAGGAGCGGCAAGTTACAGCTGGAATACATTCCTTCAGGAGATCAGCCAGCCGACGCACTCACCAAGGGTCTTCCGAAAAAGCAGTTCTTGAAACTGTTCAAAATATTGGATGTTCAGATTGAGGGGAAGTGTTGATAAACACTGATACGATTGACCAATCGTATCACAATTGATCAATCTGACATTCAATATGTCAACACTATGCTCAGAGGCTAACTGAGCGTACGCAATAATTAACTGTTATACGGAATCTGGAATGTTATGTTCCAAGTACAGAAGCTTTTATAGCACAAAGCTAGTTGAAAAGCATGCGAGAAAACAATTGTATAGCGTTTACCTATACAACCATGGAGCATGGCCAGTGTAACCAGATTTGATAGTTAGTACTTTAGTTAAATCATATTATCGCTACATCAATGTGTAGTCTTTAAATTACCATGGACGATTAATTTCAATAAAGTGATCAGTAGAAAACCTATAAACGCAGTTTTCATTAATATAGTGGCTAACTATATAGAAAGATCGTTGTAATTCAATAATTAATTCACAGATGATCGACAAAATCATAATGCTATCATGATGATCGATTTGTTCCAAAGAAATTTAGACATTATGAGTCAGTTTATAGTTATTTGGAGCCGTGTAATTCTTGGGTTCCTTAACTATTTAGCCGCCATGACTTCACTGGGTAAGCTGAATAGATAATCTTCTCGATCTTCGAATGATCTAAGTTTGTTTAAATTGAACCAATAAACCCAGAAATGCAGCTATATATACAGAAAACAGTCTTGCGTTCACATGGATAAATAAACAATAATTTATCAAGAAAATCGTAGACCCATTGTTGGGGACATAATTTTTTCTATGTTTCCAGTTATAGCCTGTTGTATTAATAGCGTAGTAAGAACGTAGGTATTGGTATAATTTTCAATGGAAATGTATGAGTATACGATTGATATTTTTTTCATGTTTCAATAATCGAATATCGATTGAGCCTGTACAAATAAATGAATATTTAAAAAAAAAATAATCGAATTGCCGATAGATTATTATGTATGAAAATCATTAAAGTGTTTCAAAGTAGTTTTAATATAATTTCTTATGTTAAGTTTCATGTTGAGTAAACGAATACAGCTAACATAGCCTTAAATCATATTAGAAAAACAAACGTACGAAGGCAGCTATTAATAATTAATCTAGCGGATGGGACCCAATTCGGTGCTTATGGACCGACATTCAATCCATAAAATAAGTTGTGTAACTTATTGTGATGCATATCGTCAAACGCCTTATTTAAGCAAGTGTACAACTACGTGACTGTCGTTTACAGCTCAAATAATGTATGAGTTATAGTAAAAAATGTAATCGATCGCTGCATACTGGGCTGAGTCAATGGATACATACCCTATTACTTGTTTGAAATAGAAACACATAACTAAATAAACTATTCAAACTCGGTAATTTATTATCGCTAATGGCTTTATAAGTGCGCTCATTCAGTGCGTTCTCATTCGCTGGCCTTTTGGCATAGGTCATAATAAATCAAATTTTTTTTTTTTTCAGTTCATTTATTTGTTCAGGCTCAATCGATTCAACTTTACAGAGCCAAGTTTTCATATTTATATACATCAATTATCTTAAACCTAACGTTAAGGGGATAGGACCGATTACTCGCGGCCATCTCGAGGTTAATAAGAATAAGAACTGAAAGGATGAGAAGGTGGGCTGGAATTTGAAGTGTGGTTTACATAACACATTTTTTTTTAATTCTAAATTGTCTAAAAAACTTAAAACTATACATCTTTTGGCTTCTTTTGACTTGAACATTTTTGAGAAAGAAAAAAAGAACACACAAACACAGATAAAAAAAAAGAAAAAAAAACTTAAAGTAAACATACAGGTTAAACTAACTACAATCTAAGGCTAACGTTAGTCAAAAACACATAAATGAGTTTCATAAACTCCAGGTCACGCAGAGCCAAAATATCTCGAACTGGCACATTGGGTTGTCTACCTCCAGCCCGAAGGGAATCATTAAGCTCCGATCTGACTCCACGATGCTCAACACAAAACCAAATAACGTGATCTGCGTCCTGATAGCCTTGTCCACACTCACAGAGATTGCTGTCACTCAGCCCAACCCGGTATAAATGAGCGTTCAAAGAATAATGATTGGACATGAGGCGAGACATCACACGAATGAAGTCTCGACCCACATCCATTCCCCAAAACCATGATTTCTTCGACACCTTTGGGATGATAGAATGTAGCCATCGCCCCAAATCTCCTTTACTCCATTTATACTGCCAGCAAACGAGTGACTGTTGACGAAAAATAGCAAAAAATTCGTTGAAGGCGATTTGTCGATCATAAATATCGCCTTCCATAGCGCCTACCTTTGCAAGCGAGTCCGCTTTCTCATTGTCCAGAATTGAACAATGAGAAGAGACCCATAAAAAGGTGATGGTGAAATAACGCGAAGATAAAGCACTTAGAAGCTCCTGTATTTTCATGAGAAAATACGAGGAGTGCTTTACCGGCCTCAAGGAGCGAATAGCCTCTATAGAACTAAGACTACCCGTGAAAATGAAGTATTGATCCAGTGTAAAAGAGGCAACCGTTTCTAAAGAAAAATGAATTGCTGCCAATTCCGCGACAAAAAAAAGAACAAGGTGCTTGAAGTTTACGAGCGACGCTATAATTTTCATTGTATACCCAAAGCCTGCTGACTCCTCTATCAATGATCCGTCAGTGAAGAACGTTTTAGTGGAAACAACTTGGCCAAACTTTGCAGCGAATATCACAAGGGGAATCATAGGACGATGATGCTCTGGAACTCCACGAAGCTCCTGCTTCATGGATAAATCAAAATGAACCAAACTGCCGAGGTCGGAGGAGCAAACACGATTGGGAATATTCGGCGAAGGGCTGACATTCTGTGTTATGTACAAATGGTACAAAGTCATGAAGCGAGTTTGAGGATTCAACTCAAGGAGCTTCTCAAAGTTTTCGATTACCTGAGGGTTCATGACTTCACACCTGGTGAGGAGCCGGAGAGATAATTCTCTAAACCGATCCGAGAGTGACAACATACCAGCCAGCACTTCAAGACACGTTGTATGAGTCGAGTGCATGCAACCTAACGCGATACGAAGACACCGATACTGAATAAGTTCCAGTTTAATGAAGTGCGACCGAGCCGCTGACTGAAAACAAAAACTACCGTATTCTATAATCGACAAAACCGTTGTCCGGTACAACGTTAGAAGATCTTGTGGATGAGCTCCCCACCAGGTCCCGGTAATTGTGCAGAGAAAGTTGATCCTTTATTGGCACTTTCGCTTCAGATACTCAATATGGGATCTCCAGGTGCACTTTTTTTTTTATTGTTGGGGCGTAGAACCACAGCGTCCACTGAGTTGAACTTTTGTGGTATACCCCTGTTTACTATTCTAATTCGCATCTTAAAGCTAGATCACCATTTGTCAAGTGACCAGCCTAAGACGCGTCTCCCAGTCAGGCATAATTGAGTTTATAAAACCCACCACCTTTCTAGGATTTGCAGTCCAAATTTCTTTAGGTTGAATATAGCCACTGTACAGAAATTTGAGTCTGTTCTTGTACAAAGCATCACAACTGCAAAGCAGATGTTCCGAGGTTTCACGTTCCATGTTACAGAAACGACAGATATAATTCTGAACCTGGCCAATGTTTTTCAAATGATATCTACTCGGGCAATGTCCGGTTACTAGGCCAGTATAGGTACAAAGAACTCTCTTATTGAGCTCCAGAAGCTTTTTACTAATTGTAACGTTTGGAATTATAAACCTTTTCGCTTGAACACACTTTGTGGTGACCAACCAATTGGTCATCACCCTTTGCTCTTCCCAAGATTTTAATTCCATTTTTATGGCACAGTATGATATACCGCAGAATGGTTCTGGGCCAATAAACTGTGCATTTGAACCTTGTTTATCAAGCTCGTCTGTCCTTTCATTGCCTTCAATGCCACAGTGGCCCGGAACCCAGAATAAATTTACCGAGTTCTCTTGGCACACCTTTCGCAGTGAAAGAATACATTCCCAGACAAGTTTGGGTGTACATTTATAATTACTAAACGCTTTGAATGCCGCTTGGCTGTCTGTAAAAATACAAATATTTGCATATCTATATTTTCTCTTCAGACAAACGTTAACACATTTTATTATAGCAAAGATCTCCGCTTGGAAAACCGTTGGATAGTTTCCCATCGCCACTGAGATTTCTACCCCAGGGCCGAAGATTCCTGCTCCCGTTTTTGTTCCAATTTTTGAGCCATCTGTGAAGAATTTTATGGAGCCATGGCGAACAGTGGGACCTCCGACTTCCCAATCTATACGTGACGTTTCACATATGTTGTAAGGGATGTCATGGTTTTCCACAGGTTTCATCCAGTCTCCATTCATATACATCACTGGCCCATTTTGAAAGTTTTGTGAAATGCTCAGGTGACCGACTAAGTCACCAGACATGAAAGTTTTCAACCGTTTAAGTCTAAGCATACTCTTTTCTGCTTCTAGTTGCACGTATTCGTGCAAAGGCAGCAGATTTAGAATTGCATTCAACGCATTTGATGGAGTGCTGCGCATCGCTCCCGTTATAGCAATGGATACTAGCCGTTGAAGTTTTGCAAGCTTTTTCTGTGCAGTAGCCTCTTTTGTTTTTGGCCACCACACAAGAGAAGCATACGTTACTTTTGGACGTATTATGGATGTATAAATCCACATTATCATTTTTGGTCTTAGACCCCATTTTCTGCCAAATGTTTTTGAGCATATCCAGAACGCACTAGTTGCCTTACAGATCACACACTCAAGATGAGCATTCCAGTTTAGTTAGGCATCCAGTATCACTCCTAAGTATTTAACCTGTTCACTAAGATGAATCTTTAATCCTCCTAGCTGAAACGCTTTTAGACTAAACTTCCTTTTCTTAGTGAAAGGTACAATTACTACTTTTGATGGATTAATGCAAAGGCCCTCCTTGATACACCAAGACTGGGTAAATTTTAGGGTCCATTGCATTCTTTCTGAAATGATGTTGTCAAATTTTCTCCTCACTATAATGACTATATCGTCTGCAAAACCTACAACCTCGAAACCTTTTTCCTCTAAGCTTCTTAGAAGATCGTCTACAACTAAAGACCACATTAATGGTGAGAGGACTCCTCCTACCTTTCGTTGCCCGTACTGTAATAGACGAACTTCCCAGCTCTGAAGTGATTTCTCTTTTTGCGAGCATGGTTTGGACCCAGTTAATTATATTCATGTCAAAGTTCCTTTTCTTCATGGCACGAGCCATAGACGAATAGGAAGCGTTGTCGAAAGCTCCTTCAATATCTAAAAAAGAGCAAAGTGCTATTTCTTTTACCGATAGAGCTTTTTCTACCTTTGAAACCACACTATGCAGTGCCGTAACTGTTGACTTACCAGACTGGTAAGCAAACTGGAACTCAGATAGTGGATGCTTGTTCGTGTAATTGGAATTGATATAATCATTCAACACTTTTTCCTTTGTTTTCAATGGGGGTGGTGAAAGAATTATGGGTTTTGGGTGGTGTGAAAATCAAACCAAACCCCAAAATTTTTAAAAAATAAAAAATGGTTTGTGTTCGGTCAGCGAAAGCGAAATCGGTGGATACGAGGTGGACTGTATAAACTCGGGACTCCCAAGCACGGTTTCTTATCGGGCGGACAATTTCGGGTCACTTGGTCGGAAATAATAGTATCGGTCGGAATCGGTTCAAACAAAATAACTTTATTTTTCCTAAACCTAACTAGCGCGTCGCGGCGTTCCTCTTCGGTGGTTGAGTAACTAATGGCGGCTTTTTTTCCCCTCCTTGGTGTGCTTTGCGTTCGCGCCGTGTTTGCTGCAGGTAGCATTTTTCCTTGGAACGCATACTCTTTGCGTTCTGGAATAGGGTTAGTTAAAAAAATATTTTCCGTACGGAACATCCTCCCGGCCTGGTTAAAGTATCATGGTTTATCAGTTTTAATCGGGTTAGCCTTGATTTTTCTCGATTGGCAAAAGTGACAGTTTGGTGATGGATCGCGAAAATTTTTTACCTTCACTGAAAACATCCACGACTCGCACAAGATCATCGGGACCGGGATGAACAGCGGTGATACGACCGAGCTTCCACTGCAGAGGAGGTCGATTCTTGTCCTGAAGCAGTACAATCATTCCCGGTTGCACGTTGGCGGAAGTGTTCCAGTTCTTCTTTCTCGGTTGCAAGCTGCATAAGTAGTCGCGGGACCAAGCTCTCCAGAACTGCTCGCGTAACAGTTGCAGATGTTGCCATCGACCTAGCCGGCCGATATTGAGGTCCTGGTATGTTGGTTCGGGTACTGCAACCATTGGGCGACCAATCAGAAAGTGGGCTGGAGTAATAACTTCAGGATCAGCCGGATCTCCAGATATGGCAAAAAGCGGTCTCGAATTGAGAACGGCCTCAATCTCACACAGTATCGTCGTCATTTCTTCAAAGTTCAGCGTATTATTACCGATTACTCTTTTCAGGTGCGTCTTGGTACACTTCACGGCCGCCTCCCAAAGGCCACCGAACTCGGGCGAATCTGGCGGAATGAAGTACCACTTGATTTCCTTCAAACGGCAAAATTGCATAATCTTGTCGACATCGGGCTGATTTCGAAACATCTCGAACAATCGGTGAAGCTCATTGTTCGATCCTTGGAAGTTTGTCGCATTGTCGGAATGCATTTCCGAAACCAATCCTCTGCGACTGACGAAGCGTTGGAGGGCCGCTAGGAAAGCATCGGACGTTAGATCGGACACAAGTTCTAAATGTATGGCCTTCGTGGCCATGCAGACGAATACCGCGATGTAGGCTTTGACCACCTTTGGCTTATGAGTGCCCTGCTTCACCAGAATCGGACCCGCATAGTCCACACCAGTGATGCTGAAGATGGGTGACGGTGTAACTCGTTGCCTGGGCAAATCCCCCATGAGTTGCGAAATACCTGTGGGATTCACACGAAAGCATTTTATGCATGATCTAGTTACCTGTCGAATGGTCGATCTGGCGCGTAGCAACCAAAAACGTCCTCTGATTGCAGAAAGTAGTCCAGCTGGTCCAACGTGAAGAAGTTCGTGGTGCATTTCCCGGATCAAACGATGTGTAACCGGACTCGTGTTCGGAAGAATCAGCTGGTGCTTCGACTCGTCAGGCAATTTGGAGTGCTTGAGTCGTCCTCCGACCCTTAGCACGCCATCGTCGGACAAAATCGGATTGAGGTCTCCAATTCGTTTGCAAGGCGTTCCAGTTTTCACTCGATGAATTTCGTCTCCAAGCTCAACATGCTGAATAACTCGTACGATAACCATCGTCGCGCGCCGAAGTTCTTCTACCGTCAGATGTTTGCTGGTAATGCGGTCCCTTTTCGGTTTGCTAGTATTGTTCCTGAACCGTAGTATCCAGGCAATTATTCGTTGGAGTCGTCGGAAGGAACTGCAAGTTTCGAAGATTTCCAGCAGCTCTGTTATGAGCGCCGGCATCGCTACTACGTTGGCTTTCAATTCAGGAAGGTCATCGTCAGGGATTTCATTTGCCGCCTCGAAGTTGACGACCGGTGAGTTGATATGCTCGCCACCAGTCCAGAACAGTTCGCTGATCATAAGCTCACCTGGAAACAGCCCACGAGATACGATGTCCGCCGGGTTGTGTTGTGAGCGAACGTAATTCCATGAGAAATCTTTCGAGTTTGCTTGGATTTCATTTATGCGGTTACATACAAACGTTTGCAGCTGGTAAGGGTGCTTCTTGAGCCACGATAAAACGATCTCGCTATCGGAGTAGAGTACTACGTTCCGGATCGAGATGGTGAGAGCGGGCAGTACTTTGCATACCAATCTGGTTAACAACAGCGCTGCGCACAATTCCTTGCGCGGAATCGTGAGTGCGTGGAGAGGTGCCACTTTCGATTTGCTGATCAATAGGCGGGATAGAACGGTTCCATCCTCCATAATACTTTGGATATAAACGCACGCGCCGTACGCTGCGTTGGAGGCATCGGCAAACCCGTGTAGTTCATAACAGATTGCGCCACAAACCGTAACTTGGCGAGGAATTTTTATCAGCAGCAGCGTTGGCAGCGCATTCCTGAGCTCGGTCCACTCCATTTGAGTTTTTTCGTCTACAGGTTCGTCCCAGTCCAGTTTGCTTTTCCACAGGCGTTGTATCAGCAGCTTTGCCAATAGAATAGAGGGTGCGAATAGTCCTAGCGGATCGAAGTGTTTGGCTACCTCCGAGTATATTATTCGCTTCGTCGCGGTTTGGTCGCGTTCAGTTGCCGGATTTGTGCATTCAGCAATTAGAAGTACATCGCTAATCGGGTCCCATAGAAGGCCGAGAATTTTGATCACGTCGTTAACCTGTCGATCTGCAAGTGGCTTCAGTGTTTCCCTTTCGTCCTCAGGGATGCCTGCTAGGAGCTCGGGCGAGTTGGAGCACCATTTATGGATTGGAAAACCACCTCGGCCTAGCATCTCTTTTAGCTGGCGTTGTGCTTCGATGGCTTCGTCGATCGTAGTAGCCCCTGACAAAACATCGTCAACGTAACAGTCGTTCCTTATTATTTTTGCTGCTAGAGGAAAGTTTTCTGCTTCGTCGTTTGCAAGTTGCACTAGACATCGTGTGGCTTGAAAAGGTGCTGAAGCGGTACCGTAGGTGACGGTCATTAGCTCGAAGATCTTCAGCGGTTCGTTCGGTTGCTCCCTCCAATAGATGCGCTGTTTGTGTGTATCGTAGGGATGGACGCCGATCTGGCGGTACATCTTCGTCATATCCGCCGAGAAAACGTATCGGTGTACTCGGAACCGCAGCATGATAAAGATTATGTCACTCTGGACTACTGGACCCACCAGCAGTACGTCGTTAAGAGAGAGGTTCGTCGCAGAAGATTTGGCACTTGCGTCGAAGACAACTCGACACTTGGTGGATGAACTGCCTGGACGGAGTACGGCATGATGCGGCAAAAAATATGGCTTCATGTTTGGGTCGTCGTCGTTAATATCCACTTCTCGGCAATGGCCGAGCTGCTGATACTCCCGTATGAAGTTCACATATTGCGTTTTCAGTTCGGGGTTTCGCTGTAATCTGTTTTCTAGCATGAAGAAGCGTCGCAGGGCTACATTTCGGCAGCTGTCTATCTGGTCGGCGTTCTCTTTTAGCGGTAATCGAACCACAAATCGTCCAGTGTGGTCCCTCGAGTAGGTGGAAACAAAATGGTCTTCGCTTCGTTGTTCTTCGGATGACATGTTGGCAGCTTGTGGAACTTCCTCGACCTCCCAGAATTGACGAATCATCTCTTCAACAGAATCGAGAGTTGTAGCGTGTGAATATTGAACCGCTTCATCGTGCCCTTTCGGCCAGTACGCACCAGTAACCAGCCATCCCAGATGAGAGTTCCGAAGTTCCGGCAAATCGTCATCGACGGTGATGTGTCCTGGTTTCAACAGGGAAAAAAATAACTCAGCGCCAATAAGCATATCTACCTTGCTAGTTTTGAAGAACGATGGATCGGCTAGCTGAATGCCGTCTGGAAGCATCCAACCAGTGATGTCGATGTCAGTTGTCGGAATCATTCCAGTAACCTTGGGACTGACCAGACAGTCAATTGATGCACGGTAGTCACTACATCGGGAGTGGAATTGCACTTCTACTTTTTCCCGCGCCAGACTTCTGACATTATTGATTCCAGAAATTGGAACGTTAGCTCGCTTCTTCTCGATTCCAAGAGTGTTGGCCATGTCTTCGGTAATGAAGTTTGCTTGGGACCCACTATCCAGAAGGGCTCGGCACTGGTGGGTTTGGTTGTTTCGGTCGATAGCCAAGACGACCGCGGTTAGCAAGAGCACTGTTCTCGGAGCGTGAGTCTTTTCCATGCGACAAGTTGTCGCTACGTTGGATTCTGGTGTGTTGGGTGCCAGCGGAACTACCACTGGGGATGACGGACCTTGAACTGGGTCTTCTGGAGTCGATTCAGTCGTTGCGATGTTTGTCTTGGAATCTTGTTTCGGATTCGAGTCGTCGTGCAATTGTGTGTGGTGTCGCTTGTGGCATTTCTGGCAGGTCTTCGATGAGGGACAAGTGTTGGAGCGATGACCTTTTCGGAGGCAATTAAAACAAATGCCTGCCGATCGTACCTTCTCGAACTTCTCGGAACTGGTAAGAGCGTTCAGTTTATTGCACTGATAGTTCCGATGTGGTGCTTCACAGAAGTCGCATTTTTCGTTAAAACTTTCGGATCTCGTTGTCACTGCGTGCGATCGCTGGCTAGCGACCTTTAGTGTCGGTCCCTGCTGTTTCGGAGCTGGTTTTACTGCTGTCTGCGTGTAAGCAGCCTCGCACCTCTCAAGCACTTGGCACTGGGATTTGAGAAAGGCTATTGTGGGGCGATATTGTGGCAACTTACTTGGCGACAGAGTCTGCTCCCATTGTTTGCGAGTCGACTTGTCTAGAGCTGCTGTCAACAAATAAACAATCATCAGCTCAGACACACCAGTTACTGGTTGCTTCAAGTACTCGAGACTCTCGACGTGGTTAGTGCATTCATCGAGAAGGGATCGCAGCTCACTATGCGATTCGGTTGCTATTCTCTTCAATGATAGAAGACCACGGATGTGCGTCTCCACGATCACCCTTTGATTTTCATAGCGTTCGGAGAGGATAGTCCAGGCCTGCGCGTAGTTGCCCTCGTTTATCGTTTTGGCATCTAGGACTCCTGCAGCTGCCCCTACCAAAGCCTTGTCCAAGTGGTAGAGCTTAATCGCATCAGAATCGCGGGACTGCGCCATTACATCCTGGAACATGGCTTTAAACTTTGGCCATTTCGTGTACTCACCGTCGAATGTGGGGATCGGTGCCTTTAATGGTTGCTGATGGATGACGACCTGCGCTGGAGGAGCCATCTGTATTACCGGCTGCCTTAGGATGCGGTCTTCAACTGCGGCAGAGGTATGGTCGAAGTAATTCTCAAAGCGAATGTATTCATTTTCTTCGGCCTCCAATTTATCGTCCGGAACTATCGCGACGATCTCACTGTGGTATTTCGAGTACTCGGTGTACGCCGACTGCAACTTTGAAGCATACACCTTCAGTTGTGCTAACTCGATCGGAAGTTGAACCCTGACGATCTCGTAGATACGAAGAATCTTGTTCAACGCTTGATTCCTCTGGCGTGTTAGTGATTTGATTTGAGCGGATGTTGTTTGATCGGTTGCGGCGGGTGTCGAGTTTTCATGACTTTCATTCGTGGCAGGTGACTTTCTTCCGGGGGCCGTGTCATGAACGTCCTCGAATCCTAAAAAATCTGAAGTATCACGACGTTCTGGTACCCTTATCGGCGTATGTTGCAACGCCATTTTGTATTTGCACTGTTCTGCCTCGGCAGGAAAGTTCTTCTTTTTAGTTTCTTTTTTTAACACTGTTCTGCTTCCGCAGGAAAATTCTTCGTTTTTTTTTCACTTTTTCGCACTGTTCTGCCTCAGCAGGAAGTTCATATAACTTTCACTTTTTCACTCGCGGTCGCGGTCGCGCGCACTCGGAAGTCCAATCCGGTTCGTTTGGACCATATGTTCGGTCAGCGAAAGCGAAATCGGTGGATACGAGGTGGACTGTATAAACTCGGGACTCCCAAGCACGGTTTCTTATCGGGCGGACAATTTCGGGTCACTTGGTCGGAAATAATAGTATCGGTCGGAATCGGTTCAAACAAAATAACTTTATTTTTTTCTAAACCTAACTAGCGCGTCGCGGCGTTCCTCTTCGGTGGTTGAGTAACTAATGGCGGCTTTTTTTCCCCTCCTTGGTGTGCTTTGCGTTCGCGCCGTGTTTGCTGCAGGTAGCATTTTTCCTTGGAACGCATACTCTTTGCGTTCTGGAATAGGGTTAGTTAAAAAAATATTTTCCGTACGGAACAATCGGTGTACCCCAAATTTGAAGCTTCGGTTGTGCAGGGTTATGCTTCTTAGAAAAAACTACCAACTCAGTTTTCTCCGTAGAGAATTCGATACCTAGCTCTAGAGCCCAAGTAGACAAATTGTCTAAGGTATCCTGTAAGGGTCCTTGCAGATCGACCCTATTGGGTCCCGTGACAGACACAACGCCGTCATCTGCAAGTTGTCTCAACGTACAGTTGTCACTTAGACAACCGTCAATGTCTTTGACATACAAATTATACAAAAGGGGGCTTAAACATGATCCCTGGGGGAGACCCATGTAGCTAAATCGGGAAGCTGTAGAGGTTCCATGAGAGAAGCTCATATGTTTCTCTGACAGCAAATTGTACAAAAAATTATTCATTAATGGTGTACAGTCACAAGCGTGGAGTTTTTCTGAAAGAACTTCTACAGATACCGAATCAAAAGCCCCCTTGATATCCAAGAAAACCGAAGCCATTTGCTCTTTTTTAGCAAAAGCTAACTGAATATCTGTGGAAAGCAACGCGAGACAGTCGTTCGTTCCCTTACCCCTACGGAAACCATATTGAGTATCTGAAAGCAGGTTGTTCGTCTCAACCCATTTGTCCAGACGGAAAAGGATCATTTTCTCCAACAACTTTCGAATACAAGATAACATCGCGATGGGTCGATAGGAGTTGTGGTCGGACGCGGGTTTACCAGGTTTTAGAATGGCAATAACTCTCACCCGTCTCCAATCATCCGGTACAATGTTGAATTCCAGAAACTGATTAAACAAGTGCAACATGCGCCTCTTAGCGACGTCTGGGAGGTTTTTAAGGAGCTTGAGCTTGATCGTATCAGCCAGTGGAGCCGTATTGCCACACGAAAGGAGTGCAAGAGATAGTTCTACCATTGAAAAGGGTTGGCATATCTCATTCATCGAATTCGTGGTTTCGCGAGGAATGATTCGTGCCGGCACAGAATCTGGGTAAACTTTTCGCGCGAACTTGAGGATCCATTGGTCCGAGTACTCTTCGCTCTCGTTGTTCGTAGTTCGGTTACGCAATCTTCGCGCCGTGTTCCAGAAAGTACTCATCGACGTTTCACGCGATAGCCCGTCCACGAATCTTCGCCAGTAACTGCGCTTCTTGGCCTTGATGAGGCTCTTTAGTTCGTGTTCGAGAGCCGTGTATACTTCGAAGTGCTCAGGTGTTCCACGTCTACGAAACACTTTAGACGCGTCGGACTTTTTACGGTAAACCTCGGTGCATTGTTGATCCCACCATGGAGAAGGAGGTTTCCTGTGAAATTACGTTTCTGGAAGAGGTCGAGTTTGAGCTTGAAGCGCGCTGTCTAAGATCAGATTGGAGAGGAAGTTATATTCTTACGGCTTCATCTATTGCTGCTCTAAACCTTGTCCAATCAATGTAACGGGTAAGATCATACGCGACGTTGATAGAGTCCGACGGATTGAACCCAGTGGCAATCGAAATTTGTATTGGCAAATGATCACTACCGTGGGGATCTTGAATCACATTCCACATGCAATCCAGCGATAATGAATTCGAACAAAGTGTGAGGTCTAATCTACTGCCAACTGTGGATGGACCAGCCAAACGCGTTACTTCTCCATTGTTAAGTACTGTCATATTGAAGTTGTCACAGAGGTCATATATCAAGGAAGACCGGTTGTCATCGTGCAGTTCTCCCCCAGCCTGTACCGTGAGAGTTAAAATCTCCCATGACCAACCGTGGAGCAGGAAGAACCGAACAAATATCTGAAAGTTGTTTTTGGTTTATTGAGGCTCTAGGAGGAATATACACAGAAGCAATGCAAAAGCTTTTATTTTTAATAACAGCCTGACATGCGACAACTTCAATACTTGGAATAGGAGGAAAATTCACTCAATGGAAGGAGTAGCACTTTTTGATCCCCAAAAGTACTCCTCCTCCACGTGAATTCTCACGATCAAGACGAATAATATTGAAATCATGAAAAGGAAGATCGATTTCGGAAGAGAGCCTTGTTTCACAAAGAGCGAGGTGGCTTCTGTCCTTAAAATAGGGGTGTCAGGGGTTTTGGATGTCCCCGGAAGAGTCCTGGGAGTAGTTAGTGCTACGAAAACCAGGTGGAATTGGATTTTCCTTCTTTCCACCTTTCCTTGAAATGGGCAAACTGGTTTTGGGCTCCGGAAAACTGACTGATGTTCCTTCTTCAACCAAATCAAAGACAGACTCGTCATCTGACAGAGGAGCAAAGGGATTTGTATTGGCATTGGGTGATGGTGAGGCTTTTTTCACCATTTCAGAGAAAGATTGCCTGGAACGCTGTCTTAGCGAGCGTTCTAATTTTTCCCCGCGTTGTTTGTACGCCGGGCACGACGAGAGAGCATTAGGAGGAGAACCCTTACAGAAAGCGCATTTTGGTGTGCTGTCTGCGCAGGCGCCATCCTCATGTTTCTCCCCGCAGTTGGAGCACCTTGCCTTATTGCCGCAATGGGAGGTCGTATGTCCCATCTTCTGGCATTTCTGGCAGATCATGACCCGAGGTACGAACAACCGCACAGGTAGCCGAAGTTTTCCCAACTTGACGCATTGAGGAAGGGCTGAGCCAGAGAAGGTCACCCGAACCGAATCTGATGGTGTAAACTTTTTTTCACCCTTATTGGTCGATACTGTGCCTAGTTGGCGCACATCCAGTATCTTAACTGGAGACAGCAGAGGGTTCTTAAATCGACCAACCCCCCGCTTCAGCAGGATCTCAGGGTTCACACTCGTTTCGATGACCACACCTTCGATTTCAATACCCCGAGCTGGGATATACACCCGATACTCGAGTGTCAAAAACTGAGAGACAGCAATCTCATTTGCCTGCTTAAGGTTGGACACAACGACCCGAAGTTTATTCGGTCTTACTTTTATTATCTCGGTCACGGCCGAGAATCGTTTCGTCAGATCATTACTGATCTGATGTACGTTCAGAGGTTTCGTTTTGGGCTGAAAATAAACAACCCATGGACCAGCTGAATCATCTGGATAGGCTCGTGACCGGGTGACATTTTGAGAAAACTCATTATTTGGCGGCATGGATGAATCATCTTCCGACCAATCATCCATGTCGCACCCATGGGAGCTTATGACGCTCAACCACTAACGCAATTATCTACAATCAATCACAGATAAACAAACTAAACCTACCCCACACTCTCCTACACACTCTCACACACTCACACACACAATAAAATTACAATGTATTCAAAAGAAACAAAAACTTATCTTATATGTATTACTGATCTGCTGCAGCCGGTCAACGAATGTGCTGCTGCTGCCGAGCGACGATGTGTAATCCCGTGTACCGGCTAGACGTGGAGCTCAGTGATGATGATAATGATGACGATGATGACGATGATACTGGTCGGTGGTGGTTAGCTGATGAACGAATGCACGCTTCACACGATGGACTGCTGGTGTGCGTGCCGTATACACGGTGTTCAATAAGTTCGAATACAAGTTTTCATCATTGCGTAGGTATGCGCCATGTACATATTCTGCATTGGTATTGGTGTCAGCTTTAGCTTCATTCATACGCTACCGAATATGCGCGGTGTTGACATTCTGTTAGTTGTTGTTTGTTTGTTACGCGCGATGAAAGAGTATCGGGACTTCGTAATTAAGCGTTTTTTAAAAGGTGAGCGACCCGGCGATATATTCCGGCTGCTGAAATCGCATGGGGTCAAGCGGAACTTTGTCTACACGACCATCAGGCGATACCGGGAGACGTCCTCGACCAATGACCGTGCGAGATCCGGTCGGCCGCGTTCAGCGAGGACGCCACGGGTCATCAAGATCGTGAGGGAGCGAATTCGGCGCAAAAAGAACCGCTCAATCCGGAAAACGGCTGCAGATCTCAACGTTTCCATTGGAACCGCTCACACCATACTCACCAAGGACCTTGGTTTCAGGCCTTACAAAAAACGTAAGGTCCATGGCGTTTCGGAGGCTACCAGCAAAAAGCGGTTGGATCGAGCTAAGAGGATCCTCTCTCGGCACGCTGGTCAGGAGTTTGTTTTTTCGGACGAGAAACTGTTCGTGCTACAGCAGCCGCACAATGTGCAAAATGACCGGGTGTGGGCGCCATCGAGGGACAGCATTCCTGAATCCAATATAAACATCCCTCGGTTCCAAAGTGCCGCGTCGGTGATGGTTTGGGGGGCAGTATGCAAACGTGGTAAGCTACCCTTGGTGTTTATTGAAAAAAACGTCAAAATCAACGCGGCGTACTACAAAACTGAGGTTTTGGAAAAGGTTGTTGCCCCCAGTCTCCGAAGCCTCTACGGCGATGAGCACTACGTGTTCCAGCAGGACGGTGCACCAGCCCATACGGCAAATGTGGTTCAAGCCTGGTGTCGGGACAATTTAACCGACTTTCTGGACAAAACTTTGTGGCCTCCCAGCTCCCCGGACTTGAATCCTCTCGACTTTTTTGTTTGGTCCTATATGATGGCGAAGCTGAACGAATACAAGGTCAGCACTTTGGATCATTTCAAGACGGTAATTCTCAAAATCTGGGACGAAATGCCCATGCAGTCCGTGCGTGCCGCCTGCGACGCGTTCGAGAAACGTTTGAAGCTCGTTAAGGAGTACAAAGGGGGGGTCATTCCAAGAGAAATGTTGTAAACGTTCCTTGTAAACATAGCTTTCAATAACATAAATCCAAAAAATAAAAAAACATGTTTTCATTTTTTTAACAAATTTTGAAAGTGTATCCGAACTTATTGAACACCGTGTAGATGCGGAGCAATATGGTTTTTAGATCGTGGCAATATTGTTAATTGCACTTTATGACGTTGTTGCACTTCTTAACACACAACGTTTTCTTCTTCAGAAACTGAATTTCACTCGCGATCGAGAAAAAATAAAATAGAACTGAAGACTTGAAACGCCTAGTAAAAAACTTTCAAAGCAACGGAGAGCGGACCAAACGAACTGCACCGTTCGCTTGTTCACTGGGCAATGTAATCAAATTGTATTATTGGTGAATATTTTTCCAAAAAAAAAAAAAAAATAGCATTAGACTATTCAATTTTATAAGAAAGCCCCTTCCATAATGTTTTTGTCTATTATCTAATATTATCATAATTTTTTGTCTAGTTATGCCAATGCTAAAGGTTCTATAATTATGAAATGAACGGTGGTTATGCTACCAGCATTTGACATATACCGGAGTTTGTACGTCGTGTATTGGAAATCAATAGAATTTTTATGCTTAATCAATACATCCATTAATCCAATTGTATTTTTTCGTTTTTCTTCACTTTACAGGGTTCCATCACGATGACATAATTCTTCAATCATTGTCATATGAACTACAAACGTAAAATGAAGCTACCTGCATCCCGGATAGCATCGTTAGCCCTTTTAGTCGTTCAACTCATTTCCTTTTGGCGAAGTGTCTGCGGCTACATGATCATTGTTGGTGAAAATTCCGAACCGGATAGAATAGTGTTTAATGCTTCTGTTTATAAACTAGGGTCCGAGAGGCATTACAAAATTAACACTCACAAATCTGCACATTTCATTCACCATTTATTCAAAATAGATCCAAACAGCGGGCAAATCCGTCTAAGAAAACGACTGACATGCGATGGAATTTACTACCCTAACTTGTTTACATTTTACGTAGACTCTACCTCAAATAGACTTCGCAGTATAGATTATTATAGCTTGCCTTTACGAATATTCATCGCTGGGACCAATTGCACAGACTATGCCGCAGCTGAAACTTTTGGACATGTTTTCGAAGAAGATGATACTGGATATAACATAAGACGCAAGAGAACTGTCGAAGAAAACGATTATCTGCTGTATGCTGAACACGTGGATATTAATTTGAACAATTCCTACCACGAATATCCATGGTTAAAGACAACGATTACCAACTACACTTCCTTTCAAGATGGCGATATTCTTTTCGGCAGCACAGAAAAGAACGCTTATCGTCATAATATTATCGTCCGTAAAAAGCGTGGTCTAGTGGAACCGTCCGATCAACGCTTACATCGCAGGATCAATAATGCTCGTCAATGGATTTCAGAAATATACGCTTCTTACGCTATTCATACAACAGACAGATGGAACAAAATTTGTCTCAAAAAGTCCCAGTTCGTCAATTCCATAAATTCATTTCTACCGAAAACTGTTCTGCAATATTGTACAGTCAAATATTTAGACGTGAACGACGAACGATTCAAAATTGAACCACTATCGGGTGATCTGGTAGCCAGCGATGACCTATGCATAGCGGAGTCCTTGTGGAAAGTAGCAATCACTTTCAATGTGAAATGTAATCGAAAGGACCTAATAGAAGCAGACCATCGTTTGAAAATTGTCTATCATCATCAGGAGTTGAATGATACAGATATTGCTAAACGTGTCAAGCGTGAACTACGCAATCAAAGCCCATATTTCGAACAAGCTCTTTATGTAGCGTCGTGTACTGAAGAACAACCACCTGGAGTTACTGTCACCAATGTTCGAGCGCGTGATCCTGAAGATTCACCAGTAGTTTATTCTATGGTTTCATTGTTAGATTCACGGTCGCAATCCATGTTCAAAGTTGACTCAAGAACTGGTATAGTAACAACAGTAGCGAGTCTCGATCGAGAATTGATGGATGTCCATTATTTTCGTGTAGTTGCAACTGATGACAGTTTTCCCCCACGATCTGGCACAACTACGCTTCAGGTAAATGTTCTAGATTGCAACGATCACACTCCTACTTTTGAATCCGAGGAATTCCATGCTAGCATACGAGAAGGAACAAGTGTTGGGTCAACAGTAATAACCATTAGAGCAACCGATCAAGATATCGGTAAAAATGCAGATATTGAATACTCAATTGTCAGTATAAGCGGTGATGGTGCTACGACAGTTGAACAGGATGAACAAACATTTCGTATAGATACACGATATGGTACAATATCTACGCGAAGCGCTTTGGATCGTGAAACATCCGAAATGTACACAATCATTACGACGGCCACTGATATGGCAACACCACAAATGGAACGGCGATCGGCAACTGCTACAGTTTTGGTGAAAGTTCTCGATGATAATGACAATTATCCACAGTTTACTGAAAGGACTTACACGGTGCAAGTCAGTGAAGATCAATGGACGAACGAAAATAATGTTATTGCGCACATTCAAGCTATGGATGCGGATCAAGGAAATAATGCCGCCATAAGGTAATTATTTTTTCTTCTTTGTTAACTAATACTTCCCTATCGAGAAACAAAACACGTTAACTTGAAGAGAAAGCCAGACGAAAAGATGTTCAATCAACGTCACTCTAGCCTATTTTTTTTACCTAACTCCTAATGAACATTACGTTGTTGTAACACGATAACACGAGCGATAAAATATTAGAGATATTCACTATTCGTCATAAAATTCCTGGGCCCTATGAAACATAATGAAACATAATTTTATGCTCCAATGTATTGCCAAGAAATATACCCTACACGATACAAGCTAATATTTGATTATTTTTTATAGATATGCAATCATCGGTGGAAATACACAATCGCAGTTTTCTATAGATTCAATGAGTGGAGATGTATCTCTTGTGAAACCGCTGGATTATGAAAGCGTCAGAAGTTATCGTTTAGTTATTAGAGCCCAGGATGGTGGAAGTCCTTCACGTAGTAACACTACACAACTTCTAGTAAATATCCTGGATGCCAACGATAACTCACCCCGTTTCTACACATCTCAGTTTCAAGAAGCAGTACTGGAAAGCGTTCCAATTGGTTACAATATAGTACGGGTTCAAGCATACGATTCTGACGAAGGAGCCAATGCAGAAATATCATATAACATACAGGACAGAGATGATACTTTACCGCTTACTGTTGACTCTCGCACAGGATGGATTCATACCATAAAAGCATTAGACCGTGAGGAACAAAGCAGATACAGTTTTCAGGTGGTTGCAATGGACGGTGGAATTCCACCCAGGTCAGCAAGTACGTCAGTTGTCGTTACAATTCAAGACGTTAACGATAATGATCCGATGTTTAGTCCAAAATATTACGAGGCCACTATTGCAGAGGATCAGCCGCCTGGTACACCCGTTACTACTGTCACTGCCACTGATCCTGATGAAGATTCTCGACTTCATTATGAAATCACAACTGGTAATACGAGAGGAAGGTTTTCTATTACTTCTCAGAATGGCCGTGGATTGATAACCATTGCTCAGCCTTTAGATTATAAACAGGAACGTAGATTTGCATTAACGATCACTGCGACGGATAGTGGACAGCGAACGGATACCGCAATTGTAAACATAAATATTACAGATGCTAACAATTTTGCACCTGTTTTTGAAAACGCACCGTATACGGCATCCGTTTTTGAGGATGCACCAATTGGAACGACAGTATTGGTTGTGTTTGCAGTAGATAGTGATGTTGGTGTAAATGCTCAAATAATATACCTTTTGAACGATGATTCTGTAAACGGGTTGGGATCCAACGAACCATTCAGCATTAACCCGCAAACAGGTGCTATCGTCACCAATGCTCCTTTAGATCGTGAAACTACAAGCGGATACTTGTTAACAGTAACGGCAAAGGATGGTGGGAACCCATCATTAAGTGATACCACGGATGTCGAAATAAGCATAACAGATGTGAACGACAATGCACCCCAGTTCAAAGTTCCTCTTTATCAAGCAACAATACCAGAAGATGCTCTTATCGGAACATCAGTGGTTCAGATGGCAGCAACTGATATTGATATGGGGTTAAATGGCCGCGTAAAATACATGCTCAGCGCTAAAGATATTGAAGATGGCTCATTTATCGTAGATTCTACATCGGGTGTGATTCGAACTAATAAAGGACTAGACCGCGAAAGCATTGCTGTTTATCACCTTGTAGCAATAGCATCAGATAAAGGAACACCGACACGCAGTAGTTCTGTGGAAGTACAAATTCGTCTGGATGATGTTAATGATTCTCCTCCAACGTTCCCGTCAGACAAGTTAACGTTTTATGTACCAGAAAATAGTCCGGTAGGGTCAGTTGTCGGGGAAATCCACGCGCACGATCCGGATGAAGGAGTCAACGCAATCGTACATTACTCTATTATCGGTGGAGATGATTCCAATTCGTTTTCGTTAGTCACAAGACAAGGCTCGGAGCGAGCTCAACTATTAACTATGACCGAACTGGACTATGAATCAAATAAAAAACGCTTTGAAATTGTGGTAAGGGCAGCCAGCCCACCATTGAGAAACGATGTTTACGTAGAGATCTTGGTAACGGATGTGAATGACAATGCGCCTGTACTACGTGATTTTCAAGTAATATTCAACAACTTCAGAGACTGCTTCCCAAGTGGAGTTATTGGACGGATACCGGCTTTTGATGCAGATGTTACGGACAAACTATCGTATCGTATTTTATCTGGCAACAATGCAAATTTGGTCAAGTTGAACAGTTCCTCTGGAGGATTGACGTTGAGTCCACAATTGAACACAAATGTCCCAAAATTTGCAGTCATGGAAGTATCTGTGACAGATGGAATAAATGAAGCCAAAGCAATCATGCAGTTAATCGTACGTCTTGTGACGGAGGATATGCTATTCAACTCTGTTACCGTTCGACTAGACGAAATGACAGAAGAAGCCTTTCTATCGCCATTGCTGAACTTCTTCCTAGACGGATTGGCGGCCATTATACCCTGTCCTAAGGAGAACATTTTCCTGTTTTCAATACAAGATGATACCGATGTCAATTCTAGAATACTGAATGTTAGCTTCTCGGCTCGCAGACCGGATGTCGCCTTTGAAGAATATTACAGTCCACAATACCTTCAGGAGCGAGTGTATTTGAATCGTGCCATACTGGCTAGATTGGCAACCGTTCAGGTTTTACCTTTCGACGATAATCTTTGCGTTAGAGAACCTTGCCTAAACTACGAACAATGTTTATCGGTGCTGAAATTTGGCAACGCATCTGGGTTTATCTATAGTGATACTGTGTTGTTCCGTCCCATCTATCCCGTAAATACGTTTGCATGCAAATGTCCAGAGGGGTTCACCGGTAGCAAAGAACACTATCTTTGTGACACGGAAGTCGATCTATGTTATTCCGATCCTTGCCAAAATGGAGGTAGCTGTGTCCGAAGAGAAGGCGGTTATACGTGTGTTTGCAGTTTATTATACACAGGAGTTAACTGTGAGACAGAGATCAAAAGTCTTAAAGCATGTGCTGCAGACCAATGTGGAGAAGGGTTCAGCTGCCTGTCCCACACGTTAAATACGCCGCACAGTCCGTCGTATACCAAAACGTGCGAGCTAATTTCGCGATCTTTTACAAGAAACTCATTTCTAACCTTCACTAGTATGAAGCAACGGCATAGATTTAACATTAAGCTTAGTTTCGCAACCGTGCGGGACAATGGATTACTGCTATATAACGGAAGATATAATGAACAGCACGATTTCATTGCGCTAGAAATCATCAACGGCAGAGTTATGTTTTCGTTTTCGCTTGGTGACAAAATTGAATCGGTAATGGTGGATCAGAATAAGCGAATATCTGATGGCAACTGGCATTCGGTAGAAATATCTTATTTCAATCGCACGGTAATGCTTTCCGTTGACAACTGTGACACCGCCTTGGCATTGGCTAATCTTGGTCAGCGTTGGAATTGCGCTAATCAAACGACCATGGTTCTAGATCGAAGATGTACTTCCCTTACCGAGTCATGCCATCGTTTTCTTGATTTAACCGGACCTTTGCAAGTTGGTGGGCTACCCAAGATTCCAGCACACTTTCAAATACAGTCCCATGATTTCATTGGATGCATATCGGATATTTATATCGATCATCGATACATTGATCTCAATTCGTTCATTGCTGACAATGGTACAATTGCAGGTTGTCCACAAAAATCATCCTCATGTGCCTCTGAACCTTGTTTCAATGGTGGAACTTGTCAAGAAGGATGGGGCGAAGGTTGGGAATGTGATTGCCCAGATGGATATACGGGAAATGCATGTCAAGAGTCAGTGACATTGCCGTGGCGTTTTAACGGAGATGGTATTTTGAGCTTCAACCCACTATTGCGTCCTATACAACTACCATGGTTAACTGCATTGTCGATCAGAACTAGGCAAAAGGACGCATTTCTTATGCAGGTGCAGGTTGGTCAAAATAGTTCGACCATAGTTTCATTAAGAGATGGCATTCTGTATTATACGTACAACTCTGAACCAATGTTTCTTGCCGGCACAAATCTCGCCGATGGTAAATGGCACAGGATAGAAATAAAATGGCTTGGCACTGAAGTATCTCTTTCTGTAGACTATGGTCAACGAACTGGAGTGCTTCCAATGGTTCAGAAAATACAGGGCCTATATGTTGGAAGAATTGTCATTGGTGGATCTGAAAGCAGTATTTTCGGATACGGTAACTATGGTTATTATGAGGGATGTATCCAGGATGTTCGTGTTGGAGGCGGTCAATCGGTTCTAAATCGTCCAACCATAAGAGAAAACGTAATCGATGGGTGTATGTCTAATGCCAAATGTCCTGATAGTTGTCCAGAACATTCGAGGTGTGTTACGAGTTGGGATGAAGCGCACTGCGAGTGTACTAACGGATATGTAGGAGAAGATTGTTTACCCGTATGCACGGCAAAACCTTGTTCCAACGATGGACAGTGTCGTGCTGACAATCTCGAAAAAAATGGTTACCGGTGCCAATGTAACAATAATGCTAGTTCTGGTAAACATTGTGAAATCACTACGCAACAGCCTTGTCCAGCTGGATGGTGGGGAGAGCGTGGCTGTGGACCTTGTAAATGCAATGTTAAACAGGGCTACCATCCAGATTGTAACAAGATGACCGGCCGATGTCACTGTCGAGAGAACCACTATCAATTAGTCAACGACACTTCTTGCTTCCCTTGCGAATGCTACGCTATTGGATCGTACGGAAAATCATGCAATCGTTCCGGGCAATGTGAATGCCGGGAAGGTGTTATAGGGAGACGCTGTGACTCTTGTTCTAATCCATACGCAGAAGTAACATTAAATGGATGTGAAGTAGTGTATGATGCCTGTCCCAAGTCCTTTTCCGCTGGTATATGGTGGCCCAGAACACTGTTTGGAGAAATTGCTATAGAAAGTTGTCCTCTGCCGGCTAGAGGGAAGGGTACAAGAAAATGTGACATTGAACATGGAGGATGGGGTCAACCAGATATGTTCAACTGTACATCTGAACAATTTTATGATCTTCGGAAGCAGTTGTCGCAGATTGAAACAGAAGAATTAGAGCTGAACACATTCATTTCGGTGAAAATTGCTGCAACGTTGCACAGTGCGACTAGTAGCTTTGGCCGTGCAAAAGGAGATATAATGGATTCAAAACGAGTATATGCCTTAGAATCGTCATTTACTTCGAAAAATTCCTTATGGCAGTCGGATGACTTTGAGTTTGATTATTTGAATGATATGCAAAATGTAAAGCAAAGCAAAATGTACGGTGCAGATTTACTAATTACTGAACGATTACTACACGAATTGCTTAACTACGAGACTCGACAAATAGGCCTGAATTTGTCTCACAGTCAAGACAAGCATTACATAAAAAATTTGGTGGAGAGTGCTGGAACCATACTCGATGTTCAGTATCAGAATGAATGGAAACGTCTAACGGATTTAACACAAAGAGATTCAAGTGATTTAGTTGAAGCATTCAACAAATATATGATTATATTAGGCCGGTCGCAGCACGATACATATACTAATCCTTTCGAAATTGTTCACGACAATATGGCTTATGGCTTAGACATAGTAACTGCTGAGTCGTTGTTTGGATATGAACCACATATGCTGTCGGGATATAGCAAAAATAGTAAATACCATTTTTTTACTACGGAAAGCGTAATTCTCCCGGACACTAGTTTGTTTCTTCAACATCCAAACAAACAGAAGCATCCTCTGGTTTCCTTTCCAAAATATAACAATTATATTCAGGATAAAAACAAATTCGATAGGCTTAGTAAGATATTAGTCCCATTGGACATGCTAGGAATCACACAACCTGATAAAAACGAAGTAACAAACACGATCAGCAATTATCGGGCTATTGTCGGGTATGCACAGTATAAGGATGCAGGAGCAATTTTTCCACTTCATTTTGACGAAACAATCAGCCGCAGATGGGGAGTTGATGTGCAAATTGCAAGTCCAGTTATCTCAATCAGAATATTGGTGCCCAGTACGACCAGAAAAAACGAAGACAAAAATATTCAGGAATACCCTAACTCCATTGAAAAGGCAACAAGTAAAAAAGAAAACGAAGCGCTCTCTTCATCGACGATACATGAGCAATCAAACGAGAAACTGACTAATGAAATTAAAATCTCAATTCATGACATGAGCAAACATGAGAATTTGGAAAGTTTAGATGAACATCCTGAAATTGTAATGAGTATTGATGAGAATCCTTTCTCTGTTTCTAACCCACCTGACTCCGTGGTATTATCTTCTGCCGGTGATAATGAGGCAATTTATGGAGTGGATGAATCAGTACACACTAAATTAAAGAAACGCAGCGTGGTTCAACATTACTCAGCTCTTCCTACAGATGACACAAGCCCCGATAAGGCAGTTGAGTACAAATCGCTCGGAAATCCTTATCTGCCGCAGCCAATAAAGCTACAATTATGGTTACATATACCTAAAAATTGGTTCGGACCTCGCTCGAATCCTCAGTGTGTACGATGGAATTCGCACATAAACCTATGGACTCGGTTGGGCTGTCAAACTGAAATTCCCGATTTTGATCTACTGTCGTCAAATGATAGTATACTAATCAACTGCTCTTGCAGTCAGATATCGAGCTATGCTGTACTTGTAGATGTAATCGATCCAGAAGACATTCCTGAACCCTCCCTATTGGTGCAAATTACATCGTACTCTGCGTTCCTGATTTCACTGCCCATGTTGTTCATCGTAATACTATCGTTAGCACTGCTGCGTGGCTTACAAACCAATTCCAATACAATCCATCAAAATTTACTGTTATGTATTTTTATTGCTGAAATGATGTTTTTCATCGGAATCCAGGCTCGAAGGGAGTTGGTTGACAGTGAGGTATGAACAACAAATTATAGAAAACAAACAATTATAATTCCTATTGCAAACGATTTAATTATAAAACAAATCAAATAAAGTCAATTTCTAATGTTATATGCAGCGCATAACATATTGTAGCTTCAAATGATTTCAAATCGCTAGATTTCACAAAATGAGCATGATGATTCGTTAACAGTTCAATCAGAAATCATTTTTAAGATTGTGTTGAGTTTTCAACTGTATGTTGATGTGTACTATGATATTTACAGATCATTAGCCTGAACAAGAATAATAACATTAGAATAACGTTGCAATGAAAATAAGATAAACATTTATTTAGTAAATCATCGAATAAAAATAATACAAATCTTATTTCATTAAATCTTAAAACAAATATCAGGCAGTACATCTTAGTATTGGTTTTTTATGCAGTTTTCTGCAATTTTCTGAACATTATGACAGCTGGAAACATTGTTTTTAAAGTGTAACCTAGTCTGAAAGCTTAGTTAAATAATTAAGTAATGGTTTTTATCATCATTTTAAATGTCGAATTATGTCGGAAGTAATGCGCTGTATATTTCATCCAATGGCGTTTTCAGTGAGGATTATTTGTACAAATAAAACTGGTTGTGCCTAATTCTTTTTTATTTGGCAGTTTTCGTGTAAACTGGTTGCAATTGTGTTACATTATGCTTGGCTTGCCGCTTTTGCGTGGACCACAGTCGACTGCGTGCATTTGTATCGTATGTTGACGGAAATGCGAGATATCAACCATGGTCCAATGGGATTCTACTATACGCTCGGATATGGAGCTCCTGCGCTTCTAGTGGGACTTTCAGTAGGTGTTCGAGTGCATGAATATGGCAATAGTATGTTGTAAGTATAGAAATGAATAGAAAGTTATGTGTAAGCTAAGACAATTCTAATCATACATTTTTTCTTTCAGTTGCTGGTTGTCAGTGTACGAGTCAGTTATATGGTGGCTGGTGGGACCAATTGTCGTTATGTCCGTCGTTAATCTAATGATATTATTTTTGTCGGTGAGGGCTGCCTTTACAATAAAAGACCATGTTCTGGGATTCGGAAACCTCAGAACACTGCTGTGGCTTTCAGTTGTTTCTCTTCCGTTGATGGGAATAATGTGGGTTTTGGCTGTTTTGGCAGCATCGGAAAGTTCCCAAATGCTGAGAGTCATACTCTCGGCATTTGTAATCATTCATGCTTTCTTTTCCGTTATTGGTTATTGCATTATCAATAAACGTGTGCGGGAAAATATCCAAAGAACAGTTTTACGATGTTTGGGTCGGAAAGTACCTTTACTGGATTCATCTTTGGCCGTTAGTAGTAGTTCCCAAAACATTGGCCAAACGCCAAAAACTCCAGGATTCGCAAGTCAGTACGAAACGGCACGACGAAACATTGGGATTAGTACATCTAGCACAACATCCCGTAGTACAACTAAAACAAGTTCAAGTCCTTATAGGTTTGTATCATTAAATATTTTGGACACATTAAAATTCAGAGTTTATAACTGCATCGCAACATGTTGCAGGAGTGACGGCCAGTTCCGACAAACATCAACATCAACTTCAAACTACAATTCGAACAGTGATGGTGTACCCTCCTATATGCGAGGATACGAAGGCAGCGGAATGCGAAAAATTAAAGAAACCAGTGATAATTCTCAGAATTATCGCAAAGGACGACACCATAGGAGAGATTCCGACTCTGGAAGTGAAACGGATGGTAGAAGTCTGGAGCTGGCGTCAAGTCATTCGAGCGACGACGAAGAATCACGTGTTGGTCGCAATAGTAGTACCCATCGTAGCACTGGGGTATCCTCTACCGCTTTCCTACCGAACATTACTGAACATGTTGCCACATCGCCACCGGAACTACATGTTGTACAAAGCCCTCAGGTATGTTATTGCTGTATCCATTTTACCCGGAATCTACCATTTACCTAAAAGTTAAAATTTGAAAAACAAGGTATACTTCGATAAAAAAAAACGACTTTATTTTAGGGTATCATTAAATGGAGCACTGCTTGTCGGATGCAAGTCCCTTTCTAACTTATAAAAGGCAAATAACATGCACGGTTTTCATAAGACTTAACTTATGTTATGCAATCATTTTAACGTAGGACTACGTCTTTGTTTTCTATACTGAGGTACAATCTAAAAAAAAACCTATTGCGACCGTCACGAAAAATATCAGGTTTTGCGCGTTAATATCTCAGTCGTTTTTCCAAACATTTTAAAAATGTTTGCCCCAATTGATCGGAAATATTTTTACGCGTCGATTCCAATATAAAAAACTGATTTTTAACATTAAACTATTGAAACAAAGCAAATATAAGGTGATGTCTTATAGTTTCGTTTTGCAGAGTAAATATACTAAATGCCAAGTATTTTCCTATCACAGACTTCAAATGTAAGTAAGGGAGATCTCATATGCATCAGTGAACGATATAAAAGAGGTACACCTTCACAAAATGCTTCATTCGCTCGACAGCCTTGGAACTGTTCGTAGTGGCAGTATTGAATTGGCAGCTGGAGGTGACAAGAACCCTGGATGGTGCTCTGGCGAGCAAGTATTGGTCAGGTAGCTGATGGCTCTATCACTATTTGGCTAGGTAACCATTGCTGGGCAGCCATTGGTTAATTAGCAGATAATTGATTTCAATTATCTACTAACAACTGTTGCAAATATGACGCTAATATTGATGGCTAATGAATGGCTAATTGCACAATATTAGTAGAGATGTTCCCAGCTGAGGAGTTTCTATGGATTGGAATATATCTAGCATTCCGTTCTAGATTTTTGTCAATTGGAAGCCAGTGGTGGCTAAAAAAGTTTCAGCTTTTCCTTCGCCGCATACTTTTAATCTTTTGCACAATTTCAAACACGGCTAAGAAATTAACATGGTCTCTGTATTACTCCGAAGCGCAAATATAAACAAGCAAATGCTAAGTGTAGCATGCCAAATAGAAATTTAAAAAACTGGGGACCGTCACGAAATATTGAAACAAATGATTATATCATTTATTAAACACTGCTACGTAGTCTTACGTCACCTTTGTGTACAACCTCATTGTGCTGTTCCTTGTAGTTTTTATCTGTGGTTTATAAGACTCAATATTTGTCATAGAACACAACTTATAATCTGCGGAGCATTGGTTTGTGAAAACTTTCCGTATGATTAACATAAGTTTTGATAGTAAAACTACGAAAAATTATCTTAAAAATTTCATAATGCATAATACTTGGCACCCCAGTGGGTCTGGGTTCAATCCCAGGTTTTTCTGAGGCGAAAAAATCTGGTCACGTCTTCCTTCGGAAGGGAAGTAAAGCCGTTGGTCCCGGCTCATATTCATGTGTCGTTAGGTAGGGTCTAGGTGGTGGAGTCGTCTTCCTGGCGTCGGTGATTGTCACCATGTGAGAAAATAGGCCGACGTAAAATAAAATAAAAATAATGCATAATATATGAACGCCATTTCTTCTTCTTTTACTTGACTTTATACGCCCTACAAGGCTTTGTGTGCCGCTCAAATAAGTGTTGTTTGAAGCACTGTACAGTTCTACACCCTGTCCTTTACTTTTGGTTGTTGGAGGTGCAAATATTCGTTTTTGAAAAATGTTCTTGAAAAAAAGTTGTTACATAGAATATAAAATTATGAAGTCAGCTAAAAAGTGTTTGTTTCAAATCAATAGTATTCCCATGGTTTTTAATGATTTAATCGATTGTATTCTCAAGGATACACGTTGGTGATAATAATGAACATCCAGATAAGCCTTAACAAGTATTTCCTATTGCATGGTAGATCGTCAAAAATAAGACGGACCAACAAGTAGCGGCTCTCCTGTTTTGGCATGGGAGAGAAAGGGTTAAAGCGAAAATAACTAATACCAAAACACACAGCTCTCTCTTTGTTCAGTCTACATGTTTAAAGTGCCCTCAACGCAGAAACATTAAATGTTAGTTTGTATGTTTGTGTTATCGTTTTGCATCTTTTTTGATAGCGCTTATAACGGGGTATAGCTAAAAATGAGAATTTTCTTTAATGGCCATAACAAAAGGACTTGTTTATAGAAAAGAAAACTGATTGATTTATTTTGAAGGCACGTCTCTTTGCTTTAAAAAAAATTAATGAACATTTGAATACGGTCCGTCATCAGCTGTTCAACGAAGTTTTGTCCTGATGTTTGAACAGGAGCGTTGTACAGCTTTTTTTTTTATTAATCAGTTGTTTACAGTCTTTGGCTATCCGGTTGTTTTTGTTCACCACCGAACTCAAATATCAAAAACATCTTCAATCGGGCGACACTGGGACCAATTTTTTGGATTCCGGTTTTTGATACATACGGGATGCTTTGGCTTTCCAAGAAGGCTTGTGTTTTTCTCGCAAAATGCGGCGACGCTTTATCCAGCCAAAACACGTTATTTCCAGCTGCACGATATGTTTGAAGAAATGGAATCAATATTTTCTTCAAACATTGATTTTGGTACACTTCTTGATTAATAGCAAAACCACTGGGTTTTAACCATGGTTTGGCAATTCCTCTCTCAGATATAAATAAATATAATATAAAGCATCACTTTCTGCTCAAATTTATGCGTCAACTTATATTTCACGTTCGGAGAAGCAGTAGAAATATTATCAGAATAACATCGGTCTAGGATGTAGGTTTTTTTTAGAGAGGGAAGTAGCTTTCATCATCTAAAACGAAAAATGTTCCGACGTAATTTCGGGTCATCCAGCGGCACTGTGATTTTACGGTTGATATCTGTTGCTCTGTGTATTATGGTGCTCTTGATTTCTTGTGGCAGACTATTCCTATCTTCTTCAACGTCTTGCAGATTGACTAATCGAATCCTTGTTGTTAAAAGTACTATGGAGCAATCTCAGTCCTTTCTTGTCCATTGTTTTAGTCGGTCTCCCACTACCACTCCTACGAGCTGCTCCTCAGGATGCCAGGATACGATAGATGGTTGAAACTGGAACATTCTCGGTTTTAAAATGGTTCACAGTGAACTTTTTCCCGTAATTTATGTTCGTTTGATAGAACTGTGCAATTCGCTCGCATAATGCTTCTTGCTTCGACGGCTTTTTTAACACAACTGAACAAGTTGGAACATACACAACATGCGATTAGGTTGGGGAGACAGAGAGCAATGATTAACATAATCTCTCTTTTCTCTGTGCACGTTTGTGGTTTGGTATGAAAGAGTTAAAATCATACTCATTTATTAGTTATACCCCGTTAGTTTTGATGCTCAGTATAAACAGGTGCTAAAATATCTATAACTGTTCGTCTTTGATATTTATCAACCAAGCCGTAAAAGTGGGTCGTTAAACCTGTTGTGTAAAGAGCAAACTATCTACCAGAGATACTATACATCTACTAGAGATTGAGGCAATAAGCTGATTAAACTATACGGTAATCGGATGATATGAAAAATGTGGGGCTTATTTGGCAATCCCGTAAAAAAAGGCATAGAAACAAATGCGATATGTAGATCTTTACATTGCCTTCTAGAAGTACTCGACGAAACAGGCTGGTTAGAGTAGATGTGCGACGATTATCTTGATTATTTTGAGAATCAAAGCAAAATCGCTCCCAGAAGATGAAACACTAGTTTCAATTTTTTTTGACGAAATGGAAATCAAAGAACAAATTTTATGTTGGTAACGCTCAACCTGATTAATTCACAGTTTTTCCGACCAAGTGATCAGGTGCATCTCACATAGATACAAGTTCACGAGCAAAATCAGTTTTGGTTTTGATAATCAAATATTTCAAAACGGGGTTTGGATACTATTTTTTTCATGATCTGAAAAGCGATTACGTCAAAACAATCGTCTCAGCAAAATGGCGCTGTGTTATCCCGTTTAGATCACAACGATTTCGCTTTACTATTTGGAGACTACTACCAGTCTGTGTTGGTTTGGAATGATCCCACGATTGGTCATCCCACTGCTTTGATTGGTCGATTGGTCATCTGCTGTGCTTTGATGGATGGATTCAGCCTTCATGATTTAACGCAAATAAATTCAACGTTAAATCGTAACATGGCCTGAATTTACGTAGAACTGATTTTGTTTCTATGAGCCAATCTCTGTACCAAGTCAATTGGCAGGTCCTTGGCTCGTGCTCCACTATCGATGAAGCAATAGATTTTTTTTGACGAGGTTATGTCCCGGGTTATTTCAGATTTTATTCCGCTGAGGAGACCTGCTCGTAAACCTCCTTGGTCTAATGCTCATTTACGGTACCTGAAACGTGCGAGATCGAAGGCTCTTTGTAAGTACTGCAAAACATGGCCCACAGAAATTTTACGATAAGTATTTCATTCGCAAGGTAGAACATCAAAGCTGAATCCCTGTTGTAAACTTTATTCATAACGTTTCTTTATACTATTTAAAATGTGTATGTGTAATATAAATGTAAATGCCTAAATTACATCATTTTTGCGCCTCGCTCTGATTGGTTCATACTGCCACAGTTACCGTGGTAGTGATCATAAAACTTTCGGTGACGTCCGACCAATCAGTTCTGGCTATGCATCCGTATGCGACAGACGTGTTCGGCGAGCGCGTTGGTAGAAAACGCCGCCCTTGAACACAAGAAGACCAGACCAAGAAGAATCATCCACGTCACCTGCAGCTAGCCATCCGCAACGACGAGGAGCTGAACAAACTTTTGTCTGGTGTGACCATTTCACAGGGTGGTGTCCTGCAGCCCAAGAAGACTGAAGAAAATTTCAACCGCGAACCATGTAATCAACTAAAATCCATCCTTTTCAGGACGATCAAATGAAGTTGCCAACTAAAAAGTATGTTTGATAGAAATTTCTCTTGAGCTCATCGACATTTTCATTACGACGCACCGGCTCAATATGACGTTGAAAAAGCCGCGTCCCGGAGAAAATGGCCAAATCAATCGCCCACATCATCTTTGTGGTCAAGTGGTTGGCGGCGTCACCCGTCGTTCTTTGCCATGAAGTGAGGGTTCGATTCCCGCTCCAGCCTGTGGAACTTTTTGCAAAACGAAAATGTCCAAACTGGTCCACTTGGTGTTAAGTAGGTTAAGTTATTCGTTGTAATCCGTTCTATGTTCAATGTTCAGTCTGTACAAATTTGTGATGAAGACGGTGTAAATGTATATTTTTATCGTAGTATTACGTGCTGCCAAACACTCAGGCCGTCCTGCAGTCCAAGAAGACCGAGAAGACAATTTCAATCACGAACCATGTTCCCTCCGTAAACAACTAAAATCCGTTCTTTTCAGGTCAACCAAATCAATTTGCCAACTAAAGAAGAGTATTTTTCATATAAATTTCTCTTGTTCTCATTGAAATTTTCATTACCACGCATCGGCTTAACATGGCGTTGCCTGAAAAGCAACGTCCCGGAGATAAATAGTCAACATTTTTTATTAGTATGCATAAAGGGTGATACGGTCAAAATTTGGTCAAGGGAAAACGCGTGTAAATCGGTGAAATCGTTTATTTAAAAAATCAAATTAAATTTCTTTTTCAAGTTCAATTAGTATAAAATTCAGGAAAAATATTCAGTTAGGCTTCCGCTTTTCCAAATCCGAATTGCCGGGCCTTACGCTTGACCCCTGCCATCAGATTTTGTACAGCCACCTTGTCCACCTTCTTCGCCGCAGAAAGCCAGTTTGCCTTGAACTGCTGCTCGTCCTTAGCAGTTTTTTTGGTCTTCTTTAGGTTCCGCTTGACAATAGCCCAGTATTTCTCAATTGGGCGGAGCTCTGGCGTGTTGGGAGGGTTCTTGTCCTTGGGAACCACCTGCACGTTGTTGGCGGCGTACCACTCCATGGCCTTTTTACCGTAATGGCAAGATGCCAAATCCGGCCAAAACAGTACGGAACAACCGTGTTTCTTCAGGAAAGGCAGCAGACGTTTATTCAAACACTCTTTCACGTAAATTTCTTGGTTGACAGTCCCGGAAGCTATGACAATGCTGCTTTTCAAGCCACAGGTACAGATGGCTTGCCAAACCAGATATTTCTTTGCGAACTTTGACAGTTTCGTGTGCTTGAAAATATCTGCTACCTTTCCCCTTCCTTTTGCCGTATAAAACTCCTGTCCCGGAAGCTGCTTGTAGTCGGCTTTGACGTAGGTTTCGTCGTCCATTACCACGCAGTCAAACTTCGTCAGCATCGTCGTGTACAGCCTCCGGGATCGCGCTTTGGCCGTCGTATTTTGTTTATCATCGCGATTTGGAGTCACTACCTTCTTGTAAGTCGATAGTCCGGCTCGTTTTTTGGCTCGATGCACAGTTGTAGACGATACACCCAGCTTATTTGCGGCATCTCGGAGAGATAGGTTAGGGTTTCGCTTGAAACTACCGGCAACTCTCTTTGTCGTCTCAGCGGCTTCCGGTTTTCGATTTCCTCCCGATCCAGACTTCCTGGCTGTCGACAAACGTTCCCCAAACACTTTAATTACATTTGTAACGGTTGATTTGGCAACTTTTAGCGATTTTGCCAACTTTGCGTGCGAGTAGCTCGGATTTTCGCGATGCGCGAGCAAAATTTTGATACGCTGCTCTTCTTGCTTGGACGGCATTTTGACAACTGAAGAGTGAATTCCAAAATCAAAATAGGAGCAACATTCTACACACACACACCTTCAAAATGAGGGGTGTTCAGGTTTTTTAAATGCAAAATTGAAAGAAATACGTCAAGTTGATATTGACCAAATTTTGACCGTATCGCCCTTTATATAAATCTCTATTCGCCATGTTAACACTAGTCATCACGTTGGACATTCAATAAACGAAATATTTACAGTGAATACAAGCCGAACTGCCATACAGCAGACCGATTATGTGTAAACATATTCAGTGTACGTAGTAGGTTAGTTTCGTTGTAGTTCCTAGTTGTACATAGGTACATAATGGATTAGTTGCAGATAATATATTAGGTTAGTTGCTGGTAGTTATCAAATGTGAGCTCTAACTTTTCTGGCCAACATTCACTAACTCTAATTATTTTGCAGTTTTAGAAGCAAGTGTGTTCATATCTCAGGGGTTTTTGTTGCCTGATTTGAGAAGATGCGAAGTTAACCATCGAAACCCCTGTCACGCTAATGAAAACTAATGATTTCATTTCCAAGCTGGTGTCTGGCGTAACAACTGAGGCCCGTCCCCTTTTGTATATGTTGATTCGCATTTCCTTCGTTAATACCCCCTTCCTGTCATGTTATGGTACCCGATGCCTTTATATAAAACTGACCCGGCATGGCGGGCAGCTATCAGTAATGCATACCAACTCTAAGCAGCAGCACATTCTACTATCTAGCAGTAGGAGTGTGACAATAAGAGGACCAGAATTATTCACCATTTCCCAGGGTGGTGTCCTGCCAAACGTCCTACAGCTCAAGAAGACTGAGAAGAAAATTTCAATCGCGAACCATGTTCCCTCCGTAAAAAAACTAAAATCCGCCCTTTTCAGGACGATCAAATCAAGTTGCCAACTAAAGAGTTGTTTGATTGAAATTTCTTTTGAGCTCACCGAAATTTTCATTACCACGCACCACGGCTCAACATGGCGTTTCTTAAAAAGCCGCGTCCCGGAGAAAATGGCCAAACCAATCGCCCACATCATCTTCGTGGTCAAGTGGTTAGCGGCGTCGCCCGTCGTTCAAGCGGTTGCCATGAAGTTGAGGTTTCGATTCCCGCTCCAGCCTGTGGAACATTTTGCAAAACGAAAATGTCCAAACTGGTCCACTGGGTGTACTATTTTCATTACCACGCATCGGCTTAACATGGCGTTGCCTGAAAAGCAACGTCCCGGAGATAAATAGTCAACATTTTTTATTAGTATGCATAAAGGGTGATACGGTCAAAATTTGGTCAAGGGAAAACGCGTGTAAATCGGTGAAATCGTTTATTTAAAAAATCAAATTAAATTTCTTTTTCAAGTTCAATTAGTATAAAATTCAGGAAAAATATTCAGTTAGGCTTCCGCTTTTCCAAATCCGAATTGCCGGGCCTTACGCTTGACCCCTGCCATCAGATTTTGTACAGCCACCTTGTCCACCTTCTTCGCCGCAGAAAGCCAGTTTGCCTTGAACTGCTGCTCGTCCTTAGCAGTTTTTTTGGTCTTCTTTAGGTTCCGCTTGACAATAGCCCAGTATTTCTCAATTGGGCGGAGCTCTGGCGTGTTGGGAGGGTTCTTGTCCTTGGGAACCACCTGCACGTTGTTGGCGGCGTACCACTCCATGGCCTTTTTACCGTAATGGCAAGATGCCAAATCCGGCCAAAACAGTACGGAACAACCGTGTTTCTTCAGGAAAGGCAGCAGACGTTTATTCAAACACTCTTTCACGTAAATTTCTTGGTTGACAGTCCCGGAAGCTATGACAATGCTGCTTTTCAAGCCACAGGTACAGATGGCTTGCCAAACCAGATATTTCTTTGCGAACTTTGACAGTTTCGTGTGCTTGAAAATATCTGCTACCTTTCCCCTTCCTTTTGCCGTATAAAACTCCTGTCCCGGAAGCTGCTTGTAGTCGGCTTTGACGTAGGTTTCGTCGTCCATTACCACGCAGTCAAACTTCGTCAGCATCGTCGTGTACAGCCTCCGGGATCGCGCTTTGGCCGTCGTATTTTGTTTATCATCGCGATTTGGAGTCACTACCTTCTTGTAAGTCGATAGTCCGGCTCGTTTTTTGGCTCGATGCACAGTTGTAGACGATACACCCAGCTTATTTGCGGCATCTCGGAGAGATAGGTTAGGGTTTCGCTTGAAACTACCGGCAACTCTCTTTGTCGTCTCAGCGGCTTCCGGTTTTCGATTTCCTCCCGATCCAGACTTCCTGGCTGTCGACAAACGTTCCCCAAACACTTTAATTACATTTGTAACGGTTGATTTGGCAACTTTTAGCGATTTTGCCAACTTTGCGTGCGAGTAGCTCGGATTTTCGCGATGCGCGAGCAAAATTTTGATACGCTGCTCTTCTTGCTTGGACGGCATTTTGACAACTGAAGAGTGAATTCCAAAATCAAAATAGGAGCAACATTCTACACACACACACCTTCAAAATGAGGGGTGTTCAGGTTTTTTAAATGCAAAATTGAAAGAAATACGTCAAGTTGATATTGACCAAATTTTGACCGTATCGCCCTTTATATAAATCTCTATTCGCCATGTTAACACTAGTCATCACGTTGGACATTCAATAAACGAAATATTTACAGTGAATACAAGCCGAACTGCCATACAGCAGACCGATTATGTGTAAACATATTCAGTGTACGTAGTAGGTTAGTTTCGTTGTAGTTCCTAGTTGTACATAGGTACATAATGGATTAGTTGCAGATAATATATTAGGTTAGTTGCTGGTAGTTATCAAATGTGAGCTCTAACTTTTCTGGCCAACATTCACTAACTCTAATTATTTTGCAGTTTTAGAAGCAAGTGTGTTCATATCTCAGGGGTTTTTGTTGCCTGATTTGAGAAGATGCGAAGTTAACCATCGAAACCCCTGTCACGCTAATGAAAACTAATGATTTCATTTCCAAGCTGGTGTCTGGCGTAACAACTGAGGCCCGTCCCCTTTTGTATATGTTGATTCGCATTTCCTTCGTTAATACCCCCTTCCTGTCATGTTATGGTACCCGATGCCTTTATATAAAACTGACCCGGCATGGCGGGCAGCTATCAGTAATGCATACCAACTCTAAGCAGCAGCACATTCTACTATCTAGCAGCAGGAGTGTGACAATAAGAGGACCAGAATTATTCACCATTTCCCAGGGTGGTGTCCTGCCAAACGTCCTACAGCTCAAGAAGACTGAGAAGAAAATTTCAATCGCGAACCATGTTCCCTCCGTAAAAAAACTAAAATCCGCCCTTTTCAGGACGATCAAATCAAGTTGCCAACTAAAGAGTTGTTTGATTGAAATTTCTTTTGAGCTCACCGAAATTTTCATTACCACGCACCACGGCTCAACATGGCGTTTCTTAAAAAGCCGCGTCCCGGAGAAAATGGCCAAACCAATCGCCCACATCATCTTCGTGGTCAAGTGGTTAGCGGCGTCGCCCGTCGTTCAAGCGGTTGCCATGAAGTTGAGGTTTCGATTCCCGCTCCAGCCTGTGGAACATTTTGCAAAACGAAAATGTCCAAACTGGTCCACTGGGTGTTAGGTTAAGTTGTTCGTATTTCGCTCTACACCCAACATAAAAAAAGCAAGATTGTAATACAATTTCGCATGTTTTTGTCTCATTTCGTGCTGTGGATCGTAGGTTGGAGGAAAAATCCAACATTGGTTGTGGTCAAAACAGCAACTCAGCAATTCGCTTTGAAAAATTAAATATGTGTGTGAGGTTGATGAGTAATAGATGGGAGCCCGAAAGTCAGATGACTTAAGAAAATAAAATGTGTAAAGTCGAGACCGAGATTTGAACCGTGACTTTGAATGTGGCGGCCCTTGATGGCAACCATTCAGCCACTTTGACAAACTAAGAGCAGTGTAATAGAAACATCACATTTGGTTCGCTTGGCGAGGAATTCAGGGTACAGCATTGAAGCAAATGGATATATTTTACACCAAGCTGTGTGCAACCTGTCGCTATCACACACTTGCATGGGTTTGTTTATTTCATAAAACGCTTTGTCGATGATCAGTGAGAACCAAAATAGAACACTTGACGGCTGCTTTACAACAGTGGCCAATAGCGTTGCACCATTTTGTGTTATCGACTCATCCATATTATATTGATATGTTGATGATGATTGAATAAGGAAACTTCAGCGATAAATTTGTTTAGAGCTATTTGTGCCTGCGAGTCGCTTGCACATACGTGCATAGCTTCATTTAAAACGCTTTGTGGCTCAAAATGGGCAAAATTGCCTTTTCTGAATCATGCGGATTTCTTACGATATGATAGCAAAAACTGCAATTGCATTTTTTTGCCACCTTCTCAACTTTTGGGTGTATGTTCATTGTTCAGTCTGTATAATCTACAGTTGAAGATGGTGTAAAGGCCTATTTTTATCGTAATATTACGTGCTGCCAAACACTCAGGCCGTCCTGCAGCTCAAGAAGACTGATAAGAACATTTTAATCGCGAATCACCCAACAAACATCGGTGTTGAATTAGAGCTTGTTCAAGCAAATTTGGAGAAGCTATTCAGCTGTTTCTTCTAGAATAGCTGAATAGCTTCTCCAAATTTGTTTGAACAAGCTCTAATTCAACACCGATGTTTGTTGGGCATGTTCCCTCCGTAAACACAGGACTCATTCAACACTAGCAAGCACGTTGGACATTCAACAAACAAACTATCATTAACAGTTAATTCGAGCCGAACTGCAGTTTCTATAAATTTTCGTGGAGAACCAATAGCGGAAGAAGAACCGGAGCCTCACACACCAATAGCATAGGGTTTCATGGTTCTTTAGACTGAATAAAATATTGTAGAAATTTATCAATTCGATGACATCAATTTCTTCACATCAACAAGCAGTCCTACGTCAACTTTGCAGTTATGTCACTGACATAACACACCCTTTCGTTTTTGTCATTAAGAGTGATGCTCTGCTCGTAAAAATTGTTTTGTGAGAGCATCATTAACGGTGGGCAACAGTAGCGCTGCTATTTCAGAAGCGCTGTAGCGCTCTCATTTTAGTTTAGCCACTCTTCTCCACATCGGTCGTTGCTATAGCGGTGATCAATTTGGTTACCCTATTGCGTACCGGTAGAAAGGTAGAAGTAAATATTTTGACAACATTGGTTCTTGAGCGTCATCAACATCGTCGCCTTCAAGTGAAAGTCGAAAAGAAGAAATGGAGAAGTTTTCTGTGTTATTCTCGGATTCCAGTGACGATGAACTTGAATTGGTTAGTCAGATGCTGGTCCAGACTCACGCGATGTTACCTGAAACGGAATGCATTCGTGAAAAAGAGGGAAGAGGCACGAGACGACCTAATATTGACAGGTTGGCGCAAGAAGGAGCGCAACGTCTGGTATTTTTCGGATAATCCTACCTACAGTGAGGACCAATTTCGCAGACGTTTCCGGATGAGTCGAAACTTGTTACTGCGCATTCGTGCAACGAGCTGATGCTACCGGTAAGCTAGGGCTAACGACATTCTAAAAGTGCACTACGGCGATTCGTCAGTTGGCCTACGGGTCCCCCGCAGACGCGATCGACGAATACGGTCGAATGTCAGAGTCAACGGCGCGAATCTGCATGTTGGAGTTCTGCCACACCATTGCATGTTGGTGTTTGCAGCACACTACTGGCGATCCCCAAACCACGACTACGTAAAACGGCTGTTGGATGAAGGCAAGAGACGAGGATTCCCAGGAATGTTGGGTTCGTTGGACTGCTGCCACTGGCAATGGAAAAACTGCCCCACTGCTTGGGCTGGCCAGTGCAAGGGGAAGGACAAAAATCCCACCATTGTATTGGAAGCAGTGGCGTTGTATGACCTATGGCACGCCTTCTTTGACATGCCAGGGTCCTCAAACGACATCAATGTGTTGGAGCGTTCACCGTTATTTTCAGACCTCTACAGTGGCAAAAGTCCTGTAGTAGAGTTTGAAATTAATGGGCGGACCTACACTATGGGGTATTACCTAGCGGACGGGATTTATCCTTCCCTTGCAACAGTTGTCCAAACAATTCCTTCGCCGGTTGGACAAAAACGGAAGGTACCTACATGCTTTTTCTTGCATAATTATTCGATATTTTTTTCAAAATTAATATTTAAAGTACACCGAGCCGAGTTGAAACGGTGAGGCAAATATAAATGGATAGGTAAGCACTGTACACCATCGCAAAATACAAATTTGAACACATATTCATTGATAACTCAGTTCTGCTTACAGCTAGCATACCCATTTCAACATGCCCCACGCTTTCGACTTGCCCCGGTGTATCTTACCTCTTTTTCCGTTTACGTACCAGTCGGATACGTTCGTATAAATCAATTTTTTGCATTCTCATTTTCGTACAAAACCTTAAGGCTCAAATCGCGATGATGCATTTCCGAAAAATTCAAAAGCAGTTTTCTCCGACGCATCATTTAAGAAGGCAAAAAGATCTCATCAATTTATTCCTGTTGCTATTTTCCACAAACCCACGCGAACATTTTGCGATCTGAAATGATGTGTCGGAGAAAACTGATTTGATTTTTTCGGAAATTCTTCAATACGATTTGAGTCTCAACATGAAGATAGAATTCGTACGGAAACGGTAATGTAAAATAGCGATTCGTGCGAAAACGGGAATAGAGCTGATTTTCAAAATATCAATAATTCTAAAAAAATCCGAAAATCAGTTAAATAAATATAATTAGACATTATACTGCACAGCATGATTGTAAAAGATGAGAGAGATGGTCTGGCCGACGTTGAAAAAGACTATGTAGCAGAGCAAATGGGTCCAAAATATACACGACTTTTTCTTGAACGGTACGAGCAAGTACAGCAAGTTGAGCATCTGTGGAACATAAAGGGAGAAGAGGAGTAAAACCACACACCCATCTCCCCTCCACATTATTTCGCTTTCTTTCTCTCTCTCTCTCTCTCTCTCTCTCTCTCTCTCTCTCTCTCTCTCTTCTCTCTCTCTCTCCCATAGAATGTAACCTTTGTGCAATAAAATATATTCGGTACTATAATATATTTTTCATGGATCATTCTTTCAGTTTAAAGGTGCAAACTTAGGGCTGCCGATAGCAATTACCTTGGATTGAGAATATGTCATTAAACTCAATGCAAAGTTTTTTATGTAGGGGTTGCAGTTTTTAAGATTTAGTTCATTCCTTAATTTATGAATTAGAGTATACCAGAAGCGCTATCAACAATAAATAATAACTGCACATCTGACACATCAACCATGTGCTGAACGTAAATGATGGCAGACACATTTATTGTATATGCTGCTCCAACTGTACTCCTAAAGGGTGGATATTTCCATTTGTTGCCTGTGGATTGTGTTGCTGATGTGGCGTTTGAATGTGTGGTTGCAGCGGTTAAGTTGCTTGTTACACTGGTAGTCGATATTGGACACTGTTTATTGTGCTAGAACCATTTACCTCTTTGGTTCCAGAAATTTCCTCTGCTTTGTAAAGTGTCTTGGATTCTTCTTTCTTCTTAACCAACCATATGTGCTATGATATGTATAAATTAGATGACACCATTAGTAGTATACACCAACGCGATCCTACGTGAACGCCCACCTTTTTTTCGCAAAAAAAAAAAATCATATTTCTAATGAGCACACGAAATTCAATTTTTTTTTCTATTTTCTTCTCAAAACATATTTATTGAGTACTGTTTAGTAGTGTCAAGAACAATGTAAACATATTTAAATATATATCATAACATATAAGGTTTTGGTAATAAAAAGCTGGATCACCTAAGATAACTCGGAATGTAAATTGATTTAATCTGAAAATAGTAAATAAATAAATGGAAAACTACAAGACATTAATTAGACCGGTAATCCTTACGGCCACCGACGAGCCCATGGTGTCTTTGACCGGAAGGTACTACGTACGGTCGACTGTAAAGTTCGGATGGCAGACGGACAATGGAGAAGACGAATGAACCCACGAATTGCATCGGTTACTGAGAGAACCTCCCATCCATGCTGGGCAAGTCGTAAAAATGTCAGTTCTATGAAAACTATTTTCGATAATGAACCGAAGGGCACAAAAAGAAGAGGCGCACAACGAGCAGGATCGATTAAGTAGAAGGTGACCTCCGAACCCTAAGATCCGGACCAAATAGAATGAAGACAACTTCTGTGTACAGCATAGGCCACCCCGGCCTTAGCCTACAAAAATCGTCGCAAAATTGTCTTATAGAGAGCTGAATATATTTTAACATGCAACAAGGTATACTTTGCTAAAATAAAAGAAAACTCAGATAGCGAACTATGAACAAAACTAGGCACCTAGAATGTAATAAAATAAATGTTATCACACAGAAAAACTGCTTTTATACTTTATGTCACAGTGAAGAGTCAATTTATTACTCTTCTCGTTTAAGAGGATTAACTCAAGGAGTTATCCAGGACCCAAGGAAGTAAACCCTATCCCAGAAAGCAAACAATCGCGTTTAAACGTAGGCCCATCAGTCAGGAAACAAGGTGGAAATACGTTTGTCTTTTTTAAAGAATTCAGGACACACGGAGTGACATAAGCATAAGCAAGAGAGAGAGAGAGAGAGAGAGAAAGAGAGAGAGAGAGAGAGAGAGAGAAAGAGAGAGAGAGAGAGAGAGAAAGAGAGAGAGAGAGAGAGAGAGAGAGAGAGAGAGAGAGAGAGAGAGAGAGAGAGAGAGAGAGAGAGAAGAGAAAAATAATATGGGGGGGGGGGGGGTGGGGAGGGGGGAGATAAATAGAGGGGGGGGGTGGGGGGGAGGGAAAAAAAGAGTGAAGATACACTACTAATTAATTATGTTTTTATTGCGTACAGTGCGCCAAATTTAATGTATAATGTTTTGAATTTGGAAATATCTTCTCAACATTATGGGATCCCAGTAGTGAACAGCAGTTTCTGCTAGAACCAAAGATGTGAAGAGAAAGTATCGATAGGTCCGATAGAGCTCGGCAGGTTATGGCCAGTCAAGGTGGCGGATCCGTCCCTGCCTTGACCTACCCCGCAGTGGGATGTTTGGCAAAAGTGTCTGTGTTTGCTTAGAAATACTGCCAAAACAAAGCCCTACGCTCAATTTCAAACTACTTCTATTCAGTTTCATACCCTGCCAAGCTCTATCGGACCTATCGATACTTTCTCTTCACATCTTTGGTTCTAGCAGAAACTGCTGTTCACTACTGGGATCCCATGATGTTGAGAAGATATTTTCAATTTCAAAACATTAGTATGTAGTTCTTCATCTAATTTCTATCTGCTTGTGTAAATTATGTACCTCTATTTATTTAACAACTCGTAAACGTTTCAAGAAAGCAAGATACGCAAAGGAGGGGGGGGGGTTGGTTGTTTGGTTGGTTAAAACAAGGGGACCACATTGTGCGGTAAGCCAAAACATTGTGCAAATACAGGCACCAAAATTTTTTTCCAAAAGGGGGGGGGGGGGTTTTTTTGGAAGTAGAGGCTACATACAAAAGTTCGTTGATCGTTATGGAATCCGTGTTCTTAAAATAAGAGGAGAAAAACTTTCAAGTAATGTTGCTATCATTGAAGAGTATGCTAAGAAGTTTAATGAAGACATGCGTCGTTACAATTTGCACCCAGCTCAGATATTTAATGCCGATGACAGCGGACTCTATTTTAAAAAGACTCTAACAACGACAAATGTTGACAAGGACTCCGACTCAGCACCCGGTACAAAGGTCAATAAAGAGCGACTGACGTTTATGCCATGTAGCAACATGGACGGCTCTCTAAAACTGTCCCTTATGCTAATCGAAAGTATAACAAGCCAAGGCCTCTTAACTTCCGGTTTATTACAGGGTGTCTAAAAATGCGTGGATGACTCGAGAGCTATTCAAAACTTGATTTTACGAACAGTTCGTTCCACAGGTTCAAGCAGCCGTTCTTGTGCTGGATAATTGTTCCGCTCATTTTAATTCAGATGAGCTTAAAACAAGCGATGGTGCCATCCTTACAATATTCTTGCCTCCTAATACTTCGGCTATTATACAGCCAATGGATCAGAATATTATTCAAATGATTAAGACACGCGACCGAAACGTAATGATGGCGGAAGTCTTGGGACGAGAAGGGGATTTTCATGAAGATGTGAAAAAATTAATATCAATGATGCTCTTGTCGCCCATGCGTGGTACTTGGTCCCTGCTGAATCAATTAGAAAGTCGTGGAATCTATTGTACAACCCAGAAGAGACAGGAGATGAGGACGATCTGCCGCTGGCCGTATTGCAGGAAAGAATGAAAGCTATCTCGGAGAAAATCCAACAGTCTGACCAAAACGACGAAGAGAATGTGGAGTTTGAGTTGCTGAGAGATGATGAAATCGTCGAAAGAATTCTCAATCCATCCATCGATGACGAAATCACCTATGATGTCGGTGGTTCAAGTTCTATAAATAACAACAAAATAACCCCCCCTTAGAGCGTAATACCCCGTTCGCACTACAACCTATATTACGTGATATAGAGTATCTACGCTTCCTCGTTCCACAAGTACGCGGGCCGCTGCGGATTGGCTGGCTTTTGCCTCACTCTATGGTGGCGTCACATGCCCTTACTAACGATTCTGGGAAGTTTTCCACGTTTAGTATCTTGGACTCGTTAGTACGGAGAGCTTCAGCAAAGATACTTTTGTCGAAATCCTTTGTCTTCCAATTCAAAACTTGGTAGTTTTAACAAAATCTAGCTTAAAAACTAAAAAAATATGTCTAGTATTTCTTGTTTGCTGTGAGAAATATCTAAATTTTCAGAAAGAATTCTAGGGTTTTTATTCATTAGGGCGAATCTAAAATTGAGAGACTCTATCTTGCCTCGTTCTCTTTCATTAATTACAGCGCCATTAGAAAACTATGGATTGATTTTTTTTTACACAGATCGTAAGATAAGAGTGCTGGCTAGCATCTTGAGCAAACAGCCAAACGAAAAATGTGAAAATATTTTAGTTATTGGTGAAAGAAAAAGTAAACAGAGAGAGTCCTCAATTGTAGATTCGCCCTAATGGAAAAAAAAACCTAGAATTATAAAACACAATCACCACTATTCTCGTTTTGAAACGAATCGGATCCTTCATACAAAATAAAAAAAAAGTTTCGCAACATCCGCACCCCCCTAATTTTGAGCTTTTTATTTTTGAATTCGAGCAGATTTCTAGCACGAGAGAAGAAAATCTAGAGGTGTGTTTCGTTTGCATAATAATTCGCATCCATATTTGATACTTTTGAATGGGGAAACGTGATTTCTCCCAGACGTAATTAGGGCGATATAAAAGAAATGTTTCGGGGTGGTGGCAATCTTATATCTTTATAAATTATTCCTAATTGGGTTGATTCGATTAGGCTGGTATTAATAACATCGTGCTGAATTATCTTGAATTATTTCGAAATAACTGTATCAAATACTCTAAATTTAGGTGGGGCAGATAAAATAACCGATAACAAACTTCATATATAACATCGTCGTCTTATTCCCAATATATATTTAATTCTCTTAAGTTTTACACTAACCATATGAACATGTTTTTTTTTTTGTTTCTAGACAATAATAATGTAGCAATAAAATTTGAATTTTGTAATTTTTGTGTAATAAATTTGTATTATACAAGCACCCCCTTTTTTATTTTTTTTAAGTTAATAGAGTCCATTGATATGACCCTCTGATGGTTCATAACCATAGTCACTTCTTTAGACTCTCCATTATCATCTTCTTGTTACGACATTTCTGTCGTCTGAATCCATAGCGCCTTTCCATGTTAAAAATTCCCATTTTACTCGGTTGGGGAAAAGTTTTTTAATACATACTTTGCGCTCTTCTCCATGAGTCGCCATTTTATCTAAGTTTTTGCCAATTCCTTCGAAATATATATTTGGTATCTTCAATAGTTATGTTTTGCATGTTTTATTGTAAAGTCGCAATGTCGGTGTCCAAATGACATTGTACCTTAGGAGTTCGCTTACCAATACTCGCAAATATAATGTATATGATCCTTTCCAGATCACCGGGGCTTCCAATCTTTCCACGATGAGGTCCCCGTCCGCATAATGCATCAGGGAGATTATCAAGACTAATTTCCTGAAATCAAAAGAAAATCTAATCCAAGATAGTAGTATTTAATCCTTTGATTAATTTGGTCAAGCGTTTTTTTTTTTAAATTTATTTACCCTTATATGCTATACAACTACTATGAACATCATAAGATTATAAATAAGATAAAAAGAGCATATTTTTTTTAATTTATATTGGTTTTGCGTGACCTTTTGTGTCGTCGGCTGGCTTTTTGAAGTGGCGTCTCGGACATCGAGCGGGCAATGGCCTGGGTGTCCGCCACTGTGTAGTGAAGAAACGGCGAAATTCTATTGCCAAACTTGAGCCGGAGAACACGGAGCACCGTAGGCCGTTTGACAATTACAGCCTATTGGACGGAAGACAATTTTAATCATACTGGTAATTTTTCCTACCCTACCTTCCTTTCCTATCCATATAATGAATAAAAGCTAAAAAGAAAATGAATTCTACGAACAAATTAATTCGCTTTTCTATTTTGAACTGATCCCTTTCTCTTATTCTTTCTTGTTTACTCCACCTTGGCAACGGTTTGTATGGGAAGTTTTTCCGCCCAATTCTCCTCGGAGCCAGTAAATGACCCTAAATCTCAGGGAAAGCCTGAAGGGGGAAAAAAAGGAAGTCCCCATCTTAAAGATTCTCTAACAATTGGCGCCCTACGCTAAATAAAAGAAAAGGTTTCCATTTTATTATATAATAGAACCCTTTTCAAGTGAGCTCCGGGTGGAATTGGAATCCATTTTTCCAATTATTTCTATAGGGTAAGTGATTGTATTGTGATCGGAATAATGATGAACATTTTGAATATGCTTTCTTCTATGGAATCGGTGTGAATGATGATAATTTATCGTATTTATATTGTTTATTCTTTCCAAATTAGTTTTAGAATTCTAGCCTTTTGTTCTTGATGCAGAGCTTGACAAAAACTAGTGGAATTAATAGATTTAAAGTGAATATTAAGTTACCTCTTCTCATTAAATAATTAACGGTGTCCCGATAGTGATATTTTTCACGATTTTTTTGGAAATTTCGTGCACAGTAAAGAAACAGCAAAAGTAAATGCTTGTTTTCTTAAAGTTGCTTGCAGAGTTCTACAGTTTTAGTAATTTATTTTAATTTGTCCCAATTTCACCATTTTTAGTATTAATCTACAAGCGAATAATGATATTTAAATTGGTGACGTGAATATATTTGGCAAATATTGATTTTTTTTTTGTAAATTAGTGCATATATTAATGAATATAGAGATTTTTCTGGTCATTAAGTGTATATATTGAAATATTTCGTGATTTCTTTTGTAGATTTTATTTTTGATTGGTGAATATGCCGGAAGTGAAGAAAACTTTATAGGGGTACCATAGCTTGAGGGTGGACTATTTATCGCATGATGAATTGGATTTTTAACTCAACATTCGATCGATTATAATTAGAGATGATCCGACTTACTCACGAAGGCGAAGAAGTCTCCACGACCAATTGAAGGTCGGCCGTCGAAAACTACAACGCTAAGCTTGGGCGGCAGTACTAACCCTGCAAAGTGAAATCAAAAATTGACTAATCTTCCTATGAATTGGAGGACCTAAACGGTAAAAATTTGGGTTTGGCCAGCCGTTCACTTAAAACCCGGTTGAAATCTAAGCCAAACAACATCAGTACTGCCGATCCTCATTTGTCATTTTGTAATACCTAAAAATATAACCAAATCACTGAAAACATAAATACTCACCTGCGTTTGTTCATGCCTCCTCGTCAATCATTAACATTAGAGTGAAAATTGGTTGTTGTTTCTTCCTCTCCTATAATAGTATTTTTCTTCCTCCTTGTTTACAAAATTCCGTTAGTGTGGAGTAAACCAAGGAGAATGTTTACAAATAGAGTAACACCTTCCCAAGTGGCAAACTTCGTTCGGTCAAATCGAAGCTTACGATCGAGGGGTCTGTAGAAAAATTTCCAGACTCGCTCAAAACAGTTAGGATAGGGGTACCCCAATATTATAAATTACAATCAAATATTCTTAAGTAATAGAGCTGTCCTGTGCAAATCGTTTTGTGAGCCAGACGACTGTGTGGGTGAAATGAACTAGTGAATGGTTAAATGTGAAAGGTGGGTGGAATGAATGCGTTATTAATGAAAGAATTATGAATGAAAGTTTTATGAATGAACGTGTTATGAATGAATGTGTTATGAGTGAAAAAGTTATGAACGCATGTGTATGATTTTGTGCCGAAACTATTTTCGGTGAATAGTTAAAAATGAATAAGAGGATAGTCATAATATTTCTTTTCTCTTTTAATTTTAGTCTAGTTTTTTATAGCAAAAGTGTCGAGTTGTAGTATAAAAAGAAAGTTTAAAATTCTATAGCTGATAGAGAGAGGATGGACGGCACGGTTTTATTCTGAAACACCATGATTCTAAAAGGTCACAATTTCAAAGAAAGCATTTTTATTCCGATACAATTACAGACATTTTTATCCTACTTCAACCTAGAGTAATTGGTAAGTACAGTGGTTAGGCTCGTGGTGCTATTTCATGTAATTTGAAGAAAAAGAGCCTCCATTTGCGATCAATCATTGCTTCAAATTATCACTGAAATAGCAGGGGTAGAGAGCCACTGTAGCATCCCAATTTGTCTATGAATGAAGCAGGATTCCTAGCGCTAGGCAACCAGACTCTATGGTTGACAGTTAGGTGATTTAGTGGAAAAGAGCTCCTCTCTTATGGAAAAATCATTGCACTAAATCAAAATAACTGTCCACGAAAAGAGAGTTGCCATAGCAAGAAAGAACTCCTACCCAAACTTTATCACTCTTATTGGTGGCCAGACTCTATTATTGAGTGTTACGTGATTTTGCGGAAAAGAGCTCCTCTCCCATGGAAAAATCATTCCGTAAAATCAAGCTAACCATCAATAAAAAGAGAGCCACCAGTTCCTCTTCCTAACCTAGTCCTTCTGTTTTGGTAGCCATACTCTATAATTGAGAGTTATGTGATTTTGTGGAAAAGATCTCACTGAGCACAATCATTCCACAAAATTAACTTAACCCTCAATGAAAAGAGAGCTATCAAAATAGTACCCAATCCATTGTGGGCATGTCATCGTGACTGATTTTGGACACTGTACCAGTTGAGTGTAAACTTAGGAATAATCTTTATTTCAGTATTTGGCTTAACCTAAACTCCTATTTACTGGAGGTACTTGAAGTCTTTATGTATTTATTAGCCAATCGGTGATCGATGCAAAAGGCGGGAGAGAGCTAAGTATTGAGAGAGAGAGACCGCATGGTCAGCACTGACGCGCTGCATGAAGCTTGGGAACGAAATGGCTTGGGAACAACCATAAAACAATGACTCTGTAAAATGACACTTTCATGGGAAAGTGTCTATGCAATGCAGTTACCGTGGGTCGATGACTGACGAGGGTTTTGACTTTGAATCAGCATGGCGCAACTTATGCGTTCTGCTATTATTGAACAGGATTCGATGCCATATGTGATGCACATGCCACACCATAGACCATAACTATCACCCTCACCAAGTGAAAACAAAATAAAACTTGTTTTATTTTATTTTTTCTACCAAGTGTGGGCTAAATGTAACCAGTCCTTTGGTTACATTCTTTGATTTTGTAAATTTTGTAAATATTGTAAACTCTGTAAATCTTTTAAATTTTTAAGTCTTCTAAAATTTGTTAATTTTGTAAATTTTCATAATTTTGTTTACATATTTTTATTTTTTTACTATGCTTCTTTTATTTAATAGGCAATAAATTTTTGGAAAAGAAATAAGAACATATGAATTAAATACTTGAATTAACACCATAATCGAATAATATATCCTTTTTCCCATCCTTGCCATCCCTATTCCCACATTTGCCATACCAACCGTTACGCGCAATTCAATGCGCTCCCCCATTGACCCTTACTGTCGATGAGAAAGCTCCCATATATACTATCATATATACTATCATATGGAGTCAGCTGATATAAGCAGCTGTCATTGCCGGGGTCGGCACCTAGTAGGTAAATGTTTTCATTACGTCTCAGTGCGCGATATTTTTACCAACGACTGTTTAATTGAATTATGGAGAGTGTGAGCTTTTTAGTGGAATACCTGTAACTAGAAAATAAGAAGAATGATTAGTAATTTCCATTTAATTCCAACTACCTTTATTGCTTATCTTGACAGATACGCGTATTTCGTCTACAATGTGCAGACTTCTTCAGTGTCGTGTACTAATACTCGACTGAGTATTAGTTCAGTCGAGTATTAGTACACGACACTGAAGAAGTCTGCACATTGTAGACGAAATACGCGTATCTGTCAAGATAAGCAATAAAGGTAGTTGGAATTAAATGGAAATTACTAATCATTCTTCTTATTTTCTAGTGACTGTTTAATTATTGTTTCGTGCAGGAAAATTGTTGAGCGACTCGCGGGTGTTTGCGTGACATTTTGTGTCGTCGGCTGGCTTTTTGAAGTGGCGTCTCGGACATCGAGCGGGCAATGGCCTGGGTGTCCGCCACTGTGTAGTGAAGAAACGGCGAAATTCTATTTCCAAACTTGAGCCGCAGAGCACCGTAGGCCGCTCGACAATTACAGCCTATTGGACGGAAGACAATTTCAATCATACTGGTAATTTTTCCTACCCTACCTTCCTTTCCTATCCATATAATGAGTAAAAGCTAAAAAGAAAATGAATTCAACGAACAAATTAATTCGCTTTTCTATTTTGAACTGATCCTTTTCTCCTACTCTTTCTTGTTTACTCCACCTTGGTAACGGTTTGTATGGGAAGTTTTTCCGCCCAATTCCCCTCGGAGCCAGTAAACGACCCTAAATCCCAGGGATGCCTGAAGGGGGAAAAAAAGGAAGTCTCCATCTTAAAGAATCTCTAACAAATTGTACGTTTGTCATTGAATGCACTGGACATGGTCAGCCTGAACCTGCATTTAGGATAACTAAAGAGATGACAGACAGACGACTACCGACTGGAACTTAGGTGGGGTAGTCGTGATTCGGTTCCCCATATTTTAGGGGCTGCCATGAACTGAGTTTCACTTATTCTTTCCTACGGCATGGGTATAGTTGTACTTAGGACCAAACATTAACCCACAAGTTGATGGCCCTGGGTCTCTACAACTGTAAATTCGACCCATTTTTTTTATGTTGATTAATGTCCACCTCATTTATCGGCAACGTTCAATGTGAACCATCAGCTGACAGCTAATGTCGAACACTGAAATCATTTCGGTCCTTCTCGCGTGCTATATACTAGCGTTGAATAGCATAGCCCAGAAAGAAATGGTTCACGAATGTGCAGTATGAAGCAAGATTCATATGAAGGACGGGTCAATGCAAAATAATAAGAGCATTTCAATATTAACCAACCATATGTGTTTATGATACGTATAAATTAGATGATACCATTATCACAGAGAACAGACGTTCATCTTCGGTCTGCAACTTGCGTAAAACTTTTAACCGACATTTCTAATGTATGTCGTTATGCTCCTGGTAGGCGGCGCTGCAGTTGTACGATAAATGTCATGTAAATGTTTATCAACAAAACATCGCACATAACCTGAATTTGTTTGGTTTTTCTCTGTACTTGCTTCTTATACCGGCTGCCCCTATTAACTTTTACACACGTTTTTCCAGAAAAGGTATATGGGCATCAATGTCTGTTCTCTGTGCCATTATTACTACACCTAACGCGATCCTATGCGGTTTCATCCCTGATACAACCCACGTCAATTTTTTTTTGTTACAGTTCTTCTCTAATGTCAGCTCATCGATGTGGTCCAGTCAAGCCCCCGAATCATATCTACCAGGACCTAACGGTAATTTTATATCATTTTCATACATACGTACATAGTTATGCTTATAATGCCGTGAAGAGCATATGATACGCGATTCGCGGCACTATACGTAGGTCAGTTTATGTTATGTTTCACAATCACTTCGAACTCTGCCTCAAAGCTGTTCTTGTTGATGGTTATGAGAGTGTCCGGTTAAATGAATTGGGTTGTTTAATATAAAATTAAATTTGGTTTTTGTACATGATCTGATAGAGATTCTTTTACCTATAAACAAGGATATTTTCATCAATCTCATACACTTTATCTCGATTTTTTAATCAAAGTGACATTTCACTCTTATACAAAATCCCATCGAAAGTAGACGTATTGTGATTTTTGCAATCTCACTTATTAAAAATAGTTCCAGTTCAAGAATGTTGATAAAATTTTGGATTCCGGATTCATTTACAATGCAGATTATGAATATAACCTCAATAACCCTAAGCAAGAAAAGGTTTGGACCTGAGTTTTGATTAACATAATTCAATAAGCCTTTTTTGTGAAAGGTGCAAGAGCGATTAACTGTGTCATTAACTAATATCTCATTATTTACTCTGAACTAAAATGACATACATCATAATCAAAAGGAATATTCATGTAGTGCTCGTGAATGTATAAATCGTTATGAATGCGTAACCCTCAATAAAACTTTTATGTATCCCTGTATTCTCATGCATATGGTGCATATGTCTACGATGTGCTACATGTTTTTCCTTCTAAATTAAGTAACAGATCATACGTAACAAGTATCATTTGCTGATTTAATTTATTGACCTAACCTATCCTTTTAGTTGGGCGTTGGTCACAGGAAACTGGATCTGATAATGAGGTTCACCCGCACCAAGGAGGAATTCCAAACGCTTTACCAAGTCCTGATTTAACTGATACGTCATATTTACACCAAAATCGGAGGAACATGCCGCCTTCCATTCTGGAGAATATCCAAGAAAGCTATAATTACTCAAATCAAGATTTAAGAAGTGACAAATACAGCAACCATGCCAGTGATAAGTATGGAGAAGGATACAGAGATTATGAAGGAAATCACCAGCATAATACATTGCCATATATGTCTATCGGGGCAGTGAATCATCTGTCAAGTTCCACGCAGGTGATCAACCACATGCATCCCTACAACCATGAAAATTCTTATGTACTCAAAGAGTCCATTTACGAAAGATCTAGGACATTGGGTTATAAAGCTGAATCGCCTTTTATGTCTAAGGAACGTATTGATCCTGACCTTTATAGTCCTAGAGCTGATGCACATGGCTCATTTAAATCGAGTGTTCAATCTTTATTAAAAAATGACTACCACCGACATAAGCACGGGACTGATTCTGACCGGATGTCAGAAACTTCAGATAAAAATCCATATAATTTTCCATATACAGCGGAAGAAGATCATTCAAGTCATACTGCAACAGGGAGTAACGACATCTCAGGACAAACAATAAACCGGCTCAATAAAACATCCTCGATACAACCGATGGCACCTCAAACATACATAAATGATAATAACGAGTAAGTTGCATTTTTTTTGTAATATCATTAGATTAATTGATTTACATCTTTCTATTAAAAAACAGATGGTGTTGGGATCGTCTAAAGAGTCTGGAATAATTTCGAGAAAACTAGTAATGGATTGGTGCAAGAATGTAAAAAATCGTAGTGTTGGTTTTAATGGTAATTCTAGGAGAGATTTAAAAAAATAAAAGAACTACTGAAGTCCATAAGTTATGTCACGCATAAAATCATCCATTTTCACCCCCCATCCCCACATTGCACGTATTTTTTTTTGGAAATCAAATCACATTTCCAAAACTCCTTCGCTGATAACGTGACCTAATTTATGGACCTTCCATCAGTGCTGATAGATTATTTTTACAGACAAACAAACAGCACTAATTCGTAATTCAACGAACATCCATTAAATGATTAATTAAAATGTTCATTAGTTTATAGTATTGCCACTTTGTGTTTGATGTTTTAACACTATCACCATCTGTTAAGTATAGTTAAGCACAGTGTAATGGATACTCAACAAACGGCTATTGTGTTTTTGCGACAATGTTTTACACTGTGAATTATTGAATGTGCTATGTCTGTTTGTCTGTGATATTATATTGTAGTTTTTAACCGAACACAGCTAAGGTGGACCCCATAGTGGAAGCGATTGCGACGCGACGCGACGCGATGCGACGCGATCCTAATCGAATCGATAATCGACGCGATTTGATACCCATAGTGAACGCGATTAGAAACACTTTTCACGGAGGAAAATGAACCGAAAATTATCTCAATATCATTTCCATTCGCTTCGATAGATCCATCTTCCGCAATGATGCACACGAATTTTGAAAATTTTGGACAATAAGTCGAAGCGGTTTGGTTTCGATAAAAAAAATCTAAAGACGAAGAAGAAGATATATGATCGCGTGACACCGAGCGACAAACCAGTGCACGTCATGTTCGATCGCAGGAAATCGCTAATCGCGTCGAGTCGCGTCGCGTCCACTATGGTGTGTTAACTATGTTTTCGCTTTGTTTAAATGTACAGAGGTTGGTCGCGCGATCTGTCAAACTTCGCATCGCGTAGCGATCGCTTCCACCCTGGGGGCGCTCTAATGGACCTTAACACCCTTTTGTTTATTTATACATTTATTTAATTTCTACACATTTAGTCTTAATACTAACTTCTTATAGATCGTATAAAAATTTAGCATTGTCTTCGAATCCTACGAGACATGGTTAAGTCAACTGTCAAATTTCGCGTAGTTTGTCCGATGATGACTTGTTGCAATTAAATTTCAATTAATTAAAATTCTTGAATAAATAGCATAGATTTGAGATTTTGGGAACATCATACAAGTGTAGCGTGCGACTTTTTCTATTGAAACTGACTACTTGCTGCCGATCATATAAACACGATTCAATCCATTCAAGAAACCTTTCCTTAAATCCTATTTTTGCTAATTTGAAAAGTAACAGAAAATACGGTCAAATGCCTTGATCAAACCAGTGTATACAACATCGGCATGGTTGCTGTTGTTCATTGCGATCAATTCACGAATTCTAGCAAATGTGTGGAAGGTTTTTGAAAAATCCATGCTATGCGTTTGTGATTAGGGACGGGGTTTAAGCAGTTTATTCAGCACCTGGGACATTTGATGAAGCTGTTTGTAATCTATAATTAGAACTGCCAATATTTAGACGTTAATCCCTTAGCTTATTTCTGATTTATCGGAGCATACGTTTAGCAACGAGCATTAGACTCAGAAAATTTCATAGCTATGGAATAAAGTTCCCAATTGCAGGGACTTTTTGAAAGCACTCGGATTGATTTCCGATCAAGAAAATGTTTTCTTCAGCTCTGCAATCTGTACATAAACTAACAATATTGTATGAGTGCGATTCCGTGCATGTGTGCGAAGGCGAACTGAAATAGGCCAGTTCACGATTTGCTGCAAACGTCAATTTCCTCAACCCGCTCCTTCGTTTTACCCATTCACTCTCGAAAACAATCAACTAAAACATGTCGATTGCTTCGATCACAAACTCGTCTACTAGCAGGTTATGAGACAGACCTACACGACCAAACTTTTAGATTGTTATTGATCTTTAGATTGGCAATGTGTATTTCTTATTTAATTTACTTTCACCCAAATGTTAGCCAAAGCAACTGTGACGGCAAACGGGATGCTTCGTTTAAAAACAAACAAATGTAAGAGACAGCAGGCTTCACGTTACAATACCGGTGCGCTATATTCATGGTGCACAACGAAGAGAGGAAACATGGGCTCTCTCAAAAGCAACTGTGATGCCATAGCTGCCGCTCACCAGCAAAGCTTTATTTATCGTTGAGTACTATTGGACAGCTCCGAAACATATGTTTTATTGCATATGATAGTGCCAGATGATGGACAATATAATAAATAGTGATTTCAGATCATCTAAATATGAAATAAATTCAAACGCAATTATCAACATCACATTCTGGCAACAAGCCTAAATGTGAGAGAGAGCTGATGAAGACATGCTCTCCGGGTACACGCGATCAAATGCAAAATGCACAAAGGCAAATTCAAGCGAACTTCTTCAGCAGATAGGAAATCGATGGTTTTCTAGATGATGTATTTTATATCTTCAAAATGACAGTAATTAATTGGAAATCAATCTTGATTTATACATAAAATCTTTGGCCCGATAGATAGAGCTTATGATCGTATCATTAAAAGTGAAATAATTTGGATAATGCGGGAGTTTTAGACCTATTGCCTGACAACTGATTAAAACAGTCACCCCTGATTAAGCCGTTCCCTACCCTATTACAGGAAAAATATAAAAAAGACATCAACGTGAATTTCGTATTTTGGATTAATGACCAGCGATTCCCCACTGTGCACAGCCTACTGTCTCACGGTGGTTCAGGTTTAGTTGGATTACCTGTACTGTGGTTAGCTTCTTGGTTTACCCTTGTAGGGCGGGCATTACATTACATTGTTGGGCCTCCTATTACATGCTTGTCTTGTTGTGCTGAAGCCATCGGTTTTCCTCTTTCCGATATGATCGGGTCATGGGAGGAAATTGCATCGTTCGTGGTAGATTACATCGTTTACGAGCCCCTGCCGGATCAGATTAATACGGCAACAAATCAAGCTGAACAACGCAATGGGTCCTGAGTGGTATTGGAAGGCTCTCTTCATAGACTTTCTCTTTGTGTTCCTACGGCTATATTAAAACATGTTCAAGTATTTTCAACGCACAGAACGATAATATAAAGTGTAATTAAAGATCCAATATATCAAAAACATCAGCAAATCGTTTAATAGACAAGCTATTGACGAAAAAGAGGGTCATCGGGGAGAGTCTCTCAATGTTGCTTGGGACCTGATGCGTTGTTCAGCTTGAAATAATTTATTTCTAACAAATTTTGAAGACAATATCTAGTATTTCTCTATTTCTCAAAACGGACACATCCGGAGTTGGGTACAGGTGACTCGTGATATAGTGGGTGATCTCAGGGACGTGGAGCAGGACAGGTAATTGTTACCCATTGTATCTATATTAATAAGGTTTATTTTTAATAGGTTTGCGTTGATCATCGGTTGAATTGGTTGTCTCGATGTTTTGTTCCGCAATGTTTTGTTGTCGAGCCTAGAGTTTTGTATATTGTTTCGGTTGCCTATTGTTCGTTGCACGAGTGATCGAGTGATCATGAGAGGTCGTGGTTCGCCGGGTAAGATGGGTCGGTGGTGAGGTTCATAATTGGTTGTGATCCAAATTATTCGTTCGCCATTCTCGTCGCCCGCCTTATCTTGGAATAAGTAAACCACTATCCCTTTTGGTGTGGATCGGTTAGAGTTGGCTCTCGGGCGTTGAGATGAATTGCCTTGTTTTTCTAATGAGATAACACTGTCACACTCTGTGAGTGGCCCCAATAGCATCCTTGCTGTTGGTTTGAATCGGTCCAAATCGGCTTTGCAGGATTATAAAACATCTCCTTGTTTTCCAATGAATAACCATTATCATATTTTGTGAGTGGCCCCAATAGCATCCTTACTGTTGGTTTAAATCGGTCCAAATCGGCTTTTCAGCATTATTAAAAATCACTTTGTCTTTCCAATGAAAAACCACAATCACAGGTGATTCCAGGTAGGGTAGATGTGTTACTGCTGCGTAGCATAAAGTCCTTTTCTTTTAACCACCCACACTTGTGAGTGGCCCCAACGGCATCCCTACTGTTGGTTTAAATTGGTCCTCAAACTCGGTGTGTGTGTGTGTGTGTGTGTGTGTGTGTGTGTGTGTGTGTGTGTGTGTGTGTGTGTGTGTGTGTGTGTGTGTGTGTGTGTGTGTGTGTGTGTGTGTGTGTGTGTGTGTGTGTGTGTACAATTCTCCTCCCACTGACCGGCAGTGCTTTTATGGAAGAAATTTGTCTGCACCTATTTTTGACATTATGCTATCTATAGGTGCAAACACCTTTAGCCTTGGAGATAAAAGGTGATAGCTCTATTGCAGTTTCAACGACCCATTTCGAGAATGCCTGTTTCTACACGTACATTCTGAGGTCGCTATCATATGCAATAAGCCCCGCATGAATACACCCATACATCAAATGGATATATGGGATGCAATCACACTTCCAGAATCAAAATTTTTTGATTCAGGCGCGTATTTACTTATGGTTTTATGTATATAATAAGTAAAACTGTAACATTCTTACCAATCTTCGTTGTTTCTTTCCTTTTCTGTTTACTTTCCTTCTTGTGCAAGTCCTCATCGTTCTCGTCCTGGTTTTGTATGCTCTTGTTAACCATTCTGCCTCCGGATGAATGAGGATTCCTCCAGCTTCCACTGTAACCCTACCAGGCTCCAAGCCTAGCCTTCCTGATTCTTGTATTGTTTCTTTTTTCGTTCTACAAGTATACAAAAATATTCGCTCCTCTGCCAAAAACAGCCAAATCAAACGTAGAATCTGTGTGGTGATGCTTTCCAAAAAGTTGCAGACCCATAATAAACCTCAGTTAAAATAAAAGAATTGAAATTAATAAACGATTCTTTGAATAGCAGTAATATAATTGAAATTGTGCAAATTCTAGGTTGTATGAAAATAATGAAAGGTGTCGAATTAAGTTAATATGCTACTAATAGTGTGTTCAAATGATCTTCTGGTCCACATCACCCCTGGAAACATTGGTTTGAATCTTTCCTGTTTGGGTAAAGAACCAGATAAGCCCTGGGACCTGGTAGTTATCAAGCTACCACAAGGTTTTTCCAATGCCCAGGGATTGGTACTCAAACTCGGTGTTTTAACATATTCTTGTATTCTGCTGAAATAAAGCACCCACACTTGTGAGTGGCCCCAACAGCATCCCTAATGTTGGTTTAGATCGGTGCCAAAATTTGAATAGGTTGAATGTGTATCTCTGTACAAAGAATAAATCGGGAACATAGTTAAATATCTTATTCGCTGCCGACGTCAGTTGAATTCAGCACACCGTTTACCAAAACGGATCCCACTGCCAACCCAACCATTCTATCCAACATCCCAGTGATTTCTCGTGGAAGTGCAGAGGTGTTCTCGGCTTCCAATAAAGCGAGTATCACGTCAACATATTCCTACCCATTCCCTACTTGACTTGCATTCGGGCGAGGCCGGCGCCGGTATTGCCTTAGTTGAAGATCACCAGCTTTTACACATTGAGGATGTATGTTAGTCTCAAGCATCATCTTTTGGTTCTTTGTGTATTAACAGCTGATCTGGCAATAACGAAGTAGCAACCTCGGGCGGTCAATCATGCTCATGCTCATGCTCATCAGAGTGTGTTCAACAGATGGCACAAGAGTGTTAGTGACGATGATTTGTAGTGCAAAATTTTCAATGTGTTATGTCTGTTTGTCTGTGATATAAATGTTAATAAATAAATGGAGATTAGATAACATAAGAATATAAACATTTTCATAAAAATCTCACGTTGCTAGGCACTTTGATGATAATTGTTGATGGTGCAGATCGAAAGTTATGCAGAAAAAAGACAAAATGACCAATTTTAAAACGAGTTTACTCCACAAGGGGACAAAAGGGGACAAACAATTTTGCATAGGTCTTGTAAATGGAAGTTTTTACAATAACTAGCAACCATCTTGTATCTTTAAATGTGCGTCCTTAAATGTCCTAAAAGTCATTACAGCAAAGTTTTCAAATTCAAATTGAAATAAAAAAATAAGAGCGAATAAACTGTTTTCTTAAGTCCCACCCTAAGGACAGTTAGAAAAACTGTTATAAATCGAAACAAGATGAGATAGAAGTTAGGTTATTTTAGCAAAGTTTCATAAAATTTAATTATATACAATTATGTATGAGCAACAATTCCTCTAAATCATAAGTCATAAATTATGAACATAAAAGGACCACCCTAGTCACCACCCAAACCAAAAGATAGATCTTTGTTTCAAGATTAAATCTTCGAAAGACATCATATGTCTAAAGTTAATGGTTTTCGAGTTATCGCTTTTTGTCGCGAAATTTGGCTATTCGTACCATAGTGCACTGTAGTCGTCGACTGGCTCGACTGGATGGAAAAGACCAGGTAGACTTGACAAATTACACGTAGGGTATTGGAACCGCAATAACCTGCTTGCTTCACACGAAGGCCTCGAGCAAATTCCAGCGTGCTCTACCAGGTCTCATTCTGCAGGTTCTGGATGATGATTCTCTGACATCTACAGGAGCGCAATCTATGCAACGGGTCTGACGACGGCTTCGGATGAACTTGTCTTTAGGGTAACGATGCGAATTACTCCATCCTTGCCCGGATGTACCTTGATGATCTTTCCGAGCGGCCATTGAATCCACGACTCGTCCAGGTTCGATAGTGACTCGAGCCGTGCATTTGGTTGCCCTTGCCTGGAGTTGCTGGAGGTACTCTGGGTACAATCTGGACCAGATTCGTTGGAATCACTTCTGAGTGAGCTCCCAGTGTGAAAGGCGATTGTCCGGAAGGTCATACACATTGTGTTCCGATACGGCTTGAGAGCTGGTTCCAATCAAGAAGTGTCCTGGGGTCAGGACTTCCAAATCTGATCGGATCGGTTGGGATTGGGACCAGGGGCCTGGAATTAAGGCACATCTCAATTTGGGCTAATAGGGTGCACATTAGCCTGGGACAAAATTTAAATTCCAGTTCCCTAATGATTTTCGGAAGCCTTTTGGACCCTGTAATAACTGTGCAAAATTTCAGCTCGTTTGGTGAAACTATATTTTAGCGCTAATGGTTTTAATTTTACATAGGATTTTCTTTGGGAAAACTTACTTTTACAGATAAAAATCTGGCAAGGTGATCCATTGTCCTTGAAAAATAAATCAATACAACCACTTCCTGGGAAATTTTTAAGGAAACTTTTCTTCGAAGACCGCAAAGCGATCCGACGTTTGTGGAAAATGTTTTTAAGCTGAAACTGATTGCTATCCAATCAAACGGTTCATTGAACTGTTTTCTCTTGCAGCACTGCCACCTGCAACCTGCTGCTGGCTGCGCGAAGCAACCACTGTGTTTGTTTATGTTCACTCTGCATAGACGAACTGTGCTGCTAGAAAAAACAGTCCAATGAGTCGTTCGATTGGATAGCAATCAGTTTCAGCTTAATAACTTTTTCCACAAGCGTCGGATCGCTTTGCGGTCTTCTATAAAAATTTCCCAGCAAGTTAAGGGATTGATTTATTTTTAGAGGACAACGGGTCACCTCGCCAGATATTTCTTTGAAAAGGTAAGTTTTCCCATATAAAATACTATGTAAAATTAAAACTGCGAGCGCTAAAATATAGTTTCACCGATCGAGTTGAAATTTTGCACACTTATTAAAGGAACCAAAAAGCTCCCAAAAATCAATAGGGAACGAAAATATTTTTTTTTCATATATCCGTGTCCCAGGCTAGTGCACATGTCCTCGCAGCTGATGGTGACGTTGCCAATCTCGCGCAACAAGTGGTTCTTGGCTGATTTAACGGCTGCCTCCCACAGCCCACCAAAGTGAGGCGCTCGAGGAGGGATAAATCGCCAGATGATCTCGTTTTCTGCACACCAGCTGAGTATTTGTTGGTTTTCATCATTTGGTAGATTCTGTGCAGCTCATTAGCTGCACCCTTGAAGGCAGTGCCATTGTCACTGTGGATTTCAGAAATCCTTCCACGGGCAGCGACGAAACGGTGAAGAGCTGCTAAAAAGGCTGGTTTTGAGAGATCGGAATCAAGCTCGATGTGCACAGCACGAGTAGCGAAGCACACAAATATGGCTATATATCCTTCGTAGGAGCCCGATTGCGGATTGGTGACCTGATGTACACGGGACCACAGTAATCGATCCCGGAAATAGTGAATGGTCTTGTTGGTGTAACACGTGAGGTGGGTGAATCGGCGATGCTCTGCTGTACCAAGACGGGTTTACTGCGACAACATGTGTGACACTGATGATAAGTGCGGCGAACTAGGTTTTGCCCGCCAATAATCCAGAATTTCTGGCGGATTGTTGCGAGCATCAACTGGGGTCCAGCATGTAGCAGCATGAAGTGGTAATAATTGGCCAGCAGAGTAGCTATCGGATGTTTCGATGAAAGTACAATTGGAAACTTCACATCTTCGGAGCACCGTTGCTAAGTCTCCCACCAACTCGAATCACACCTTCTTTGTCGAATTTTGGTTTCAGCCACTTCAATGGGGATGTTCCTCGGAGAATAATTCTCACTGAGCCGGCATAATGCGAGATCTGCTTCACGGATGTCGGCAGTGGTCAAGGCAACGAATGGTTCAATAGAGGTCTTCTTGGTGGCTGCTTGCAAAGCGCGGAAGTATCGCATCCAGTATGCGACAGAACGACGAAGCTTGCTGTAGTTGTGACTTAGCCAACGGAGCCACCTTTGACTTGGACGTCAGTAGCTGGACTCGAACGTTTCCAGCGGACTCCGACCGGACGTAGCAGCACGATCCATACGCCTTCAACGACGCATTGAAGAAGAAATGGAACTGGAATGATGTCGGTTTGGCCAATGATATACAGCGAGGAATCTGGAGTGTAGCGATTGTATCGAGCGTTCCATGAAATGCTTTCCACTCGGATTTGACGTGTGGAGGGAGGGGACGATCCCACTCGTAGGAATCTCCGTTTTCGGTCTTCAACCCTCATAAACGCTGCATGAACAACTTGGCGACGACTATTGTGGGTCCCACTACGCCAAGGGGATCGAAAGTCTGGGCAATATACGACATGACCTTCCGCTTGGTCAGAACGGAAGCAGGTAAAGGTAGCTGAACCTTGAAGCTCATCATGTCACTTCTCGGTTTGCAGACGAGCCCAAGGGTGGAGACGGACTGGTCGTCGTGAAGGTCATGGTACGAAGTGAAGGCTAAGGAGTGTATCGAATATAAACTATCCACATACATTTGCGTTGTACGCATGTATTTGTGATGGTTTTTTATGCTCTGAACACTGCATGCTGTGCGTTTGACTGTCAGCTTTCTTTTGTTTACTTGATTGTGCGGTTCAAATTCTGCGTTTTCAAAATGTCGGGTATTGAAAAGGAAGTGAAAATTAAGGTTCTGGACACATGGCTAAGTGAGAAGGGTATTACTATGCGAAAATTGGCGAAGCGGTTTGGAATTCATCATGAGAGTGTTAAAACCATCATTAATAAGTTTGGGGAACACTATTCTTTGGATGAGCTACCAGGAAGAGGCAGAAAACCCGGTTCTTCCAACCCGAAACTGGAGCAGAAAGTGGTATCTCTAATCGTGAAGAACAAATCAATGTCAATACGTGATTTGGCCAAAAAAGCAGGAACGAGTGTCGGAATGATCCAGCGTATCAAGAGGCGAACCACCTGAAGACCTACAAGAAGCAGAAAATCTCGAAACAAAGTGCAGAACAGAAGAAGCGAGCAGCAACAAGGGCCCGGAAATTGTATTCGCGTCTTTTGCAGCGTCCGGATGCATGCGTTTTGATGGACGATGAGACCTATGTAAAGGAGGACTCAAAAACCCTTCCAGGTCCACAATACTTTACTGCCGTTGTTGGGGAGGATGTGAGCGATGCGGACAGGTCGATTCAAGTGGAGAAATTCAGTCGAAAGGTACTGGTATGGCAAGCAATATGTTCCTGTGGTTTGAAGTCAACCATTTTTTACACTACCGGAACTATAAATGCGGAAATCTATCTGAGTGTCTCCAGAAGAGATTGTTGCCTTTATATAAGAAGCATAGTACACCTCCACTGTTTTGGCCGAATTTAGCGTCGGCTCACTATGCCAAAACCACTCTCAATTGGCTTGCGGAAAAGGGTATAGATTTCGCTGAGAAAAATATCAATCCACCAAATTGCCCTCAGCTTCGACCCATCGAACGTTACTGGGCAATCGTGAAGAGGGTCTTCAAGAAGACTGGTAAGGCAGCTGGGAACATGCAGGAGTTCAAAAAAATTTGGGCTCAAGCGTCCAAAAAATGCGATGCAACACTTGTCCGGAACTTGATGAAGAGCATTCGATCCAAAGTTCGAAAATTCGTGAAGGAATAACTTAAATTTCATCCGGTCTTCATTATGTTCAAGTTTAACCTCGTACAATAAAGGATCAATTTTTTATATGAATAAAATATCGGTTTTCAACATAATTTGAAAGAAAGTTTCTGGATAGCTTATTTTCGATACACTCCTTAGATTTTCTTCGGGTATAGCGACGAGGAATTCAGAAGAGTTCGAAGCCCACTTTTTCAGTGGAAACTCTGCTTCAGAAAACATGGCGGACATTTCTTGGCGTAGGTGGATTGCGGAGTCAACGTCGTCGGCACCAGACAGGATGTCATTCACGTAGAAATATTTTTGGGCTACCGTGGCTGCGGCTGGATACACTTCGGATGCGTCTTGGGCGATCTTTAGGATGGTGCGTGTTGCCAGGAATAGAGAGGATGCAAAACCGTACGTCACAGTTTGTAATTCGTACATAGCGATCGGTTGATCTGGAGTTGAACGCCAAAGGATGCGTTGATACCGGCGGAACGATGGATGCAACTGGATCTGCCGATACATTTTTTCAACGTCAGCAACAAACGCAATTTGATGGGTTCGGAATCTGATGTGGATCGACAGTAGGTCTTCTTGAACGACGGGTCCAACAAGCTGTAGGTTGTTCGCCGAAAATCCAGACGACTCGGACTTTCGTTGTGGTGCTGGATTCTGCCGGATGGTGTGGCAGATAGCAGTGCGGCTGGCTTTCATCTACTGGATCCATGAGTCTCTTCATGTGACGGAAACGTTCGTATTCTTTCATGAAGTGACAGTAGGCCTCCTTGGTGGGGAAGGAACGGGTAAGCCCCATCATTTGGTCCTTCAGACCGGATCGAAGGTTCCCCCGACATGAAGGGCAGGTGCGGTGAGTACACCATTTTGTTTCTTCCACGCGCTGGCAGTTGTTTGACCTGTAGTTGAGGTCAATAGCGTAACGGCTACCCCAGCCAAGCTATTTGATGCCACTTGAACAGGCTCAAATTGAGTAAAGACTCACACAGTAGGCAGTTTTTTCGACCCGTTTGCTTTGGCTAAGCACAACGGTGTGTTCGACACGAGAGATTGTAAAATAAAAATTGGAGGATCGCAAAGCAATTGAGTTTTATTTTGCATTGGGCGGTGGTGGGTGGTAAGTAGATTCACGTGAGTGGTACGTTCGTGTCGGGAAGGAGCTTTTACGTCGATTTGCGTACCATTTTCGGGTTTTCGGCCGTGTAGAAAGGGGCATACGCGGCGGGAAGAAGGAATACGTATCGATTTGTGTCACTTTTCGATCTTAGAAAACGGTACAACGCGTCGGAAAGGATTCCGTTTTTGCGATTTATGTACCGATTTTCCGATTTCGATTCCGTATTTTTCCGATTTGTGGTGGTAGTGAAGTGGTGATTGTTGTAAGAAAATGTCCAGACCTGAAAAGAAGTTGGCCGAAAGCTTGATGAAACGGAAGGCATTGATCGTCGTTCGTGATTCCTTCGAGGCATTCATCAAGAAGTTTGACAACGAAGATGATGTATTCCAGATCTCAATTCGTCTTGAAGCGTTGGACAGAGTCTACAGTGAGTTCCAGGACCTGCAGACGGAGATCGAGAAGTACGACGATACTGAAAAGTTTGAGGAACACCTTCAAGAGCGGTCAGTGTTTGAATCGAGATTCTGTACGGCCAAGGGATTTATGCTGATGAATCGTTCCACGGATCCCAATCAGGCAGCGTTGAACACGTCGTTAACAGGCAATCAGCATGCAGTTCCCATCTACGGTTACCTAAGGTCGATCTTCCTAAATTTGATGGAGATTTTTCCAGATGGCTCTCCTTCCGTGATACGTTCACCTCCATGGTCCATTCCAACGCGGACGTTCCAACTGTCACCAAGTTGCAGTACCTTCTGCAGTCCCTGGAAGGAGAAGCTCACAAGCCGTTTGAATCGATCAACATAATCGCGGATAGTTATTCGCTAACTTGGGACGCTCTACTGAAACGCTATGACAACAAGCTATATCTGAAGCGTCAACTTTTCCGTGCCCTGTACGACCTCCCGCCACTAAAGAAAGAGTCACCGCAAGAGCTGCATGACCTAATAGACGACTACCAACGGCATGTCAAAGCATTAGCGAAGCTCGACGAACCTGTAGTGCATTGGGATACACCATTGATCAATCTGCTATGCTACAAACTGGACCCTACGACCCTTAGAGCCTGGGAAGAGAAAACCAGTAGTAGTGATGATGTCACTTACGCGCAGTTATTTGAGTTCTTGTACCAAAGGGTTCGAATGCTGAAATCCGTCGTCACCGATCTGCACTGTATCGATAGTTAGCCCGGCCAAGTTAAGGTGGCCTGTTCTAATCCCATCCAAAAGAAACCATTCAAGCTAGTATCCAATTCCGTCACGACCGAATCCAAGAATTCCGCTCCGTCCTGTATCGCTTGTTCAGAAACCCATTTCCTGTTCCAGTGTCCTGTAACCGTTGGTTCTAAGTTTTTACTTGTTGGCTCCTCCACAAGTCAAACAAAACCTTTCCTCTAATGTACACCTACGAAAAAGAATAAATAGAAACCAAAAAAATATGCAAACTAACACCTTGGAACAGTGGCTTCACCGTTATGCTTGGCGAGTGAGTTGAGCCTGTTCCATCTCAAGATTCGCCGCAGAAGTGTTGCCATGTCGAGTGGTTTGAACGTACGGGCAAAATACTTCCCCGCCTGAGTGCTCTACGAGTGTCGGCGAAGACAAAATGAGTGCACCAACTGGAGTCATTTCGACAATTTTCGGTCAACTGTCAGCTCCAGAGCCGACAATAAAATATCGGTGGTTTTTGCACGTAGGCTGATTTGATGTTTAACTCTCGAAAGGAGTAGAGTGCGCGTTCGTTTAAATTAAATAGCTGAGGTCTATAGAGTACATCTGTTAAGGAAATGTGTTTTTTTATGGGTGGTTTCCTTTTTTAGGAGGGGTTTTTAAGGGTGGTTTCTTTTTTTGTAGGCGGTGGGAAAAAACTACAAGGTTCAGCCCAATGGGATTGTACGCAAAGGTAACGTAGGACTATGTAGCAATGTGCAATCGAATTCGCCTCCAGTCGCCTAATTGTTTAAAGGGTTTTCGAAATTGGTTTCGCTCAAAAATTAACTGCAATACACTAAACAGGTTACCCTAATAAACATGTAATATACAAGAACGATATTACAGATGGTTTAACCAACAATCAATATGCAATTAGCGATTTGAAATTGATTCACTGTTGTAGAACCCCTTGGTCCGAAGTACACCTTGTAGCCAGCACCTTGCTATACATATTTGCGCCTTTGTTTCGATTTGCTGTGTTATTTTGACAGAATATTTGAGCGTGTGTTCGTGTGAGTTCATTATTAGGGGCATATTACTAAGCTTTGGACCGAGCTTGGGACCGATGTGCTAGTACTGACTGAGCCAAGAAAAAAAGTCGTATTTGTTCGGGACCTACTGGTCTTCAGAGTTAGTCTATGGTTTAACCGTACCGGCTACAGTTGGAATGATAACCCGAATTGGCGGTTAGGTGCTTCTTATGGCAATTGTTTGTGCGGGTAGACATTTAGGAAACTTTTACCCAAGAGACTGGTTTCATCCACCACCAATTGCATACGATTTCTTCTAGGCCTATGTGTGTAGCTAACACTGCAAAATGTGCAAATGTCGAAAACGCCATGGCTTCGACATACGATATTTTTCGCAACTGCCCATTTTGAACAACTCGCTTTTCCAGTTATTTTGGATACCTTGTTATGGGCCGTTTTGGGGTCAGGGGAACAGCTAGTGCAGCCACCTCACTTCGTCATAGAGTTAAAGTTTAAAGCTTGAGCAACTCACGTATATAGTTTGCAGCCATATGCTGCGACATTTTACTTACACTTCCTCAAAATAATTTGTTTCTTATCGAATGGTATGGACTCTATATCCATCGCACTAGAACGCAAGAAATACCTTTAAACACTGATTGGAATTCGAAGATAATATTACCAACGAACTTTACACTTCACATGCCATCAAACAGAAATTATCGCATGCCTTCAAACAGGGGACTGTGATTGTTAACAAGCACACATCAAACGACCCTTAGTGATTTGCAATTCTAATCATATTATGTTACATTTATAATGTATCGAATAATAAATATGATATACTCTCATGTTTGGTTGAATTTTCGAGGTTCTTCTGTCAGAAAGCATCCCCCTTCCAGGGGAAAGGGGGGTCTCGAACCACAGTAGAAACATTTTTTGCCTTCAAAAACTTCGACATGCCAAATTTGGTTCCATTTGCTTAGTTAGTTCCTCGAGTTATGCAAAAAAATCCAGTTTCATTTGTATGGGAGCCCCCCATTCGGGAAGGGGGAGGGGTCTCGAACTACCAAATAATCATTTCTTGCCTTCAAAAACTTCCACATGTCAAATTTTATTCCATTTACTTGATTAGTTCTCGAGTTATCAGAAGTTCCTGTTTCATTTGTATTGAAGCCTAATGCCCACTTCTCTAGAGATTTTATGGCTCCCAATCTACTATAGAAACATTTCTTGCCTTCAAGTACATCCACATGTCAAATTTGTTTCTCATTTACTTGATTAGTTCTTGAGTTATTAGAAGTTACTGTTTCATTTGTATGGGAGTTTTTTTTCCCCCCTTTCTAAAGGTGGGAGGAATCTCAAATTATGCCTCAAATAGAAACCTTTCTTGCCTTCAAAAACTTGCACATGCCAAATTTGGTTCCATTTGCTTGATTAGTTCTTGAATTATGCCGAAATTTGTGTTTCATTTGTATGAGAGCCCCCCATTATAGGGGGGGGGGGGGGGGCTTAAACCATCATAAGAAGTATGCCCGGTCCCAAAAGCCTCTGCATACACATTTTCACGCCAGTCTGTTAAGCAGTTTCTATGTCTATAAGGGTCAGTTCGATACAAATTCATTTTTATATTTATAAGAATTTCAATAGTTTTTTATTTAAAATTAATAGTTTTCAATAATGAAATTGATGAGTAAAAAGATTTGCAATCGATTGGTGCAAAAATTTTGAAAATCGGTCATGAAATGACTTAGTTATTAACTTTCAAAACCTAAGCATATTTCGTGACGCTCCAAATTTTCGTACTCGCACCGTGTACCCCTATATTGAAAACAAAGATTTAGTCCTACGTCAAAAGTTAAGATCATAAATCATAAATTAAACTGAAGCGAACAACTATAAATTGATTAATTATGTCAGAATTGCTTCGAATTAAATCGGCCATCTTGATAGCAACATTATTTTGTTGATTATCGCTGAAATAATGACATATTTGGTGGACATATTTGAAGGAGCTGGGCTATCATTACATCTCCTTACCCTAAGTTGCGAGTGAAACACAAATTATTATTATTTTATTTTATATGAAAATATGTGACGGTAACACATAAAAGGTATAATTTTGAATTAATATTTTCATTATTTGTTTTTTATCAGCTGCTATCGTCAGTTAGCCTAATTGTTAGAAGCATTCCAGATTGAACAATTTCCTCAAAAAAACTTCAAAAATACTTATCTATTAATCCAACATTTTCACTCATTTTCTTAGTCTGGAAAATAAGGTAAAATGCGGGAAAAAAGCGGGAATTTTGAAATCACAATTCTGTGGCCACTCTGTATATTGTGAGCGTTTTGATTATATTCGAATGATATTCCTGTTAAACCACACTGGAAATGTATTGCTACAGCTGTGTAATTTGATATTTTTTAAGTAAATTTTGAAAATACTCTAAGAGCGTTATTGATACTTCCTACATCCCGTATGATGGATTGTCAGTTAATTGCATTTAACTTGATTTCAATGCTCTCATAATTAGCTTTTTTGTTTTCAAAGACTTCATCATACTCGTATTCGTGAAGTCGTCGATAATTATGCAAAAATAAAGAATATTCAATTGGAGTATGATTTTTTTTGTTTTTGCCATAAAGGTGACAAACATACATTTTCACAAAAATTCTCATGAATATAGTCGAAAATTTGCGGATTTCTTACATGATTTATTTGGTCACTGGAAGAAGAGTACCTTCATTGACAATGTTTGAGATGAAGCCAGCATTGTGTTGATTGAAGTCTCCATGTATACATGTACTTTGTGCTCGGGTGAAAGATGAGATATGATTTTTTCAGCTTTTTTGAATAAATTCTTCGTATGCGTTTCTGTTGGCATGATTAGTTGCAAAATACTCAGTAAGAAATACATTTTCTGACTTCGACTCTTAAAAACCAAAGTTCTTTTGACTTTTAATACTCTCGTTAATACTACGTTCAACCGACGCGCCCCCCGGTGCAACATTTTGAATTCGCGCACTTCGTGCAGCAACCCAGTCACTGTGCAGAAAGAGAAAAAAAGAACAATTCATTCCAACCACCAAACGAACAAACACGTTGTATCCTGTTTTTATTTCCAAGTAAAAATAAAAAGTTGTACTAGTTATTCCGGTCCGAGACGAGTTTTATTTCGGTTTTCCACCGCGAAATTCTGTGGTTTTCGCTGATTTTTATTCCAGGGTCCAACAGATATTGACAACAAAACAGGCGATAATAACTATCAATCGACAAATGAACAAAATCAAATAACAACTTCGAGACTCAGCGTTTGCTCCGGTCAAGAGAATACTTGCATTTCAAAATTCAAATTCACATAATTAATTGGTCTGTCCGTTAAGGTTGTTTTCATTTTCAGCTCATTTGAGAGCAGATGGATTGATTTTTACCGGCACTGGTCAATAGGACAGCAAGTAATCGAAAGCTAAGACAAACGTGCATCCTTACTGTTTTCCAAAATATTGGCATTAAAAAAAAATCAATCGATAAAAATCAGAGGTCTTCAAAAACAAATAATACATGTCTAACAATCTGTGTTAGCTAATGTTCCTTGTGTTTCTGCAGGTGAAATCCACAAATGCTTTTTCTTAAATTGTTTGACCGCTTTTGTGGAAGATTTTAATAACTTTTCTCTTCACTTATACGTGCATTGTGTTTATCTGGAATGTGTAGCTCTCATGAGTGGATTTTGTGTTCAATAATGAGATGAAGACGCACACATCACATTGCAAATGTAACGGGACGCCGTGTAGATTTTGATTTCTTTTGTCTATCTAATTAATTTACCTTGCCCTTCTGTAGATGCATATTTTAGTTTTTACCAGATCGACATAACTGAAACTGTACCGGAATGTTTACTGCACGTGCCCATACTGTTTATACATTTTCGTATCTGGTGTACACGCAAAAAAAAAACCGCAGTAGAAACTACCATTTCGAGAGTTAAATTAAGCGCAAACACCAACAATTTTCAGCTGACTATAAATGCGTTTTATTTTACCATGCCTGCGATTAGATCGACCATGGTGCGGTTGAGATCAATATGAGGTCTGTCAAATATACCACAAATGCTGAAGGTTTTACCATAAACGTAGTAAATTTGACTGAAATTTCATGGTAGTTTTGAAGATAGGCATAGTCGGGTAAAATGGGGGTTTTTACTACAAGATTTTTTTCTGCGTAGGAACTGAGATGTACATCCCCGGAGGTAATGGCTTCCGTAGATTTAATCCTAATGTGTTTTTGCTATTGTAAGTATTCCACTAACATCCCCAAATAATTCTTACGAAACCAGTGAATGTTTGAATTCTGGCATGTTTACTGTAACTATTTCTTATATATTTGTTTTTCTCTAGTGAACAAAATGACGATGAAGAAACAACCGTTTAGCAGTTCGAATACAACATTTGTTGTTCTAAGAGTAGAAAACGCATTGTGACAGCTGCCGAAAAAACGCATTTCAACGGAATACTTGAGGTGTATATAAAACAGAAAAAGATTCTATTTTAGGTTAGTTAATATTTATACAGAGTTCCCCGTGACTTGATTTAAGGTATACAATTATTGATCCAATGTGGAACTTTTTTCAAATACTTGAATTCATTGTAATCCTCTTATGTTAATTCCCGCTATTATTAACTATTACCGATATTCAAACATTATAAAATTTTAAGGTGCAAACAGCCGTCATTATTTTTCAAGGGAGCATCATCATTATTAGACGCAGTGTTTTTTTTTCAGTCAACATCATACTGTTCATGTAATGAGTTCACAGTATTCCGGTTATTGAATAGCTAAGTTGTTACAGGCATTCTGAAAAAAAAAATCAATGGTTGAAAAGTGTTGACGTGATATTTGTTTTATTGAAAGCCTAGGAATTCTCTGAACTTCCACGAGAAATCACAGGGATGTTAGATGAAAGGTTGCATGGTTCGTTTTTGTAAATATTAGTACAAATTTAAAGCATCGGTAAAGAAGCCATTAAGGCCACTCACAAAGTGTAATGATACCATTGTGTGATAATGGTTTTCATTGTGAAGACAAGGTTTAAATAACACTTGAAAGCGTTAAACCCAACAGCGCCGGTGGTGTAGTCGTAAGCTTCGTTGCCACGCACCCCAGTCGATCTGGAAGCCTGGTGGTGTTACGTCTTCCTTCGGGAAGGAAGTAAGGCCGTTGGTCCCGGCCCATGTGTTAATGGGTTTGATATGTAAGGTCCAGGTCGTCTGACCAACCAGGCTCAGGTTGTAAGTCCCGTAAAAATAAACAATCACGATTTATACCAACAGTTGGGGTCGCTGCGGTGGTTGGTTTTGATTGGGAAGACAAGGTTATTTTAAAACCTTCGAGGGCCAATGTGGACCGATTTATTGAACCAACAGTAAGGATGCTGTTTGGGCCTTTCACAAAGTGTTTATTGTTCATTGGGCAGACAAGGTATTCTTTAATCATGCTTGTCTTAAAGAAGAGGTAGAAATACTAGAGTGGCGTGCCAGCAGAAAAAGGGACTTGTTTATTTCAAAAATGAAAAACCCTTTCCGGGGCATATTTTGCACTGGTTAACAAGAACAAAACTCTTCATGTAATGCAAGATTGAAGTTTGCAGCTTAGAATTTATCAATTCTGGTAGTCTATGTTAAACCTATAGACGCCTATAAGCAAATATATCCAATTCCCTGCATGGGTTTCCCATATCAGATTCAATGACTGATTAGGGTTTTTTTTATAGAAACGTTTGACGCCATCAAACAATGTTATATTCATGAGTTTTAAGATAATATGGATAGTTTACAGTGGAGACGGCATATCAAAGATTTAAGACACTAGATGTTATTTCGAGATCTAATAAGAAAACATTTAGCAATAGTAAAGTGATCAGGCAAATAGAGAGCCCTTCCAGTCTCGAAACCTCCCATGGTTTAAAAAGCATTATACAAAGACACTCCATTCAGATAGCTGTTAACTTTAGATTAGCTCTGATAAAAATTTCCAAAATTTATACTAAAACTAGGTAGGATTTTACCTAAGTGAATCAAATCAAAGAAGATCGTGAAGTCTGCGTCGTCGTGACAGCCGTGGAATATCAAACAGTGAACAGATTTTCAAAAACAGTATCTTGATATGGAATCGAATAGCTATTTTTGAATTCACGGAAATAATGACGGCTAATTGCTCATTAAATTTATGTACTACACACTGGACCGTGATACATCATCATCAACTTAGTTGAATACTCAGGCAAAGTGAGTATACTTAGGTGATTTAATTGTATTAGTTTTTTCAGCATATAAGTGATACTGCTAGGAGGTGAGGGGTCAATGCAAACACACTTAGTGGTTGTCTCATATAAAAATGGTTGAATCATGAGTTTGAAACATTCTAAAAAATCTCTGTATAGAATGTAACCACTTTTTGGCAGCGGATCAATTCCCGTATTCCATCGCTATAACTCAGTCGTATTCAAATCAAGCGTCTTGCGTTTTGACGGTTAGTTACTATAACTTCATAATTTTTGTTTGTATTTGGTAGCTTTACTAATCTAATCTTTTACCTGAGTATGAAAGATTACTGACTGAAGGGTAGTGATAGCGAGAATTGCAGCCTGTCATTTGTTTGTGCTTATTCTACGCAACGCATAGTGCATTGGAAATATGGGAAGACGGAACATAAATCAGAACAGACGGATTTAGAAATTTCAACACGTTGGTTTTCTAAAAAAAGTTCTACTTATATACTAGCAATAATTTGCATAAATAACACATGAGATTTGTATAATCTCAAAAAGGTCTTATCCGCCATTTTAAAGGGACGAAACACTCATGCATTTTCGATTCAGCCTCACGTATTAAGAAGTGCATTGTAGCATTTTCAACGAATTGACGCATTTTAGTACGCATTGATTGCACATTTTGGGGCGCAATACCGTTTTGGGCCGAAGCAGTTTCGGCGGCGGTGTAAGCAGCCTCCTTCATCGTATATCGTAGGAATTCATCTCTGATGTGTCGTCTCAACAAAATGTTGTACAGACTGAAGTAATCCAATCGCGTCTGGAACAAAAAGCTGGACCATATGTTTAATGAGTTCGGGTTGACCTAAGCGAAGTAAAACGTCTGCGTATGCTATCGCATCCAAGGCGGTAATATGAATTTCGTCGTCCTTTACATGGATGACCTTATGATATTTTCGAAGGACAGTGGATCGACAGAGCAGACAAAAGCATTCCTGAACGGCCACTTTCAGATGAAGTATCTGGGCTTGGCAAATAACTGCCTCGGAATCTGGATCACCCGAACGGACGAATCAATATCGGTTGACCAAGGAGCGATGCTGGAAAATTTCAACATGCGAATTGCAAGTCAGCAAAGGTGCCGATGGACATGTCTCAGAAGACCGACCAGGAAGCAGGGTAGATGACCAACATTCTTTACCAGGAAGCGGTAAGAGTCCTGATGTATCTCGCTCAATGCACTCGACCGGACAATTTGTACGCCGTGAATCAGTTGAGTCGGTACAACTCGAATCCCGGAATGCAGCTTTGCATTGCTATGAAAACGCTTTTCCGCGGGGCACAATACTGGTGCTTATCACATTAGCCTAATTTCCTGTTTTCGTCTTTGTATTCTAGGTGCACCATAGGTATTGTTTAAGAGCTTTCGATGTCAGAAGACATTTTTGCGTTAGCATCATTGCGCAGCAAGTACACTCGTACCACAGACTGTGATCAAACCCCATTCCCAGGGATCTAGAATTTTAACTTTTATGAAAAAATATTAGATTCTAGTCCTCCAGTCTTGTGTGTGTAATTGCGCCTTTCCTGACTGAGTTAAGAGAGGGGCATAATGATTACTATACACGGCAAGAATTATTTACATTTACAAAATTACTTATCCAATGAGCAACGCCATTTTCTAGCGGAGCTTGGAAAAAAATTGGAAGAATGTTCTCAGTGCTGGGTGAATGATTCTTTCCGTGAACGTTTCTTTATTCACGGATCTGTAATACTTTAGAATATTATAATGATAGAGTTCTCTTCAACAGGTTCATAAGAGAAAGGACTTTTAGAGCTTATAATTTAAAATGAGTACTAACCGTAAAAAAAAATCAGTTGGATTATCATCCGACAGGAAATTTTATATACCAATAATTGTAAAAATCAAGCACTAGTTGCGCATTTGTTTATTTATTATTTTTTTGAACAGTATTCTTACTACGGTTAAAAAAAACCATACTAATCACTGAAGATCTTTTCTTATCGATAATATTCACAGCGCGTAGAATTTTTAGAAAATTATTCACTTTTTTGCATAATCTTAAGCCAATGTTGAGGATACATCCCAAGTAACCACAAGCATTATATTATTACACTTATTTAACCCAAAATCAACATTACAATAGCGGGATCGCCTTAATTCACCAGTTGTCAAGTAATGAAGCGTTAGATTAGCTTTAAGAATATAGTGATGCATTACCAATGCAATAATGCTACTTTAGCAATGTCAAACAAAAGATATGGCATTAGTTCGATCTTAGTGGGGCTCTTTTCAGCCTTAATCCAAGTTCAATGATGCACTACACGTAATGCATATGCCCTATATATGCATGATATTATATACTCGTGGTTACTTGGGCTAGCCTTCATTTGCTTTAAAATAGCTTTAAAAATAATGCCCTCGAGCTTTTATAATTTTATTTTTTATTTATCGAACAATTTTGGAATTTTTATTGTTTTTTAGCGTCGACGGCTTAGTTATACATTCCTGGTTAGAAAAATTCCAATAATTGATGAAAACATAAGTCTGACCCATGTAGAGGAAATACATCATCGGCAAATGCTAAACGAAAAACTTTTAATAATCTAGTTAACAGAATATCTAAACGGTATGCCTTAAAGACTTTGAGACAGTAAATTCCTTGTGCTTAATTTAAATTCACTTACTAAAAATTAGAGGCCTTGTTCGCTTTTTACCTAGGACTCATTTATTTTAAGAAATAGCTTTGTTATTGAACCTGTTCGTTTAGCACTAAGAAAATAATATACCTACCTTACAAGGTTTTAGATTGAAAAAAAAAAAGAAAATCAAGTCAACATGTAAGTTATTTACCATAAAAAAAATCTTAGTCCCTTCGTACCTCCAATGTATTTAAAATATTCCGTCTTTACGTATTGTTTGCCTTCCTATTGTTTTATTCATCCTGGTATATCAGCATTATATTGCAATTTTGCCAAAATGTAGGGCTTTTTGGTTACTTGGAAAACCTTAAACTACTGTACTCAACGCACTATAATGATATTATTTTTAGACGCTGGGAAAATGGTGCCATAATCTCCCAGTATGCCAAGTTTTAGATCTGATTTAGAAATTTACGATTCAATGCAAGTTATAAAGACATTCCACTATCTCATTGAATTATGATTTATTCGACATTTCTTCTATTAGAATTCCCGAAGTTATAATATTTCATATGAGAAGAATACCCGTATCTAGTGTAACTGAGTACTAAATTCAATAAGAGATGCATTTTATATCAAAACGAAAGTTATTTTGGAACACACATTACAATAGGTATAGGTTTTAACTTTGTATAAAATAATTTAACATCAAGTTTAACGCTAATAAAATAAAACAGCCCAGTGAAAAAAGATTATGCATGTCAGAAATAAAAAGAAGAAAAAACAAATATGACGAGTGAATGTATGTATGCTAGAAATACAAGCATGTGTTTTATGTAGTAATGCGAGATATTTAAAGAAAGAAATCCAATGATTCCTTGTTTTGCAGGGAACTCTTTAAGTCTTGAGTGATTCCTTAGAGGTTTCGATGTTCACGATGACTACCCACAATACACCTTTGTATCTCTCTGCTGTGCGCTGGTGTTATCGGTGGCCCAGATACTCGAGTTTCATCACCGTCGATCCGAACTCTTAAGACCTGAATACACACACGGCATCGTGATGCCTTCTTCATACAAAATAGGCGTTCCGTTGGGATACCGTCTATCCTTCACCGTCCTACATCGCTTTCTAACCAAGAAGGTAGTTACTTCACGCCTTCTTCGACTCGCAAGACCGCCTTCCGTGTAAACGCATCACACCGTTCAGAAGGCGTAATATTTTTTTGACGCCGTTTCTACACCTTCTATTGCCGGAGGTGCTGAAAACGCCGTCTTGAATCGCTTCATGCCGTCTTGTGTCAAATTGTTTGAATTGAGATAGAGGATTTTGGTTTTTATCGGATTTTATTTTGCATTTTCATTTATTATGATAAACACTGTTGTACAAGTAGTGCAATATACTTTTTTAACATTTGATTTTTATGCAATTTTCGGGCTGCAAAATGGTGAGTAGACAACTGGGATGGAGCGTGCGTCCCCGCAACATAGCCCTGGTCCTCACAAGTTCCTACCTCATGCTTCCACGGTTCAAGAGATGACAAAGACCGCCAGCTAAGGGTTGCGTACTTAGCTAGTAGTGCAGCCTGGGCATTGTTGTCCTTTTGACTTCAGCTAGATTGAGGAGGTGCGTTCCGAGCGTCTGTTCACCAAGGAGGTGCAGCTCAAACAGCGTCTGTCCTGGCATCCAGCGGCTGAGTAATAAACGCTGTATCGCGTCAGCTATACCTTAGGAAGCAGTCCCACCAACGCGATGTAGGAAGGTGGCATGCTGAAATCTTACCCTACCACAAACATGGAAGTATTCTTTATACGGTGTATAATTTCAGATCATCTATGGAATACCCAAGCGTTGTTTAATAATTTTGAATTTTTTGTTTTTTTCGTGGCAATGATAATGCAAGAGCGTCTACAATTGCAGCTGGACATCAGTCTACAGACATGCAGACAGTACAAATATAATTGTTACTATCATTTTATATTACAACATCCCTTCACAATATTTTCAAAGCTATTTTCAGGTTCGCATCTATGCATCGTAGTATGTTTTAGCCCACCTAACCCACGATATGAAGTTGAAAAGATAGGATGGTTTTTAATGTTTTTTTAGAAATGATCATACGACAAATTCTACTAAATAAAACTTCCAAAAAAGTTTAATAATTCAAAAACTAAAATTGTTTATGATCTCTCATTTTCTATTGCACAGATATAATAAAGAATTATTTTTGGGCCCAGTAGAAAGCAAGAGTATCGGAGAATTCAAATTTCATTTTTCTTTTTCTCTCTTTGTTTTTTTTTCTTTTTTGTAGATTTATTAAGCTTCCGTTTTTGGGCAGTAATCATAATCATATGAAATTTATTTCGGCTAATTGTTTGCTTAAATTTTCTTTTCTATTTTGCATGGCTGCCCGGTGATCAACTTTCTTTCATTGTATCACTTTGGAAATTTTTGCCATTTCAGAGTTTCAATCATCTAACATCACAGCAGAAGAGACAAATAGTTGCATTTAATTTGTATGTGTATACTATTACAACATCGTAATTATTTTCACCATATCATCATTATATATATAAGTATAATCATGTGAAAAATATTTAATAAAAGATTATTAATAATAATTAAATTGCATTTGCTTTAAGGTTACAAGGAAATAGATTCCAGATAGTACAGATATTTTATTTCATTGTATCTAAAGGTGTTTTTCTATGAATTTAAATCATTGAATTTTATTAAAATTAATAAATGCTCTTCAATTCTGCTGATTATGTATATCTATATGTCATGAACACATACTTGTTTTTTGATTCATGTATAATTAAATGGTTTATGTTTTATTTAATTGCAATAAGACCTTCACATTCCAGAGTTATATTCATCTGCCACTGATTGAGCTGTAAAGATGCACCAAGCTGCATATGATTATCATATGCCTATTATTACTATTTTAACTATTTCATCATATTATTTTATTTATAACCATATTTAAATTACAGGATGACGAACTCTAACCATAGCATATTTTATTTAAATATTATAGTATATTTCATTGCTCTATTATATACTGCATATTATGACATGTTATGTACATTATATATAATAAATACTGGGTTGGGAGGGAGCATCAGGGTATCATTCAAGCTGAAACTGGACGATGGTTTGATTGACTGCCTGAGTCTAGGAGGGAACGAGTATTATCATTTTCTTTATCCTACCGATTCGATTGTGATGCTGCGAATTCTACTCCAACAGTTTCAGTGAGAGTGACGCGCCCTTCTTAACAAGCCATCCTGTAGAAAGCTTAATAAGTATTGCGAATTCGGTTATTTGAATTGTTGGATCGTATTGTTGGAAGGAGATTCTTAATTTCCCGTGGATTTCGCGTGAGTGTCTCTGCTTACGGGTCCACCCTTCCGTTGTTGGCCCTTCATACAGCGATATTGTGAATTCAGATCGGTGGCTCAATTTGATCTTGCTATTAAGTGGAGCTGCATCCAAGCCAAGGGCATGAAGGGATGGTGGCTACCATACATACATACATACATTTGATTTTTATGCAATTTTCGTCCCCGATACATTTCAATTATTTCAAAAACTTGGTTGACAAACAATCAAAACTGTGGCAGAGATCGCTTGCGAAAGCGATCATGGTGGACGGCTGCTTGGTTTTTGAAGCCAAGCCAGTTGAGGGTACCTTTTTAACGTAGGACTACGTTTCTCGTTTCTATACTGGGTGTCATTTCAAAATTTTGAAAAATGAGAGCGTTACGCGAAAGTGAAAGGTTTTTGAATGCTAATAACTCTCGTTTGACTAAACAAAATTACTTCATTTATACACCATTTAATCAGAAAAATATTTACAAATACTTTGGATTGAAATTTTAATTGAGTGCTATTATTATAAGAAGTTTAATTTTTCACTTAAAAATGACCTACTTTTGCTCCCATACAAATCTGCATATGAACAGGTTGAAAATATGGTATTCCCTTTTCGGGTCTTCAAAAACGGGTAACAAATGGTTCAAATTGCCTTCTTCTTTTTATTTCACTCAGTTTCATTCAATGTTTAATACACAAATAGCCACACCCCTTAACTGCAAAATTAGTTTGCTCTGTTGCCAGTGTCTGGTTTTATAACTGAAGCCCGTCCCTTCTTATGAAATTTGCCTCGTACTGCATTCTCGTGCCTCTCTTCTTTGTAGGCAATGCTATCAACACCAATATAATGCAAACGATTTGAACCAAAATGATTTCATTGGGTTAGTCAAGTTCGATTGAGCGGGTTGTGTTGTTCGCTCTCTCGTTACGAAGATTTTTTGTCATTTTGCTTCCTATCTCGTTCGTTTTCTCGCGATTGCGCGTCTGGCTTGCAAATTATTGCCTGCGCTTGATTTGCAAGTTTGCAAGTGGCGATGGGTCGTAAAAATCGATAATCCACGCGGGTGCCATCCGCTTCCGAAGCCTTACCGGAGCCGGGCACTTCCCAGCGGAATACGATTAATAAAGTACTATCCGGATTTAATACAGCACATGATGGTGTCCTGCTGGCCAAATAAACCGAAAATATAAAATAATATCCAACGCTTATAGTAATCTTCGTCCTTTTCAGGACGACCAATCAAATTTTACAATAAAAGAGTTTGTGTTTAAGTGAAATGTTCGTGATTTATCCTAAACAACCTTTGCATATTATCGAATATAGTACTTTATGGATTATTTGAGGCATTCAGTCGAGAGTAGTGAATTCGATGGAGATTTTTCATCAAACCAGAACTGAATTTTTTTTTTCATTAAACTGAACTGAAAAAGCAATGGCTCGGTTTTTAGAAAATTTCATAAGAAGGGTCGGGTCAAAGCAAAATAATAAAAACATTTTAATATTAACCAACCATATGTGTTATGAGATGTATAGATTAGATGATACCATTATTGCTACCATCGGGGGTCCTACGTGAACCACGCGGTTTTATTCCTGATATAACCCACCTCTGATTTTTTTAATGACGAAAACGCGCCCAATTTGCGTTTGGAATGCAGCTGTCATGTTTCAGGAATGGCTGCCGATTTGACTTAATTTATTTGTTGTTGAAGTGCAACGTCCGAACTGAGATCCGAACCACCAACATTACCGCCATCGGTATCCGAGACATTATAATTTGCGATTAGGGCGAACATATAGAATGTAAACAAAAGGGAAATGATGATTGTAATATTGCAAGTAGAGTTTCAAACCGTAATTTACAAATTAAGGAATAAATTCAAATACAATCTAGCATACAAACAGAGAACAAAGCTAGCTTCTGATTCACATAAAATACTGATGGAAACTCGATCGTTTTTCATTGAAATTTGCACATTTTCAATAGTCGCCTGTCAATGCTAGTATGTTTGATTACGCTATTTTCAATGATGGCCCCACAAGTACTGGAAATAAAAGTATCGCCCTATACTATTCGCCTATTTTTGATATTTTCATAGGTTTCGCCTTCCACTTTCTTTAGCCTTCCACTTTCAAACGCTAGAAAATTCAAATGAAATTTTAATTAAAAGCGGTTTTTTGTATGATGTAAGAAAAATCCAAAACTACTCAATAAAGACATTTTCAGAAAAATAAAAATAAAATTAAAATAATGCCCCTATTGTGCAGTTTTGGATTTTTCTTACATCATACAACAAACCGCTTTTAATTAAAATTTCATTTGAATTTTCTAGAAGCATTTTAAAATGTTCACACATTACAATAGGTATAGGTTTTAACTTTGTATAAAATAATTTAACATCAAGTTTAACGCTAATAAAATAAAACAGCCCAGTGAAAAAAGATTATGCATGTCAGAAATAAAAAGAAGAAAAAACAAATATGACGAGTGAATGTATGTATGCTAGAAATACAAGCATGTGTTTTATGTAGTAATGCGAGATATTTAAAGAAAGAAATCCCATGATTCCTTGTTTTGCAGGGAACTCTTTAAGTCTTGAGTGATTCCTTAGAGGTTTCGATGTTCACGATGACTACCCACAATACACCTTTGTATCTCTCTGCTGTGCGCTGGTGTTATCGGTGGTCATTGATAAGCCCAGATACTCGAGTTTCATCACCGTCGATCCGAACTCTTAAGACCTGAATACACACACGGCATCGTGATGCCTTCTTCATACAAAATAGGCGTTCCGTTGGGATACCGTCTATCCTTCACCGTCCTACATCGCTTTCTAACCAAGAAGGTAGTTACTTCACGCCTTCTTCGACTCGCAAGACCGCCTTCCTTGTAAACGCATCACACCGTTCAGAAGGCGTAATTTTTTTTTGACGCCGTTTCTACACCTTCTATTGCCGGAGGTGCTGAAAACGCCGTCTTGAATCGCTTCATGCCGTCTTGTGTCAAATTGTTTGAATTGAGATAGAGGATTTTGGTTTTTATCGGATTTTATTTTGCATTTTCATTTATTATGATAAAAACTGTTGTACAAGTAGTGCAATATACTTTTTTTACATTTGATTTTTATGCAATTTTCGGGCTGCAAAATAAAGAGTAGATAACTGGGACGGAGCGTGCGTCCCCGCAACATAGCACTGGTCCTCACAAGTTCCTACCTCATGCTTCCACGGGTCAAGAGATGACAAAGACCGCCAGCTAAGGGTTGCGTACTTAGCTAGTAGTGCAGCCTGGGCACTGTTGTCCTTCTGACTTCAGCTAGATTGAGGAGGTGCGTTCCGAGCGTCTGTTCACCAAGGAGGTGCAGCTCAAACAGCGTCTGTCCTGGCATCCAGCGGCTGAATAATAAACGCTGTATCGCGTCAGCTATACCTTAGGAAGCAGTCCCACCAACGCGATGTAGGAAGGTGGCATGCTGAAATCTTACCCTACCACAAAAAAATGGAAGTATTCTTTATACGGTGTATAATTTCAGATCATCTATGGAATACCCAAGTGTTGTTTAATAATTTTAAATTTTTTGTTTTTTTCGTGGCAATGATAATACAAGAGCGTCTACAATTGCAGCTGGACATCAGTCTACAGACATGCAGACAGTACAAATATAATTGTTACTATCATTTTATATTACAACATCCCTTCACAATATTTTCAAAGCTATTTTCAGGTTCGCATCTATGCATCGTAGTATGTTTTAGCCCACCTAACCCACGATATGAAGTTGAAAAGATAGGATGGTTTTTAATGTTTTTTTAGAAATGATCATACGACAAATTCTACTAAATAAAACTTCCAAAAAAGTTTAATAATTCAAAAACTAAAATTGTTTATGATCTCTCATTTTCTATTGCACAGATATAATAAAGAATTATTTTTGGGCCCAGTAGAAAGCAAGAGTATCGGAGAATTCAAATTTCATTTTTCTTTTTCTCTCTTTGTTTTTTTTTCTTTTTTGTAGATTTATTAAGCTTCCGTTTTTGGGCAGTAATCATAATCATATGAAATTTATTTCGGCTAATTGTTTGCTTATATTTTCTTTGCTATTTTGCATGGCTGCCCGGTGATCAACTTTCTTTCATTGTATCACTTTGGAAATTTTTGCCATTTCAGAGTTTCAATCATCTAACATCACAGCAGAAGAGACAAATAGTTGCATTTAATTTGTATGTGTATACTATTACAACATCGTATTATTTTCACCATATCATCATTATATATATAAGTATAATCATGTGAAAACTATTTAATAAAAGATTAATAATAATAATTAAATTTCATTTGCTTTAAGGTTACAATGAAATAGATTCCAGATAGTACAGATATTTTATTTCATTGTATCTAAAGGTGTTTTTCTATGAATTTAAATCATTGAATTTTATTAAAATTAATAAATGCTCTTCAATTCTGCTGATTATGTACATCTATATGTCATGAATACATACTTATTTTTTTGATTCATGTATAATTAAATGGTTTATGTTTTATTTAATTGCAATAAGACCTTCACATTCCAGAGTTATATTCATCTGCCACTGATTGAGCTGTAAAGATGCACCAAGCTGCATATGATTATCATATGCCTATTATTACTATTTTAACTATTTCATCATATTATTTTATTTGTAACCATATTTAAATTACAGGATGACGAACTCTAACCATAGCATATTTTAATTAAATATTATAGTATATTTCATTGCTCTATTATATACTGCATATTATGACATGTTATGTACATTATATATAATAAATACTGGGTTGGGAGGGAGCATCAGGGTATCATTCAAGCTGAAACTGGACGATGGTTTGATTGACTGCCTGAGTCTAGGAGGGAACGAGTATTATCATTTTCTTTATCCTACCGATTCGATTGTGATGCTGCGAATTCTACTCCAACAGTTTCAGTGAGAGTGACGCGCCCTTCTTAACAAGCCATCCTGTAGAAAGCTTATTAAGTATGGCGAATTCGGTTATTCGAATTGTTGGATCGTATCGTTGGAAGGAGATTCTTAATTTCCCGTGGATTTCGCGTGAGTGTCTCTGCTTACGGGTCCACCCCTCCGTTTTTGGCCCTTCATACAGCGATATTGTGAATTCAGATCGGTGGCTCAATTTGATCTTGCTATTAAGTGGAGCTGCATCCAAGCCAAGGGCATGAAGGGATGGTGGCTACCATACATACATACATACATTTGATTTTTATGCAATTTTCGTCCCAGATGCATTTCAATTATTTCAAAAACTTGGTTGACAAACAATCAAAACAGTGTTTGGCAGAGATATTGCGAGACGAGACGGAGGCAACCCCAGAAGAAGAAAAGCCTACAAAACGCTTGTGGAAGCGATCATGGTGGATGACTGCTTGGCTTTTGAAGCAGCCAGTTGAGGGTATCTTTTTAACGTAGGACTACGTTTCTCGTTTCTATACTGGGTGTCATTTCAAAATTTTGAAAAATGAGAGCGTTACGCGAAAGTGAAAGGTTTTTGAATGCTAATAACTCTCGTTTGACTAAACAAAATTACTTCATTTATACACCATTTAATCAGAAAAATATTTACAAATACTTTGGATTGAAATTTTAATTGAGTGCTATTATTATAAGAAGTTTAATTTTTCACTTAAAAATGACCTACTTTTGCTCCCATACAAATCTGCATATGAACAGGTTGAAAATATGGTATTCCCTTTTTGGGTCTTCAAAAACGGGTAACAAATGGTTCAAATTCTTCTTTTTATTTCACTCAGTTTCATTCAATGTTTAATACACAAATAGCCACACCACTTAACTGCAAAATTAGTTTGCTCTGTTGCCAGTGTCTGGTTTTATAACTGAAGCCCGTCCCTTCTTATGAAATTTGCCTCGTACTGCATTCTCGTGCCTCTCTTCTTTGTAGGCAATGCTATCAACACCAATATAATGCACACGATTTGAACCAAAATGATTTCATTCGGTTAGTCAAGTTTGATTGAGCGGGTTGTGTGGTGCGCTCTCTCGTTACGAAGATTTTTTGTTATTTTGCTTCCTATCTCGTTCGTTTTCTCGCGATTGCGCGTCTGGCTTGCAAATTATTGCCTGCGCTTGATTTGCAAGTTTGCAAGTGGCGATGGGTCGTAAAAATCGATAATCCACGCGAGTGCCATCCGCTTCCGAAGCCTTAACCGGAGCCGGGCACTTCCCAGCGGAATACGATTAATAAACTACTATCCGGATTTAATACAGCACATGATGGTGTCCTGCTGGCCAAATAAACCGAAAATATAAAATAATATCCAACGCTTATAGTAATCTTCGTCCTTTTCAGGACGACCAATCAAATTTTACAATAAAAGAGTTTGTGTTTAAGTGAAATGTTCGTGATTTATCCTAAACAACCTTTGCATATTATCGAAAATAGTACTTTATGAATTATTTGAGGCATTCATTCGAGAGTAGTGAATTTGATAGAGATTTTTCATTAAACCAGAACTGAAATTTTTTTTCATTAAACTGAACTGAAAAAAATGGCTCGGTTTTTAGAAAATTTCATAAGAAGGGACGGGTCAAAGCAAAATAATAAAAACATTTTAATATTAACCAACCATATGTGTTATGAGATGTATAGATTAGATGATACCATTATTGCTACCATCGGGGGTCCTACGTGAACCACGCGGTTTTATTCCTGATATAACCCACCTCTGATTTTTTTAATGACGAAAACGCGCCCAATTTGCGTTTGGAATGCAGCTGTCATGTTTCAGGAATGGCTGCCGATTTGACTTCATTTATTTGTTGTTGAAGTGCAACGTCTGAACTGAGATCCGAACTACCCAGGGAACTACCAACATTACCGCCATCGGTATCCGAGACATTATAATTTGCGATTAGGGCGAACATATAGAATGTAAACAAAAGGGAAATGATGATTGTAATATTGCCAGTAGAGTTTCAAACCGTAATTTACAAATTTATTTATTTATTTCGTCAAGCAATGTAGACTTCATACAATGGTTACAGTGTTCTACTTACATACTGTACATTATTTCTTTTGTCTTTTAGACGACATTTTACTTGTTCTTTAGACATAGTGATGCCGATGATTTCGCAATGTAAGTTATACTGGCGCATCATTCGATTAATGGGGCCATTTTTTGCATAATTAGTTCTGTATGACTTTTCTAAGAATAATTTCCGTGTTTTTAGATGCCGACTGGGACTATAAAAGTTCAATTGCGAGAGTAGTTCTTCTGATTTTATGCGTTGTGAAATAATGTCATTGACGTAGAAAAGCATTGCAGATTCGCGGCGTTCTTTAAGTGTCTGTAAATTGATAAGCATGCAGCGTGCTTCATAAGATGGCAGTGGAAATACAGTCCAATTCAATTTCCTTAGGGCATATAAAAGAAATTGCTTTTGGACGGATTCTATGCGTTCGTCGTGTATGGAACAGTACGGGTTCCATACTAGGTTGCAGTATTCCAAAATTGGCCTGTCATATGTAATGTATAATATTTTAATAGTATATGGATCTTGAAAATTGTGACTGAACCTCTTAATGAAGCCCAGCATGCTATTTGCTTTACTTATAATAGTGTTGTAATGTTCTACAAAAGTGAGTTTAGAGTCTAGGGTAATGCCTAAGTCCCTTACTATTTTGCATTTTTCTACTTTTTGGTTTCCTAAAAATATTTCCGTACGAGGTGTTTGGATTTTTCTGCTAAATACTATTGAGTTACATTTTTTCACGTTAAGTTGAAGTAAGCTTTTGCTACACCGTGTGTTGAATAAGTTAATTTCGTTCTGGAATTCTTCTGCGTCACTAGAATTGTTTATTTCCATGAAGAGCTTCATGTCATCTGCATATATCAGTATTTGGATTTTTTTTAAGTATGTAGGAAATGTCGTTTATGTACAAAATAAAAAGAAGTGGGCCTAAATGTGAACCTTGGGGGACCCCCGAGGTGACAGAGATAGGTTCTGAAAGTTTATTTTGAAAACGAACAATTTGTTCGCGATGCGTTAAATATGACCGCAGCCAATTTAACAGTCCAGGTTCCATTCCAATTGTTTGCAATTTGAAGAGTAATAATGGTATGTCGATTTGGTCAAAGGCTTTACTGAAATCAGTGTAAAGTGCTTCAACGTGCTTGCCATTGTCCATTGCATTCAAAATAAAAGTTACAAATTCAAGAAGATTAGAAGTGGTTGAGCGACCTTTGAAAAAGCCGTGCTGTTTGCTTGTAATTTGATTTTTTACTTGCTGAAAAATATTTTCATTCACGAGAGATTCAAAAACTTTTGGGATGCAAGAGATAATGGCAATTCCACGATAGTTGCGGATGTCTGATTTCGTGCCTGATTTGAAAATCGGAACCAAATAAGAAGATTTCCAAATGGTGGGAAATGTTCCGCTCTTAAGAGACATATTAAAGAGAAGTTCTAAAGGAAGGGCAAGTTCGTCTGAAAGGTTCTTTAAAAATACGGGTGCAATACCGTCTGGGCCTGGTCCCTTAGAAGCATCCAAGTTTTTTAGTGCATTGAGAATTTCGTGAGGAGGTAATTGATTTACAGATATATTGTTGGAAAATTCAGGAATGAATGCAAAGAAGTCGCGATCACGGTCTTCTTCGGAGAATGTAGTGTATACTTCTTGGAAGAAATCTGCAAAAAGCTTGCAGATTTCAGAAGGATTATCACCTACATTTCCGTCAAAATGCATTCTTGGGGGGAAATTGCTATTTTTCAATTTCGTTTTTACATAATTGAAGAAATTCTTAGGACATGATTTGACTTCAGTTTCGACTTTACGATTATATTCTTCATGTGCAGAATTAATGGCCGTGTTAAGTTGGTTGCATATGTCATAATAGTTTTGCAAATTTGTGCTAGAGTTTTGCTTTTTATATAATTTGTGTGCTTTTTGTTTTTTGTTCTTTAAATGTTTCAAATGTGGATTGAACCAGACTGGTAATTTATTGTTTTGGGTTCGCCTTCTTCTTTTCATTGGTACAGTTTCTGAAATAAGGTACTGAATAATTGAATGAAATTTGCCTACTTCAGTGTTGACATTTCCTTCAATACTTATTATGTTCTGCCAATTTATTGTACATAGTCTACGTTTTGCTTCTTCGTAATTTGCTTTTTGATATTCCGGCACTTCCTCGAAATCCCAGTCGCTGGGGATGTGAGTATTATGTACGAAGATTGAATATTCAATTGCTGTGTGAAATACTTCATTTTTCCATAAAGGTGACAATGAAGTACTCACACAAAAGTCTTCAGTGCAGTTCGTAAATAAGAGGTCTAAAAAAGCATTTTGCTGATTCTTTATATGATTAATTTGGTGCAAGCCAAAATGTAAAATTTGGTCGAATAGGAATTGTAAAGTTTCGTCTTCGCCTACGACTGGGAGTAGAATTGATTCATTTTCGATGTCAGGGATGAAGTTCGCATTCCGTTTATTAAAGTCACCATAAATATGCAGTTTTACTTCCGGTTCCATATTTAAAGTGATAATTTCGACATTTTGAAAAAATAATTCGAAAGATTGTTTATTGGCATGTTCGGGTGGGAAATACACAGATGCAAAAATATGTGTTTCATCAGCAATGAGTGCTTTAACCCAGACATGCTCAAATTCTTTGTGCTTGATAGTTTTTAGTTCTTGAGAAGTAAAGTCTGCATTGATGGCAATGAGAACTCCACCTCCAGATTTTTTATTGCTATGTTGCAAATTACGGTCATGCCGGAATACATTAAATTTATTTCCAAAAATTTCTTCGCTTTTTACGCTTTCATCCCAGCTTGTTTCGGTTGCCAGAATAACGTTGAAAGAAGAAGCTAGAAGTTTTTGTTGAATTTCTTTCATTTTGGCTGGGCTTTTCATGCGATTGAAATTTTGGCAATATACCAAAATTTCAGTCGCATTCTGTTGACAAGGCGAGGACAGTTTTGGAGGATTAATTATACTTACAATACTATTAAAAGATACTTCTTCCAAAGGGCGCGTTAGTGTTTCCGAAAATTTGAAGGGTTATAAAATTTCAGGGCGGATTTCCTACTACGCTGCAGTCGTTCTGTACGTTCACTAGACAGGAACGCTCGATGTGACTGAAGGTCTGCCAAGGCGTCATTGCGTGGGATTCCTAGTTCTGCATGGATGTCCAGGAAAATTTCGCGCAAGAATTTTATGTCTGTTGGTAGTCCTTCGGCTGCTAGCATTAATGTTGCACTAATTTTTGTGATTCCGCGAATGCATACGGAAGGTGGTTGGTCATGTAGGAATGAAAGGTATGTCCGCACTAAGTCCAAAATTTTAGGGTCCCGTAGTCGCGCCTTCAGAAAGCGTTGGTCGCCAGATGCTGATTGTTCCGTCAGTCTGACTATAGGCGGCCGCATTGGGTCCAAAAGTGGTGGATGATCGATTCCGGCTGATGATAGTTGTTCGGTGAGCAAAAGTGGATGTATTGAAACAGCTGATTGCTGCGTCATGCTTACGCTGGGCGGTGGGCACATAGTGTAAAATGACCGGCCAGGTATAGAATTCGATTCTCGATGTGTTGATGTGTCGGTATTTTCGATGGTGCTTCCTTCAGTATGTTGTTGTGTCTGGTTTTCTGCTCGGTATGGGTTGATTGTTTCACCTTTTTTGAAGTTGATAAGTTGTGTTACCGAGAGGGCTGCAATTGGGTGGTCAGTGGACGTTGGTGGGCTGGAAAATTGAACTTTTGCAGTAGCCAGTAGTTCTTTGTCAGATTTTTGTGTGTGTCTTTCATTTCCTTGGAAGTTTTTATTGGGTTTGTTGTCATAGTCTGGACGTCTGGTGTGGGTGAATTGTTGTTTTTTACTTTTTCTGATGCGTTTGGCTTTTTCAGCAGCTTTTTCCTGTAGCCTACGAGCCCGCTGTTTGGCGTCTACTTTGGACCAGTCTTGCTTCCAATGCCATTTATGACCCAAAAATCGCCATCCAGGAGATGTATGCTCTTTCAAAATGACAGTATTGTGTACTGACGATCTTTCTGCTAATTCTTCTTCCAGGGTCTTCTGATGTGGCTCTGTATTTTTAGTTGCATTGATCTGAAGGCTAGAAACAGCCCCAGACAAAAATTTCACTTCTTCCAGAATTTCCCGAAGCTTTGAGTCATCATAGTAGAGTGGAGGTGATGACGATTCGGCATCTTTCGATAAAAGTGCCATGTCATTTGATATGCTTAATAGCCGTTCGTCAAAATGTTCTGTAATTTTTTGCGCCATCGTGGAATTCGATTCGTTGATGCCGGCCGTGGTCGTGTGTATATGTAGGTCACACGACTTTATATGCTGACCGAATGTGCTGCTTATATTTTGATTATTTTCAATTGTTACTGCCAACGTTCCTTTCACGCCTTCAAGCAGGTGTTCAACGCTTTCGAAGAGTTCTGATACTATGCAGAATTTTTTCAGGTCAGCAGCAATACGATGGTTCGCGTCTGTTTGAAAGCGGATTGCATCCACAAGTTGTTCCTGTTGATGAAGCAGCTTCCTCACGTCGGCTTCCTTCCGTAAAATGAGTTGGCAGTCAGCACACAAAGGCACCATAAATGCGGTGATGAAATGCTCGCGTTGTCGTTGTACACCGACGCAGGCAGCATGGTATTTTTTGTTACAAAATTCGCACTTCCATAGAAAGCGGTCGTCGCTAATACTGCACGATTTAACACCACACGGGATAATTAGTTTTTCTATAAAATGTTCTACGCGATTCGATTTACAAAGGCCAGTAAGACCCGCACGCGACGTTGTCAAAAGGTAAAAAAAAAAAAAAAAAAAAAGGTAAATATACAAGTTGATTGCGGAGCGAAATGCAAACGCGTCCGCGCCCGAAGACTGTCCGTGGCAAAATTAAGGAATAAATTCAAATACAATCTAGCTTACAAACAGAGAACAAAGCTAGCTTCTGATTCACATAAAATACTGATGGAAACTCGATCGTTTTTCATTGAAATTTGCACATTTTCAATAGTCGCCTGTCAATGCTAGTATGTTTGATTACGCCATTTTCAATGATGGCCCCACAAGTACTGGAAATAAAAGTATCGCCCTATACTATTCGCCTATTTTTGATATTTTCATAGGTTTCGCCTTCCACTTTCTTTAGCCTTCCACTTTCAAACGCTAGAAAATTCAAATGAAATTTTAATTAAAAGCGGTTTTTTGTATGATGTAAGAAAAATACAAAACTGCTCAATAAAGACATTTTCAGAAAAACAAAAATAAAATTAAAATACTGCCCCTATTGTGCAGTTCTGGATTTTTCATACATCATACAACAAACCGCTTTTAATTAAAATTTCATTTGAATTTTCTAGAAGCATTTTAAAATGTTCGTCCTATACTTTAACATGGGAGCTGTCAGATTTATCACCACTCGGTGTCTTCTTCTCTTTTCAAGTTGGATTCCTCTATTACATCGAACACATCCATCTTTTTCATTTCACAAAGATTATTCATTAGGGCCTAACTGACAAACGTAAACAACGGCTGCTTCCGTAAATTTCTCGTGGCATAAAGGCTACCCATGTAAGTCTCCAATTCTGATAGGTGAACTTTTCCTCTTCAAAATGACCGTGGTGGATTGATTAGGCGAGTTTTCAATCACGAGAAATTCACGGAAAAAGCTATTGCTCACGTTTGGCAGTTCGGCCCTTGTGAAGAATCTTTGTCGAATTATCAGATCTATTGAAGACAAAAATCGAGTCGATTGAAATCACTCTTGCCAGAAAGTAAACAAAGTAACATCTGAAACTGACATTTGTCGATCACGCCCTCTGCATGCCTTCTTGTATTGACATCTCCCGCCTTCCGTGTAAATGCAAACCGAAAATAGACCTTTCTTGTGGATTTTTTTTATTGGCTTATCAGATACCTCTCAATCTACAGAGTATAGTTTTCAATGGGACCTATGTTTTTTGAAGCCTGTAACTATTGAAAAACAATAAAAAAAAACTGTTATATGACCATTTCACCTCATATGCGCTCTGTGGTGAATACTCATTATGCCCTCTCTTCCCCAATATGATGTCTCTCTTTCGTGGTGAGTTTTACGTTAATTTATTAGCTCTTCACTCCTATGGAGAAATCTCATAAGCAGATGTCAGTGCTCGCATGAAACATGGCGATAGTTTTCTTACTCATTCACTCCACCGGAGAGTCTCGTAACAAAGTGTCAATCTTTGCGTGAAATGCCACGTCTTCGAAAGTACTATCATATAGCGAATTAATTTTTGATTCAATTCCAAACTGGATTGGGTATCAAAATTGGGTCGGCTTGTTGTGTGTTAAACGTCAATGTGTATGGTTTTATTTGTAACTCGTATCGGATTGAGGTTTGCACTAACAATAAGTTCGGGTATCGGGTATCGCCATCGAAACGTGACCGCAAACGTCACAGGAAATATTCTTTTTCTCACACAACTATACGACTATACTGTCGTTATACACATAATTGTCCTATGTTCTATTGGGATCCCTATATACATGGGACAGTTATGCTTATTACGGCAGTTTACATGTTTTTCATAACGATCCCTAGAAAAAAATTCATTGAGTTAGTTTGGTAGTTGCACTTCGCTTTCATGGGAATGCTTATGATATCCAAGCCGGATAAGATTGATCAATGTTAGTCCGCAGATATCGCATGGGGCAGGTAAGAATGTGCTATGTTATAACGACATAATCAGGAAAATTTATTTTTCCTTACAGGCTGAAACTGTATAAGTAATCCACGAATTCTCTCTAGTTAATCGTGAATCCACTCAGTGTTTCGATTTAGAAGATAACATGAGCATGAGCATGATTATTGCCAGATCAGCTGTATTTATACAAAGAACCAACAGATGATGTATGGGACTAACATACATTTTCAATGTGTAAAAACTGGTGACCAATTATAAAGCAATAACGGCGCCGGCCGTGCCCGAATGCTGGTTCAGTAGGGAATGGGAAGGAACGTGTTGCCATGATACTCGCTTCGGAGGAAGCTTAGAAATCCTCTGCACTTCCACGAGAAATCACTGGGATGTTGAATAGTTGGGGAAAGGTTAGCAGCAGGATTTGTTTTGGTTAATGATACGCTGAAAGTATGTAGCACTTTCCACCAAAAGCAATGGACCGCTCCAACGTGACTGAAAAGAGACAAGCATAACGAAAAACCAAACAAACCAAAATAAACAAAATAAAATAAATATTAGATATTGTCTTCAAATATGATAGAAATAAATTATTTGTTGCTTTGCAAACCAGGTCTCCTAGATGGCCAAGTCCTGCTGGACCCGCAGCTTCTGCTGTCGGCACTCGTCCACATCACCCCGGCCGTCGCCGACGTGTCGGAAACCTTCCGGTAGTAACATGATATCTGTGTCTAATACACTCTTCTTGAACCGATTAATTTACAAATTAAGCCTGCACATCGAATCAAAATTGACTTTGGCCCGGTTGTGGTATTTTCCTCTAAAATCTAGTTCTAGATATTGGCACTTGGTTGCAAGAAACAGAATCAATAAGAAAAATAAACTCGCTTATGACCTCTAACCTTTAATCTTCCCCCACTATACCCGCGAACGACGACACTTTGGACCTCTTCTAACTTCAGCTCACCGGAACCAATTACACGAGGCAGAATAACGCAAAGCGCGACGATGTGCTACTGCCGCAGACGCCGTGCTAGATGATACCGTTATTCGTTTCGATTTAGAAGATAACAATAAGAGTAATCTTAATGGTAGTCTAGTTCACAAAGCCTCTTACATCCTACTCAAAAGTTTGAATATCATCCCCGAAGAAATAATCAAAACCAAAAAAAAAAAAAACTTATAAAAACGAAACGTGCATTTATAATTTATTGCCAAATGGGTTTGATTTATGCAATAAAACCAATTATTTTTTGGAAAAAAAAAAAAAAAAGAAGGAATGTTTGTAATTGTGTTTTTTTTTTTTTATGGGGTTGGAAGTTTGGGAAGAATTATTTTAGGGGGGGGGGGGGGGGTGGGGGGGAGGGGTGGGGTGGTTGTGTTTTTTTGGGGGAAAAAAAAGAGAGGGAAAAAAAAAAAAAAAAAAAAATAATGGAATACAGTTAGTCACAAAATTGATCGTACACGCAGGTGATATTACATTTTATAGTGGTCTCAAAGTGTTGCTAACAATCTTTTTTGTTTTGGTTAAGTGTTTTTGTTATGAAAACTATTTTGCAACATAGTTAATCAAAAATTTTAATGAAAAGTATTTGTTTGTTAGAAATAATCACCTAACAGCGAAAAATGTGCTTAATTTAATGTCACAAAATTGATCGTACACCAATTTTGGTACGATTTACTGTGAACCCATTATGCGTGTTAGCTGTCAGTGCTAAAGTAAACAATAACAACAGTTCGTTCTTACTTCGGTTTACGCGTTGTTACATTAAAATAGTTTGAGAAAACCGTGAAATGGAAGGAAAAAGAAAGCAAACTGACCTTTCAATAAGGAAATTGATTATCTCGTTGCGCTGTAAAGGCAAATCCTTACGTGCAATAGGAAAAATCGTCGGACGATCCCATTCCACCGTACAGCATATCATCGACAACTGGAAATACGAGGGAACCTTAAAGGATAAACCTGGACGGGGAAGAAAGCGGATCCTATCAGAGAGTGATGAACGACTCATAGTCCGCAAAGTACGTAACAACCCGAAAGTAAGTGTACCGAAATTGACGGCGGAAGTGTCGAAAGACATCAACCGATCAGTTTCAACTGAAACTGTTCGCCGTGTTCTCCGGAAATCCAACCTACACGGTCGTGTTGCCCGTAGGAAGCCATTCATCTCAGCGGTGAACCAGAATAAAAGACTTGAGTTCGCCAAAGCTTACGTAAATAAACCGCCGGAGTTTTGGAACCAAGTTATTTTCACTGATGAGACGAAGATTAATTGTTTTGGATCTGACGGTCGGCAAATTGTTTGGCGAGAGCCGAATACAGAGTTCAAATTTAAAAATTTAAAACCGACAGTGAAACATGGTGGTGGCAGTGTTCTGTTGTGGGGTTGCATGGCTGCTTCGGGCACTGGAAATTTGGAGTTTATCGATCGGATTATGGACAAAATGTTGTACATGGATATTCTCAAACGTAACCTAAAGCAAAGTGCACAAAAATTAGGATTGTCGTCCGGATATTGGTTCCAACAGGACAATGATCCGAAACACACCGCCCATGTTGTTCGGGAATGGCTGTTATACAATGTTCCTAAGCAGTTGAAGACGCCACCACAGTCACCAGATATGAATCCCATTGAAAATCTATGGGATGAGATCAAGCGACGATTGAAGGACACCAACACATCAAACAAAAATGAATTAAAAAAGAAAATAAAAGAAACATGGGAAAAAATCCCAGCTTCTTGTACCAAGAAACTAGTGGATTCAATGCCCCATCGCTTGCAAGCCGTTATCGACGCTAAGGGAGGCCACACAAAGTACTAAATGTGGAATTCTAATCCATTTTGTGATGTTATTCGCTTTTAATCAGAGAAAATGTTATTTGTACGGTCAATTTTGTGAATTTGAAATGCGACTTTTTTTGTTGTTATTGATAAGCAAATGAGAAGAATCCTGAAATTTTGATGCAATGTTTACTAATATGATTGATGAAATACATAACCATGAAACTACATATGTTTTGATCCTTTGAACTTTATTTTATGAACAGCAAAATGGGAAAAAGTGTAACTTATTCGTGTGTACGATCAATTTTGTGAGTAACTGTATAACGACACACAAATTGTTGCTCATCTTAGAATCTGCACTCAGCGCTGGTATATCACCACTATAGTTATGTTGTTTGTCGTTCTGCTGTCCTTCCAATGGGTTCAAATGTATGGGATTCGAAATCATTTTTCCGGGTTAAGGGAGGGGCGGAAGGGATGCATTTGGAAAACCACGGGGGAACCCAAAAAAAAAAAGTGGAAGGGGAAATTTTGTAGATACAAAATTTTTGGGGGGGGGGGGTGGGGGGTTTGTTGGTGGGGGGAAAAAGGTTGGGTTCACGACAGATTCCACATTGCACCGTCTTTCTTTCAGAATCTTGCGCCAGTTTTCTTCAAGACGCGTGCGTTATTCGATATTAATATTTGCCCGATTGGATGCAGTAACTAAAAAATGAAACGAAAGGTTGTGATCAAATAAATCAAACCTGTAGAATGAAACTTTTTTTTTGACGTTTCGTTACGTAAACAAAGTACCGCAGTGTTGCCAGAAAAAGTTTTGAATTTCAAGGTGAAATTTATTTTACCGCATTACAGAGTTGCCAAAACACCTCACATTTGTTCCACACGGTTATATTCACCATAAAATGTGGAACAAATTTAAGCATTCAAAAATTTGTAACAAAATGAAGAATGCGTACAAAAAAAAGTTATTAACGCTAACGTTATAAGAACTTCATTGCCTTTAAAGGAAAAATATAAAAAATTGGGGTTAGGTCTGACGAGAAAGGTCTATTGGATGGCGTGACAACAAGAAGGTGTACAGACGGCGTAGCCCAATACGGCGTGATTGTATCTTTAAAGGCCTGAATACACACACGGCATAGTGATGCCTTCTTGGCGAAATTTGTCAGTACCTTCTTGATACCTTCATGTGGCCCTTCTAGCACGTACCGCCTTCCTGCCGTCTACACGGAAGGTACAATCACGCCGTGTTGAGCTCCGCCGTCTGCACGCCTTCTTGTTGTCACGCTGTCCAATTTTTGGTTTGCGTTTACACGGAAGGCGGGAGATGTCAATACAAGAAGGCATGCAGAAGGCGCGATCGACAAATGTCAGTTTCAGATGTTCCTTTGTTTACTTTCTGGCAAGAGTGATTTCAAGCGATTCAAATTTTGTCTTCAATAAATCTGATAATTCGACAAAGACTTTTCATTAGGGCCCAACTGCCAAACGTAAGCAATAGCTTTTTCCGTGAATTTCTCGTGATTGAAAACTCGCCCAATCAATCCACCACGGTCATTTTGAAGAGGAAAAGTTCACCTATCCGATAGAATTGGAATTGGCTTACATGGGTAACGGAAGAAGCCGTAGTTTACGTTTGTCAGTAAGGCCCTAATGAATAATCTTTGTGAAATGGAGAAGATTGATGTGTTCGGTCACTCAAAAAACGATGCACCTTATATTTAAGTGCAATCACCTATAGATTTGGGCAAAGTGCAAAGTTATTGCTCTGTATTGGTGCAGCACTTATTTTTTATTAAATGTGGTCAATTAACCATATGTGCAATAAATATATAGTCTTTAAGTGTAAGAGCTGAATAGATATTAATTATAGTGTACATGGATTGCATTAACTCGTCCTAGCAAAAATCAAATGAGTTTTTTAATACGTTTTATGTGAAAAGGTGCATGGATTTTATTTTTTCATAAAAAGTTTAGTATTGGATTTTTTGTACTTTTCATGTAATAAAACGAAATGTGTGAATAAAAGAGGTTTTATTTGCACCATCATAAAAACTTCATCACTTTTTGAAGCTATCACGTTCTGCAGCTCTTCTGTGGGATTGGCAAAAATGCTCGGCAGATCTGAAATATTCACAATAAACACCGTTAACATGACAAAGAAGAACATCTATAGTAATTTATTACCTTCAAAAAATTCAGTGACTTCCGCTGGCAAACCAAGTACCTAAACCACCACACGGTCAACTTCACTTTGCTTCTCCATTTTGCAGTTTTTTTCTTCTTCTAGAACGATAAAGCAGCTGATTGTTTTTTGCGCACGGTTTTTTATTTCGCTTTAAGTGCGAAGATGGATAGAATAGGGCAAAGTGAAAACACACTTGAATGACATTTCTGGCTCCATTGATAATTATGTGCGGACCATATCAGTCTCATTGGAAACGAACCTGTGTATTAAGTGACGGGTGTTAAAAATTATGTGCGGCAAATGAAAATCATACTGGCTCACATGATTTCAATTCGAAGCAAAAATTGACCGATTTAAGTGCCAATTTTAATAATAAAAATTATTGATTTATTTTCTGTGATGTAATACCCAGGGGGCATTCATTGAGGATTTCACTGTAGCTCATATGGATTTCAGTATCAATGTGGTGAATATATGGTTTGGATGATTGCATCAACCTGTTCTTCCTAATATTCATAACTTTTATATGTGCGCATCGTCACGTCGTTAGTCCGGCGAGTCCCTAATAAAAATTATTATAGATTAACAATAAATCAATAGAATCAATAGTATGTACAATTGATCGTCTTGTTCGCGACGATAAGATAACATTATGACTTACTGTTTCTACAATAGAATCTATTGTAAATTGAGATATCAACAATAGAATAAAGGGGTTGTTATGTATCTTACACACTTAGAAAATTTTACAGTATTCGGTAATTTTTTACCGAACTTTCAACAGCTGAACGTTCGGTAATCTGTTCGGTAATTAAATCAATTACCGAACGTTCGGTACTCAAATTTTTTGATGAACTGTCAAAAACTACCGTACAGTTCGGTAATAGAAGATTTGATGATCTGTCAAAAATTACCGTACAGTTCGGTAATTTGTGTAGTCTGGTGCCGAACCGTTTCGGTATTTTGTTTTTGTTTTTATCGTTAAACACCAAAATATTTGGATGTTATTGGTTAATTGAATATGTTAAACAAAACTATATTTGTTGTTATTCCGACCGGGACTGTGAGGTCTTTCCAGCATATGGCGCAGTCAACGAAATACTACGAACGATGCGTGTCGACTGCATCGGATGCTGGTCAGTGAAGTTGTGTTCTACCTGTAGATGGATACAATGCTGCAAATATATTTTGCATGTGTTTCATTTACAATAAGGGAAGGTCCATTAATTATGTCACGCAGTAGGGGGGGAGGGGGGTTCGAGAAAACGTGACGATCCATAAAAAAAAATTTGAAGGTCCATACAAAAAACGTGACATGGGGGGGGGGGGGTTACAAAAAGTCAATTTTTGCGTGACGTAATTAATGGACGTTCCCTAATAATCCCTTTTTACATCGAACCTATTGATTGTTTAGCGTGTAATCAGCACATTTGAAATATTTATAGCTAGCCGGATGAAAGCTCTAATTAACGCTGGTTTATTTTCTACATACATACATGGAATAATTAAAATCAATCAATATTCAAACCACCTTCTGGACAACCGATCACTGGAACCACGAGGCTTCATAGAAAATGGCTGACAGTTTGACAGTTAATAATACTTTACCGGGCTTCGGTTATTCAGAGTTCGTTTTACGTTTTGTTCGGTAAAGTTCTTACCGTATTCAGTGATTGTTTTTTATTACCGTATGGATTGTATTTTTTTGCTACCGTATACGGTAAATAAAATTCAACATTACAGATCGTTCGGTAAAGTGTTACAAAATTACGGTAACATTTTTTATGTTTACCGAAAAATCGGTAAGATGTTATGTTTACCGCAATGTTTCGTCAATTTTTTTACCGAACAGCAAAATCGAATTTAAGTGTGTAACAATAAAAAATATCACTTTTTTCTGAAAATTTGAGTTAGTAACTATCAATTGAATTGTTTCACAATTGTTGAAAATTCTAGTATATGGGATGTATAGTAGATCTATTGTAATTACAATGTCCATTTTTGATTTGTCTGATACATTAACAGTAAAATTAATGGTCGGCAATAAATTGGGTTGTTATTGTAAATTATTAAATTGTAATTGTATTGTTATTTTTATCCGGGGTGTTAAAGAGCAAGTTGATTTGTGCTGATTGATCGATTTGTTTTGATGGGCCATATTTAGACAAAGATTTTTCATTATGGCCAAACAGACAAACGTAAACAATATCTTCTTCCGGAAATTTCTCATTATTCAAAATCTTACAATTCTATCGACTTGTTCGTCGAAATGGCTGTAGGGGAACGTCCATTAATTATGTCACGCAAAAAGTGACTTTTTTAAAGCCCCCCTCCCCTTGTCACGTTTTTTGTATGGACCTTCAAAATATTTTGTATGGATTGTCACGTTTTCCCAAACCCCCCTTCCCCCCTTACTGCGTGACATAATTAATGGACCTTCCCTAGTAGACTATTGAGGCAAGTTTCCAGAGTCGAACAATTCAAGGAAGAAATTTTATTGGATTACAAAAGCAGATTCGCCCATTTCGTATTTTTTTTCCTTTGATGCCCCATCAAGCAGCGTGGTGATCAAGTGTGCTGTGCGTCCTGCGCACAGACATTACCACGGCGGGATTGAATTCGTGATTTTATTATCTGCTAATTTTAGACACAACATGTCGTATTCATAACAAAATTACAAAAGAGAGAGTTGTAGAATACTTTTAAAGCCATGTTTTTGTTTAATTAACCACTGATGTTTATTACGTATTTTATTGAAAAAACAATAAAAACCCCTTGAAAAAAGAGATGTGTAAAACATTTTTACCCCTAAAAAGACATTAAATGATAATCAATTTTCTTAGCTTTTAAATGGAGGAAATAGAATCTGGCTAAGTAACATAATATTTGTGTTACAGCCAATTTATGACTAACATGTATCAAAACATTAAAAGCTCAATAACTCCGTAAACTTTGAGATTTGAACATATGCGTAGAACATTTTTTTTCTTCAAATATCATCTCATATCGCCCATGAAAATATGTGCACTAAGGAACCGAACACCCTGTATATTGCACTACATCCACAACAATTTTTATCATAATAAATTAAAATTCAAAATAAAATCCACCAAAATCCTCTGTCAAAATTCAAACAATTTGACACAAGAAGGCATGAGGCCTTAAGGCCTGAATACACACACGGCATCGTGATGCCTTCTTCATACAAAATAGAAGGCGTAATCGCACCTTTCGTTGGGATACCGTCTATCTTTCACCGTCCAACATCGCCTTCTAACCAAGAAGGTAGTTACTTCACGCCTTCTCTGACTCGCAAGACCGCCTTCCGTGTAAACGCATTACACCGTTCAGAAGGCGCACACTGACGAAAAAAATCTTAAGAAGTTCATTCAAAAACCTTATGAAATTTAGCCACAAGGAATCGGTTTGAATTTCATATTTTTACCTTATGAAATGCGATGTTTTTTGTCTTCATTACCAGCTTTGTTTTAGATATGATAATTAGGTGAGTTTCATTGAAACACGTTATTGTTGATGATAATAACTGAACGTGTGCGTTATGCATTTTAAAATTGATTTTTTGATGCAATTTACACTTCTATACATGTATTATTTTTTAGGAGGACGGATTTATTATTTAGAATAATGAGATTAATGAGATCAAAAGTCTTTATTTGTAAAAGAAAAACACCTTCTTACAATCCTTGATAACATATTCGAATAATTAAATGAAATTTTAGTCACTGCTTAAGAGCCGATTTGCACCGATGCATCACCGAAAAGTTTCCTAAAAACACGAAGTCCATGTGTTTCAATATGATGTATGATCCGTCGGCAAGAAAATATTTTTTGGTACCAACAAACACGGTGTTTTCTGTAGGGATAGAAAAAAACACCTCGATATGAATCAATTTTAGAAAGTTTTAACGGCTCTAGCAAAAGCATTGCTAACAAGCAGTACGGACTGTCTTGGTATAATTTTCGGATTTTTCTATATAAACCCAAGATGGTCACACAGGATCCACCACTTAGGATAGATTTGATGATTAAAATTAGCGTTAAAAGACTTACCTCGTGTGTAAGATTTTCTGGTAGTTGATTCCTTGGTGCGCCATTGTTGTTGATTTTTTTAATTGCCTTATGGTTTTTTTCACCAGGGTTATGAAAATCATAAGGTACATTTGTAGATCTGATAAAAAAGATAGAAAAAGATAGAAAAAGCATTATGAGTAAGTAAGAAAGTCGTAAGAGTTCCTGATGAATAACACAATAATCTTATGAAGTCTAACCAACGTGCATTTGCGATGCTTCATAAGGCATAATTTATGAATTTCGATAGTCTTTATTCATCAGTGTAATATATTTTTGACGCCGTTTTTACACCTTCTATTGCCGGAGGTGCTGACAATGCCATCTTGAATCGCTTCATGCCTTCTTGTGTCAAATTTTTTAAATTGTGACAGAGGATTTTCTGTGTTTATCGGATTTAATTTTACATTTTCATCTATTATGATAAAAATTGCTGTGGAAGTAGTGCAATATTTTTTTTACATTTGATTTATATGCAATTTTCGTCTCAGATGGATTTCAATTATTTCAAAAACTTGGTTGACGATCATCTGAAAATGCAAATAATCAAAACTGTGGCAGTGATATTCCGAGACGAGATTCGGGCAACCCCAGAAGATGCAAAACCTGCAAACGCTTGAGAAAGCGATCATGCTGGAGGATTGCTTGGCTTTTGAAGCGGCCAGTTGAGGGTACCTTTTTTTTTATGACGAAATCGCGTTTGGAATGCAGCTGTCATATTTCAGGAATGGCTGCCGATTTGACTTCATTTATTTCTTGCACTTTATGTTGAACGTCCGAACTGAGATCCGAACCACCAACATTGCCGCCATCGGTATACGAAACATTATATACGTCGCGTTCCGTTATTACCAGGGCCCTGCATCACTGTCAACCACATAGTGATGCACCAGAGTTCACATAATTTTGACAATTTTGGGCATCTGACAACTGAAATCAACAAAGATTTTTCATTAGGGCCTAACTGATAAACGTAAACAGAAGCTTCTTCCTTGAATTTTTCGACTCTGGAAACTTGCATCAATAATCTACTACAGCCAACAATCAATGTGCAACTAGCGATTTGAAATTGGTTCACTGTTGTAGAACCCCTAGGTCCGAAGTATACCTTGCAGTCTGCACCTTGCAATAATTCTTGCGCTCTTCGGTACCTTCCGGTACTAGTATCTTGGTTGTTGTTTTGATTCACTATGTTATTTTGACACAACATTTGAGAATGTGTTGGTGTGAGCTACGTTGTTAGGGGCGAATCATTGAGCTTGGGACCGAGCTTGGGACCGATGTGCTAGTACTGACTGAGCCAAGAAAAATATCGTATTTGTTCGGGACCTACTGGTCTTAGAGTTAGTCTATGCTACAGCCATTTCGAAGAACAAGAGTGCATCTAGTCGATAGAATTGGAATATTTTGAATTACGAGAAATTTACGGAAGAAGCTATTGTTTACGTTTGTCAGTTAAGAAATGAAAAATCTTTTTCTTAATATGGCCCATCAAAACAAATCGATCAATGCCATGGTACGACAGGCATGGCAGAAAAAATCAACATGCTCTTTAACAATCGCTTTGTTTCCTATAACGACGTGACGATGCGCACATATAAAATTTATGAATATTAGGAAGAACAGGTTTACACGGTGTTCAATAAGTTCGAATACAAGTTTTCATCATTGCGTAGGTATGCGCCATGTACATATTCTGCATTGGTATTGGTGTCAGCTTTAGCTTCATTCATACGCTACCGAATGTGCGCGGTGTTGACATTCTGTTAGTTGTTGTTTGTTTGTTACGCGCGATGAAAGAGTATCGGGACTTCGTAATTAAGCGTTTTTTGAACGGTGAGCGACCCGGCGATATATTCCGGCTGCTGAAATCGCATGGGGTCAAGCGGAACTTTGTCTACACGACCATCAGGCGATACCGGGAGACGTCCTCGACCAATGACCGTGCGAGATCCGGTCGGCCGCGTACAGCGAGGACGCCACGGGTCATCAAGATCGTGAGGGAGCGAATTCGGCGCAAAAAGAACCGCTCAATCCGGAAAACGGCTGCAGATCTCAACGTTTCCATTGGAACCGCTCACACCATACTCACCAAGGACCTTGGTTTCAGGCCTTACAAAAAACGTAAGGTCCATGGCGTTTCGGAGGCTACCAGCAAAAAGCGGTTGGATCGAGCTAAGAGGATCCTCTCTCGGCACGCTGGTCAGGAGTTTGTTTTTTCGGACGAGAAACTGTTCGTGCTGCAGCAGCCGCACAATGTGCAAAATGACCGGGTGTGGGCGCCATCGAGGGACAGCATTCCTGAATCCAATATAAACATCCCTCGGTTCCAAAGTGCCGCGTCGGTGATGGTTTGGGGGGCAGTATGCAAACGTGGTAAGCTACCCTTGGTGTTTATTGAAAAAAACGTCAAAATCAACGCGGCGTACTACAAAACTGAGGTTTTGGAAAAGGTTGTTGCCCCCAGTCTCCGAAGCCTCTACGGCGATGAGCACTACGTGTTCCAGCAGGACGGTGCACCAGCCCATACGGCAAATGTGGTTCAAGCCTGGTGTCGGGACAATTTAACCGACTTTCTGGACAAAACTTTGTGGCCTCCCAGCTCCCCGGACTTGAATCCTCTCGACTTTTTTGTTTGGTCCTATATGATGGCGAAGCTGAACGAATACAAGGTCAGCACTTTGGATCATTTCAAGACGGTAATTCTCAAAATCTGGGACGAAATGCCCATGCAGTCCGTGCGTGCCGCCTGCGACGCGTTCGAGAAACGTTTGAAGCTCGTTAAGGAGTACAAAGGGGGGGTCATTCCAAGAGAAATGTTGTAAACGTTCCTTGTAAACATAGCTTTCAATAACATAAATCCAAAAAATAAAAAAACATGTTTTCATTTTTTTAACAAATTTTGAAAGTGTATCCGAACTTATTGAACACCGTGTATGCATTCATCCTAATTCATCACATTAATACCTTAATACTGAAATCCATATGAGCTACAGTGAAATCCTTAATGATTGCCCCCTGGTAATTACATCGAACACATCCATCTTCTCCATTCCACAAAGATTATTTATTAGGGCCTAACTGACAAACGTAAACTACGGCTTCTTCCGTAAATTTCTCGTGGCGTAAAGGCTACCCATGTAAGCCAATTCCAATTGTATCGGATAGGTGAACTTTTTCTCTTCAAAATGACCGTGGTGTATTGGTGTTAGGCGAGTTTTCAATCAAGAGAAATTCGCGGAAAAAGCTTTTGCTACTTTTGGCAGTTCGGCCATAGACTAACTCTAAGACCAGTAGGTCCCGAACAAATACGATTTTTTTCTTGGCTCAGTCAGTACTAGCACATCGGTCCCAAGCTCGGTCGCAAGCTTAATAATACACCCCTCATAATGAACTCACACGAACACACTCTCAAATATTCTGTCAAAATAACACAGCAAATCAAAACAAAGGCGCAAATATATATAGTTAGGTGCAGACTGCAAGGTGTACTTCGAACCAAGGGGTTCTACAACAGTGAACCAATTTCAAATCGCTAGTTGCATATTGATTGTTGGTTCGGCCCTTATGAAAAATCTTTGTCGAATTATCAGATCTATTAAAGACAAAATCAAATCGATTAAAATCACTCTTGCCAGAAAGTAAACATAGTAACATCTGAAACTGACATTTGTCGATCACGCCTTCTGCATACCTTCTTGTATTGACATCTCCCGCCTTCCGTGTAAATGCAAACCAAAAATTGGACGGCGTGACAACAAGAAGGCCTGAATACACACACGGCATAGAGATGCCTTCTTTGCGAAATTTGTCAGTACCTTCTTGATACCTTCATGTGGCCCTTCTAGCACGTACCGCCTTCCTGCCGTCTACACGGAAGGTACAATCACGCCGTGTTGAGCTCCGCCGCCTGCACGCCTTCTTGTTGTCACGTCGTCCAACAAGAAGGCATGCAGAATCACGCCAAATGTCAGTTTCAGATGTTACTTTGTTTACTTTCTGGCAAGAGTGATTTTAAGCGATTCGATTGTTGTCCTGATAATTCGACAAAGACTTTTCATTAGGGCCTAACTGCCAAACGTAAGCAATCGCTTTTTCCGCGAATTTCTCGTGATTGAAAACTCGCCCAATCAATCCACCACTGTCATTTTGAAGAGAAAAAGTTCACCTATCCGATAGAATTGGAATTGGCTTACATGGGTAGCCTTTATGCCACGAGAAATTTACGGAAGAAGCCGCAGTCCGCATCGAGCTCTCATGCCGTGCGGTTCTATTTTCTTTTGCTGAAGGAAGTATTTTTGCTACCTAAAGCTATAACAAAATCAAACAGCACTTTTCAGTGCTTAACATTACCTGCACAATTTTTATTTTTTACCCTTATTCCTTTTCGATCCTTGTCTGGACCCTACGCGAGGTAATCCGACTTGGATATCGATTTGGAAAATTCCTCTTTGACCCTTCGGATTCTTGTAGAATTTGCTTGGAAGTTGATCAGGAGAAAACGTATAAATTCTAATCATTTTGGAGAAAATGGCGCCTAAACGCAAAAGAAAGGGACAATCTCTGGATTCCCCTTCTAACAATATTGATTTGAGCAATCAATTCGATATTCTGACTGATGATGAAAATGATCCATCAGTCAGGCAAAAATCTTCGAAGCATTCCCGAATTAATGCAGGGAAAGAAAAGGTTCCACCTATTGTGGTAACAACATCTGATTTTCATGGGCTTCACAAGGAACTCACTAATTTCATTAAAGATTCTAAATTTTCCTTTCAAATTGGTCGTCGGGGTGAATGCCGTGTATTGGCTGAAACCTTGATCGGATTTAAACTTCTCGTGGAGTATCTTGCTCAAAGAGGCATCAAATTCTTTACACATGACACCAAAACTGAACGTCTGTTCAAGGTGGTCTTAAAAGGTCTAGCCAGTGGTGAATCCCTGGATGAGATCAAACAAGAAATTATCAAATTGCTTGGAGTTACACCAGTTCAAGTGATAAAGATGAAAAAGAAATCCCAACCTGGCGATTCTCGCAATGGGATTTCAAACGATTTTTATTTAGTTCATTTTAAATCAAATGAACTGAATAACCTCAAGGCATTGGAAAAAGCCAGCCTTATGCTCCATGTCAGAGTGAAGTGGGAACACTTCAGGAAGACTGGAGGAAATTCTCAACACCTCACCCAGTGCCGTAAATGCCAGGGATGGGGTCACGGGACGAAAAATTGTCACATGGATGCCAAATGCATGCATTGTGGCGATTCCTCTCACGCCAAGGACAACTGTCCTGTGAAGGATCCCAAAAATTTTAAATGTGCGAATTGTGGTGGAAACCACAAATCCAATTTTTGGGAATGCAAGACTCGCAAAGCGATCTTGAATTCTCGTGCTAAGCATCAGGTAGGGACCGCTTCACGTTCCCGACCAGGTAATTATTCCTCGGCTGTTAACAACGGTCATCGAGGAGGAAATCCAACATTCGTACCGGGAGGTACGATCAATGCCCAACCGTCAAATTTTCCACTGCTATCTGCTGTTAACAATGGTCAGTGAAGTACAAATGTACCCGTAAGTACAAACAGAGCACAAGTTTTCAATGCTCAATTCTTACCTGCTGGTAGCAATGTACAGCTAGGTAATGGAGCTTCCTACGCTGCCGTTACAGCCGGTAGAAACCAAAATTCTACCAGAAATGTTGAAGATTTTGACTTAGGTAGCATAACCGCTCCAAAAATGGATTTTTTACAGAAATCATTAATCGATATGATTAATGGAATGTTAAATACAAACTCCATGTTTGATGCAATTCAAACTGGTATAAAATTTGCAAACAATATTGTCATGACCCTGAAACTCAGCAATGGGTATTAAGACACTGAATAATTTAAATTGGAATGCTCGATCTCTTAAAAATAATGAAGATGAGCTGTTTAACTTTTTACGAGTTCATAACGTGCATATTGCCGTTGTAACTGAAACTTTTCTTAAACCAGGTGATAAAATTAAAAGGGATCCTAATTATTTCATACACCGCAATGATCGTCTTGAAAGTCCAGGTGGTGGCGTTGCCATAATTGTTCATAGGCGTATCAAACATCAAATTCTTTCTTCATTTGATACCAAAGTTTTTGAAACTTTGGGGGTTTCTGTTGAAACAAAATTTGGTCAACTTACACTATTAGCTGCCTATTTACCATTCCAATGCGTAGAATCTTCTCAAGGGTGACCTACAGAAGCTTACCCGTAATAGGTCAAAATTCTTCATTATTGGTGATTTTAATGCAAAACACCGATCGTGGAATAATGCTCAAAGTAATTCCAATGGTAATATACTATTTGATAATTGTTCTGCGGGTTATTACACTATCCAATACCCAAACAGCCCAACATGCTTTTCTTCTGCCAGAAATCCCTCAACTATTGAATTGGTCTTAACTGATTCATGTCAACTATGTAGCCAATTGGTTACCCATGCTGACTTCGTTTCGGATCACCTTCCAGTAACTTTTGAAATATCTCAAGAAATAATTTCTAATCCCAACAGTTCTACTTTCAATTATCATAGAGCTGATTGGAACCAATATCAAACATTCATGGAATATAACTTTGATCCTAATATTCCTTTGGAAACTAAAAATGATATCGATAATGCTCTTGAATCTCTGACTACTTCCATAGTTGAAGCAAGAGCTGTCTCAGTTCCAAAATGCGAGGTAAAGTTCAATACAATTATAATAGACGACGATCTTCAGCTTTTGATCCGTCTGAAAAATATCCGTAGAAGACAATATCAAAGAACACGCGATCCCGCCATGAAAGTTATCTGGCGAGATTTGCAAAAACAAATTAAAAAACGCTTCTCTGCCCTGAGGAACAAACAATTCGAAAATAATGTGTCAAAATTAGAGCCGAGTTCCAAACCTTTTTGGAAACTCTCCAAAATTTTAAAGAAACCTCAAAAGCCTATTCCAGCGCTCAAAGAAAGTGATAAAATATTGCTAACAAATGTGGAAAAAGCTCAAAAACTTGCTGAGCAGTTTGAGAGTTCCCATAATTTCAGTTTGGGTCTTACTAGTCCTATTGAGAATCAGGTTTCTTTTGATTATCTGAATATTTCCTCAAGGGAAAATATTTTTGATGAATCCTGGGGTACTGATTTGGATGAAGTAAAAACTATAACTAAAAAGTTAAAAAATATGAAGGCTCCAGGTGATGATGGAATTTTCTATATACTCATCAAAAAACTCCCAGTGAGTACCTTGTCTTTCATGGTAAAATTATTTAATAAATGTTTTCATTTGTCATACTTTCCTGGCAAATGGAAAAATGCCAAAGTTGTTCCAATTTTGAAGCCCGAGAAAGATCCAGCTGAAGCTTCTAGCTACAGACCAATAAGTTTACTTCCTTCAATCAGTAAACTTTTTGAAAAGCTAATTTTGAATAGAATGATGCTTCACATCAATACAAACTCAATTTTTGCAGATGAGCAATTTGGATTTCACCGTGGCCATTCGACTACTCATCAACTTTTGAGAGTTACTAATTTAATTCGTTCAAACAAATCTGAAGGCTGCTCAACTGGAGTTGCTCTTCTAGACATAGAAAAAGCATTCGACAGTGTTTGGCATGAAGGCATGATTGCTAAATTGAAAAACTTTAATTTTCCGCTCTATATTACAAAATTAATTCAAAATTATTTAACTGACAGAACTCTGCAGGTAAATTATCAGAATTCCAAATCTGATCGACTACCTGTTAGAGCTGGAGTTCCTCAGGGTAGCATTCTTGGGCCGATACTATATAACATTTTTACTTCCGACCTCCCTGATTTGCCTCAGGGTTGTCAGAAATCCTTGTTTGCTGATGACACAGGCATCTCCGCTAAAGGAAGAAGTCTTCGTGTCATTTGCAGGAGACTGCAGAAAAGTTTGGACATTTTCTCTTCTTATTTACAGAAATGGAAGATTTCTCCCAACGCTTCCAAAACTCAACTAATAATATTCCCACATAAACCTAGAGCTTCTTTTTTGAAACCTAGTAGTAGTCACATCGTTACTATGAGCGGTGTTCCAATTTTCTGGTCAAGCGAAGTGAAATACCTTGGTCTATTACTTGATCAAAAATTAAATTTTAAAAATCACATTGAAGGCATTCAAGCCAAATGTAATAAATATATAAAATGTTTATATCCTCTTATAAACAGAAAATCCAAATTTTGTCTGAAGAACAAACTACTAATATTTAAACAAATTTTTAGACCGGCCATGCTTTATGCTGTTCCAATATGGTCTAATTGTTGTGCTACCAGGAAAAAAATACTTCAAAGGATTCAGAACAAAGTTCTGAAGATGATTTTGAAGCTGCCTTCTTGGTACAGTACTAACGAAGTACATAGAATTTCGAATGTTGAGACTTTAGAACAAATGTCCAACAAAATAATTAATAATTTCAGACAAAAATCGTTGCAATCTTCTATTGCAATGATTAATTCCCTTTATGCTTAGTTAAGATTAAGTTTAGTTTGTTTTTAGTTTTAAGATTATTATTGTTATACTGACACGCAGGAATAAAAACCTGTTTAAAATACTGAGCTGCTAAGGCATGAACAATGTAAACAAAATTAGGTACATATTTTAACAATTAAGGTTGATACGTTACGGTAGTAGCTGGAGCACCTAGATTAACATGAAATGTAAATATGAATAAATTTGGAACAAATAAAGAGTTAAAAAAAAAAAAAATACGGAAGAAGCCGTAGTTTACGTTTGTCAGTTAGGCCCTAATAAATAATCTTTGTGAAATGGAGAAGATTGATGTGTTCGATGTAATAACCAGGGGTCATTCATTAAGGATTTCACTGTAGGTCATATGGATTTCAGTATCAATGTAGTGAATATATGGTTTGGATGATTGCATCAACCTGATTTTCCTAATATTAAGAACATTTATATGTGCGCATCGTCACGTCGTTATAGGAAACGAAACGAGTATTAAAGAGCAAGTTGATTAGTGCTGCCATGCCTGTCGTGCCTTGGCATTGATCGATTTGTTTTGATGGGCCATTTTTAGGCAAAGATTTTTCATTATGGCCTAACTGACAAACGTAATTAATATCTTCTTCCGTAAATTATTCATAACAAAATTACAAAAGAGAGAGTTGTAGAACACTTTCAAAGCCATGTTTTTGTTTAATTGACCACTGATGTTTAGTACGTATTTTATTTTAAAAAAACATTAAAAAACCTTTGAAAAAAGAGATGTTGAAAACATTTTTACCCGTTAAAAGACATTAAATGATAATTACTCAAGGTTTAAAAGTAGCTTTTTTGTAGGAAATTTTCTTAGTTTTTAAATGGAGGAAAAATAATCTGGCTAAGTAACATATTTTTTATGTTACAGCCAATTTATGACTAACATGTACCAAAACATTAAAAGCTCAATAACTCCGTAAACTTTGAGATTTGACCATATGCGTTGAACTTATTTTTTCAAATATCATCTCATATCGCCCATGAAAATATTTGCACTAAGGAACTGAACAGGGTTATTGTACTACATCCACAACATTTTTAATCATAATAAATTAAAATGCAAAATAAAATCAGATAAACACCAAAATCCTCTGTCACAATTCAAACAATTTGACACAAGAAGGCATGAAGCGATTCAAGACGGCGTTGTCAGCACCTCCGGCAATAGAACGGTGTGATGCGTTTACACGGAAGGCGGTCTTGCGAGTCAGAGAAGGCGTGAAGTAACTACCTTCTTGGTTAGAAGGCGATGTAGGACGGTGAAGTATAGACGGTATCCCAACGGAAGGTGCAATTACGCCTTCTATTTTTTATGAAGAAGGCATCACGATGCCGTGTGTGTATTCAGGCCTTTATCTTCTTGTGATCCTCTTCCCTTCATGTATTTTTGTTTCTTCAATCTTAAGTCCGATGTACGTTCCCGCCATCGTGTCAAAGTTACCTGCTACGATCAACGTCGTCGGTGAAGTCAAAAACGTGAACTTCCTGAAGACCGTACCACTCGTGTCTATTCACACTCTTCGAATTACACCATCCAATGCAATGTTTAAATGCAAACACGACCATCCAGCAGCTTACAGTAACCCTCTCCTAGATTCGAAGGGACTCGAGAGTTTCACTGAGACTCGGACGATACACATCACTCGATCCATCGTTGCTTTGATCAACCGCGTCAGGTTTTCTGGAAATCCCTATTCGTGCATGAAATGCCATAGAAAGTCTTGATTGATTGTGTCGTAAGCTGATTTGGAATCAATGAAAAGATTATGGGCTCAATTATAGAAGTCGAGTCGAGCAACTCACCTCGACACTTGTCACTGTCGAGTCGAGTGAAATTGCGCATTACAGAAGTCGAGTGAATCTCGACTGTTATCTATAGTGTTGAAATTTTTCAAAATGTCATTGAAAAACTACACCTTGCTATAATTCAGGACTTTCATCAATTCAGTCATTTTTGACAGTAGAAGAATAGGTTTTTACATGTTTCACTCTTCTGTTGTTTGTGAATTACACTAATGTTTTTTTTATTCAGAAAACCTCACTGGCCATTGTTCCAAAATTGCAAATTGAAATATTTTTCGAGGAAGTTATTATTACTATTTGGACAAGTGTCGATCTATTTCAAAGTTGACAAGGAAAAGGAGCTATTATCTAGTTATCACCAACTAATTTATCCGTGACGAAACTGAATCTATTGACAGTATTATTTCTTCAAACAGTTAACATTCAAAGGTTGCTGTGAAGATATTCAGTAATCCATCTCACCTCATCGATTTTATCTCGAAGTTCTCTGACTTTCTGGTAAAGCATTGAAACTTTTTTTAAGTTTCTAGTACCCTAAGTTAAGAATTTTTCAAAATTGAGGATGTTTTTTTCAATTATTAGAGGGTTTCCTGAAAATTGGAAGAATTTTTGAACACTTCTTTGATATTTTGATGACCTTCTTGAAATTAGTTTTAAACTTCTCTGCTAAACTTCGGGGAAGTTTTCATACCAATAAAATTTCTTAAACGAGATGAGATGGAATCCAAGGAATTATAATTCCAACATGAGTTTGTGTCTTAGCTCATAACACTATGCGAACGGTTGATAAGTTCGTGTTTATCATATTTTAATTATGGTCATATGAATGATCTTAGTATAGTATGGTTCTTCGGTTCGTCAGTGATTATCTTTTGAATTTCTTAAAAGCTCTCACCTGATCATCTGGAAAGCTCTTTGCTAAAATTTTGGAAAGTTTCCTAATGAACTTCTTGGCAGTTACTCCTGATTTTCTTGAAGATTCACATCTAACAACCCAACCTAACCTTCCAGAAACAAAAAGTAAGTTTTTTCATGAACTTAGTTACTTTCTAAACTTTCGAGTCCCACTCTGAACAACTCTCCAGATTTCTTGGAAATTTACCTTAAATTTATTGGAAGTTTTTCCCTGAACTTCTGAGAAATTCCTACTTGAACTACTAGGAAATCCCTCTATACTCCTGTAAAGTTTCTTCTTGTTCTTCTGAGAAATATCTCCCTGAACTGGGAATTCCTGAACTTCGAGAAAGCCTCATTCTGAAATTCTGGAATGTTCGATTCTGAGCTTCAAGAAAGCTCTCTAGCACTTCTTAGTTGTTCCAGCTAAACATATGGGAAGTTTACTTCGGAACTTCTGGGAAGTTGAACTTCAGAGAAGTTTTTCCTGAAATTTTTGAGAAATTACTTCTAGACTTATGCACTCTCTTGTAAGTTTCTTCCTTAAATTTGGCGAAATTATTTCCTGAGCAAATTCTTTCCAAACTTCTAATAAGTCCCATCCTGAACTCCGAGGAATATTTTACCGAAACTTTGGGAAAGTCCTTTCCGGAATTTATAGAAAATTCTTCTAACTACTTCTACTGAGTAGTCCTGAACTTTTGGGAAATTTTCTCCTGAACTTCAGGGAAGGTTGTTCCTGAATTTCTGAGAAATTCATGCTCAAACTACTAGGAAGTACCTCTTATGCTTCTGGAAAGTTTCTTTCTGTTCTTTGGAGAGGTTTCATTCTGGGCTTCGAGAAAGCCTCTGTCTGAAATTCTGAAATGTTCTCTTCTGTACATCGGGAAAGCTCTCTAGCACTTCCAACTTTTGGCAAGTTTCTTCTGGAACTTCTGGAAATTCCATTCCTGAACATCAGAAAAGTTCTGTCTTGAACTTCTAGGACGTATCGTCTTGAGCTTTGTGGAAGTTTTTTCCTGATTTTTTGAAAAATTATAGTGTTCTCCCTTGTTTGTTTCTTCCTGAACTTCGGGGAAGTTTTTTTTCCTGAACTTCTTGGAGGTTCCAGCTTAAATTTTTGGGAAGCGCGCCAGAATCTCTGAAAAGTTTCAAACTTCTAAGAAGTCTTCTTCCCTAAACATCTTCCTGAAGCTCTGAGAAGTCCTCTCCCGATTTTCGGGATAGTTCTCTCCTGAACATCTGGGAAGTATGATCTTGAAATCTGGGGATGTTTGGTCCTGATTTTTTTGGGATAATCCTTTTCCTGAACTTCTAGAAAGTATCTTCCTAAAGCTCTGGGAAGTCTCCTTTTGAATTTTGAATTCTGGGTAGCTTGTATGCTTCTAGAAATCGAGCACTAATATCATAAACCACTTGATTCGAGGGTAAATTTTCAAATCCCAAGTGCTAAAATGGTTCCTAGAAGTACTTTAGAAAAAAATCAGAGTTCCAAGATTAATTTCAAAAGCTCATCACTTTTACTGTTGGTCTGAGTCTCCGTGCGGTCACCGACTGGGTTTGAGACCCAATGTTAGGATCATACAAGTAATATTATTTAAGCGAGAAAATAAAATTTACATTTAGTTATTCCGACTCAAGGCGCATTGGTGGTCCTAATGAATTGAGCTCTTGGTCGATTTCCCACCACCTCTGTTTTACATTAGTTTTGTTAGCTCCACGCCACAAAAACCTCCTACGATGTCCACATTAATTTTAATCAATTCGATGAGTCATTTGAACTGATGGTAATTTGTTTTGTTTTTAATAGGATTAGACATTTCTTTGCTTGAAATAAACTATTTTTCTGTTAATTCACCGGCAAAAAAATAATCGTTTAGTGTTTTACAAGCTGAACAATGCATAAGGTCGTTAGTAACTTTGAGAGAGTTTCTTCGTCGACTTTCTCTTTCCTTAAAAGTTTGTCTATTAAACAATTTGCTGATGTTTTTGACGTATTGGACCCTTAATTACACTTTTTATTATGGTACTGTGTGTTGATAATACTTGAACATATTTTACATAGCCATAGGAACGCAAAGAGAAAGTTGACGAAGATTGTCTCCCAATGTTACTTAAGACCTAATGTATTGTTCAGCTTTACTTCTTGCCTTGCTTAGCCAATTACCACTAACCGATAAAAGACGCGTATCAAAACAAAATCTTCCACGGCAAAATGTGACAGATCAGTCACTTGTTTCCGAGCTGTTGATTGAGTCGACCAACTCGACTAAATTTCTTCGATCTCGACATCTGTAATAGCAAAATAGACCTGTCGAGCAAAGTGACGGTCGACTCGATTTCTATAATTGGCCCCTATGTGTGGGCATGTTATATTCACGACATTTCTGCAGCACTTGCCGAATCGCGAAAATTTGATCCTTAGTAGCACGGGCACCCATCAATCCCGATTAGTACTGCCCCACAAACTCCGTTGCAATTGGTGATATTGGAGAGCAACATGTAGGCGGTGTAGTGTGATTGCACGATAGTTGCAGCAATCCAACTTCTCATCCGTGATTGCTTAAAAAACGAATCTCAGTGCAAAGTTGCTGAAAAGTATGGTGTAAGCCGTGGGGTGGTTCAAAAAATTTGAAACACTGAAAGCTTTGAGTCATCAGAGAAATTAAAAAGGATTTGTTTGTTACCATCCGTGCACTCAGAGAAAAGCTAAGTCTTTCGATATCCGATCGTACATTTCGACGACGCATTGCTAAGCACGGTTTGAAAAACCATTATGCTCGCAAACGGCCGTTCATATGTAAGGTGAATGACGAGAAGCGATTGCGGTTTGCAAGTAATCTTATAAACAAGCCACTGGAGTTCTGGAAACGAGTTGTTTGGTCAGACGTATCAAAGAATGAGCTTTTCAACAGAAAACAACGATTGCGAGTTTGGCGGAAAAGCGACGAAGGGCTGAAGCATAAACATCTCCAAGCAACCATGAAGCATTTGTAGCAATTGTAAGAGAGTTAGCTACTGCTATAAAAGTAAATCGTTTTGCGCGATGCGCATCCGTTTGTTTGTAAACGCGATGAATTTTAAGATTGAAAGTGAAAATTAAACATGAAGGAAACTTCCAGATTTCATTTATTCACCATGGACCATCCGATCCGTTTTCCACTAGTAGCTGAGGCACCTAATTGCAGCTGTTGCTGAACCTTCTACCGAGCAGTCCATCCATCCGTTGTGAGGCAATAGACGTTGGTCCCATCGTTACGATCCACAATTAGACCCCTCCCGTGGTAATCTACTGTGGACACCGGTTCGATTGCACATGGACAACCTATCGCAGGTCCCCGTCGAAGTTTATTAATACCCAAGAGGATTCCCGTTCCGTTACATGATTGTTACGTTGTGTACCGCACATTGTTTGGTCCTATGAACTGGATAACAGCATCGGTGCCTTACAGTTCCAGTTGGAGTTTAGTCACCCTGGTGGGAAATTGAAATCCTGTCCGATCGAACTACTTCGCGTTTCAAAAGTACATTCCGCGCGAGTGTCGTGAGTGGAGAAGTTTGAACACGTCCGAACAAGCTTCGGAAAAGACAGTAAAGTAGTGTGCGCTAGTGCCCGGTTGGGACGAAGCAAAGACAGTAAAGTTGTGTATTAGACAGGAATAAGGTGCAACTCAAATCTGTTTAGGGGCAGCCCGGGGTTTTTCTTTTTTTTTTGTTTTTTCTCTTGTCTTTTGGGGGGTTAACGGTTGCCCTCTCCCTTGTGGTCCCGGTGGAAAAAGGAAGAAAAAAAAATTGAGGGGGGGGGCTTTTTAGTTTAACCTCCCTTATTTTTTTTTTTTTTTTTTTTTTTTTTTATTTTTTTTTTTTTTTTTTAAAAAAAGACCGTGCAAATTCGTAGTTGCTACTCCCTTACTGACAGAACTAGTGGAATTGCACAGAGAACCACATAGATGGAGCTTGGGAGTAAGCTTTACATCTTCAATGTACAAGTTCACTAATTCTATTTATAGATCAGTACCGGCGCCGGCCACGTCCTCACGGTCTTTTGGGGAAGGGGGAAGGATGATTTAGTTTGACAATCGTTGTTATTAGAGACCGTGAACACCACTGCATCTCTACAATTGCCAAGGGAAGGATAGTTGTGTTAGTGAGGCAGGTTATTTTTAGATAATGGATGCACTGTGGTAAGTGATGCGATCAATGAAAGAAAGCGCAGTAGACTGCTTTTTATTTTAAATCTAGTGGTGATAGAAAGAGGCAAGTGAAAAATGGCAAGGAAGGGGACGGGCCTGGGATTGAACTCCCGACAATCTGCTCAGTAAGCAGAACGGGTAACCACTGAGCTACCCAGCCGCGTCAACATGTTTTCATAATGTTTTGTGCAATAAACTACAGGGCCCAATTATGTACGTAGCATCGAGCATTTTGTTAGACAACTGACAAACTGATAGCTTCATGTACCATCTATGAGGAAAAATGAAAATAATCCTCCATATGTTGTTTTTTGTTGGGACTACGATTTTTATAATAATAAAGGGTGTTTTGGAAAATTTTAAAAAAGAAATTGTGTTAAAGATATCGTTTTTTATTGTTTCACGGTTGTGGTGTGAAAAAAAAATAATGTAGGGGGGGGGGGGGGGGGGGGTGGGGGAGAAAGAGTGTTAATATCGAATTCGTTTTTGAACCTAGGTTGGAACCAGTTCCAACCTGCGATACCCGAACTTATTGTCAGTGCAAACCTCAATCCGATGCGAGCTACAAATAAAACCATACACACTGAAGTTCAACACACAACAAGCCGACCCAATTTTGATACCCGATCCAGTTTGGAACTGGATCAAAAACGAATTCGCTATAAGTCTTAGAGTTTCCATACAAAAACCTTTTGAAATGTGAAAAAGTATTACGTAATTTTCAAACCGCCGAATGGTTTGTGAATTAAGATTTTAATAAAATTTTCTCTGTATGAACCCCTACAATACTTTTTTTTTTAAAAAAAAAAAAAAAATTATTTTGTTTTTATTACAAAAACCAGAGCAAAGGGCAGTGCTTTTTCTTTTTTTTTTCGAAGAGAAGGGGGTGGGGGGTTCTGTCTCTCGTGCTGCTACGAAATCTCTCACACGTGACGAATTTCACGCCAATTCATCCAGTGGTGGGCAGCACCCTTTCAGAATCCAATGAAACTTTGTGGGTGTGTAGATTATGTCTTTCCAAGCGACTTTTGAAAATTTATGTAGACTACCATTTGAAAAGGGCTTAAATTTTTTTAAATCAACAAAACTCACAAAGGACAAGACTAACAAAAAAGTGATATTACGATGACTTTTAGAAAATTGTCTGAACTTTTATGAAGAAATTGTAAAAATTGTAAAATCGATTCTTACACGCTAAAAAAAATATTTTAAAATTTAAGGTCAATTTACAAAAAAGTACCTATCTTAGAATTGGAGGATTTTTTTTCTTAATAAACATCGCAAGATGGGCAGTTTTACGGAAAAAAAAGTTTTTCTAACAACTTTTTTATGTCCTATTTCTACCGTGTATCCCGCCAACTCGTCTTATAATTTGGTCCGAACAACCTCACAGAAGCCAATTAAATTTAATTATAATGACAATTTGGATTTTTTAAGGGTCTTTGTATGTTTGAAATGCAATTCTAAATCTGCGTTGAATGCAATTCTAAATCTGATGCCTTTGCACGAATACGTCCAACTAGAAGCGGAAAAGAGTATGCTTAGCCTTAAACGGTTGAAAACAGTTTGATCTGATAGAGCATGGCAAATAACTCAACGTACCCAATCAATACGCACACATACAGATCAATGATAACGCTATTTCTAGTAGATATACTGTAGTAGATCAACAGTGAACTCCGACACTGTGAAATTGTTCTTAGTACTAAATTAAACGGCAGCCCTAAGTTTGTACCTTTAAACTGAAGAAACGGTCCATGAAAAATTGAAATTCGTTCCATAAAAAACGTATTTATGACCCATAAAACTCTGATGAAAATCTATAAAAAAATGAAAATGATCCATAAAATACAGCAATGTGATCCATACTTTATATAAATTTTAGCAATAAAATGTCGAAAATGTACCGTTATTTATCTTGGGTATGATCGATAAAATTTTACGGATTACCCATAAACATATTGCAAATGTTCCATAAAAGGTTCAATATCATTCCTTAAACATGTAAAATTGCTCCATAGAATGTAACGTTTGTGAACTAAAATATATGAACATGATTACTAAATTATTGTAAATGTTCCATAAATAAATTGCCAATGATCCATAATAGGTTTGAAAAATGAATCGTTAACTTCTAAATATGGTCCATAGCAAATCAATTTTATGCACCTAAAATAATATGTATGATCCATAAATTATGCCAGAATTATTCCAATTTGGGTTAAATTTTTTTTAAATTTTAACCACAAAGAAATTGATTTTTGACTGCACTACTAATCAGATTTAATAACATTTTCGTTCCTTTAGCTATGCGGCTTAAATATTGCTGTAAAAGAAGGATCACTTTGGAGAAGATTTTCAATTTTCAGAAAGCTGACATACTTTTGCGATCTCACGTTCTTTTACGACCGCAACTGCGATACATGTTTCCCAATAAATTTGGCAAAGAGCACTCGTGCACGTAAAAAACTACGGCAGCCCTAAGTTTGCACCTTTAAAACTGAAGAAATGATCCATGAAATATTGAAAATCGTTCTATAAAAACGCATTCTTGACTCATAAGACTCTGGTGAAAATCCACAAAAAAAAATGATTTTAGTGAAAATCCACAAAAAAAAATAGAAATGATCCCTAAAATTCATCAGCTTGAGCCGTACTTTTTGCAAAATTTAGCAATAAAATGTGAAAAATTAACCGTTATATATCAAGGGAATGATATATTTATCTTTCTTCTTGGTTTTTCATCACCAACCTTATTATAAACTTAAAGTGGATCCTTGACCATATTGGCCACCCCCAGAACCACCAGAACGTCCATAAAATCGTAATTGTTCCTTACAGCAGGTTCCCCCAAAAACGTTCCGTGAGTGGCCAATGTAGCTAATGGCATTCTCATGTTTATCAAAATCATAATTATGAAAAATCATGAAGATAGAGCTGTCGCACGGCATGTTTTGAAGTAAAATCGTAAATGGCCTCTACTACAGGTTCCACTGGGGATGTTCCGGTGATTCCGGGAGTATCCAATATGGTCAAGGACCCGCTTTAAGTTTATAGTAAGGTTTGTGATGAAAAACCAAGAAAAGGGGTGGTTGCATGGCATGTTTTGAGTAAAATAAATAGTTAACCGCATCCAGTACCCTTCATCAGAACCTGATGAAGGGTCCTGGAAAACGGAAATGGCCATATCTCAGTAAATTTAAGGGCGATTCCTGTAATCAACATTTCGGTGACAACGGTATCATGTACAAAATCTCATCACAAATTCAACATGTGAGATAGTCTCTCCGGAAACCCGGAACAACTCCTGTGTTCGGGGGCCATGGCCTATTATGTTACCAAGATATAAAACTACATTAATTTTCCAGTCGAATGCTTCTTGGCGAAATTATATCAGATACTATTTCATGTGGTTCATGAAGAGCACTACAAAGTCAATCAAAAATTTGCCTGTCTCGATCATTTTATCTATTCCCTGTATATAATTGTTTGGATTTCCCATTAACATATTGCAAATGATACTTAAAAGGTTCAGTAACTTTCTTTAAACTTGCAAAATTGATCCACAGAATGTAACATTTCTGCACTAACATATGTGCATATCATCCAGAAATTATTGTAAATGTTCCATAAATAAATTGCCAATGATCTCTAATAGTTTGTATAACAAATCAAAATCTTCAAAAAATGATTCGTAACAAACCAACTTTGTGTACTTAACATTATTTGATCTCCCCGCAACTGCGACACATGTTTGTCAAGAAATTTGATAAAGAGCTCTCCTGCACATAAAGAACTACAGTTCAAATTTATTACTTGATTAAACTGTTGTTTCAGAAAATTTGATTTAAATTATCCCGGGCAGACGCTTGCTGTCCAACTTGCTATCGCTCGTCGGAATTAACTACAAAAAACATCCTCCGTTTGCCTTATACCGGGCAAATGCTTGAATCAGTCGTTTGCCTGGAATCTTACGCTATGTTAACACTTCGGATGTCGGAAACATCGACCGCATTCTGCAGCCTTAGTTCTTCAATTCTCGATACGGCTACGCAAAAACTCCGCAATCCTTCTTTAGCATCAATATTTTATCCGGGTACCTGAAAGAACGGACAAGAAACTAAATGTGAGTAGTAACGCAGTTAGGGATCAATTTTATAATCTTTATAGATCAAAATTAAAAAAAAAATAGTGTCCGAACCTGCAAAAATGCAGGCATAATTTTTTTTTTTTTTTTAATCTTTATTTTACGTCGGCCTATTTCCTCACATGGTGACAATCACCGACGCCAGGAAGACGACTCCACCACCTGGACCCTACCTAACGACTCATGAATATGAACCGGGACCAACGGCTTTACTTCCCTTCCGAAGGAAGACGTGACCAGATTTTTTCGCCTCAGAAAAACCACCGACGTCGACTGGGATTGAACCCAGACCCACTGGGGTGCCAAGTAGCAGTCACGCTTTACCACTACACCACCGACGCCGGCTTTAGGGGCATAATTTATGGATCATACCATATAGTTTAGCGAACAAAACTGATTTACTATGTATCATTTTTATAAGCTTATGGTTCATTATTCATCATTTTATGGATCATTGGCAATTTATTTATGGAAAATATCAAATAGTTTATGGGACATGCGAATATATTTTATTGCACAAAAGTTACATTCTATGGATAAATTTTACAAATTTAAGGAAAGTTATTGAACCTTTTATGGATCATTTGCAATATGTTTATGGGTAATCCGTACACTTTTAACGATCATGCCCTAGATATAAAACGGTACATTTTTGACATTTTGTTGCTAAATTTTTTATAAAGTATGGAGCAGAGTGATGAATTTTATGGATCATTTCAATTTTTTTATGCATATTCACCAGAGTCTTATGGGTCAAGAATGCGTTTTTCATGACACTATTTTCAATTTTTTTATGGATCGTTTATTACTTTTTATATGCAAAAGTACGTTTGCCAAATTAAACGTTTGGAACCGTCATGGTGCGACTTTGTTATATTGTATTTGTAAATAGAAATTCCAGAATTCAATTAAATATTTTATTGCATGTCTTAGAAACAGTATGTGAAATTATTTAAGTTGTTATGTAAATATTTGTATTAGATATAAGCTTAATGTTTCTTGTTTCATTCCGCATCGAACGCTGAAGTGCTTCGGTCGAGTTTGTTTGTTTGTTTTCCCAACCCGCATCGAACCACGCGGTAGTTAATTGGAAAAATAGTGGATTATTTTCAACCGCCGAAACCAAGCCGAGCGTATCTTAAGGGAAGCAGACATTCCCGGCCAAGTCCGACGGATGTTCTGTCCAGCTATCAGCAGGTACCCACCATTACCATCAGCATAATCGCAGCAGTGACGGTCATCGCCCCATTCACAGCCGGTAAGCAACCGGTGCTTTGTCGATAAGCAACAGCAGACGGACAGTCCGCATCGAGCTCTCATGCCGTGCGGTTCTATTTTTTTTTTGCTGAAGGAAGTATTTTTGCTACCTAAAGCTATAACAAAATCAAACAGCACTTTTCAGTGCTTAACATTACCTGCACAATTTTTATTTTTTACCCTTATTCCTTTTCGATCCTTGTCTGGACCCTACGCGAGGTAATCCGACTTGGATATCGATTTGGAAAATTCCTCTTTGAACCTTCGGATTCTTGTAGAATCTGCTTGGAAGTTGATTAAGAGAAAACGTATAAATTCTAATCATTTTGGAGAAAATGGCGCCTAAACGCAAAAGAAAGGGACAATCTCTGGATTCCCCTTCTAACAATATTGATTTGAGCAATTGACAGCAAAATTGACTGATGATGAGAATGATCCATCAGTCAGGCAAAAATCTTCGAAGCATTCCCGAATTATTGCAGGGAAAGAAAAGGTTCCACCTATTGTGGTAACAACATCTGATTTTCATGGGCTCCGTAAGGAACTCACGAATTTCATTAAAGATTCTAAATTTTCCTTTCAAATTGGTCGTTGGGGTGAATGCCGTGTATTGGCTGAAACCTTGATCGGATTTAAACTTCTCGTGGAGTATCTTGCTCAAAGAGGCATCAAATTCTTTACACATGACACCAAAACTGAACGTCTGTTCAAGGTGGTCTTAAAAGGTCTAGCCAGTGGTGAATCCCTGGATGAGATCAAACAAGAAATTATTAAATTGCTGGGAATTACACCAGTTCAAGTAATAAAAATGAAAAAGAAATCCCAACCTGGCGATTCTCGCAATGGGATTTCAAACGATTTTTATTTAGTTCATTTTAGATCAAATGAACTGAATAACCTTAAGGCATTGGAAAAAGCCAGCCTTATGCTCCATGTCAGAGTGAAGTGGGAACACTTCAGGAAGACTGGAGGAAATTCTCAACACCTCACTCAGTGCCGTAAATGCCAGGGATGGGGTCACGGGACAAAAAATTGTCACATGGATGCCAAATGCATGCATTGTGGCGATTCCTCTCACGCCAAGGACAACTCTCCTGTGAAGGATTCCAAAAAATTTAAATGTGCGAATTGTGGTGGAAACCACAAATCCAATTTTTGGGAATGCAAGACTCGCAAAGCGATCTTGCATTCTCGTGCTAAGCATCAGGTAGGGACCGCTTCACGTTCCCGACCAGGTAATTACGGGTAATTACCCGTAAGTACAAACAGAGCACAAGTTTTCAATGCTCAATTCTTACCTGCTGATAGCAATGTACAGCTAGGTAATGGAGCTTCCTACGCTGCCGTTACAGCCGGTAGAGAACCAAAATTCTACCAGAAATGTTGAAGATTTTGACTTAGGTAGCATAACCGCTCCAAAAATGGATTTTTTACAGATATCATTAATCGATATGATTAATGGAATGTTAAATACAAACTCCATGTTTGATGCAATTCAAACTGGTATAAAATTTGCAAACAATATTGTCATGACCCTGAAACTCAGCAATGGGTATTAAGACACTGAATAATTTAAATTGGAATGCTCGATCTCTTAAAAATAATGAAGATGAGCTGTTTAACTTTTTACGAGTTCATAACGTGCATATTGCCGTTGTAACTGAAACTTTTCTTAAACCAGGTGATAAAATTAAAAGGGATCCTAATTATTTCATACACCGCAATGATCGTCTTGAAAGTCCAGGTGGTGGCGTTGCCATAATTGTTCATAGGCGTATCAAACATCAAATTCTTTCTTCATTTGATACCAAAGTTTTTGAAACTTTGGGGGTTTCTGTTGAAACAAAATTTGGTCAACTTACACTATTAGCTGCCTATTTACCATTCCAATGCGTAGAATCTTCTCAAGGGTGACCTACAGAAGCTTACCCGTAATAGGTCAAAATTCTTCATTATTGGTGATTTTAATGCAAAACACCGATCGTGGAATAATGCTCAAAGTAATTCCAATGGTAATATACTATTTGATAATTGTTCTGCGGGTTATTACACTATCCAATATCCAAACAGCCCAACATGCTTTTCTTCTGCCAGAAATCCCTCAACTATTGATTTGGTCTTAACTGATTTATGTCAACTTTGTAGCCAATTGGTTACCCATGCTGACTTCGGTTCGGATCACCTTCCAGTAACTTATGAAATATCTCAAGAAATAATTTCTAATCCCAACAGTTCTTCTTTCAATTATCATAGAGCTGATTGGAACCAATATCAAACATTCATGGAATATAACTTTGATCCTAATATTCCTTTGGAAACTAAAAATGATATCGATAATGCTCTTGAATCTCTGACTACTTCCATAGTTGAAGCAAGAGCTGTCTCAGTTCCAAAATGCGAGGTAAAGTTCAATACAATTATAATAGACGACGATCTTCAGCTTTTGATCCGTCTGAAAAATATCCGTAGAAGACAATATCAAAGAACACGCGATCCCGCCATGAAAGTTATCTGGCGAGATTTGCAAAAACAAATTAAAAAACGCTTCTCTGCCCTGAGGAACAAACAATTTGAAAATAATGTGTCAAAATTAGAGCCGAGTTCCAGACCTTTTTGGAAACTCTCCAAAATTTTGAAGAAACCTCAAAAGCCTATTCCAGCGCTCAAAGAAGGTGATAAAATATTGCTAACAAATGTGGAAAAAGCTCAAAAACTTGCTGAGCATTTTGAGAGTTCCCATAATTTCAGTTTGGGTCTTACTAGTCCTATTGAGAATCAGGTTTCTTTTGATTATCTGAATATTTCCTCATGGGAAAATATTTTTGATGAATCCTGGGGTACTGATTTGGATGAAGTAAAAACTATAACTAAAAAGTTAAAAAATATGAAGGCTCCAGGTGATGATGGAATTTTCTATATACTCATCAAAAAACTCCCAGTGAGTACCTTGTCTTTCATGGTAAAATTATTTAATAAATGTTTTCATTTGTCATACTTTCCTGGTAAATGGAAAAATGCCACAGTTGTTCCAATTTTTAGGCCCGAGAAAGATCCAGCTGAAGCTTCTAGCTACAGACCAATAAGTTTACTTCCTTCAATCAGCAAACTTTTTGAAAAGCTAATTTTGAATAGAATGATGCTTCACATCAATACAAACTCAATTTTTGCAGATGAGAAATTTGGATTTCGCCATGGCCATTCAACTACTCATCAACTTTTGGGAGTTACTAATTTAATTTGTTCAAACAAATCTGAAGGCTGCTCAACTGGAGTTGCTCTTCTAGACATAGAAAAAGCATTCGACAGTGTTTGGCATGAAGGTATGATTGCTAAATTGAAAAACTTTAATTTTCCGCTCTATATTACAAAATTAATTCAAAATTATTTAACTGACAGAACTCTGCAGGTAAATTATCAGAATTCCAAATCTGATCGACTACCTGTTAGAGCTGGAGTTCCTCAGGGTAGCATTCTTGGGCCGATACTATATAACATTTTTACTTCCGACCTCCCTGATTTGCCTCAGGGTTGTCAGAAATCCTTGTTTGCTGATGACACAGGCATCTCCGCTAAAGGAAGAAGTCTTCGTGTCATTTGCAGGAGACTGCAGAAAAGTTTGGACATTTTCTCTTCTTATTTACAGAAATGGAAGATTTCTCCCAACGCTTCCAAAACTCAACTAATAATATTCCCACATAAACCTAGAGCTTCTTTTTTGAAACCTAGTAGTAGTCACATCGTTACTATGAGCGGTGTTCCAATTTTCTGGTCAAGCGAAGTGAAATACCTTGGTCTATTACTTGATCAAAAATTAAATTTTAAAAATCACATTGAAGGCATTCAAGCCAAATGTAATAAATATATATAAATATATACGGTAGTAGCTGGAGCACCTAGATTAACATGAAATGTAAATATGAATAAATTTGGAACAAATAAAAAGTTAAAACAAAAAAAAAAAAAAAACAGCAGACGGTGCCACATAAAGACAATAGCCAACACAACAGCAGCGAATGGCAAGTAGCACATTTTCGTTGTTGTTTCCACTCGTCTGTTAGTGGATTGTATATTTTTCTTCTATATAGTAAAATCGTTATCTGTAGGAGGCTCAAAAAAAAAATCTGATTTCATTTTTTTTTATTCAGTTTTCTTAAATTCAAATGAATGAATGTTTTTTAAATTTTGCATGGATGTTTCTAAAGGGAGCGACTTGCCTCCCAAAGATATTTTTAGGGCGCGCTGTTATCAGCCGTCTTCTGCCTCTCCTTGGGTTGTCTACTTCTGGCAGAAAGTGAAAGCCCTAGGGGACCGAATTTCATCAGGTCAACCGAAACAAACTGCGTGTTACTGCACCTACGTATAAAATTGCAAATGAAATTGCTAGTGAAGAAGGTTATAGTGCCGAGTACTACGTCTACATCCCATCTCGAGATGTGGAGATAGACGGAGTAGTTTCTGCAGCGAGCCTGACGTGTGAAGACGTTATGGAAGGTAAGGGACGACTTCCAAATTCTGCTTCGTCTACCATTGAAATTCTGGAATGCAAACAATTGCATGCAGGATCAATGGTAGATGGAAAAAAAGAGGTATTCACCGTCGGACTCGCTACAAGTGACCTTCGCCGGATCAGTTCTCCCAAAATTTGTTGAAATTGATAAGGTTTTTTTTTCCAGTGCGCCTTTTTGTACCAGGGGTATTGTACCAAGTGCAAACAGTTGGGCCATACGACTTCTTTTTGCGACAACAAGCCCCGTTGTGGCAAGTGCGGCCAAAGGCATCTAGAGGATGCTTGCCAATAAGAAGCAACAAAGTGTGCTTACTGTGGCAAAGAGCCTCTCCACGATCTGCAGAACTGCCCCGTGTACAAGAAGCGTACTGGTAATGTGAGACATTCCATACAAGAACGCTTCAAGCAGACGTATGCAGAAATGTTAAAGTCGCAAAACGGAGCGTCTGCATCGTCTGTATCAGCCGCTCAAAATGAAAATCCTTTCTTGATTTTGTCTTCAGACGAACTGGACTCTAACGTAGCCGATGAGAGTGAATTTCCGGAGGTACATGCCCCCGGTAAAAGGAAGCCCACTAGTTTCCAGGGTGTGCGCCGGAAACTAACTAAACCCACTCTCAAAAGCTTGCAAAAAAATGGAGGTAGCGGGGGTCAAGTTAAAAAACCGAATAAACCAGTAATAGCTGATGAATCCGTTGTAGCTATACTACCTCGCCGCTACCTAATAACAGTAACCGAAAGTACTACGTCTTCTCGCAATTCTAAGAAAATATCCCGTCCAAGCGAGGTAAGATTAATTTAAGGGACATTGTGGATAACATTTTAAATGCTGTTGGTCTTTCGGATGCTTCACCGCTCCGAGGACTTATTGACCTGCTTATTCCTATAGTTGGAAACTACTTCAAGCAAGTGACTGTATCATGGCCCCTTATTGGTGAATTCATATCTTTCGATGAATAATTCGTCGAGTGAGGATCAAGATATGATCACCATATTACAATGGAACAGTCGCAGTCTTATACCTAAATTAGACTCGTTCATGTATATGATTCACAATTCTGATTGTGATGTATTTGCTCTCTGTGAAACATGGCTATATTCTGAAGATGAATTAAACTTCCACGATTTTAACGTTATTCGCCTGGATCGAGATGATTCATATGGTGGCGTACTTTTGGGGATCAAAAAGTGCTACCCCTTCTATAAAATCTCTGTCCCAATAATCTCAGGCATTGAAATCGTCACTTGCCAAATAAATGTAAAGAATAAAGATCTTTGCATAGCTTCTGTCTAAGTCACTCCGAGGACATCAATAAACCGCCGTCAACTTTGGAGTTCAGTAACATTACCTCCATCTCCAGTTCTGATTCTGGGCGATCTGAACTCCCACGGTACTGCTTGGGGCGAACAATACGATGACAACAGAGCGGGTATTTTCTATGACTTATGCGACGATTTCAACTTGACCATGGGAACTTGGGAAGAGACACGAATAAAGGGCGATACGGTCAAAATTTGGTCAATATCAACTTGACGTATTTCTTTCAATTTTGCATTTAAAAAACGAAAGGATGAGTTATGTCAGTGACATAACTGCAAAGTTGACGTAGGACTGCTTGTTGATGTGAAGAAATTGATGTCATCGAATTCATGAATTTCTACTATATTTTATTCAGTCTAAAGAACCATGAAACCCTGTGCTGTTGGTGTGTGAGGCTCCGGTTCTTCTTCCGCTATTGGTTCTTCACGAAAATTTATAGAAACTGCAGTTCGGCTCGAATTGACTGTTAATGATATTTTGTTTGTTAAATCATCGCCAATATTAGATTGGCTTTCATAGTCATTTGCTCTTGAACAAATGGTCACAAATACAAATTAAGCACTCTTTAAGGAAGAAGAGCTTTATTTCTATCCGCTGATATATTCAATTTGAAGGAATTGTATACAACTTCCGATAAATTAGCAGACAAAGTGTTTGTTTACAAAAGCAGATTCTTCCTAATCAAATGTTGGAACTAAAATGTCCAACGTGCTTGTAAGTGTGAAATGGATCCTGTGTTTACGGAGGGAACATGGTTCGCGATTGAAATGTTCTTATCAGTTTTCTTGGCTGCAGGACAGCCTGAGTGTTTGGCGGCACGTGATACTACGATAAAAATAGGCATTTACACCGTTTCTAACTCGAGATTGTACAGACTGAAGATTGAACATATACCCAGTTGAAAAGTTGAAAAGGTGGTAAAAAATGCAATTGCAGTTTATACTATGATATCTTGAGAAATCCGCATGATTCAGAAAAGGCAATTTCGCCCATTTTGATTCACAAAGCGTTTTATGGTACAAATGAAGCCATGCAAATGTGTGCAAGCGACTGGCAAGCGAAAATAGATCGAAACAATTTTATCGCTGTAGGCTCCATATTCAATCATCACCAACATACACCAACAATATACAATATGGATGAGTCGATATCACAAAATGCCGCAACGCTATTGGCCACTGTTGTATTGCCGCCGTCAAGTGTTCTATGTTTGTTCTCACTGATCATCGACAAAGCGTTTTATGAAATAAACAATGCCATGCCATGCAAGTTTGTTAGCGACAGGTTGCACATAGCTTGGTGGAAAACATGTCCATTTGCTTCATTGCTGCACCCTGAATTCCTCGCCAAGTGAACTAACTGTTGGGTTTCTATTCCCACATACTTACCTTGTCAAAGTGGCTAATTGGTTGCCATCAAGAGCCGCCGCGCTAGCAGTCCTGGTCTGTATCTCGATCTTGATGTGCACATTTTATTTTTGCGAGCCATCTGACTTTCGAACACTCATCTCTTACTTATCTACTAAATATCACTGCGAACAATCTCACGCACACGTTCAATTTTTCATTGCGAATTGCTGTTACTGTTTTGCCCACAACTAATGTTAGATTTTTCATCCAACTTACGATCAATAGCAAAAATGGAACAAAATCAAGCGAAATTGTATAACAATCTTACTTTATTAGTTTGGGTGTAGAGCGAATTACGAAGAACTTAACCTAAGCGTCAGCGAAATACAAATGTACCCGTAAGTACAAACAGAGCACAAGTTTTCAATGCTCAATTCTTACCTGCTGATAGCAATGTACAGCTAGGTAATGGAGCTTCCTACGCTGCCGTTACAGCCGGTAGAAACCAAAATTCTACCAGAAATGTTGAAGATTTTGACTTAGGTAGCATAACCGCTCCAAAAATGGATTTTTTACAGATATCATTAATCGATATGATTAATGGAATGTTAAATACAAACTCCATGTTTGATGCAATTCAAACTGGTATAAAATTTGCAAACAATATTGTCATGACCCTGAAATTCAGCAATGGGTATTAAGACACTGAATAATTTAAATTGGTATGCTCGATCTCTTAAAAATAATGAAGATGAGCTGTTTAACTTTTTACGAGTTCATAACGTGCATATTGCCGTTGTAACTGAAACTTTTCTTAAACCAGGTGATAAAATTAAAAGGGATCCTAATTATTTCATACACCGCAATGATCGTCTTGAAAGTCCAGGTGGTGGCGTTGCCATAATTGTTCATAGGCGTATCAAACATCAAATTCTTTCTTCATTTGATACCAAAGTTTTTGAAACTTTGGGGGTTTCTGTTGAAACAAAATTTGGTCAACTTACACTATTAGCTGCCTATTTACCATTCCAATGCGTAGAATCTTCTCAAGGGTGACCTACAGAAGCTTACCCGTAATAGGTCAAAATTCTTCATTATTGGTGATTTTAATGCAAAACACCGATCGTGGAATAATGCTCAAAGTAATTCCAATGGTAATATACTATTTGATAATTGTTCTGCGGGTTATTACACTATCCAATATCCAAACAGCCCAACATGCTTTTCTTCTGCCAGAAATCCCTCAACTATTGATTTGGTCTTAACTGATTCATGTCAACTTTGTAGCCAATTGGTTACCCATGCTGACTTCGGTTCGGATCACCTTCCAGTAACTTATGAAATATCTCAAGAAATAATTTCTAATCCCAACAGTTCTTCTTTCAATTATCATAGAGCTGATTGGAACCAATAACAAACATTCATGGAATATAACTTTGATCCTAATATTCCTTTGGAAACTAAAAATGATATCGATAATGCTCTTGAATCTCTGACTACTTCCATAGTTGAAGCAAGAGCTGTCTCAGTTCCAAAATGCGAGGTAAAGTTCAATACAATTATAATAGACGACGATCTTCAGCTTTTGATCCGTCTGAAAAATATCCGTAGAAGACAATATCAAAGAACACGCGATCCCGCCATGAAAGTTATCTGGCGAGATTTGCAAAAACAAATTAAAAAACGCTTCTCTGCCCTGAGGAACAAACAATTTGAAAATAATGTGTCAAAATTAGAGCCGAGTTCCAGACCTTTTTGGAAACTCTCCAAAATTTTGAAGAAACCTCAAAAGCCTATTCCAGCGCTCAAAGAAGGTGATAAAATATTGCTAACAAATGTGGAAAAAGCTCAAAAACTTGCTGAGCATTTTGAGAGTTCCCATAATTTCAGTTTGGGTCTTACTAGTCCTATTGAGAATCAGGTTTCTTTTGATTATCTGAATATTTCCTCATGGGAAAATATTTTTGATGAATCCTGGGGTACTGATTTGGATGAAGTAAAAACTATAACTAAAAAGTTAAAAAATATGAAGGCTCCAGGTGATGATGGAATTTTCTATATACTCATCAAAAAACTCCCAGTGAGTACCTTGTCTTTCATGGTAAAATTATTTAATAAATGTTTTCATTTGTCATACTTTCCTGGTAAATGGAAAAATGCCACAGTTGTTCCAATTTTTAGGCCCGAGAAAGATCCAGCTGAAGCTTCTAGCTACAGACCAATAAGTTTACTTCCTTCAATCAGCAAACTTTTTGAAAAGCTAATTTTGAATAGAATGATGCTTCACATCAATACAAACTCAATTTTTGCAGATGAGAAATTTGGATTTCGCCATGGCCATTCAACTACTCATCAACTTTTGGGAGTTACTAATTTAATTTGTTCAAACAAATCTGAAGGCTGCTCAACTGGAGTTGCTCTTCTAGACATAGAAAAAGCATTCGACAGTGTTTGGCATGAAGGTATGATTGCTAAATTGAAAAACTTTAATTTTCCGCTCTATATTATAAAATTAATTCAAAATTATTTAACTGACAGAACTCTGCAGGTAAATTATCAGAATTCCAAATCTGATCGACTACCTGTTAGAGCTGGAGTTCCTCAGGGTAGCATTCTTGGGCCGATACTATATAACATTTTTACTTCCGACCTCCCTGATTTGCCTCAGGGTTGTCAGAAATCCTTGTTTGCTGATGACACAGGCATCTCCGCTAAAGGAAGAAGTCTTCGTGTCATTTGCAGGAGACTGCAGAAAAGTTTGGACATTTTCTCTTCTTATTTACAGAAATGGAAGATTTCTCCCAACGCTTCCAAAACTCAACTAATAATATTCCCACATAAACCTAGAGCTTCTTTTTTGAAACCTAGTAGTAGTCACATCGTTACTATGAGCGGTGTTCCAATTTTCTGGTCAAGCGAAGTGAAATACCTTGGTCTATTACTTGATCAAAAATTAAATTTTAAAAATCACATTGAAGGCATTCAAGCCAAATGTAATAAATATATAAAATGTTTATATCCTCTTATAAACAGAAAATCCAAACTTTGTCTGAAGAACAAACTACTAATATTTAAACAAATTTTTAGACCGGCCATGCTTTATGCTGTTCCAATTTGTTCTAGTTGTTGTGCTACCAGGAAATAAAACACTTCAAAGGATTCAAAACAAAGTTTTGAAGATGATTTTGAAGCTGCCTTCTTGGTACAGTACTAACGAAGTACATAGAATTTCGAATGTTGAGACTTTAGAACAAATGTCCAACAAAATAATTAATAATTTCAGACAAAAATCGTTGCAATCTTCTATTGCAATGATTAATTCCCTTTATGCTTAGTTAAGATTAATTTTAGTTTGTTTTTAGTTTTAAGATTATTATTGTTATACTGACACGCAGGAATAAAAACCTGTTTAAAATACTGAACTGCTAAGGCATGAACAATGTAAACAAAATTAGGTACATATTTTAACAATTAAGGTTGATACGTTACGGTAGTAGCTGGAGCACCTAGATTAACATGAAATGTAAATATGAATAAATTTGGAACAAATAAAAAGTTAAAAAAAAAAAAAAAAAAAAAAAACATTAGACGGAGCCACATCGCTGGAAAGACAATAGCCAACACAGGACAGCAGCGAATGGCAAGTAGCAACATTTGATCGTGGCAATGTTGATAATTTCCACTATTACGTCTGTTAGTGGATTGTATACAACTTTTTCTTCTTATATACTAAAATCGTTATCTGTAGCGAGGCTAAAAAAAAAAATCTGATTTCAATTTTTAAATTTAAAATTCAGTTTTCTTAAATTCAAATGAATGAATGTTTTTTAAATTTTGCATGGATGATTTCTAAGGAGAGCGACTAGCCTATCTAGTGAAGATAAATTTTTAGAGCGCGCTGTTATCAGCCATCTTCTGCCTCTCCTTGGGTTGTCTACTTTCGGCAGAAAGTGAAAGCCTACTAGAAAACTTAACAAAATTTGAGTCTATTGTTCGAAAGTATGAAAATTGGTGAGCGATACAATTACTTGGGGACCGAATTTCATCAGGTAAACCCGTAACAAACTGCGTGTTACTGCACCTACGTATAAAATTGAAAATGAAATTGCTAGCGACGAAGATTATAATGGCCTTCGAGTTAACTACGTCTACATCTCATCTGGAGAAGCTGTGGAAGATAGATGGAGTGGTTTCTGAAGCGGAGCTTGACACGTGTGAAGACGTTATGGAAGGTAAGGGACTTCCAAATTCTGCTTAGTCTACCATGAAAGATCTTTCAATGGATAATGCAAACAATTGCATGCAGGATCAATGGTAGATCCGAAAAAAGACGTATTCACTGTCAGGAAGCTCGCGTACAAGTGACCTTCCCAACCCAAAATTTGGTGAAATTGATAAGGTTTTATTTTTCCCAGTGCGCATTTTTGTACCAAGGGTATAAAATTGTACCAAGTGCAAACAGTTAAAAAAAAAACGAAAGGATGAGTTATGTCAGTGACATAACTGCAAAGTTGACGTAGGACTGCTTGTTGATGTGAAGAAATTGATGTCGTCGAATTCATGAATTTCTACTATATTTTAATCAGTCTAAAGAACCATGAAACCCTGTGCTGTTGGTGTGCGAGGCTCCGGTTCTTCTTCCGCTATTGGTTCTTCACGAAAATTTATAGAAACTGCAGTTCGCCTCGAATTGACTGTTAATGATATTTTGTTTGTTAAATCATCGCCAACATTAGATTGGCTTTCATAGTCATTTGCTCTTGAACAAAAGGTCACAAATACAAATTAAGCACTCTTTAAGGAAGAAGAGCTTTATTTCTATCCGCTGATATATTCAATTTGAAGGAATTGTATTCAACTTCCGATAAATTAGCAGACAAAGTGTTTGTTTACAAAAGCAGATTCTCCCTAATCAAATGTTGGAACTAAAATGTCCAACGTGCTTGTAAGTGTGAAATGGATCCTGTGTTTACGGAGGGAACATGGTTCGCGATTGAAATGTTCTTATCAGTTTTCTTGGCTGCAGGACAGCCTGAGTGTTTGGCGGCACGTGATACTACGATAAAAATAGGCATTTACACCGTTTCTAACTCGAGATTGTACAGACTGAAGATTGAACATATACCCAAAAGTTGAAAAGGTGGTAAAAAATGCAATTGCAGTTTATACTATGATATCTTGAGAAATCCGCATGATTCAGAAAAGGCAATTTCGCCCATTTTGATTCACAAAGCGTTTTATGGTACAAATGAAGCCATGCAAATGTGTGCAAGCGACTGGCAAGCAAAAATAGCTCGAAACAATTTTATCGCTGTAGGCTCCATATTCAATCATCACCAACATACACCAACAATATACAATATGGATGAGTCGATATCACAAAATGCCGCAACGCTATTGGCCACTGTTGTATTGCCGCCGTCAAGTGTTCTATGTTTGTTCTCACTGATCATCGACAAAGCGTTTTATGAAATAAACAATGCCATGCCATGCAAGTTTGTTAGCGACAGGTTGCACATAGCTTGGTGGAAAATATGTCCATTTGCTTCATTGCTGCACCCTGAATTCCTCGCCAAGTGAACTAACTGTTGGGTTTCTATTCCCACATTCTTACCTTGTCAAAGTGGCTAATTGGTTGCCATCAAGAGCCGCCGCGCTAGCGGTCCTGGTCTGTATCTCGATCTTGATGTGCACATTTTATTTTTGTGAGCCATCTGACTTTCGAACACTCATCTCTTACTCATCAACTAAATATCACTGCGAACAATCTCACGCACACGTTCAATTTTTCATTGCGAATTGCTGTTGCTGTTTTGCCCACAACTAATGTTAGATTTTTCATCCAACTTACGATCAATAGCAAAAATGGAACAAAATCAAGCGAAATTGTATAACAATCTTACTTTTTTAGTTTGGGTGTAGAGCGAATTACGAAGAACTTAACCTAACACCAAGTAGACCAGTTTAGACATTTTCGTTTTGCAAAAAGTTCCACTGGCTGGAGCGGGAATCGAACCCTCAACTTCATGACAACAACCGCTTGAACGACGGGCGACGCCGCTAACCACTTGACCACGAAGATGATGTGGGCGATTGATTTGGCCATTTTCTCCGGGACGCGGCAGTTTAAGCAACGCCATGTTGAGCCGGTGCGTGGTAATGAACATTTCGATGAGCTCAAGAGAAATTTCAATCAAACATACTCTTTAATCGGTAAATTGATTTGGTCGTCCTGAAAAGGACAGATTTTAGTTGTTTACGGAGGGATGATTTACGTCAGCGTCGACGTTGGGCTTATTCCGCTTGCCTCGTCTAGCGGACGTGCCAGCCACGTCAGGCGCCACATCAGCGTCTACTCGATTTCCAGCATCAGGGCCAAAAACTCGGAACATCTCGGAAAAGCGCTTTTTTATCACGAGAGCGGGATACACACGTCTGAACGTGTCGATGATCCAATAACGAATGATTACTATTCTTCTTCTTTATTGTTTTAACGGGAATGCCAGGCCTGTTTTATATAATGGCATATATCATAACATGACAAGAAGGGGGTTCTCAACGAAGGCAATGCAAATCAAATTTTACAAAAGGGGACGGGCCTCAGTTGTTACGCCAGACAGCAGCGTGGAAATAAAATCATTAGTTTTCATTAGAGCGACAGGGGTTTCGGAGGTTAAATTCGCATCTTTTCTACTCAGGCAACAGAAAAACGGCCCTTGTCAGGGCCTCAGAACCCTATCCCAAGAGAGTTGAGATTTAGACACACTTGCTTCTGAAACTGCATAACAATAGTAACAATACAAACAATAGTTTGTAAATATTGGCCAGAAAAATTATAACTCACATTTTAAAACTACCTGCAACTAACCTAATCTATTATCTGCACCTAATCCACTATGAACCTATGTACAACAAGAACTACAATGAAACTAACCTACCCCCTACACTGAATATGTGAAACACATAATTGGTCTGCCGTGCTGCAGTTCCGCTCAAATTAACTGTTAATATTTCGTTTGTTGAATGTACAACGTGCTTGCTAGTTTTAACATGGCAAATAGAGATTTATATACGGATACTAATAAAAAATGTTGCTCATTTTCTCCAGAACGTGGCTTTTCAAGCAACGCCATGTTGAGCCGGTGCGTGGTAATGAACATTTCAATGAGCTCAAGAGAAATTTCAATCAAACATACTCTTTAGTTGGCAAATTTATTTGTTCGTCCTGAAAATACAGGGTTTTAGTTGTTAACGGAGGGAACATGGTTCGCGATTGAAATTTTCTTCTCGGTCTTCCTGGGCAGCAGGATGGCCTGAGTGTTTGGCAGCACGTAATACTACGATAAAAATTGACATTTGCAACGTCTTTCACTCGAGAGTGTACACACTGAACATTGACCATAGAGCGAATTACAACGAACAACTTAACCTAACACCCAGTGGATTAAACTGGACATTTTCGCTTTGCAAAAAAGTTCCACAGGCTGGAGCGGGAATCGAACCCTCACTTCATGGCAATGAACGACGGGCGACGCCGCTAACCACTTGACCACGAAGATGATGTGGGCGATTGATTTGGCCATTTTCTCCGAGACGCGGCTTTTTCAACGCCATATTGAGCCGGTGCGTGGTAATGAAAATTTCGATGAGCTCAAGAGAAATTTCTATCAAACATACTCTTTAGTTGGCAACTTGATTTGATCGTCCTGAAAAGGACGGATTTTAGTTGATAACATGGTTCGCGATTGAAATTTTCTTCAGTCTTCTTGGGCTGCAGGACACCACTCTGTGAAATGGTCACACCGGAGAAAAGTTTGTTCAGCTCCTCGTCGTTGCGGATGGCTAGCTGCAGGTGACGTGGGATGATTCTGGTCTTCTTGTGTTCACGGGCGGCGTTTTCTACCAACGTGCTCCGCAGACAAGTCTGTCGCATACGAATGCACAGCGAGAACTGATGATTGGTTGGTCGTCCCCACATGTTTGAAATTCGCTGGCACGGTAACTGTGGCAGTATGAACCAATCAGAGCGAGGCGCAAACATGATGTCACTTTCGACCAATAGCGTTGTGCGTTTAGACATTTTTCTTTTAAGTACATTTTAATTAGTTTAAACAAACATTATGAATTAAGTTTGCCACAGGGATTCAGCGTTGATGTTCTACCTTGCGAATGAAATACTTATCGTAAAATGTCTGTGGGCCAGAGAGGGAGATATTATCGTTCAAAGTCTCCAAACCCGCGTAACGCTTGCGATTTCAGAAATTTTAGAACGGCGCCCCTATACAGGAATAGAAAAGAGAGACGTAAGTCCTACGTCAAATACTGGGCTATTGTCAAGCGGAACCTAAAGAAGACCAAAAAAACTGCTAAGGACGAGCAGCAGTTCAAGGCAAACTGGCTTTCTGCGGCGAAGAAGGTGGACAAGGTGGCTGTACAAAATCTGATGGCAGGGGTCAAGCGTAAGGCCCGGCAATTCGGATTTGGAAAAGCGGAAGCCTAACTGAATATTTTTCCTGAATTTTATACTAATTGAACTTGAAAAAGAAATTTAATTTGATTTTTTAAATAAACGATTTCACCGATTTACACGCGTTTTCCCTTGACCAAATTTTGACCGTATCACCCTTTATCAAAACCTCCTGACAGGGAGAGTCGACTTGACATATCTTTGTGCTCGAATTCACTATCATTAGATTGTCTGTGGAAGGTAATCAATGATCCCCATGGTAGTGATCACTTACCAATTATTATCTCAATCACAAATACTTTTCAAAAAACAGACCAGTCAATCCATGTTCCTTATGACCTCTCGAGGCATTTCGATTGGCAACATTTTGCATCGGCGGTAGTCCTTGGTATTGATTCTACCGATTCTCTTCCACCATTAGAAGAGTATCGTTTCCTTTCCGAACTGATGTACAAAAGTCCATTAGAAGCTCAGAAACGACGTGTTCCAAGTGCATCCTTCAAAAGAAGACCCGCCACCCCTGGATGGGATGATGAATGCACTAAGTTGTATCTTGAGAAATCCGATGCGTTTAAAGATTATCGTAGAAATGAAACATGTGAGCTTTTTGATAAGTACCTCAAGCTTGAAAAAAAGCTTAAAAACTTACCCAAAGCAAAGAAACGCAATTACTGGCGTTCGTTTGTAGAGGGACCATCTAGAGAAACCTCGATGACAACGCTTTGGAGAAAGGCTCGTTATATGCGAAACCACTCATCTTCCAATGAGAGTGAAGAATATTCAATGCAGTGATACAACAGTAATTTTAATTAATGAAATGAACTAGGGTACGGGACGGGTTTTAAGCAGTTTAGTCAACCCCTAAGACATTTTATGACGCTGTATGTAATCTATAATTAGAACTGCCAAGATTTAGACAATAATCCCTCTGCTTACGTCTGGTCTATCGGAACATACCTTCAGCAACGAGCATTAGGCCAGAAAATTTCATAGCCATAGAATAAAGTTCCCTATTGCAGGGACTTCTTAAACGCATGCGGATTGCTTTCCGATTAAAAAAATGTTTTCTTCAGCTCCTCAATCTGTACATAAACTTACAATATTGTATGAGTGCGATTCTGTGCATGTGTGCGAAGGCGAAATGAAATAGGCCAGTTGACGATTTGCTGCAAACGTCAATTTCCTCAACCCGCTCCTTCGTTTTACCCAACCGCTCTCGAAAACAATCAACCAAAACATGTCGATTGCCACGACCACAAACTCGTCCCCTCGCAGGTTATGAGACAGACGTACACGACCATACTTTTGGTTTGTCATTGATCTTTAGATTGGCAATGTGTATTTCTTATTTCATTTACTCTCACGCAAACGCAATAGCCAAAGCGACTGTGACGACATACGGTTTGATTCGTTTAAAAACAAACAAATGCAAGAGACAGCAGGCTTGACGTTACATTACCGGTGTGCTATATCCATGGCTAACAAAGAAGAGAGGAAACATGGGCTCTCTCAAAAGCAACAGTGATGCCATAGCTGCCGCTCAACAGCGAAGCATTATTTATCGTTGGGTACTATTGGACAGCTCCGAAACATATTTTTTATTGCAAATGATAGTGCCCAGTCTAAATCCTTGCAAATCTATATTAACTATATGTCATCCAATATTAGTCTTTCTTGCTATAATACTCCTCGTGTACGCTTCACTTATCACAGTTCCATCACATTAAGATCTCTCCACGAAACAGGCTATTCAAGGAGTTCCGGATCAACTTCGACCTATTTTAATTTCCCATATTTATATTGAAAAGTACCAACATGTCAATTGCAATAGAAGATGGGTCAGGCATTGATGGATCCAATGGATTCGGTGTCTACTATGAATACTCATCTGCCTTCCGGAAACTTCAGGAACCTTGTTCCGTATATGTTACTGAGCTGGCAGCAATCCATTTCGCATTGGGGATAATTTCCAACGTGCCCATAAATCATTATTTATCTTCTCGGATAGTCTCAGTTCTATTGAGGCCCTCCGGTCGATGAAAACAGTGAGGCACTCATCTTACTTTCTTTCAAAAATAAGGGAGCAGATGTGTGCGTTGGTCGAAAGATCATTTAGGATTACCTCTGTATGGGTCCCCTCACATTGCTCAATTCCAGGCAATGAGAAGGCGGACTCTCTAGCAAAGGTGAGCGGACAAGAAGGCAAGATTTTTGAAAGAAGAATTTCACATGATGAATTTTTCCCATTAGTACGTCAGAGTTCTATTCAAAGTTGGCAAAACGATTGGACAAGTAATTCTCATGGGCGGTGGTTACATTCCATTATTCCAAATGTTTCGTCGAGATCGTGGTTCAAAGGTCTGGATGTAAGTCGCGGTTTCATTCATGTGATGTCAAGACTTATGTCCAACCACTACTCGCTAGACGCACATCTCTACAGAATTAACCTCGTCGATAGCAACATATGTAGGTGCGGAACCGGTTATGATGACATCGATCACGCAGTTTGGCATTGCCCGGGTAATGAGGCCTCCAGAGCACGACTATTGGATACCCTAGTGGCCCGAGGTAGACAACCCTCCGGCGAGGTAAGAGATGTTTTTGGAATGCATGATCTTCCCTACATGCAAGCGATTTACGAATTCCTTTGTTTGTCTGACCTCAATGTTTAATGTCATCACCCCCCTCCCCACCACGCTAGTAAATTCCCCACCATTGTGTCCCAGCTATACTTTCCTCTTATTTCCGTGCTACTTGTACCTGCCCAGCAAGCTATTGGTCAACCATCTGCGCCTAGCTCCTGAGATGGGCTGTAGGAACCGAGGACTTGATGAGCAGCAATTATTAACAATAAGTTACCTGCCTAGTCCCTTCCAAGCGATAATGTGACTCGAGATAAAGAGCGCGCCCAAGCCAGCAAAAACGAGTCCACCATCGCTGCTAGATAGTCGGTCCCACGTCAGGTACCCGCTATTGTTATCGCCGCCATCAATACACCGTAGTTCACCACCGCCTTCCCCGGTCGTCGGCTTAACGCCATTCACCGGCACGCCGCTTGCAAGCGATACAGCGAGTCAGCCGGAGAACCAGGCCGACCAGTGGTTCCCAACCGCCATCGTTTGGTGGCCCGAATCAGCTGTTAACCCGCAATCGAAGCAATCACCTGCATGTGCTTCCCGCCAGCTAAGCAACCACCTGCATGTGCTTCCCGCCATTGAAGTAACCATCTGCCTGTGACACCAGCCACCGCTTCTTCTGCCAGCACCGCCAGGATCGCGATCCGCCTGAGCCCAGATACGCCCAGACACGCAAGTACCCCTGCATGACGTCATGAATAAATTAAGAAAATTTTAATGAAAACTTGCCTCTGTAGCCATTTGTTCATAGAACATAGCCCTTATAATTAGCATTTCCACTTCTTTATCGGTTTTCCGCTCTTTTGGGTTCAAAAAGTAACCATTAAACTTCCTCTTTCGAATTTGCCTTGCTTTTATAATATTTGAGCATCTCTGATATTAAACATTGCTGTGTTATTTTCGTTTGTTGAACACTTGTGAAGCCGGTGGGTGGGTAGTTCATTTCAAGTCGCTCCCGCTCAGGGTGAGTGTCTCCCAACTTGTCATTGGGTGAGAGACAAGCCGATAAGCGACCCTAAGATTAACTTAAACCTTAGCTAGCAGGTAACAACGTCTATCGTTATCACCGCACACTATCGATTACCTCTCCTCTGCTGCTTGAATGCCTTATACACACTGTCGACGACAATCCGAATTGCATCCACCGTTGACCTTCCTTTCCGGAACCCGAATTGGTTTGATGACAAGCCATGCTCGCTCTCCGTGCACTTCATCAACCTGTTTAGGATGATCTTTTCCAAAAGCTTGCCAAGTATTTCCAATAAGTATATGGGTCGATACGATGCTGGATCCCCTGGCGTCTTTCCTGGTTTTGGCAGTAGCACCAGCTTCTGAATCTTCCCCCTGTCTGTAAATCTCCCCTCTTCTGGACAATTCTGCAACACACTCCTAAACATGTCGGAATACATCTGTAGCGCCGCTTTCAATGCCATGATGGGAATTCCATCCGGACCCGGGGCTTTGTTCACTTTCAGCCCTTTTGCCACTGACAAAAGCTCATCGTTGGAGACTCGTGTACCACCAGTTGCTGCTGCAACTTCATTGCCGTACGGTGTCCACGATCGTCTTAAGCTTGTCCGGGGATCCTTCAACCGGTGTCGCTTGACCCTTAAATTTTGCCATCACTACTCGGTAAGCGTTGACCCAGAGAAAAAAATATATTGCTTGCGAAGCTTAAAGCAAAAAAACGAAGAAAATAAGGGGTCAATGGTGAAAATCAGTTGAAGAATGAGGAAGTAATGTTGGTTTTTGGAAAAAGTGCAGAAATGCGGAAAAAAACAGTAATTCGAAAGAAATACGCCCATCTCTCTCTCTCACTCACACACACACGAACACACACACACATACACACACACACACACACACACACACACACACACACACACACACACACACACACACACACACACACACACACACACACACACACACACACACACACCCTTTTTTTTGTCATTCTTGAGCACTAGAAGCAAATTTCTTTAAAATAAGTTTATTAACTTAAAAATGATTCAAACATGAGCTTCGTCGTATATGCGTCGTTTTGGTTTCACTAACTAGAAACCAACAGTAGTCACCCAGCGTTGATTCGTCCCAAAAGCCTTGATATCGTCGTTCTATTTGCTTCATTTGTTAGTGGAATCGTTTACCGTGCTCATTACTTTCGTCGCCAAGATTCGGTGGGAAGAAATCCAAATGTGAGTGGAGGAAATGGATTTTCAATGACATGTTCACACCTATAGTCATGAAGAGCAGGCAGTTATGAACTATGTACATGAAACATGGGTAACTTGATAAGTTATTTTTAGATTTAATATGACCTATTTTCTTAAAGTTTTCCAGCAAATTCTCAATAACTTCAACATGATCCGCACTTTTAGTGTTTCCTAGAAAATTCGTAACAACCAGTCGAAATATGGCAACAACCTTAAGATCGAAGTAAATCTTCCAAGAGTGTTGTTTATAATTTATCAAATTCAGCAGCAGCGCCATTGATTCATACGATTCCTCCATGTTAACAGCATGAGCCAGCGGTATCGAGGGTTTCCTGTTTCCTGCAGTAAAACAGCCTTCAAACTCAGTTTACTGCTGTCGATAAACAAACGCCATTCACTTGGATTGTGATGCTCCCCAAACTCTTCGAACAAAACATTTACATCTCGGTAAAAACTAGCGTTATTTTGTTTGGAGAAGTATTTAGCGAATTGTTCATCGATTTCTGTAGTACAAAATTGTCACACCAGACTCTAATAAATTTCTTTCTTTTAAGCGTGATGCAAGCATTTCAGATTTCTGTTTCGACAATTCCAAATCACGTACCAAATCATTGAGTTCTGCTTGGGAAAATAATGATGGTTTTGTTTCAAATTCTGTGTCGCTTTGTTCTGCGTCCTCGTTAACCAGCTGAGCAGTATCTTCAAATGAAGACTCCCTTTTTCGTTTTGGGCAAATAGGGTACCGGTTTGAACTCCCCTTGCGCTGAACTGGCCGGCTTGACGTGCCGCAAGGGCTCAGTAGGGATTCTTCGGAAAGACCCGAAGCTAAGAGTCAGTTTCATTGTGGTTATATCACATTAATTACTTTTTCCTCTATATTTATCCTCCTACTTTTTTGAATAATTACCGTAGCAATATATGAGACTCAAATAGGGTAGGGAACGGCTTAATCAGGGGTCACTATTTTAATCAGTTGTTAGGAAATAGGTCTATAACTCCTACATTTGCCAAATTATTTCATTTTTAATGATACGATCATAAGCTTTATCTATTGGGCCAATGATTCGATGTTTGAATCAGGATTGATTACCAATTTATTACTGTTATTTTGAAGATTTAAAATACATCATCTAGAAACCATCAGTTTCTGACCTGCTGAAGAAGTTCGCTCAAATATTGCCTTTGTGTATTTTGCATTTGCATCGCGTGTACCGGAGAGCATGTCTTCATCAGCTCTCTCCCACAACTAGGCTAGTTGCCAGAATGTGATGTTGAACATTGAGTTAAATGTATTAACTATTTAGATAATCTGAAATCGCTATTTATTTCATGTTTCTTCCAGTCATTGGAGGTTGATCTATGCGTATGATTATATTGTCCATCATCTGGCACTATCATTTGCAATAAAAAATATGTTTCGGAGCTGTCCAATAGTACCCAACGATAAATAATGCTTCGCTGTTGATTTTGAGAGAGCCCATGTTTCCTCTCTTCTTTGTTAGCCATGGATATAGCACACCGGTAATGTAACGTCAAGCCTGCTGTCTCTTGCATTTGTTTGTTTTTAAACGAATCAAACCGTATGTCGTCACAGTCGCTTTGGCTATTGCGTTTGCGTGAGAGTAAATGAAATAAGAAATACACATTGCCAATCTAAAGATCAATGACAAACCAAAAGTTTGGTCGTGTACGTCTGTCTCATAACCTGCGAGGGGACGAGTTTGTGGTCGTGGCAATCGACATGTTTTGGTTGATTGTTTTCGAGAGCGGTTGGGTAAAACGAAGGAGCGGGTTGAGGAAATTGACGTTTGCAGCAAATCGTCAACTGGCCTATTTCATTTCGCCTTCGCACACATGCACAGAATCGCACTCATACAATATTGTAAGTTTATGTACAGATTGAGGAGCTGAAGAAAACATTTTTTTAATCGGAAAGCAATCCGCATGCGTTTAAGAAGTCCCTGCAATTGGGAACTTTATTCTATGGCTATGAAATTTTCTGAGCCTAATGCTCGTTGCTGAAGGTATGTTCCGATAGACCAGACGTAAGCAGAGGGATTATTGTCTAAATCTTGGCAGTTCTAATTATAGATTACATACAGCGTCATAAAATGTCTTAGGGGTTGACTAAACTGCTTAAAACCCGTCCCGTACCCTAGTTCATTTCATTAATTAAAATTACTGTTGTATCTTTGATATTCAGTATTATTGATTTTTGCGATGAATGGAGCAGCACATCGAAATTTTAGATATACTATATAATTTCAGATCATCCATGGAATTCCCAAGTATTGGATAATAATTTTAAATTATTTTATTCCCTCATGGTAATGATACATTGTTTCAACTTTCAGGTACATTATGGATATGCAAATCCGTCTACTATTTCAGCAGGACCACAATCTGCAGCCATGTAGAAATTACAAATAAAATTGTTACTATTATTTTATATTATTATAGACTGTTCCAGAAAGTATAAGCACACTTTCGAAATTACCAAAAAGTTATATTTTTTTTAGTTTTAATAATTTTATTTGGCAAATCATATTTGTATTGGTGTTTTATATGATATTTTACTCTCGTTTAATCAAAGTATTTAATCATAGCCAAGACTCCTAACTTTTCCTCGAACATGACCCATTAGCTTCTGCACAGTGGTACTTCCCACCATTTGACCACTTTTGCGCGTGTACTAACCCGAATCGCCCCAACCAATCCCTGGTTGCTTCCGTCATATGCCATCCACCGACGTACGCCTTCCGTTTAGGCATTTTTTCCATGACGAAGTGTTGAGAGCTCTAATAAAAATAGATGGATCGAAAGGAGCTGGAGTAGATGGTAAACCTCCTGCTCTACTAAAAAACTGCACTGATTCGTTAGTCTCACCATTGACGATACTTTTCAATCGCTCGTTGGATGACAAAACATTCCTCAGTGCTTGGAAAACTGCAAAAATGATTCCTATCCACAAATCAGGCACCCTTCGCAACGTCGAAAACTATCGCGGAACATCGATTCTTTGTTGTATTGGTAAGCTGTTCGAATCTTTGATCCACGAGATCTTACTGGGAGCAGCAAATCCGATATTATCGGATTACCAACATGGATTTGTTCCACATCGCTCGTCAACGACGAACTTACTATGCTATACAAACGTATTGTTTCGAGAGATTGAATGCCGGAATCAAATGGACTCGGTATACATCGATTTTTCAAAAGTGTTCGATAGCGTTCCGCATATATTTGCAGTGGAAAAAATAAGGCACATAGGTTTCCCTGATTGGATATCCGACTAGTTAAAGTCATACTTGACCGGTAGGAAAGCCTTTGTACAGGTGAACTCTGCACATTCCATAACATTCGACGTTCCATCTGGAGTTCCACAGGGTAGTGTGTTAGGACCATTGATCTTCGTCCTTTTCATCAACGACTTGTGCGAACTAATATCATCTGGGAAGCTGCTCTTTGCCGACGACCTCAAAATCTCCCGTGTCATCAAGTCGAATTTAGACTGTATTGCCTTGCAAGCAGACATCGATATCCTTTCACGATGGTGCAGTGAGAACGGAATGAACGTGAACATTAATAAATGCAAGGTGCTCACATTTAGTCGCAGTTATACGCCGATCAATCACCAGTACACCATCGGTGCTAATGCACTAGTCCGTGTACAGTCTATACGTGATTTGGGAGTAATCATAGATTGCTAGCTTCGTTTCAATGAACACATCGCAACTATAACTGCCAAAGCTTTTTCGATTTTGGGATTCATCCGTCGCAATGCATCTCAGTTTACCGAGGTGTATGCGCTTAAAGCTCTGTTCTGTGTTTTGGTACGCAGTATTCTAGAATACGCTGCTCCCATCTGGGCCCCATACCACACGTCTCAGTCGATTCGAATTGAGCGTGTGCAGAAATCCTTCATTCGGTTTGCTCTGCGACATTTACCATGGAACGATCCTGCCTTCCTTCCTGACTATCCGGAACGATGTAAACTAATCGTGTGTGTGTGTGTTTTTTTTTTTTTTTTTTTTTTTTTTAGACGGGATGGAAAATCTGCAACCAGACACCTGAAGAACTCAGGGTGTGGGGATGAGGGTGCCAACTCCTCGACCCACTAAAAACCCACCCGTGCCTTTAGCCCTGGTCCCTCCCCGGAACCACCTTTCGGTATTACTTCGGGGAGGGGGCTATTGTGCTTGTTAAGCACCCACTATGTCTAACTACTTAGGGCTTTAGTAGTTAGGTGGTCCCTGCGACCTGCCTTTGGTCGTTTCGCCATTTTTGTTGGGGATCAAGGAGATGTGGGGGGGGGAGCCGGCGCCAGGGGGGAGGTGTGAATGTAGTTCGCCTCCCCGCGGTGCACCTTGGAAACGTTAAGCTCCCCTTAACGGCTAAACGAACTACGGAGGGAGCGTCATACGACGCATTGGGGTGGATGCCAGTAAAACCCCAATTATGGCAACTGGCTGCGAAAAGATTCACGAGTGGTACCGTTGTATTCGGGCTGGCGCCTGTGTCGTCTCCCTCAGTACTGCCGGGTGACACCGAGTAGGAAATGGCGAGGTTTCCGCGGCACAGGTTGTCTCCGTCCCATTAAAACCCTGGCAGGCCTCCAGTACGTTCCATTCTCCACCGCCCGACCTCGCCAGTCGGGTGGGAGTAGGCTCAGATGACCTATACCTGTCTTGCGCTGATCCGGCTCTGAACACGGTTCCCCATGAAGGGCCGTGTCAACCCTCGCATGGCCTCCCTGCTTGCATAGATAACCATGGGATCACAATAGCGACTACTCCACGTGGGCTTGGATAGCGGCTGGAGGGGGACCCAACAACATGGAGGAAACGAAAAATACAAAAGAGAGAGCGAATCCGTTCGCTAAAGGCGGCCTAGCGAGGTCCCCACCGCGTAAAACGGTGGGATCGGGCGTGAGCGACACCTGCGGTAGTGCTACGGCATCGGAGGCAGGTGGCACCAAGCTAGGCGTGGCCATGGATGGGCCAGGACTCATCCGGGCCATGGATAGGATGCGGGAAACCCTTCCTAAGGTGATGGAGGTCTCGGAGCAGTTGGATGCGATCATCGACTTTACGTCGTCGCGCAACAACATTGCGAAAGACCTAAAATTGAGCCTTCTTAGGCTACGCATGACAGTGCAGGCTGCATGCAAGGAGAGGGAGGAGCTGGAGGCCAAACTGCTAGCCGAGCAAAGTGCCAAAGAGTTGGCACGGCTAGCGGCCACCGAAAGGGCGAGGGACATTGCCTCGAAGCAGACGCAGACGGAATCATCCGTCTCCGTCGGAGAGTCCACCCTATCCATGGGGGCGGGGACCTCCAAGCGGGCTAGGCAGTCCCCGGGCGAGACGGCACCCGGCGCTTCTAAGAAGCGCATCGTGTCGGAAGCCCCAAAGGGGAAACGAACCTATGCGAACGTGGCGGCGGGGTCAGAGGGTCCATCCTCGCGACCAGCTTCGGCTTCTCGCAAAGAGAGAGGCCCCGGCGCTAAGCCCAGCGCGAAAGGCGCGCCAACCAGCTCGCGTGTTGTCTCAAGCGCCGAAGGGGGCCCAAGCGGCAGGGCCCCAATGACAACAACAGCCATAACCAGCACGGAGGCAGATGCCAGTGCTAGGAGGGGGACAAGCGATGACCCCAGGCGGGGCAGGGAAGCCCCATGGAATAAAGTGAGGAAAAAAAGAAATAAAACCAAAAAAGAAAAAGATAAGCGACAGGTGGCCCGCAAGCGTAACCGCGGAGAGGCCCTCATCGTTAAGACCGAGGCGTCAAAGTACTCCGAGGTCTTGAAAGCGATGCGCGGGGACGCTAAACTGGCAGGCCTAGGCGCCGACGTGCGGAGTATACGCCGTACCCGCACCGGCGAAATGCTCCTGGAGCTTAAAAAAGCTACAACGCTTAAGGGCCCGGCGTATAGAGACCTGGCAAAACAGGCCTTAGGTGAGGGTGTGGAGGTGCGCGCCCTCGTCTCGCAGGTGACGATCCAGTGTAAAAACCTGGATGAGATCACCGAGGCAGACGAGATCTCCACTGCACTGAAGGAACAGTGCAAGGTCGAGGTTGCCGCCGCGGACATACGTCTGAGGAAGGGTCCACTTGGGACCCAGGTGGCAACCCTGAGGGTAGCGGCAGTCGACGCAGACGCGGCGTTGAAAGTGGCGAAGGTGAAGGTGGGATGGTCAATATGCCCACTAAGCCTGCACCAGCCGCCGAAGGCATGTTTCAGATGCCTAGAGAGCGGGCACATGTCCTGGGAATGCAAAGGCCCAGATAGGAGCAACATGTGCAGAAGGTGTGGCAGCACTAGCCACAAGGCGCGGGATTGCAAAGGTCCCCCCAAATGCTTGATGTGCGCCGGGAAACCGGACGATAAGCACGTCATGGGGGGGGCCAAGTGCCCGGCCGCTAAGGGTATACCAACGAGCCAACCGTAATGCAGGTAACCCAACTAAACCTGAACCATTGTGAGGCAGCCCAGCAACTGCTGTGTCAGACAGTTAGCGAGTCGGCATCGGATATCGCCATAATTTCCGACCCATACCGCATCCCACCCGGCAACGGGAACTGGTTTGCGGACAGGGCTAATATGGCGGCATTATGGACGACGGGTAAGTACCCGGTTCAGGAGGTTGTGTCCAACACAAACGAAGGCTTCGTGGTTGTAAAAGTGAATGGAGTGTTCTTCTGCAGCTGCTACGCACCGCCAAGGTGGTCGATCGAACAGTTTTCCAATATGCTTGATCGGATGACAACGGAGCTAACTGGCCTGAACCCGTTGGTAATAGCGGGGGACTTCAACGCTTGGGCGCTCGAGTGGGGGAGCCGCCTTACCAACCCTAGGGGCCAGATTCTTCTGGAGGCCTTGGCTAGGCTCAATGTAGACCTAGCCAACGTGGGTACCACGAGTACCTACCATAGAAATGGAGCGGAATCGATTATCGATATAACATTTAGCAGTCCTGGGCTAATTAGCAATTGGAGGGTGGATGATGGCTACACCCATAGCGACCACTTGGCGGTACGTTATTGTATCGTCCACAATACAAGGCAGCGTGCGGAAGGAGGAGCATCCACTCCATTCGCCCGCAGATGGAGGACGTCCTACTTTGATGTAGAGGTTTTTAAAGAGGCGCTTGAGAGGGAACGAAACTTACGCGAAACCCAGGAACCTTGCGGCGAAAGACTCGTTATGACACTTACACGAGCGTGCGATGCGACCATGCCGAGGGAAGTCAAACCGAGGAATGGAAGATCGCCGGTGTATTGGTGGACGGAGTCGATCGCCGACCTCCGAAGAACATGCCTCCACGCAAGACGGAGGGCGCAAAGAGCGCGGTCAGACGCCGATAGAATCGAGCGCAGAGGGGCGCTAGTCGCCGCGAAGGCCGCACTAAAGAGGGAGATAAAGGCCAGCAAGCGAGCCTGCTTCGAGGGTCTGTGTCAGAAGGCCAATACGAATCCGTGGGGTGACGCCTACCGGGTTGTAATGGCCAAAACCAGAGGATCGGCGGCTCCAACCGAGCGTTCATCAGAGCTGCTGCAGGTGATCGTTGGGGGACTCTTTCCGAGCCACGACCCAAGTCCATGGCCCCCCGCCGCCGTAGACGTGTCCCATGACCAGCGTTCCAGTATCCCAGACCTTAACGCTGTCATAGCGACGGAAGGGTGGACGGCTCAGCCGAACACCCGTGACCACGTGGGCACCGACAACGGCACAACGGGGGTCGGCGACGAGGCGACGGTGACGAATGATGAACTCATTGCGATAGCAAAGTCGCTAAAGGTGAACAAAGCGCCGGGACCGGATGGTATTCCGAACCTGGCCATCAAGACGGCTATCTTGCTGGATCCCGGAATGTTCAGGGTGGTGATGCAAAAGTGTCTGGACGAGGGCGTCTTCCCAGACGCCTGGAAAATTCAGACCCTTGTGTTGCTACCAAAGACAGGGAAGCCACCAGGAGATCCATCGGCATATAGACCAATATGTCTGTTGGATACAGCGGGTAAGGTGCTCGAGAGGGTAATCCTCAACAGACTGACAACATACACGGAGGGTATACGCGGTCTGTCAAGTAATCAGTTTGGCTTCCGTAAAGGGAAGTCGACGGTGGATGCCATCCTGTCCGTCACCAAGACGGCCGAGGTGGCAATCCAGCGCAAGAGGCGAGGAGTACGATACTGTGCGGTGGTCACCCTTGACGTGAGGAATGCGTTCAACAGCGCCAGTTGGGCGGCTATCGCCGACTCGCTCCAACGCCTTCAGGTTCCTGGGTACCTGTACAAGATTCTCGGAAGCTACTTCCAGAATCGCGTACTGGTATATAATACAGAGGCAGGCCAGAAACGTGTGCAGATCACCGCAGGCGTCCCGCAAGGTTCGATCCTGGGTCCGGTGTTATGGAACACGATGTACGACGAGGTACTGCGGCTTGAGTTCCCGAGCGGGGTAAAGATCGTCGGGTTCGCAGACGATATCACCCTGGAGATATGTGGTGAATCCATCGAGGAGGTCGAGTTAACGGCCTCACACTCCATTGGCATTGTGGAGAGATGGATGAGCTCCAGGCAATTGGAGCTAGCCCACCATAAGACCGAGGTCACGGTGGTGAACAATCGAAAATCGGAGCAACATGCGACGATTAGTGCAGGTAACTGCACAGTAGAATCGAAGAGGTTCTTGAGGTATCTTGGGGTTATGATCGACGACAAGCTGTCCTTTGTCAGTCACGTCGATTACGCTTGCAAGAAAGCCTCTATGGCTATATCGGCATTATCCCGCATGATGTCGAATAGCTCGGCGGTGCAAGGGAGTAAGCGTAAACTCCTGGCCAGTGTCGCCCTGTCCATACTTAGGTACGGCGGGCCGGCATGGATCACCGCCTTGAGTACCAAGAGCTACGCAAATAAGCTCGAGAGTACACACAGGCTTATGTGCCTAAGAGTGGTGAGTGCATACCGAACGGTATCACGCGACGCGGTCTGCGTCCTAGCGGGGATGATGCCAATAGGCATCGTCATAAAAGAGGACGTAGAGTGCTTCGAGCAACGTGGAACAAGAGGTATCCGAAAGACCACTAGAGCCGCATCCATGGTTAAGTGGCAGAGGGAATGGAACAACTCCACCAAAGGTCGGTGGACCCACCGACTAATCCCGGAACTAACCGGGTGGGTCGGTAGGCGACACGGTGAAGTGAACTTCCACTTAACGCAGATATTGTCTGGCCACGGCTGTTTTAGACAATACCTGCATAAATATGGGCATGCACAGTCCTCCGCATGCAGTGAGTGCGCGGGAGTCGAAGAAACTGCAGAACATGTGTTTTTCGCATGTCCTCGCTTCGACGGCGCGAGATCCGGCATGATGGCCGTATGCGGTCGCGACACGACTCCGGATAACTTGGTCCAGAGGATGTGTCAAGACCGGGACGTCTGGGACGCGGTATGCGTAGCAGCCTCCCAGATCGTCCTTGATCTCCAACAAAAATGGCGAAACGACCAAAGGCAGGTCGCAGGGACCACCTAACTACTAAAGCCCTAAGTAGTTAGACATAGTGGGTGCTTAACAAGCACAATAGCCCCCTCCCCGAAGTAATACCGAAAGGTGGTTCCGGGGAGGGACCAGGGCTAAAGGCACGGGTGGGTTTTTAGTGGGTCGAGGAGTTGGCACCCTCATCCCCACACCCTGAGTTCTTCAGGTGTCTGGTTGCAGATTTTCCATCCAGTCTAAAAAAAAAAAAAAAAAAAAAAAAAAACCTCGTCGTACTCGTGTTCCATAACACCGGACCCAGGATCGAACCTTGCGGGACGCCTGCGGTGATCTGCACACGTTTCTGGCCTGCCTCTGTATTATATACCAGTACGCGATTCTGGAAGTAGCTTCCGAGAATCTTGTACAGGTACCCAGGAACCTGAAGGCGTTGGAGCGAGTCGGCGATAGCCGCCCAACTGGCGCTATTGAACGCATTCCTCACGTCAAGGGTGACCACCGCACAGTATCGTACTCCTCGCCTCTTGCGCTGGATTGCCACCTCGGCCGTCTTGGTGACGGACAGGATGGCATCCACCGTCGACTTCCCTTTACGGAAGCCAAACTGATTACTTGACAGACCGCGTATACCCTCCGTGTATGTTGTCAGTCTGTTGAGGATTACCCTCTCGAGCACCTTACCCGCTGTATCCAACAGACATATTGGTCTATATGCCGATGGATCTCCTGGTGGCTTCCCTGTCTTTGGTAGCAACACAAGGGTCTGAATTTTCCAGGCGTCCGGGAAGACGCCCTCGTCCAGACACTTTTGCATCACCACCCTGAACATTTCGGGATCCAGCAAGATAGCCGTCTTGATGGCCAGGTTCGGAATACCATCCGGTCCCGGCGCTTTGTTCACCTTTAGCGACTTTGCTATCGCAATGAGTTCATCATTCGTCACCGTCGCCTCGTCGCCGACCCCCGTTGTGCCGTTGTCGGTGCCCACGTGGTCACGGGTGTTCGGCTGAGCCGTCCACCCTTCCGTCGCTATGACAGCGTTAAGGTCTGGGATACTGGAACGCTGGTCATGGGACACGTCTACGGCGGCGGGGGGCCATGGACTTGGGTCGTGGCTCGGAAAGAGTCCCCCAACGATCACCTGCAGCAGCTCTGGTGAACGCTCGGTTGGAGCCGCCGATCCTCTGGTTTTGGCCATTACAACCCGGTAGGCGTCACCCCACGGATTCGTATTGGCCTTCTGACACAGACCCTCGAAGCAGGCTCGCTTGCTGGCCTTTATCTCCCTCTTTAGTGCGGCCTTCGCGGCGACTAGCGCCCCTCTACGCTCGATTCTATCGGCGTCTGACCGCGCTCTTTGCACCCTCCGTCTTGCGTGGAGGCATGTTCTTCGGAGGTCGGCGATCGACTCCGTCCACCAATACACCGGCGATCTTCCATTCCTCGGTTTGACTTCCCTCGGCATGGTCGCATCGCACGCTCGTGTAAGTGTCATAACGAGTCTTTCGCCGCAAGGTTCCTGGGTTTCGCGTAAGTTTCGTTCCCTCTCAAGCGCCTCTTTAAAAACCTCTACATCAAAGTAGGACGTCCTCCATCTGCGGGCGAATGGAGTGGATGCTCCTCCTTCCGCACGCTGCCTTGTATTGTGGACGATACAATAACGTACCGCCAAGTGGTCGCTATGGGTGTAGCCATCATCCACCCTCCAATTGCTAATTAGCCCAGGACTGCTAAATGTTATATCGATAATCGATTCCGCTCCGTTTCTATGGTAGGTACTCTTGGTACCCACGTTGGCTAGGTCTACATTGAGCCTAGCCAAGGCCTCCAGAAGAATCTGGCCCCTAGGGTTGGTAAGGCGGCTCCCCCACTCGAGCGCCCAAGCGTTGAAGTCCCCCGCTATTACCAACGGGTTCAGGCCAGTTAGCTCCGTTGTCATCCGATCGAGCATATTGGAAAACTGTTCGATCGACCACCTTGGCGGTGCGTAGCAGCTGCAGAAGAACACTCCATTCACTTTTACAACCACGAAGCCTTCGTTTGTGTTGGACACAACCTCCTGAACCGGGTACTTGCCCGTCGTCCATAATGCCGCCATATTAGACCTGTCCGCAAACCAGTTCCCGTTGCCGGATGGGATGCGGTATGGGTCGGAAATTATGGCGATATCCGATGCCGACTCGCTAACTGTCTGACACAGCAGTTGCTGGGCTGCCTCACAATGGTTCAGGTTTAGTTGGGTTACCTGCATTACGGTTGGCTCGTTGGTATACCCTTAGCGGCCGGGCACTTGCCCCCCCCCCCCCATGACGTGCTTATCGTCCGGTTTCCCGGCGCACATCAAGCATTTGGGGGGACCTTTGCAATCCCGCGCCTTGTGGCTAGTGCTGCCACACCTTCTGCACATGTTGCTCCTATCTGGGCCTTTGCATTCCCAGGACATGTGCCCGCTCTCTAGGCATCTGAAACATGCCTTCGGCGGCTGGTGCAGGCTTAGTGGGCATATTGACCATCCCACCTTCACCTTCGCCACTTTCAACGCCGCGTCTGCGTCGACTGCCGCTACCCTCAGGGTTGCCACCTGGGTCCCGAGTGGACCCTTCCTCAGACGTATGTCTGCGGCGGCAACCTCGACCTTGCACTGTTCCTTCAGTGCAGTGGAGATCTCGTCTGCCTCGGTGATCTCATCCAGGTTTTTACACTGGATCGTCACCTGCGAGACGAGGGCGCGCACCTCCACACCCTCACCTAAGGCCTGTTTTGCCAGGTCTCTATACGCCGGGCCCTTAAGCGTTGTCGCTTTTTTAAGCTCCAGGAGCATTTCGCCGGTGCGGGTACGGCGTATACTCCGCACGTCGGCGCCTAGGCCTGCCAGTTTAGCGTCCCCGCGCATCGCTTTCAAGACCTCGGAGTACTTTGACGCCTCGGTCTTAACGATGAGGGCCTCTCCGCGGTTACGCTTGCGGGCCACCTGTCGCTTATCTTTTTCTTTTTTAGTTTTATTTCTCTTTTTCCTCACTTTATTCCATGGGGCTTCCCTGCCCCGCCTGGGGTCATCGCTTGTCCCCCTCCTAGCACTGGCATCTGCCTCCGTGCTGGTTATGGCTGTTGTTGTCGTTGGAGCCCTGCCGCTCGGGCCCCCTTCGGCGCTTGAGACAACACGCGAGCTGGTCGACGCGCCTTTCGCGCTGGGCTTAGCGCCGGGGCCTCTCTTTTTGGAGAAGAAGGTGGGGGGGCCCTTCCCCGCCGCCAGGTTCGCATAGGTTCGTTTCCCCTTTGGGGCTTCCGACACGATGCGCTTCTTAGAAGCGCCGGGTGCCGTCTCGCCCGGGGACTGCCTAGCCCGCTTGGAGGTCCCCGCCCCCATGGATAGGGTGGACTCTCCGACGGAGACGGATGATTCCGTCTGCGTCTGCTTCGAGGCAATGTCCCTCGCCCTTTCGGTGGCCGCTAGCCGTGCCAACTCTTTGGCACTTTGCTCGGCTAGCAGTTTGGCCTCCAGCTCCTCCCTCTCCTTGCATGCAGCCTGCACTGTCATGCGTAGCCTAAGAAGGCTCAACTTAAGGTCTTTCGCAATGTTGTTGCGCGACGACGTAAAGTCGATGATCGCATCCAACTGCTCCGAGACCTCCATCACCTTAGGAAGGGTTTCCCGCATCCTATCCATGGCCCGGATGAGTCCTGGCCCATCCATGGCCACGCCTAGCTTGGTGCCACCTGCCTCCGATGCCGTAGCACTACCGCAGGTGTCGCTCACGCCCGATCCCACCGTTTTACGCGGTGGGGACCTCACTAGGCCGTGTGTGTGTGTGTGTGTGTGTGTGTGTGTGTGTGTGTGTGTGTGTGTGTGTGTGTGTGTGTGTGTGTGTGTGTGTGTGTGTGTGTGTGTGTGTGTGTGTGTGTGTGTGTGTGTGTGAATAAAAGAGAAAGAAATAGAGAGAGAGGGGGGCGTATTTGTTTCGAATTTCTGTTTTTCCCGCATTTCTGCACTTTTTCCAAAAATCCGCATAACTTTCTCATGTGTTCATTTATTAAATTAATTTCCATTTCTCGAAAACTGTTCTATTTTACTTTGACGGCATTTTTTAATTCTGCATAAAATTTCAAATTAGAAATGATGATCAGCTTACCGAGTTCATAAATGCTGTAAACTAGTGTTATCTATCAAGTAAAATTAGTACAATAATAATAACAACAATAATGATAACAAGAGTAATGATTAAGTAATGGGCTGCATGAGTCAGGTTAGCTAAGATTTGTGTAATGTCTATTTGCGTAGAGAAAAAATTAAAAATACATTCAGAAATAAATGCAAAAGTGTAACGCAGTTTCAGTTGCAGCTTCTTGTAGTCAAGGCACTAGATACTTCTTAATCGTAAGAGGGTGAAGAAAGGATCAAAATGATCATTGGACAAATAAGACAATAATTAATAGTATATAATCTGTAATGTCAAAATAATAAGACAATACTAGCATAAATTACGAAACCTTCGTAATGATAAATGGAAGTGATAGTGATGCGACTGTTAGATCAATATGTAATGTCATAGAGAATAGTATATAAAATATAAAACATATGATATAATGATAATGATAATGAAAATAAAAATTACATGCGTATTTACATGTCTGCAGATTGTTGTCCAGCTGCAATACCCTGATAAAAAATAACCTTAACCGAACTATATCACAAATCCTCCAACCATTTCTTTAATGGTTTTGATGATACCCTAAATAGGTCGTTAAGAAATATAACCATACGAAATTTATTACCTTTATTACCTACATACCTTTCTTGTGGATTTTTTTATTGGCTTATCAGATACTTTTCAATCTGTACACTCAGCCAAATAATCTTAAGAACTTCATAAGGTTTAACTTATGAACGATGCTTTGTAATTTAATAAGCCTGACTAATGAATGGATTTTGTTTCACACGACGTTGTTCTTGTACGCCTTTAAGCTTCGTGTTTTCAAGTGTTGATATATACTAGTGGTCAAGTCACTGGACCCATATCCTCAACGTTCAAGGTTCGAATCCAGGTTGCTCCATATTTGTATTTTTTCAACATCATTATATTTCACAAGGTAAATAAATGAAATTCATAAAGATTTCTTGTGGCAAATAATCATAATGCAATATTATGAATATCGGAAGTTTATTTCGCAGGAAGGAGGAAATGTAGTCCAACCTAATTTACGAAGGGCATATAATAAAAATTGCTTTTGTACTGATTCTATTCTTCCTTCGTGCGTGATTGAAAAAGGAGACCATACAATGCTGCAATATTCCAGTATTGACCTCACATAGGCAACATAAAGTGTTTTAATTGTATAGGGGTCCTGAAAGTTATAGCAAAATCGCTTGATGGAGCCTAACATATTGTTTGCCCTGTGAATTATTGTGTTGTAATGGTCAATGAATGTTAATTTGGAATTTAAGATAATTCCTAAATCCCTAACTCTTTCACTTCTTTCTACATTCTGATTTCCTAATGCAATTGTAATGTTTGATGATGTTCTTTTTCTGCTAAATGATATTAAGTTGCAGTTTTTTACATTCAATTTCAATAGGCTTGTTTTACACCATGTGTAGAATAATTGTATTACATTCCGGAATATATTGATGTCTTCTTGATTCCTAACCTCCAGAAAGAGTTTCATGTCGTCGGCATAAGTTAGTCATTAATTTTTTTGAGATTGAAGGAAATGTCGTTTACGTACAGAATAAAAAGAAGAGGTCCTAAATGAGAACCTTGAGGGACACCTGAAGTGACTTGAATAGGATTTGATTTCTTTCCGTTAAGTTTTATTATTTATTTTTTGACGTAGGACTTACGTCTCTCTTTTCTATTCCTGTATATGGGCGCCGTTCTAAAATTTCTGAAATCGCAAGCGTTACGCGGGTTTGGAGACTTTGAACGATAATATCTCCTCTCTGGCCCACAGACATTTTACGATAAGTATTTCATTCGCAAGGTAGAACATCAACGCTGAATCCCTGTTGCAAACTTAATTCATAATGTTTGTTTAAACTAATTAAAATGTACTTAAAAGAAAAATGTCTAAACGCACAACGCTATTGGTCGAAAATGACATAATGTTTACGCCTCGCTCTGATTGGTTCATACTGCCCCGGCTACCGTGCCAGCGATTATCGAACATGTGGGGGCGACCGACCAATCATCAGTTCTCGCTGTGCATCCGCATGAGACAGACGTGTTCGGCGAGCACGTTGGTAGAAATCGTCGCCCGTGAAAACAAGATGACCCGACCAAGAAGAATCATCCACGTCACCTGCAGCTAGCCATCCGCAACGACGAGGAGCTGAACAAACTTTTCTCCGGTGTGACCATTTCACCGAGTGGTGTCCTGCAGCCCAAGAAGACTGAAGAAAATTTCAATCGCGAACCATATTATCAACTAAAATCCGTCCTTTTCAGGACGATCAAATCAAGTTGCCAACTAAAGAGTATGTTTGATAGAAATTTCTCTTGAGCTCATCGGAATTTTCATTACCACGCACCGGCTCAATATGGCGTTAAAAAGCCGCGTCTCAGAGAAAATGGCCAAATCAATCGCCCACATCATCTTCGTGGTCAAGTGGTTAGCGGTGTCGCCCGTCGTTCATTGCCATGAAGTGAGGGTTCGATTCCCGCTCTAGCCAGTGGAACTTTTTGCAACACAAAAACTTCCAAACTGGTCCACTTGGTGTTAGGTTAAGTTATTCGTTGTAATGCATTCTATGTTCAATGTTCAGTCTGTACAAATTCGAGCTGAAGACGGTGTAAATGTTAATTTGTATCGTAGTATTACGTGCTGCCAAACACCAAGGCCACCCTGCAGCCCAAGAAGACCGAGATGAAACTTTCAATGGCGAACCATGTTCCCTCCGTTAACAACTAAAACCCGGTCTTTTCAGGACGAACAAATAAATTTGCCAACAAAAGAGTATGTTTGATTGAAATTTCTCTTGAGCTCATTGAAATGTTAATTACCACGCACCGGCTCAACATGGCGTTGCTTGAAAAGCCACGTTCTGGAGAAAATGAGCAACATATTTTATTAGTATCCGTATATAAATCTCCATTTGCCATGTTAAAACTAGCAAGCACGTTGTACATTCAACAAACGAAATATTAACAGTTAATTTGAGCTTAACTGCAGCACGGCAGACCAATTATGTGTTTCACATATTCAGTGTAGGGGGTAGGTTAGCTTCATTGTAGTTCTTGTTGTACATAGGTTCATAGTGGATTAGGTGCAGATAATAGATTAGGTTAGTTGCAGGTAGTTTTAAAATGTGAGTTAAAATTTTTCTGGCCAATATTTACAAACTATTGTTTGTATTGTTACTATTGTTATGCAGCTTCAGAAGCAAGTGTGTCTAAATCTCAACTCTCTTGGGATAGGGTTCTGAGGCCCTGATAACGGCCGTTTTTCTGTTGCCTCAGTAGAAAAGATGCGAATTTAACCTCCGAATCCCCTGTCGCTCGAATGAAAACTAATGATTTTATTTCCACGCTGCTGTCTGGCGTAACAACTGAGGCCCGTCCCCTTTTGTAAAATTTGATTTGCATTGCCTTCGTTGAGAACCCCCTTCTTGCCATGTTATGATATATGCCATTATATAAAACAGGCCTGGCATTCCCGTTAAAACAATAAAGAAAAAGAATAGTAATCATTCGTTATTGGATCATCGACACGTGCAGACGTGTGTATCCCGCTCTCGTGATAAAAAAGCGCTTTTCCGAGATGTTCCGAGTTTTTGGCCCTGATGCTGGAAATCGAGTAGACGCTGATGTGGCGCCTGACGTGGCTGGCACGTCCGCTACTAAAACCTGTCCTTTTCAGGACGACCAAATCAATTTACCGATTAAAGAGTATGTTTGATTGAAATTTCTCTTGAGCTCATCGAAATGTTCATTACCACGCACCGGCTCAACATGGCGTTGCTTAAACTGCCGCGTCCCGGAGAAAATGGCCAAATCAATCGCCCACATCATCTTCGTGGTCAAGTGGTTAGCGGCGTCGCCCGTCGTTCAAGCGGTTGTTGTCATGAAGTTGAGGGTTCGATTCCCGCTCCAGCCAGTGGAACTTTTTGCAAAACGAAAATGTCCAAACTGGTCTACTTGGTGTTAGGTTAAGTTCTTCGTAATTCGCTCTACACCCAAACTAAAAAAGTAAGATTGTTATACAATTTCGCTTGATCGTAAGTTGGATGAAAAATCTAACATTAGTTGTGGGCAAAACAGCAACAGCAATTCGCAATGAAAAATTGAACGCGTGCGTGAGATTGTCCGCAGTGATATTTAGTTGATGAGTGTTCGAAAGTCAGATGGCTCACAAAAATGAAATGTGCACACCAAGATCGAGATGCAGACCAGGACCGCTAGCGCGGCGGCTCTTGAAGGCAACCAATTAGCCACTTTGACAAGGTAAGAATGTGGGAATAAAAACCCAACAGTTAGTTCACTTGGCGAGGAATTCAGGGTGCAGCAATGAAGCAAATGGACATATTTTCCACCAAGCTATGTGCAACCTGTCGCTAACAAACTTGCATGGCATGGCATTGTTTATTTCATAAAACGCTTTGTCGATGATCAGTGAGAACAAACATAGAACACTTGACGGCGGCAATACAACAGTGGCCAATAGCGTTGCGGCATTTTGTGATATCGACTCATCCATATTGTATATTGTTGGTGTATGTTGGTGATGATTGAATATGGAGCCTACAGCTATAAAATTGTTTCGAGCTATTTTTGCTTGCCAGTCGCTTGCACACATTTGCATGGCTTCATTTGTACCATAAAACGCTTTGTGAATCAAAATGGGCGAAATTGCCTTTTCTGAATCATGCGGATTTCTCAAGATATCATAGTATAAACTGCAATTGCATTTTTTACCACCTTTTCAACTTTTGGGTATATGTGCAATCTTCAGTCTGTACAATCTCGAGTTAGAAACGATGTAAATGCCTATTTTTATCGTAGTATCACGTGCCGCCAAACACTCAGGCTGTCCTGCACCCCAAGAAAACTGATATTTCATGATTTCAAACGCGAACCATGTTCCCTCGGTAAACACAGGATCCATTTCACACTTACAAGCACGTTGGACATTTTAGTTCCAACATTTGATTAGGAAGAATCTGCTTTTGTAAACAAACACTTTGTCTGCTAATTTATCGGAAGTTGTATACAATTCCTTCAAATTGAATATATCAGCGGATAGAAATAAAGCTCTTCTTCCTTAAAGAGTGCTTAATTTGTATTTGTGATCTTTTGTTCAAGAGGAAATTACTATGAAAGCCAATCTAATGTTGGCGATGATTTAACAAACAAAATATCATTAACAGTCAATTCGAGGCGAACTGCAGTTTCTATAAATTTTCGTGAAGAACCAATAGCGGAAGAAGAACCGGAGCCTCGCACACTAACAGCACAGGGTTTCATGGTTCTATAGACTGAATAAAATATAGTAGAAATTCATGAATTCGATGACATCAATTTCTTCACATCAACAAGCAGTCCTACGTCAACTTTTCAGTTATGTCACTGACATAACTCATCCTTTCGTTTTTTGAGAATGAAGGGAATGTCGTTTACGTACAGAATAAAAAGTAGAGAACCTTGAGCGTCACCTGAAGGGACTTGAATAGGATTCGATCTCTTTTCGTTACGTTTTATTATTTGTTGGCGGTTCGTTAAGTATGATTCAAACCATTTCAGAGGTCCTGCCTCAATTCCCATTTTGACGTAAGACTACGTCTGTGTTTTCAATACTGGGGTACACGTTCGAATTGCGAAAATTTGGGCGTCAGGAAAAATAAATATAATATCTATATTTGTACACATTTATATATATGTATATATATATATATATATATATATATATATATATATATATATATATATATATATATATATATATATATATATATATATATATATATATATATATATATATATATATATATATATATATATATATATATATATATATATATATATATATATATATATATATATATATTTATATGTATATAATATATATATTTATATATATATATATATATATATATATATATATATATATATATAAAAATATATATATATATATATATATATATATATCATTTGTAAAAAATTTTACCGTTATAACTAAGTCGTTCCACGATTCATTTCCAAAATGTTTGCACCAATCGTTTTGGACATTTTCTACGCTTCGATTTCAATACATAAAACTATTGATTTTTAACATGCAACTATTGAAATTAACGCAAATATAAGGTGATGTCTTATAATGCCGATTTCCTATCACAGACTTCAAATTTAAGTACGGAACGTCTCACATGCAGCAGTGCACGATATAAAAGGGGGACACCTTCAAATTTTCTTCATTCGGCAATGGGTCAGTACTGCTCTGGCAGCTGGCGGTTGCAAGTACCCTGCAGGAGGGTACGCGGGCGAGCAACCAGCCAGAATGATGGCTCAGCGGCTGTCACTAGCGAGTGGCTGGCTGGACAGCCATTTTTAATGCAGTCATGTGCTATGAGAAGCTTGTGGCAAATTTATCAAATTTGGAGGGAAACATCCCGCATAACGAAAAACAATTTGCTATATAGTCAAAACTATATTTTGAATGTAAGATATGTTATCACATTTTATGTAATTGTTATCAAATAGTTTAATCTCATTTTCACCATACAACCTCTACATTAACACATATTGTTAATGTATGCTATACTAGCTGAACCCGGTGCGTGCGCTGCTACGCTTGCAACTAAATGAAGGAAAATTTAATATAACTGTCACGTTAATGGTTTTTTTTTTTTTGGAATGCGTTTTTTTTCTTGAATAAGCAGGGGTTCAAACTTCTATCAAAACATGCTTCTTACCCGAGAAATACACGTTTTGTGTTTAAGTAACCTGGATAATTCTCATTTTTGGTAGAAATTTGTGTTTCATGTGTATGGGAGCCCTCCCTTCCAGAGGGGGTGGTTTCTCAAACCACCATACAATCATTGCCTTCAAAACCCCCCACATGCCAAATTTGGTTCCATTTGCTTGATTAGTTCTCGAACCATCACACTGGGCTCTTCGATTATAATAAAAATTTGAGTTTCATTTGTTTACCCCCCCCCCCTTCCAGAAAGGGGAGGGGTCTTGAACCACCATAGAAACATTCTTGCCTTCAAAACCCCCCACATGCCAAATTTGATCCGATTTGCTTGATTAGTTCTCGAGTTATGGAGAAATTTCTGTCTCATTTGTATGAGAGCCCCCCCTTCCTGAGAGAGTAGGGCTCTCAAACAATCATAAGAACCTTCGCCAGCCCCAAAAACCCCTTCATATAAATTTTCACGTCGGTCGGTTCAGAACTTTCCGAGTCTATTAGGGTCTGATAGACAGACAAACAGAAATTCATTTTTATGCATATAGAAATCTAGCCTCCAAAAACCCCCATATGCTAAAAGTGGTTTCATTTACTTGATTAGTTCTTGAGGTATGCAGAAATTTTCCTTTTATTTGTATGGGAGCCCCCCCCCCTTCAAAATGGGGAGGGGTATTGAACTGCCATAGAAACGTTTCTTGCCTCCAAAAACCTCAACATGCCAAATTTGGTTTCATTAACTTGATAAGTTCTCGAGTTATTCAGAAATTTTTGTTTCATTTGTATATGAGCCCTCCTTTCAAAGAAGGGAGGGGCTTGAGTCAACTTAGAAACATTTCTTGCCTTCAAAAACCTCCACCTGCCAAATGTGGTTCTATTTGCTTGATTAGTTCTCGGGTTATTCAGAAATTTGTGTTGCATTTGTATGAAAACCCCCCTCCCTCCCCATTCCAGATGGCGGAGGAGTCACAAACTTCCATAGAAACATTTCTCTCCTCCAAAAACCTCCACATGCCATATTTGGTCCCATATGCTTGAATAGTTCTCGAGTTATGCACAAATTTGTGTTTCATTTGTATGAGAGCCCCCCTCTTACCGAGGGTGGAGGGGTCTCGAGTTACCTTAGAAACATTTCTTGCCTTCAAAATCCTCTACCAGCCAAATTTGGTTCCATTTACTTGATTCTTTCTAGAGTTATGCAGAAACTTGTGTTTAATTTGTATGAGAGCCCCGCCTCCCCCCCTACCAGAGAGAGAGGAGGGGTCTTGAACTACCGTAGAACAATTTATTGCCTTTGAAATCCCCGCAAGCCAAATTTGTTTCCATTTGCTTTATTAGATCTAGAGTTATGAAAAAATTTCAGTTTCATTTGTATGACAGCACCCCTTTTAGGAGTGGGGAGGGGTCTCAAACCACCATAGAAAAAATTTTCACCACCAGAAATCCCCACATGCCAAATTTGGTTCCATTTGCTTGATTAGTTCTTGAAATATACAGAAACATCTGTTTCATTTGTATGGGAGCCTCCCTTTCTAGAAAAGGGAGGGGTCTCAAACTACCATAGCAACATTTCTTGCCTCCAAAAACTTCAGCATGCTAAATTTGGGTTCCTTTGCTTGATTAGTTCTTGAGTTATGGAGAAATATGTGTTTCATGTGTATGGGAGCCCCCTCTTTCAGAAGAGGGAGGGGTCTCTTACTATCTTAAGAACCTTCCCCGGTCCCAAAAACCCCTGCATACAAAATTTCACGCTGATCGGTTCAGTAGTCTCCGAGCCTATTAGGGTCAGACAGACAGACAGACAGACAGACAGAAATCCATTTTTATATATATAGATTGTCATTGAAAGGTTCTTTATTGTCTGCACTTGGACTGGATTATATACCAACTCTTTGGCATATAGTACAGTAAAAATTTTGTTCGTGAAAATTGCCATTTTTTTATGGTAACCTAACTTAACCGCCTATTCAGCATATTGTTATTTGGCCTTTTACCATATGACATATTGTTAAAACTACATAGGAGATTGTTAGTTTATAGTTGTCAACTATAAGGGTAAATATCGTAATAATAACGGAAACGGTCGTCATCAATAAAGGAAATGGTCCAGGAATGGTTTGTGATTATGCGGGATGTATGGAGGGAAACATGTATGATTCATATCACGATATGATGTACATGTCTATGTAGAAATATATATGTAGATGATTTCGAAATATATGTAGAGATAAGAAAAAATGTAGAGATAAGAGAAAGGCATATATATATATATATATATATATATATATATATATATATATATATATATATATATATATATATATATATATATATATATATATATATATATATATATAAAAAATATATATATATATATATATATATATATATAAATATAAATATATATATATATATATATATATATATATATATATATATATATATATTATTATATAATATTATATATATATATATATATATATATATATATATATATATATATATATATATATATATATATATATATATATATATATATATATATATATATATATATATATATATATATATATATATATATATATATATATATATATATATATATATATATATATATATATATATATATATATATATATATATATATATATATATATATATATATATATATATATATATATATATATATATATATATATATATATATATATATATATATATATATATATATATATATATATATATATATATATATATATATATATATATATATATATATATATATATATATATATATACATATATATAAATGTGTACAAATATAGATATTATATTTATTTTTCGTGACGCCCAAATTTTCGCAATTCGAACGTGTACCCCAGTATTGAAAACACAGACGTAGTCCTACGTCAAAATGGGAATTGAGGCAGGACCTCTGAAATGGTTTGAATCATACTTAACGAATCGCCAACAAATAATAAAACGTAACGAAAAGAGATCGAATCCTATTCAAGTCCCTTCAGGTGACGCTCAAGGTTCTCTACTTTTTATTCTGTACGTAAACGACATTCCCTTCATTCTCAAAAAAAATAATGTAATAACTTATGCCGACGACATGAAGCTCTTTCTGGAGATTAGGAATAGAGAAGACATCAATATATTCCGGAATGAAATACAATGATTCTAAAAAAAGCCTATTGGAATTTAATGTAAAAAATTTCAACTTAATATCATTTAGCAGAAAAAGAACATCATCAAACATTACAATTGCATTAGGAAATCAGAATGTAGGAAGAAGTGAAAGAGTTAGGGATTTAGGAATTATCTTCTAAGATAATCAATTCCAAATTAACATTCATTGACCATTACAACACAATAATTCACAGGGCAAACAATATGTTAGGCTTCATCAAGCGATTTTGCTATAACCCCTATACAATTAAAACACTTTATATTGCCTATGTGAGGTCAATACTGGGATATTGCAGCATTGTATGGTCTCCTTTTTCAATCACGCACGAAGGAATATATATATATATATATATATATATATATATATATATATATATATATATATATATATATATATATATATATATATATATATATATATATATATATATATATATATATATATATATATATATATATATATATATATATATATATATATATATATATATATATATATATATATATATATATATATATATATATATATATATATATATATATATATATATATATATATATATATATATATATATATATATATATATATATATATATATATATATATATATATACAGTTACTCACAAAATTGATCGTACACACGAATAAGTTACACTTTTTCCCATTTTTCTGTTCATAAAATAAAGTTCAAAGGATCAAAACATATGTAGTTTCATGGTTATGTATTTCATCAATCATATTAGTAAACATTGCATCAAAATTTCAGGATTCTTCTCATTTGCTTATCAATAACAACAAAAAAAGTCGCATTTCAAATTCACAAAATTGACCGTACAAATAACATTTTCTCTGATTAAAAGCGAATAACATCACAAAATGGATTAGAATTCCACATTTAGTACTTTGTGTGGCCTCCCTTAGCGTCGATAACGGCTTGCAAGCGATGGGGCATTGAATCCACTAGTTTCTTGGTACAAGAAGCTGGGATTTTTTCCCATGTTTCTTTTATTTTCTTTTTTAATTCATTTTTGTTTGATGTGTTGGTGTCCTTCAATCGTCGCTTGATCTCATCCCATAGATTTTCAATGGGATTCATATCTGGTGACTGTGGTGGCGTCTTCAACTGCTTAGGAACATTGTATAACAGCCATTCCCGAACAACATGGGCGGTGTGTTTCGGATCATTGTCCTGTTGGAACCAATATCCGGACGACAATCCTAATTTTTGTGCACTTTGATTTAGGTTACGTTTGAGAATATCCATGTACAACATTTTGTCCATAATCCGATCGATAAACTCCAAATTTCCAGTGCCCGAAGCAGCCATGCAACCCCACAACAGAACACTGCCACCACCATGTTTCACTGTCGGTTTTAAATTTTTAAATTTGAACTCTGTATTCGGCTCTCGCCAAACAATTTGCCGACCGTCAGATCCAAAACAATTAATCTTCGTCTCATCAGTGAAAATAACTTGGTTCCAAAACTCCGGCGGTTTATTTACGTAAGCTTTGGCGAACTCAAGTCTTTTATTCTGGTTCACCGCTGAGATGAATGGCTTCCTACGGGCAACACGACCGTGTAGGTTGGATTTCCGGAGAACACGGCGAACAGTTTCAGTTGAAACTGATCGGTTGATGTCTTTCGACACTTCCGCCGTCAATTTCGGTACACTTACTTTCGGGTTGTTACGTACTTTGCGGACTATGAGTCGTTCATCACTCTCTGATAGGATCCGCTTTCTTCCCCGTCCAGGTTTATCCTTTAAGGTTCCCTCGTATTTCCAGTTGTCGATGATATGCTGTACGGTGGAATGGGATCGTCCGACGATTTCTCCTATTGCACGTAAGGATTTGCCTTTACAGCGCAACGAGATAATCAATTTCCTTATTGAAAGGTCAGTTTGCTTTCTTTTTCCTTCCATTTCACGGTTTTCTCAAACTATTTTAATGTAACAACGCGTAAACCGAAGTAAGAACGAACTGTTGTTATTGTTTACTTTAGCACTGACAGCTAACACGCATAATGGGTTCACAGTAAATCGTGCCAAAATTGGTGTACGATCAATTTTGTGACATTAAATTAAGCACATTTTTCGCTGTTAGGTGATTATTTCTAACAAACAAATACTTTTCATTAAAATTTTTGATTAACTATGTTGCAAAATAGTTTTCATAACAAAAACACTTAACCAAAACAAAAAAGATTGTTAGCAACACTTTGAGACCACTATAAAATGTAATATCACCTGCGTGTACGATCAATTTTGTGACTAACTGTATATATAAATGTGTACAAATATAGATATTATATTTATTTTTGGTGAGGCCCAAATTTTGGCAATTGGAAGGGGGCCCCAGTGTTGAAAAAAAAAAGGTAGTCCTTCGGCGAAAAAGGAAATGGGGGGGGGGCTCTTGAATAGGTTTTATCTTAATTAAAAAAAAACCAAAAAAAAATAAAAAGAAAAGAAAAAAAAACGAATTCTTATTTAAGTCCTTGGGGGGGGCGCTTGCTGTTCTCTTTTTTTTTTTTTGTAGGTAAAAAACATTCTCTTTTAAAAAATAATGTAATAACTTATGCCGACGACATGAAGCTCTTTCTGGAGATTAGGAATAGAGAAGACATCAATATATTCCGGAATGAAATACAATGATTCTAAAAAAAGCCTATTGGAATTTAATGTAAAAAATTTCAACTTAATATCATTTAGCAGAAAAAGAACATCATCAAACATTACAATTGCATTAGGAAATCAGAATGTAGGAAGAAGTGAAAGAGTTAGGGATTTAGGAATTATCTTCTAAGATAATCAATTCCAAATTAACATTCATTGACCATTACAACACAATAATTCACAGGGCAAACAATATGTTAGGCTTCATCAAGCGATTTTGCTATAACCCCTATACAATTAAAACACTTTATATTGCCTATGTGAGGTCAATACTGGGATATTGCAGCATTGTATGGTCTCCTTTTTCAATCACGCACGAAGGAAGAACAGAATCAGTACAAAAGAAATTTTAATTATATGCTCTTCGTAAACTATAGTAAACCTATAGGTTGGACTTCATTTCCTCTTCCATCATATGAAGCACGCTGCATGCTTATAAACATCCAGACATTAAAAGAGCGCCGTGAATATGCAATGGTTTCATTTGTAAACGATATTGTTTCGCAGCGCATTGACTCAGCAGTACTTTTGTCAAAATTAAATTTCTCCTTTTGTTTATTATGTATATTAATGACATGCGACGTGTTTTACGATTTTGTGACATTGATCTGTTTGCAGATGACACAGTGTTATTCATTGCAGCTAAAGATTTAAATGAACCGTTTCCCATTTTAACGAAGATTTGCGTTTTATAAGCAGATGGTTGAAATGTAAGCAATTGAAATTGAATAAATATAAGCAAAACTAAATTTATGGTAATTTCACAGAATCGAGTAAATGAGGATGTCTCAGTTACGATTGATGATGAGGCAATTGATCGCGTTCGGGAGATTAAATATCTTGGCGTGATTATTGATGACAAGCTAAAGTTCAACGCTCACATTGACAATGTCATCAAGAAAATTGCCAAGAAGTATGGAATTCTATGCCGATTGAAAAACGATTTAACTAGGGTAGGGAACGACTTAATCAGGGTCTGCTTGCCAATTGTATCATTCTGAGCGCTTGGCCTGGGGTTGTAGCGCAAACTTTGAGGAAGTTCTATCACCACCGGTTGAACTAATGCTGCTAATGTTTATAAAGGACACCGAATTGCTTGATAAAATCTGATCTACCCGGGATAAGGGACGAATGACCAATTGGTTAAAGTCCCTCCCAAAACAAAACAACAACACAACAACAGGGTCTGCTGTTTTCAGCAGATGGGATTAGATGTACTCAAAATAATTAATAACATTTATTTCGTATACAGTTTTTGGTCCGAACATAATCTATGGACTTCAAACTATCGATTTAAATTTTCGATTTCGAGCCAGAAATTGTAGAGTTTTAAAGGTTGCAATAATGTTAGCCTGCTATTGATCAGAAGATAGTTAATTGATAATTAAATTGTTATCAGGAGTTTTGTTACTCTGTAAGTATTTATTGCTGCAAATAATCAAGTTTCTGACTAAACTGATTAAAACCGGTTCCGTACCTTACTTGCAGTAAAATACAGCTATACAAATCAATCATCTCTCCTCATTTGGACTTTAACCCTTCCATTTTATTTTTGGCCAATCAAACACAAATACTGAGGCTACAGCGTTTGCAGAATAAAATAATGCGTTTGTTTTTTAAGATGCAACAGATTCACTTCCTCGACTATTATGCTAGACGTGTTGCAATGGTTATCGGTGAAGCAGAGAATTATATATTTCATTTTTAAAGTAGTTAATGGTTTGCTGCCTCGATATTTGTGTGATTGAATTGAAAGAGGAAGTGATATTCATAGGTATAATACTAGAAACGCGGATGAAATAAGAACACCGAATTTCTTGACATGTGCTTCACAAAGCTCATTATATTTTAAAGGAATAAATGTTTTCAATTCGATGCCGAGACACATTAAACGTGCGCCAACGTTTTCAGAATTTAAGAGACTATGTATTTCACACGTTAAAGCTGTATGCTAAACAGTAAGCCAATTTTTTTTTATCATTTATGACGATTGTAACTGACGATGTTTTACTGTTATAAAACGGATTACTTTGTATGGACTATTTCTTGTCCGGTTATGTTCCTTTTTTTTTGTTTTTTAAATGAAGATAGTATTTTGACGAAGTTCTTTACAAACGGATTACAATGAGTTGGATATTTTCTTTTTTCATACTTTTTTTTCTCACTTTTATCAACACTACAAACTATTTTGTTCGTCTCGGTGATGATGATGGAAATTTGTTTCATGTTATTGAAGTTTAAAAAAAAGATAAAGAAAGTAGTCTACAAAAGTTCGAGCCTCGCGCGCGATATACAGGTATAAAGGACTTCTTTTTGAATTTATGAAAAAAAAATTGGCCTCTTATGCTTGAGAAGATACCATGAAATAGTAGTGGGTTGTCTGGCTGATTGTCGGGGAATTCCTTGCCAACTCTGTTGTGGTTGAAAGTAAAAGTTTGACTAGGGCCGGTCCAGGATTTTTTCGGCTTGGAAATTTCCTTGGTCAGCCCAAAACTAAGCTGGCGGCTCCATTAGTGTTGGAACTGCATTGGCTCTGTAGCGGGCAGGATCGGATATTGGCTTGTCTCTTGATAATGTCCTTATACGGGATTCTGTGATTTGAATTGTAATAGGATTTCCTGATCGCTGGGAATACTTGCGAACATTTGTGGTTGACATCAATAGCTTTTCACAATTATATCGCTGTAAAGCAAATGAACAGTTTTTGAAGAAGTTTACATCTGTAGATGAAATCAGTTCGTTTTTTTGCATAACTGGTTGAATTGCTTTTAAATAAATTATCTAATGGATAAATCATCTAGCTCCAACCTTTGTAGGGGTAAGTGGCGGGACTATCATCATCATCATCATCATGCGCCTACTCGACAACTAAGAAATCGAAATTTATTTTCCATAAACTATCATCGCTTAAATTATGCAAAATTTGGGCCACTAAATCGAATGATGGCCTCTCACAATCAATACAGCGAAACCATTGACTTTACAAGGTCTAGGCATAAACTTAAACAATATTTTAACACCATTCGGAATCACAACTCCTAGGAAGAAATAATAGAAAAGCAGACACTACTTAGTTTGTATTTCTTTTCCCATAATTCTAAGCCAAATACTGTAACTGTATATGTACTAGTCTACGTTCGGTTGACGAAATAAATAAATAAATAAAACTTTGTGAAAGTTGCATAGCGGAAAAACAGAGCAGAAATAAATTCATTAGTATGGAGCTACAGATCAAGCAGGCCGCCTCAAATAGTTCATTCTGACATATGTGGTGCAATGGAAGAAGCAACGTACGATGGATATGACCCAACAAACATCGGTGTTGAATTACAGCTTGTTCAAGCAAATTTGGAGAAGCTATTCAGCTGTTTCTTCTAGAATAGTTGAATAGCTTCTCCAAATTTGTTTGAACAAGCTCTAATTCAACACCGATGTTTGTTGGGAAATATTTCATATTGATGGCTACACTCATTTTCTCAAAGTTTATTTAATTTAAAAGTAGTTTGATTTGTTTTTTAACGATTTAAGGATTTCAAAGTTATGGCGGAGACACACTTTGGTCAAAAGTTGTCTTCGTACCAGCTGGGCACTTGCACACACTACTTTACTGTCTTTTCCGAAACTTGTTCGGACGTGTTCAAACTTCTTCGCTCACGACACTCGCACGGACTGTACTTTCAAAACGCGAAGTAGTTTGATCGGACACGATCGGACAGAATTTCAGTTTTTCACCAGGGCGACTTAACTCCAAATGGGACTGTAAAGCACCGATGCTGCTATCCGGCTCGAAGGACCAAACAATGTGCGGTGCACAACGTAACAATCACGGAACGGAGTAGGAATCCTCTTGGGAATCAATCAGCTTCGACAGGGACCTGCGATAAGTTGTCCGTGTGGGGTCGAACCACTGTCCACAGTAGATTACCACGGGAGGGGTCTAATTGTGGATCGGAACGATGGGACCAACGTCTATCGCCTCGCAACGGATGGGTGGACTGCTCGGTAGCAGGTTCAGCAACAGCAGCAGTCGGGTGCCCCAGCTCCGTAGTGGAAAATCGATTGGATGCTCCTTGGTGGAAAAAAATTAAATCCGAATACTTCTTTTCAATGTATATTTCTCTATGATCTTACTTCCTACACGTTTACAAATTGATGCTCAATGCTTCTTCTTCTTCTTGATTGATTTTTACGGGACTTTAACCCTAGGGGTCATTCGTCCCGAAAACGGTGGATTGAATTTGGTCGTACAACTCGGTTGCTTTCAGAAAGTCCAAAAGCCGTCGTTCACAAGGTAGTGATAAAACTTCTTCCAAGGCTAAGTTAATTTTATGAATCAACCGTTCGGAATCATAGGCTATACAATCGGTTAGAATATGAGGAATGGAGAGGGGTACGTTGAAAGTGGTGCAGTTGGGACGTTCTTCTTTAGTGATAACATAGCAGTGTGTAAGACGGGTATAGGGTATAGCGGGTAATTCGGAGTCTGGAGAGGGCACGACGGTCTTTGGGGTTCTCGTTATCGGGCCAGCGAACTGTGGATCTATTTAATCTTCCAAGCGCAATATGTCTACTGTTAACCATTCCAACTCCCAGGTTTCCCTTACTTTGTCCTTAGCCCATCTGACTGCATCCCCGGACGGGACAGCAACAGAGTCAATTGGCATTCTTCTTCCAGTACCTGCCAGTCTGTCTGCCTCCTCATTGCCGAGTATACCAGAGTGACCTGGCACGCAACAAAAGGAGACACTGTTCTTGAAGGATAACAATTCCGCAGTCATGAGCCAAGGGTGTTTTTTTGAGTTGGAATCCATAGCGCTGAGACAACTGGCCGAGTCGTTAAAGATAACTGTAGGGTTATGTGAGTGGGGAGGATTGAGACTGCAAGTTACCAAGTGCTTCGGCACTGAAAATAAAACATGAAAGGGGATGGGCTGAGCTGATGTTGTTTGAGTTGGAGGTGATACCGTAACCGACCTGGTCACCAAGTACAGAGCCATCAGTTTAAATGAGGTGGTGATTATTGTATTTTTCTGAGCGGAGAGTGAGGAAATGTTGTTGTACTTTTGAGGGGGGGTCGCCGGCTTTCAGATGTTGGAGAAGGGAGAGGTCTATTTTGGGAGAGGGTTGATTCCATGGTCTCCTTCTTTTTCCGGGTAGGGTGGCTATTGGCGGCACATCAAGGTAAGTTAGGGAGTTGAATAAACTGTTTGCTCTTATTACCAAGGGGAGATCTCTACGATCGTTTAGGCTTCGCCACTGAGCAGCTTTAGTCATCACGCAGATGGTAAGGAAATGCTCATACGGAAGTTGGCCACACTCGGCCAAAACAGCAGAGGTAGGGCTGGTAATTAACATACCAGAGGCGATTCGGAATGCCTTATTGTACATCGGGCGAAGTCTCTTATTAACAACGTCTCTACCCCTGCTGAAAAGACCAGCACCGTAGAACATCTTAGGTAAGAGCCAACTATGATAGACGACCTATGGCCAGATAGCATTCTGGCCCCAATCGTCTTTCTCACCCGGAGACGTATGTTAATACTTTTCCCAACCCCTCCTGCGTGATGCCTAAAGCTGAATGTACGGTCAAGGTAAACCCCAAGGATTTTAAGAGTAAGAGTTGCTTTGATGATGTTTTGGTTAAGAGTGACGTCTGGTAATTTACTCAACTTTTTTCTTATTGTTACTAATGTGAAGGAGCTGGGATTTTTCGGGGCATATTATGAAGCCTCTTTCGTCTGCTCATTCACCAACAATATTAACGGTGGATTGAATTCTTTTCCTGGCCAATGATTTGTAATTATGGAAGGTAATTATGGTTATGTCGTCTGCGTAAACTAGTATATGGACATTGATCTTTCGACACTTCCGCCGTCAATTTCGGTACACTTACTTTCGGGTTGTTACGTACTTTGCGGACTATGAGTCGTTCATCACTCTCTGATAGGATCCGCTTTCTTCCCCGTCCAGGTTTATCCTTTAAGGTTCCCTCGTATTTCCAGTTGTCGATGATATGCTGTACGGTGGAATGGGATCGTCGGACGATTTTTCCTATTGCACGTAAGGATTTGCCTTTACAGCGCAACGAGATAATCAATTTCCTTATTGAAAGGTCAGTTTGCTTTCTTTTTCCTTCCATTTCACGGTTTTCTCAAACTATTTTAATGTAACAACGCGTAAACCGAAGTAAGAACGAACTGTTGTTATTGTTTACTTTAGCACTGACAGCTAACACGCATAATGGGTTCACAGTAAATCGTACCAAAATTGGTGTACGATCAATTTTGTGACATTAAATTAAGCACATTTTTCGCTGTTAGGTGATTATTTCTAACAAACAAATACTTTTCATTAAAATTTTTGATTAACTATGTTGCAAAATAGTTTTCATAACAAAAACACTTAACCAAAACAAAAAAGATTGTTAGCAACACTTTGAGACCACTATAAAATGTAATATCACCTGCGTGTACGATCAATTTTGTGACTAACTGTATATATAAATGTGTACAAATATAGATATTATATTTATTTTTCGTGACGCCCAAATTTTCGCAATTCGAACGTGTACCCCAGTATTGAAAACACAGACGTAGTCCTACGTCAAAATGGAAATTGAGGCAGGACCTCTGAAATGGTTTGAATCATACTTAACGAATCGCCAACAAATAATAAAACGTAACGAAAAGAGATCGAATCCTATTCAAGTCCCTTCAGGTGACGCTCAAGGTTCTCTACTTTTTATTCTGTACGTAAACGACATTCCCTTCATTCTCAAAAAAAATAATGTAATAACTTATGCCGACGACATGAAGCTCTTTCTGGAGATTAGGAATAGAGAAGACATCAATATATTCCGGAATGAAATACAATGATTCTAAAAAAAGCCTATTGGAATTTAATGTAAAAAATTTCAACTTAATATCATTTAGCAGAAAAAGAACATCATCAAACATTACAATTGCATTAGGAAATCAGAATGTAGGAAGAAGTGAAAGAGTTAGGGATTTAGGAATTATCTTCTAAGATAATCAATTCCAAATTAACATTCATTGACCATTACAACACAATAATTCACAGGGCAAACAATATGTTAGGCTTCATCAAGCGATTTTGCTATAACCCCTATACAATTAAAACACTTTATATTGCCTATGTGAGGTCAATACTGGGATATTGCAGCATTGTATGGTCTCCTTTTTCAATCACGCACGAAGGAAGAACAGAATCAGTACAAAAGAAATTTTTATTATATGCTCTTCGTAAACTATAGTAAACCTATAGGTTGGACTTCATTTCCTCTTCCATCATATGAAGCACGCTGCATGCTTATAAACATCCAGACATTAAAAGAGCGCCGTGAATATGCAATGGTTTCATTTGTAAACGATATTGTTTCGCAGCGCATTGACTCAGCAGTACTTTTGTCAAAATTAAATTTCTCCTTTTGTTTATTATGTATATTAATGACATGCGACGTGTTTTACGATTTTGTGACATTGATCTGTTTGCAGATGACACAGTGTTATTCATTGCAGCTAAAGATTTAAATGAACCGTTTCCCATTTTAACGAAGATTTGCGTTTTATAAGCAGATGGTTGAAATGTAAGCAATTGAAATTGAATAAATATAAGCAAAACTAAATTTATGGTAATTTCACAGAATCGAGTAAATGAGGATGTCTCAGTTACGATTGATGATGAGGCAATTGATCGCGTTCGGGAGATTAAATATCTTGGCGTGATTATTGATGACAAGCTAAAGTTCAACGCTCACATTGACAATGTCATCAAGAAAATTGCCAAGAAGTATGGAATTCTATGCCGATTGAAAAACGATTTAACTAGGGTAGGGAACGACTTAATCAGGGTCTGCTTGCCAATTGTATCATTCTGAGCGCTTGGCCTGGGGTTGTAGCGCAAACTTTGAGGAAGTTCTATCACCACCGGTTGAACTAATGCTGCTAATGTTTATAAAGGACACCGAATTGCTTGATAAAATCTGATCTACCCGGGATAAGGGACGAATGACCAATTGGTTAAAGTCCCTCCCAAAACAAAACAACAACACAACAACAGGGTCTGCTGTTTTCAGCAGATGGGATTAGATGTACTCAAAATAATTAATAACATTTATTTCGTATACAGTTTTTGGTCCGAACATAATCTATGGACTTCAAACTATCGATTTAAATTTTCGATTTCGAGCCAGAAATTGTAGAGTTTTAAAGGTTGCAATAATGTTAGCCTGCTATTGATCAGAAGATAGTTAATTGATAATTAAATTGTTATCAGGAGTTTTGTTACTCTGTAAGTATTTATTGCTGCAAATAATCAAGTTTCTGACTAAACTGATTAAAACCGGTTCCGTACCTTACTTGCAGTAAAATACAGCTATACAAATCAATCATCTCTCCTCATTTGGACTTTAACCCTTCCATTTTATTTTTGGCCAATCAAACACAAATACTGAGGCTACAGCGTTTGCAGAATAAAATAATGCGTTTGTTTTTTAAGATGCAACAGATTCACTTCCTCGACTATTATGCTAGACGTGTTGCAATGGTTATCGGTGAAGCAGAGAATTATATATTTCATTTTTAAAGTAGTTAATGGTTTGCTGCCTCGATATTTGTGTGATTGAATTGAAAGAGGAAGTGATATTCATAGGTATAATACTAGAAACGCGGATGAAATAAGAACACCGAATTTCTTGACATGTGCTTCACAAAGCTCATTATATTTTAAAGGAATAAATGTTTTCAATTCGATGCCGAGACACATTAAACGTGCGCCAACGTTTTCAGAATTTAAGAGACTATGTATTTCACACGTTAAAGCTGTATGCTAAACAGTAAGCCAATTTTTTTTTTATCATTTATGACGATTGTAACTGACGATGTTTTACTGTTATAAAACGGATTACTTTGTATGGACTATTTCTTGTACGGTTATGTTCCTTTTTTTTTTTTTTGTTTTTTAAATGAAGATTGTATTTTGACGAAGTTCTTTACAAACGGATTACAATGAGTTGGATATTTTCTTTTTTCATACTTTTTTTTCTCACTTTTATCAACACTACAAACTATTTTGTTCGTCTCGGTGATGATGATGGAAATTTGTTTCATGTTATTGAAGTTTAAAAAAAAGATAAAGAAAGTAGTCTACAAAAGTTCGAGCCTCGCGCGCGATATACAGGTATAAAGGACTTCTTTTTGAATTTATGAAAAAAAAATTGGCCTCTTATGCTTGAGAAGATACCATGAAATAGTAGTGGGTTGTCTGGCTGATTGTCGGGGAATTCCTTGCCAACTCTGTTGTGGTTGAAAGTAAAAGTTTGACTAGGGCCGGTCCAGGATTTTTTCGGCTTGGAAATTTCCTTGGTCAGCCCAAAACTAAGCTGGCGGCTCCATTAGTGTTGGAACTGCATTGGCTCTGTAGCGGGCAGGATCGGATATTGGCTTGTCTCTTGATAATGTCCTTATACGGGATTCTGTGATTTGAATTGTAATAGGATTTCCTGATCGCTGGGAATACTTGCGAACATTTGTGGTTGACATCAATAGCTTTTCACAATTATATCGCTGTAAAGCAAATGAACAGTTTTTGAAGAAGTTTACATCTGTAGATGAAATCAGTTCGTTTTTTTGCATAACTGGTTGAATTGCTTTTAAATAAATTATCTAATGGATAAATCATCTAGCTCCAACCTTTCTAGGGGTAAGTGGCGGGACTATCATCATCATCATCATCATGCGCCTACTCGACAACTAAGAAATCGAAATTTATTTTCCATAAACTATCATCGCTTAAATTATGCAAAATTTGGGCCACTAAATCGAATGATGGCCTCTCACAATCAATACAGCGAAACCATTGACTTTACAAGGTCTAGGCATAAACTTAAACAATATTTTAACACCATTCGGAATCACAACTCCTAGGAAGAAATAATAGAAAAGCAGACACTACTTAGTTTGTATTTCTTTTCCCATAATTCTAAGCCAAATACTGTAACTGTATATGTACTAGTCTACGTTCGGTTGACGAAATAAATAAATAAATAAAACTTTGTGAAAGTTGCATAGCGGAAAAACAGAGCAGAAATAAATTCATTAGTATGGAGCTACAGATCAAGCAGGCCGCCTCAAATAGTTCATTCTGACATATGTGGTGCAATGGAAGAAGCAACGTACGATGGATATGACCCAACAAACATCGGTGTTGAATTACAGCTTGTTCAAGCAAATTTGGAGAAGCTATTCAGCTGTTTCTTCTAGAATAGTTGAATAGCTTCTCCAAATTTGTTTGAACAAGCTCTAATTCAACACCGATGTTTGTTGGGAAATATTTCATATTGATGGCTACACTCATTTTCTCAAAGTTTATTTAATTTAAAAGTAGTTTGATTTGTTTTTTAACGATTTAAGGATTTCAAAGTTATGGCGGAGACACACTTTGGTCAAAAGTTGTCTTCGTACCAGCTGGGCACTTGCACACACTACTTTACTGTCTTTTCCGAAACTTGTTCGGACGTGTTCAAACTTCTTCGCTCACGACACTCGCACGGACTGTACTTTCAAAACGCGAAGTAGTTTGATCGGACACGATCGGACAGAATTTCAGTTTTTCACCAGGGCGACTTAACTCCAAATGGGACTGTAAAGCACCGATGCTGCTATCCGGCTCGAAGGACCAAACAATGTGCGGTGCACAACGTAACAATCACGGAACGGAGTAGGAATCCTCTTGGGAATCAATCAGCTTCGACAGGGACCTGCGATAAGTTGTCCGTGTGGGGTCGAACCACTGTCCACAGTAGATTACCACGGGAGGGGTCTAATTGTGGATCGGAACGATGGGACCAACGTCTATCGCCTCGCAACGGATGGGTGGACTGCTCGGTAGCAGGTTCAGCAACAGCAGCAGTCGGGTGCCCCAGCTCCGTAGTGGAAAATCGATTGGATGCTCCTTGGTGGAAAAAAATTAAATCCGAATACTTCTTTTCAATGTATATTTCTCTATGATCTTACTTCCTACACGTTTACAAATTGATGCTCAATGCTTCTTCTTCTTCTTGATTGATTTTTACGGGACTTTAACCCTAGGGGTCATTCGTCCCGAAAACGGTGGATTGAATTTGGTCGTACAACTCGGTTGCTTTCAGAAAGTCCAAAAGCCGTCGTTCACAAGGTAGTGATAAAACTTCTTCCAAGGCTAAGTTAATTTTATGAATCAACCGTTCGGAATCATAGGCTATACAATCGGTTAGAATATGAGGAATGGAGAGGGGTACGTTGAAAGTGGTGCAGTTGGGACGTTCTTCTTTAGTGATAACATAGCAGTGTGTAAGACGGGTATAGGGTATAGCGGGTAATTCGGAGTCTGGAGAGGGCACGACGGTCTTTGGGGTTCTCGTTATCGGGCCAGCGAACTGTGGATCTATTTAATCTTCCAAGCGCAATATGTCTACTGTTAACCATTCCAACTCCCAGGTTTCCCTTACTTTGTCCTTAGCCCATCTGACTGCATCCCCGGACGGGACAGCAACAGAGTCAATTGGCATTCTTCTTCCAGTACCTGCCAGTCTGTCTGCCTCCTCATTGCCGAGTATACCAGAGTGACCTGGCACGCAACAAAAGGAGACACTGTTCTTGAAGGATAACAATTCCGCAGTCATGAGCCAAGGGTGTTTTTTTGAGTTGGAATCCATAGCGCTGAGACAACTGGCCGAGTCGTTAAAGATAACTGTAGGGTTATGTGAGTGGGGAGGATTGAGACTGCAAGTTACCAAGTGCTTCGGCACTGAAAATAAAACATGAAAGGGGATGGGCTGAGCTGATGTTGTTTGAGTTGGAGGTGATACCGTAACCGACCTGGTCACCAAGTACAGAGCCATCAGTTTAAATGAGGTGGTGATTATTGTATTTTTCTGAGCGGAGAGTGAGGAAATGTTGTTGTACTTTTGAGGGGGGGTCGCCGGCTTTCAGATGTTGGAGAAGGGAGAGGTCTATTTTGGGAGAGGGTTGATTCCATGGTCTCCTTCTTTTTCCGGGTAGGGTGGCTATTGGCGGCACATCAAGGTAAGTTAGGGAGTTGAATAAACTGTTTGCTCTTATTACCAAGGGGAGATCTCTACGATCGTTTAGGCTTCGCCACTGAGCAGCTTTAGTCATCACGCAGATGGTAAGGAAATGCTCATACGGAAGTTGGCCACACTCGGCCAAAACAGCAGAGGTAGGGCTGGTAATTAACATACCAGAGGCGATTCGGAATGCCTTATTGTACATCGGGCGAAGTCTCTTATTAACAACGTCTCTACCCCTGCTGAAAAGACCAGCACCGTAGAACATCTTAGGTAAGAGCCAACTATGATAGACGACCTATGGCCAGATAGCATTCTGGCCCCAATCGTCTTTCTCACCCGGAGACGTATGTTAATACTTTTCCCAACCCCTCCTGCGTGATGCCTAAAGCTGAATGTACGGTCAAGGATTTTAAGAGTAAGAGTTGCTTTGATGATGTTTTGGTTAAGAGTGACGTCTGGTAATTTACTCAACTTTTTTCTTATTGTTACTAATGTGAAGGAGCTGGGATTTTTCGGGGCATATTATGAAGCCTCTTTCGTCTGCTCATTCACCAACAATATTAACGGTGGATTGAATTCTTTTCCTGGCCAATGATTTGTAATTATGGAAGGTAATTATGGTTATGTCGTCTGCGTAAACTAGTATATGGACATTGGGGGGAATGGTTTCGAAAAGGGACTGCATACAAATGAGAAAGAGTGTAGAGGCGATGACTGACCCCAGAGGGATGCCATTTTCTTGTGATCTGGACTAGAATCGATGGTTTCCCAAGTAACTCCAAAAACATCTTTTGAAATAGAAATATAATAAACTTGTTGTATAAAAGTCTTAAAGATGAAATATGCAACATCTTCAGTTAAAAAAAGGTTCTGAGGATGTTCTTCAAATACCTTATTCATTTTAAACAAAACCTCAAAAATTAATAATAGGTTGATGTTTTAAAGATGCTATATTCTCGTAAATATTGCGTTGTTAAGTCACTTCGAGTGACAGTATTCGTAAATATACCAATGTTGTTATTTAGATGCTGTTGAATACATGATGTTTTATTCGCGCAAACTTTTAACATGTTTCAAACATTTTATGTCTATCTATTGTAATATTTAATAAAAATAGGCTCTTGAAATGTTTTAGGAGATCATTTTCAGTGACTTCAAGTAAACCATATTTTGCTTTTGTTTATCATCTCAGTTGAAATTTCAAGATGAACAAAAGAAGTATAGTTTCCGAAGCGGACGTAGACCTGTGGCGTAAAATGAAGAGAAACGGACAGTTAAGTAAACGTAAAAAACAAATGATTCGTAATATAAACACTGAAAGTGCTTCTCACGATAGCCTATCTCTCATCTCAAAAGTAATGATGAAGAATTTGAGTCTCACACCACGTCCTCAAAAAAGGATTGCGAAGCTTCTTTGAATGATGGAGAAATATCCAATGATGCTAGCAAAGATGATAGTGATTGTGATATTGAAACACCCCAAGACTTTTCGAAACACTTACTGGATCCACAAGAGCTCTGTAACAAGATACGAAAGTAGGCAATTGATTTCCAGATCAAACAAACGGCAATCAATACTCTATTGTCGATTCTTAAAAGCCATGTACCCGAAAATGTATTGCCCAAATGCGCTAGAACATTACTACAAACTCCTCGTTCAACTGTTATCTCCACGGATGATCGTCTTGGTGGGAAATAGTGGCATTACGGCCTACGGAAAGTGCTTATGGAGACCTTATCGGGTATTGAAACTCTGTCAACATAACTATCATTGAACATAAATATTGATGGACTACCAGCTTTCAAAAGCTCACCAATATCGTTCTGGCAAATTTTAGTGAATATCCATGAATTACGGAAAACTCAGCCACCCTTGATAGTTGGCTTATTTTGTGGTGGAAGTATGTAGTATAAAATTATACAATTAAACCAACTTTATAACAAACAAAAACATTTATTAATGCATTTCTTGAACCTTTTGTTGTTGAAGTGAACAATATATTGCAGCATGGAATAAGTATTGCAAACAAAAGTATCCCGATCACTCTTCGATGCTTTATTTGCAATTCGCCAGCAAGATCTATGCTGAGAGGTAATGAAGAGATAAAGCAGTACTAGACAGAGCATGTTTTTTATGTTTTTTGTATAGCAAATAGGCAAAAATACTACTTTGCAAAAAGCTACTCTTCTTAACTCCAACCTTTAAATTTCTTCAATTACACTAGTTATATAAATTACACTAGTTATAATAAATCAAAAGCGATGAACTTTATAATTCGACTAATGTTTCTAATGTGAAATATTATGCAGAATTCAAAAATGCCGTTAAAAAAAATTGTAGAAGAACAGTTTTCGAGTTATGGATAAAAGTTGATTTTTTAATAAATTAACAAAAACACATTTATTTAAAATGGAATATCTCCAACGCATGTGATTCAATTTCCAATATTTTGTAATCAAATAGAATAAAATAATATTTAACACTGATCTTTTGAACATTGCAATATTCCAGGAGTGATAGTTTCGACGCTATTTATAAGTATATATCATTTTTTGCGATTTTTTTGGAGATTTGTTAAAAAAATTGTGCTAAACATATGTGTTGGATACGAATGGGCTGTATCTTGTTCGTTTGGTTTGTAGATGCCCGCTTCCCCAGTGGAATTGGGCTGTGGATGGACAACGCCGGTGGTTGTCTTCTCGGTGGAGGCAGGTTGAATGACAGGCTGCTTGTGGATCGTCGTGCCCCCTTCTGGAATGCCTCGCAAGGCTGATGGATGGTGGTGGCCGTGAGTGGCCGGGATATCAACTCTTTTGGTGGAAAACTCTCAGCTCTATGGTGGCTCTGAAAAGAGCCGATTTTGTGGCAGGCACAATGGAAGCGAGCGTTGGAGCAAAACACAGAGGCGGATACACTTTAATTCTTCATTATTATTTCTCTTTTACTCTAGTTCTTCTTTTCGTAGCTTTGCTGCTACCACTGCGCCAGCGCTTCTCAATGATGACTACTACTATGCCGATCACACGCTGACTAGCGGGTACTGCGCGATGCTCGCTTCGGTCTCGATGCCGACGAGCTAACTGCTGCTAGTGGTGTTGCTGGCTTTCTCTTCGGGCTGCTTCTCTTCAGCTGGTGTTGCCTCCTGCACGGCTTGCGTTGGAATGATTACTCACGGCACAGCAGTGTGCAGTTTTATAGCTGAGTTGTGACGACTGCTGCGCTGTGATTGGCTATTTCTTGTCTCCTTTCTTCAGGTCGCTATGCGGGCTGACCAATATGATTAATACCAAAATAACGTCAACAAAAAAATATACTGCATGTGAAGCTTAAAGCCAATAATGCATGTGAAACTTAAAGAAAATAAGGGCTCAGGGGGAAAAATGGGTTAAAAAATGAAGGTGTTGTGGGGGTTTTAGGAAAAGGGGGAAAAAGGGGAAAAAAAAAAAAAAAAAAAAAAAACCCCCCCCCCTCCCTCCCCCCCCCCCCCCCCCCCCCCCCCTTTCTTTTTCTTTCTCTCTCACACACACACAAACACACATATATCGTTTTTTTTTTTTTTTTATTAATTTTAAATATATTTTTTTTTAATTATTTTATTAAAAAAATAAAATAATTTTAATTTTGGTTTTTGTGTTTTTTTTGTTTTTTGGTTTTTTTAATAAAAATCCCGACCAGAAGGGCATAACATAAAAATATCAGAATTATAACAAATCTTGTTACGACTAACTGATTATGATATAAATTTGTTGAAGACGTTTTCATCTGGATAATTGTAAATCATATTTATAACAAATTAAGATATAAAACCCTGGGAGTCACAATCTGCGTGAAAAAATAGATTGATTCTAACAATAGCTGATATAATTTTGCTACATCGTAACAAAACTGTTACAAAGTTTGTTTGTTTATGTTATATCTATATCATAGTTTGTTTTTAATTTGTTACTTCTTGAGGATTTTTTGTTACAATTTCTGTTATTTTAACTACATCCGCGATCTTAATTCTAGCAACCTTTGTTATAAAAACAGCGTAACTGAATAACAACACTTGAAATAATTTTGTTGTTTCCTTCTGGTCGGGGTAGTCACCCAGCATTGATTCGTCCCAAAAGCCTTGATATTGTCGTTCTATTTGCTTCATTTGTTGGTGGAATCGTTCGCCGTGCTCATCACTTTCATCGCCAAAATTCGGGGGGGAGAAATCAAAATGTGGGGGGGGGGAAAAAAACTTTTAAAACATTTTTCCCCCCATATATAGAGAAAGAGAGGAAATAAAAAATATGTACATGAAACATGGGTAACTTGATAAGTTATTTTAAGATTTCATATTACCTATTTTCTTATAGTTTTCCAGTAAATTCTCAATAACTTCGACATGATCCGCACTTTTAGTGTTTCCTAGAAAATTCGTAACAACCAGTCGAAATGATTTCCACGCTTATTGCTCATCAGGAGCCAAAACTGCGAAGAAATGTTTGTCCTCAATCAATCTTTTTATTTGAGGACCCACGAAAACACCTTCCTTAATCTTTGCATGAGATTTGTTTGGGAATACTGATTTCAGATATTCAAATGCAGGTCCATTCTTTTCCAACGCTTTTACAAAATTCTTGAAAAGTCCAAGTTTTATATGTAACGGTGGGAGAATAATTAGAGCTTTATCCACGAGAGGAACACATTTCACGTTTTCTTTCCCAAGAGTCAAACTTGTCCTCTTTGGCCAGTATTTTTGAACGTAATGCTCCTTATGTGCTCGGCGGTCCCATTTACAGAGAAAGCACATGTATTTTGTGTACCCCTATTGTAACCCAGTCAACATGGCAACAACCTTAGGATCGGAGCAAATCTTCCAAGAGTGATGCTTATAATTTATCAAATTCAGCAGCAGCGCCATTGATTCATACGATTCATTCATGTTAACAGCATGAGCCAGCGGTATCGAGGGTTTCCTGTTTCCTTGATGCAGTAAAACAGCCTTCAAACTCAGTTTTCTGCTGTTGACAAACAAACGCCATTCACTTGGATTGTGATGCTCCCCAAACCGTTTACATCTCGGCAAAAACTAGCGTTATTTTGTTTGGAGAAGTATTTAGCGAATTGTTCATCACGATTTCTGTAGTACGAAATTGTCACACCAGGCTCTAATAAATTTCTTTCTTTTAAGCGTGATGCAAGCAGTTTGGATTACTGTTTCGACAGTTCCAAATCACGTACCAAATCATTGAGTTCTGCTTGGGAAAATAATGATGGTTTTGTTTCAAATTCTGTGTCACTTTCATCTGCGTCCTCATTAAACAGCTGGGCAGTATCTTCAAATGAAGACTACCTTTTTCGTTTTGGGCAAATAGGGTACCGGTTTGAATTCGAATGTGGAGTTGGTTTTCCTACGGATTGCACATCAGCATACTGCACCGACTTATGGCGGTCATGTTGTTTAACTTCGGTGAGGCAGAAATAACAATCCGTAGCATGGCAAAAAGGTTCATTCCAAATAACTGGCTTATCAAAGGACAAAAACCGGCTTTACAGTGACACAAATGAGAGTATATAAAAAATTTGAATGGGACCAGTGGTAAGCCATACATGCCCTTTACCTGCTATCCACCTAGCCAGGCATGTTTTGCACGAATTACACTGAACGTTAGGCACCCATGGTTTATCCAGATTCTCCGAACAAATTTCAAAATAAAAACGGAACGCAGATTGAAGAGAAGCAGTGAATTTAAGCGGTGTCGTAAAAATGTAGACGCCACAGTCATAACAAAACTTTTGTGGATCAAAAGCATTTGAATTCCCGTTTTGCAGCGGACATTTTTCTCACTCCGACAACTGAACAACGAACTGTCACAATTTGTTTTGTTTTGAAGTGTATCAATAGCTATTAAAATTAGGTGCCAGAATATCTTACCAAACAATAGAACAGTAGGTTAACCAAATCTTGTGTGTGTGTGGGGGGGGGGGGGGGGTTCTGTGTGTGTGGGTGTGTCTGTGTGTGTGTGTGTGTTTTATTTTTTATTTTTAAACGGGATGGAAAATCTGCAACCAGACACTTGAAGAACTCACGGTTTTGGGGATGAGGGTGCCAACTCCTCGACCCACTAAAAACCCACCCGTGCCTTAAGCCCTGGACCCTCCCCGGGACCTCCTTTCGGTACTATTTCGGGGAGGGGGCTTTTGTGCTTGTTAGGCACCCACTATGTCTAACTACTTAGGGCTTTAGTAGTTAGGTGGTCCCTGTGACCTGCCTTTGGTCGTTTCGCCATTTTTGTTGAAGATCGAGGACGATCTGGGAGGCTGCTACGCATACCGCGTCCCAGACGTCCCGGTCCTGGCTCATCCTCTGGACCAAATTATCCGGAGTCGTGTCGTGACCGCTTACGGCAATCATACCGGATCTCGCGCCGTCAAAGCGAGGACATGCGAAGAACACATGTTCCGCAGTTTCCTCGACTCCCGCGCACTCGCTGCATGCGGAGGACTATGCATGCCCATATTTGTGCAGGTATTGTCTAAAACAGCCGGGGCCAGACAATATCTGCGTTAAGTGGAAGTTTACTTCACCGTGTCGCCTACCGACCCACCCGGTTAATTCCGGGATTAGTCGGTGGGTCCACCGACCTTTGGTGGAGTTGTTCCATTCCCTTTGCCACTTAACCATGGATGCGGCTCTAGTGGTCTTCCGAATACCTCTTGTTCCACGTTGCTCGAAGCACTCTAGGTCCTTTTTTATGACAATGCATATTGGCATCATGCCCGATAGGACGCAGACCGCGTCGCGTGATACCGTTCGGTATGCACTCACCACTCTTAGGCACATAAGCCTGTGTGTACTCTCGAGCTTACTTGCGTAGCTCTTGGTACTCAAGGCGGTGATTTATGCCGGCCCGCCGTACCTAAGTTTGGAAAGGGCGACGCTGGCCAGGAGTTTACGCTTACTCCCTTGCACCGCCGATATATTCGACATCATGCGGGATAATACCGATATAGCCATAGAGACTTTCTTGCAAGCGTAATCGACGTGACTGACAAAGGACAGCTTATCGTCGATCATAACCCCAAGATACCTCAAGAACCTCTTCGATTCTATTGTGCAGTAACCTGCACTGATCGTTGCATGTTGTTCCGATTTTCGATTATTCACCACCGTGACCTCGGTCTTATGGTGGACTTGCTCCAATTGCCTGGAGCACATCCATCTTTCCACAATCCCAATGGAGTGCGTTAACTCGACCTCCTCGATGGATTCACCACATATCTCAAGGGTGATGTCGTCCGCGAACCCAACTATCTTCACCCCGCTCGTGAACTCAAGCCGCAGTACCTCGTCGTACATCGTGTTCCATAGCACCGGACCCAGGATCGAACCTTGTGGGACGCCTGCGGTGATCTGCGCACGTTTCTGGCCTGCCTCTGTATTGTATACCAGTACGCGATTCTGGAAGTAGCTTCCGAGAATCTTGTACAGGTACCCAGGAACCTGAAGGCTTTGGAGCGAGTCGGCGATAGCCACCCAACTGGCGCTATTGAACGCATTCCTCACGTCAAGGGTGACCACCGCACAGTATCGTACTCCTCGCCTCTTGCGCTGGATTGCCACCTCGGCCGTCTTGGTGACGGACAGGATGGCATCCACCGTCAACTTCCCTTTACGGAAACCAAACTGATTATTAGACAGACCGCCTATACCCTCCGTGTATGTTGTCAGTCTGTTAAGGATTACCCTCTCGAGCACCTTACCCGCTGTATCCAACAGACATATAGGTCTATATGCCGATGGATCTCCAGGTGACTTCCCTGTCATTGGTAGCAACACAAGGGTCTGAATTTTCCAGGCGTCCGGGAAGACGCCCTCGTCCAGACACTTTTGCATCACCACTCTGAACATTTCGGGATCCAGCAAGATAGCCGTCTTGATGGCCAGGTTCGGAATACTATCCGGACCCGGCGCTTTGTTCACCTTTAGCGACTTTGCTATCGCAATGAGTTCCTCATTCGTCACCGTCGCCTCGTCGCCGGCCCCCGTTGTGCCGTTGTCAGTGCCCACGTGCCCTTCCGTCGCTATGACAGCGTTAAGGTCTGGGATACTGGAACGCTGGTCATGGGACACATCTACGGCAGCGGGAGGCCATGGACTTGGGTCGTGGCTCGGAAAGAGTCCCCCGACGATCACCTGCAGCAGCTCTGATGAACACTCGGTTGGAGCCGCCGATCCTCTGGTTTTGGCCATTACTACCCGGTAGGCGTCACCCCACGGATTCGTATTGGCCTTCTGACACAGACCCTCGAAGCAGGCTCACTTTCTGGCCATTATCTCCCTCCTTAGTGTGGCCTTCGCGGCGACTAGCGCCCCTCTACGCTCAATTCTATCGGCGTCTGACCGCGCTCTTTGCACCCTCCGTCTTGCGCGGAGGCATGTTCTTCGGACGTCGGCGATCGACTCCGTCCATCAATACACCGGCGATCTTCCATTCCTCGGTTTGACTTCCCTCGGCATGGTCGCATCGCACGCTTGTGAAGTGTCATAACGAGTCGATCGGCGCAAGGTTCCTGGGTTTCGCGTAAGTTTCGTTCCCTCTCAAGAGCCTCTTTAAAAGTGTCTACATCAAAGTAGGACGTCCTCCATCTGCGGGCGAATGGAGTGGATGCTCCTCCTTCCACACGCTGCCTTGTATTGTGGACGATACAATAACGAACGGCCAAGTGGGCGCTATGGGTGTAGCCATCATCCACCCTCCGATTGCTAAGCAGCCCAGGACTGCTAAATGTTATATCGATGATCGATTCCGCTCCGTTTCTATGGTAGGTACTCTTGGTACCCACGTTGGCTAGGTCCACATTGAGCCTAGCCAAGGCCTCCAGAAGAATCTGGCCCCTAGGGTTGGCAAGGCGGCTCCCCCAAACTGTTCGATCGACCATCTTGGCGGTGCGTAGCAGCTGCAGAAGAACACTCCATTCACTTTTACAACCACGAAGCCTTCGGTTGTGGTAGACACAACCTCCTGAACCATGTACTTGCCCGTCGTCCATAATGCCGCCATATTGGACCTGTCCGCAAACAAGTTTCCGTTGCCAGATGGGATGTGCTATGGGTCGGAAATTATGGCGATATCCGATGCCGACTCGCTAACTGTCTGACACAGCAGTTGCTGCGCTGCCTCACAATGGTTCAGGTTTAGTTGGGTTACCTGCATTACGGTTGGCTCGTTGGAATACCCTTAGCGGCCGGGCACTTAGCCCCCCCATGACGTGCTTATCGTCCGGTTTCCCGGCGCACATCAAGCATTTGGGGGGACCTTTGCAATCCCGCGCCTTATGGCTAGTGCTGCCACACCTTCTGCACATGTTACTCCTATCTGTGCCTTTGCACTCCCAGGACATGTGCCCGGCGCCGTATCGCCCGGGGACTGCCTAGCCCGCTTGGAGGTCCCCGCCCCCATGGATAGGGTGGACTCTCAGACGGACACGGGTGTTTCCGTCTGCGTCTGCTTCGAGACTATGTCCCTCGCCCTTTCGGTGGCCGCTAGCCGTGCCAACTCTTTGGCACTTTGCTCGGCTAGGAGTTTGGCCTCCAGCTCTTCCCTCTCCTTGCATGCAGCCTGCACTGTCATGTGTAGCCTAAGGAGGCTCAGTTTGAGGTCTTTCGCAATGTTGTTGCGCGACGACGTGAAGTCGATAATCACGTCCAACTGCTCCGAAACCTCCATCACTTTAGGAAGGGTTTCCCGCATCCTATCCATGGCCCGGATGAGTCCTGGCCCATCCATGGCCACACCTGGCTTGGTGCCACCTGCCTCCGATGCCGTAGCACTACCGCAGGTGTCGCTCACGCCCGATACCACCGTTTTACGCGGTGGGGACCTTGCCAGGCCGCCTTTAGTAACGGATTCACTCTCTCCTGGTTTTTTTTTGTTTCCTCCATGTTGTTGGGTCCCCCTTTAGCCGCTAACCAGGTCCACGTGGAGTAGTCGCTATTGTGATCCCATGGTTGTCTATGCATGCAGGGAGGCCATGCGAGGGTTGACACGGGCCTTCATGGGAAACCGTGTTCAGAGCCGGATCATTGTAAGACAGGTATAGGTCATCTGAGCCTACTCCCGCCCGATTGGCGAGGCCGGGCGGTGGAGAATGGAACGTACTGGAGGCCTGCCAAGGTTTTAATGGGACGGAGACGACCTGTGCCGCGGGAACCTCGCCTCGGTGTCACCCGGCAGTACTGAGGGAGACGACACAGGCGCCAGCCCGAATACAACGGTACCACTCATAATTTTTTTCGCAGCCAGTTGCCATAATTGGGGTTTTACTGGCATCCCAATGCGTCGTATGACGCTCCCTCCGTAGTCCGTGTAGCCGTTAAGGGGAGCTTAACGTTTCCTAGGTGCACCGCAGGGAGGCGAACTACATTCACACCTGTGTATGTGTGTGTGTGTGTGTGTGTGTGTGTGTGTGTGTGTGTGTGTGTGTGTGTGAGAGAGAGAGAGAGAGAGAGAGAGAGAGAGAGAGGCGTATTTCTTTCGAATTTCTGTTTTTTCCCACATTTCTGCACTTTTTCCAAAAACCACCATAACTTCCTCATTTTTGAACCAATTTTCACCATTGAGCCCTTATTTTGTTCGTTTTTGGCTTTAAATTACATATGCAGTATATTTTTTTGTTGACGTTATTTTGGTATTAATCATATGTTTCGCACATATTTTTTTAACAAATCTCCAAAAAAAATCGCATAAAATGATATATACTTATAAATAGTGTCGAAACTATTACTCCGAGAATATTGCCATGCTCAAAAGATCAGTGTTAAATTTATTTTTGTTTCATTTGATGACAAATGTTCTAAATTGGATCACACGCGCTGGAGCTATTCCATTTTAAGTAAATGTGTTTTTGTTAATTTATTAAAAAATCAACTTTTATCCATATCTCGAAAACTGTTCTACTTTAGATTTTTTTTACGGCATTTTTGAATTCTGCATAAAATTTCACATTAAAAATGATGATCTGCTTACCAAGTTCTTAAATTCTGTAAACTAGTGTTATGTATTCCAGGAGTAATTGGCCACAACGGATATAACTCTTGTCTTAAATGCACAACATAAGGAGAATATTCACATCTATTCAGGACCATGATATTTCCAGATTTTGATGCACCCTTACGAAATGACAGTGACTTCAGATTTCGTATTTATGAAGGCCATCAGAAACACGATACCATCCTAGAATCCATTGTGGGTTTAGAAATGGTGAAAGATTTCACAATTGGCGATTCATTACACCTTATCGATCTTGGCATATCAAAAAAAATTTGAACGGTCAAAGAACAACCCTAACGCAAAATGGTCTTCACAACAAATTGATGCCATTTCGAAGTATCTACAAAGCTGTAAGCTACCATGTGAGTTTCAAAGACCTGTCCGAAGTTTAGAACATCTGTCACGGTGGAAAAGAACAGAATTCAGAACTTTTTTTGTTATATCTAAGTCCAATAGTTACAAAGAAATTTTTCGATTGCAAGGCAATATCTGAACATTTCTTGAACTTGTTTTGTGCTATACAAATATGTTCACGTCATGATCAGACATCAGGAAACTATCAAGTTGCAAAGAACCTCATAAAAGACTTTATGAAAGGAACACAATGTTTGTATGGATCACAAATGTTTTGTTGTAAAGGGTGTTTCGATCAAAATTTGGTCAAACAGTAATGTGTGTGAGTAGATCAAAGTTTTTATTAATAAGTCAAATTCTTATTCTTTTTCAAGTTCAGTTAATACAAAATACAGGAGAAATATTCAGCTAAGCTTCATTTTTACAGAATGCGAATTGCCGGGTCTTTCGTTTAACACCTGCCATAAGATTTTGTACAGTCTCCTTGTCCACTTTATTCGCCGCAGAACGCCAGTTTGCATTGAACTGTTCCTCGCTCACAACAGCTTTTTGAGTCTTCTTCAGGTTCCGCTTGACGATGGCCCAATATTGTTCAATTGGGCGGAGCTCTGGCGTGTTGGGAGGCTTCTTGCCCTTGGACACCACTTGAACGTTGTTGGCAGCATACCACTCCATGGCCTTATTTCCGTAATGGCAAGATGCCAAATCTGGCCAAAATAGAACGGAACAATTGTGTCGCTTCAAGAATGGCAGTAGACGTTTTTGTAGGCACTCGCTCAGATAAATTTCCTGGTTGACGGTTCCGGTCACAATGTAAACGTTGCTCTTCAATACACAGGTACAGATGGCCTGCCACACCAGATATTTCTTCGCGAACTTTGACAGTTTAATGTGCTTCAAAATATCTGCCACCTTTCCCCATCTGGTTGCCGTATAAAATTCCTCTCCAGGAAGCTGTTTAAAGTCTGCCTTGACGTAAGTTTCATCGTCCTGTACCACGCAATCAAACTTCGTCAGCATCGTCGTGTACAACTTTCGCGATCGTGCTTTGGCCGACGTGTTTTCTTTTTCGTCGTGATTTGGAGTCACCTCTTTCTTGTAAGTCGACAGTCCAGCTCGTTTTTTTAGCTCTATTCACGGTTGAAGGCGCCACTCCCAGCTTCTTTGCGACATCTCAGACGGAGAGGTGCTACACGCACACATCTTCAAAATAAGAGGTAAGCTAAATTTTTTAATGCACGATGAAAGGTAATGTGTCAAGTTTAAGTCTACCAAATTTTGATCGAAGCACCCTTTAATATGCATAATTTAACTCATCTTGTAGACGGCGTAGAAAGATTTGAACCATAAGATACTTTCGATGCCTACCCTTTTGAATCCCGATTTTAAGGATTGAAACGTCTGATTCGCAGTGGAAATATGCCTTTGTCACAAGTTTCGAGACGTATTGACGAAATTCAGTCAAATATTAGCAATGACAATTATTATAAACAATCTTCGAAAACTCCGGTTTTAAAAAGAAAGTTTCAAAGGCTTGCTCAAATATTTTGGACTCCAATCTATCTATGCATCACAGCAAAACAGAAATTTATTCGTTTGGTAACTTTTGCATTGATGCTGATTCCGAAGTAGATCAATGGGCTCTTACTGAAAAATGTTAAATTGTTTCAATCGAATTTATTGTTAAAAACACATCAAACAACACTATTGAATTACATGGGAATGCTTTACGTACTATTTTAGACTTCTTTGTAAAACCGGTAGCATCGTCTTTGTTGTACCTTTTTGCTTCAAATTTAAAGTTCAGAGAGTCACAATGTGTTATACAAGAGAAAATATTATGTAAAATGGATTGCCATGATAGCAGACTACCAAGGTCAGTTTTTTTCCTCTTATTCATTCTTTAATTTAATTCCAGTGGTAATATACATAAGTAAACGAATAGAGAAATTTATTTTGGTAACAGTTAACACTTTAAAAACATCAATGCAGCTAAGAATAATTTCAACGACTTAATCTGAAAATTTTTCATTATCTATATATTCTTCTATATACCTCATGTTTTCAATGCCATGGTCCATGATCACTTCAATCATGTGCTCTGCTTGCTCTAAGTTAGCTTCTTCACAAGTCTTAGGATCCTTCTTCGGTTTACGCGTACGGGAGCAGGCGGTCCGCTTATTGTTACTGCTTTCCAAAAAACGCTGAATTTCAATTCTCTTTTGCCGTACAAATGGCTAAAGCACTTTTCAGTATCTTCTGCAGTGTAGTCCATATCTGCGGCGAATATGAAACGTTGAAAAAATTGAACCATGCATGGGAATGTATTTCTAAAGCTGCGGCTGGGAATAAATGGGACAGATTCATCTGTTTTTCTAGAATTTCCTTTCCAGGAAAACGGTTGTAGAAGCATTGGTGACATCAGTTTTCTAATAACCGTTTCAAAAAACGTTTTTTCGGCACGGTTTCCATTTGAAAAATTTGGATTTTTTGGGTTATTTTTAAAAGGGAAAGGGGTGTTGTTGGTGGGGGGGGGGGGGGGGGGGGGGGGGATTTTAAAAAAAAAATCTGTCTGTCTGTCTGTCTGTCTGTCTGTCTGTCTGTCTGTCTGACCCTAATAGGCTCGGAGACTACTGAACCGATTGGCGTGAAACTTTGTATGCAGGGTTTTTTGGGGCCGGGGAAGGTTCTTAAGATAGTAAGAGACCCCTCCCTCCTCTGAAAGGGGGGGCTCCCATACAAATGAAACACATATTTCTGCATAACTCGAGAACTGATCAAGCAAAGGAATCCAAATTTAGCATGCGGAAGTTTTTGGAGGCAAGAAATGTTTCTATGGTAGTTTGAAACCCCTCCCCTCTCTAGAAAGGGAGGCTCCCATACAAATGAAATAGAAGTTTCTGCATATCTCAAGAACTAATCAAGCAAATGGAACCAAATTTGGCATGTGGGGTTTTCTGGAGGCGAAAAATGTTTCTATGGTGGTTTGAGACCCCTCCCCTCTCCTAGAAGGGGTGCTGTCATACAAATGAAACTGAAATTTCTTCATAACTCTAGATCTAATAAAGCAAATGGAACCAAATTTGGCTTGCAGGGATTTTAAAGGCAATAAATGTTTCTACGGTGGTTCGAGACCCCTCCTCTCTCTCTGGTAGAAGGGGTGGGGCGGGGCCCCCATACAAATGAAACACATGTTTCTGCATAACTCGAGAACTAATCAAGTAAATGGAACCAAATTTGGCAGGTAGAGGTTTTTGAAGGCAAGAAATGTTTCTAAGGTAACTCAAGACCCCTCCGCCCTCTGTAAGAGGGGGGCTCTCATACTAATGAAACACAAATTTGTTCATAACTCGAGAACTAATCAAGCATATGGAACCAAATTTGGCATGTGGAGGTTTTTGGAGGAGAGAAATGTTTCTATGGAAGTTTGAGACTCCTCCGCCATCTGGAAGGGGGAGGGAGGGGAGTTTCCAAACAAATCCAACACAAATTTCTGCATAACTCGAGAACTAATCAAGTAAATGGAACCACATTTGGCAGGTGGAGGTTTTTGAAGGCAAGAAATGTTTCTAAGTTGACTCGAGCCCCTCCCTTCTCTGAAAGGAGGGCTCATATACAAATGAAACACAAATTTCTGAATAACTCGAGAACTTATCAAGTTAATGGAACCCAATTTGGCATGTGGAGGTTTTCGAAGGCAAAAAAATGATTTTATTGTGGTTTGAGACTCCTCCGCTCACTGAAAGAGGGGTCTCTCATACAAATGAAACACGAATTTCTGCATAACTCGATAAAAATTAAAGCAAATGGAACCAAATTTGGCATGTGGAGGTTTTTGAGAGAAATAAATGTTTCTAATGTGGTTTGAGACCCCTCCGCCTTCTGGAAGGGGAGACTCCCATAAAAATGAAACATAATTTTTAGCATAACTCGAGAGCCAATGAAGCAAATGAAACCAAATTTGGCATGTTAATGTTTTTGGAGGCAAGAAATGTTTCTACGGCAGTTCAATACCCCTCCCCATTTTGAAGGGGGGGGGGGGCTCCCATACAAATAAAAAGCAAATTTCTGCATAACTCGAGAACTAATCAAGTAAATTAAACCACTTTTAGCATATGGGGGTTTTTGGAGGCTAGATTTCTATATACATAAAAATGAATTTCTGTCTGTCTGTCTGTCCGTCAGACCCTTATAGACTCGGAAAGTTCTGAATCGACCAACGTGAAAATTTATATGAAGGGGTTTTTGGGGCTGGGGAAGGTTCTTATGATTATTTGAGACCCCTACTTTCTCAGGAAGGGGGGCCTCTATGCAAATGAGACACACATTTCTTCATAACTCGAGAACTAATCAAGCAAATCGAATCAAATTTGGCATGTGGGGGGTTTTGAAGGCAAGAATATTTCTATGGTAGTTCAAGACCCCTCCCTTTTCTGAAGGGGGGGGGGGGGGGTTCAAACAAATGAAACTCAAATTTTTATTATAATCGATGAGCCCAGTGTGATGGTTCGAGAACTAATCAAGCAAATGGAACCAAATTTGGCATGTGGGGGGTTTTGAAGGCAATGATTGTATGGTGGTTTGAGAAACCACCCCCCTCTGGAAGGGAGGGCTCCCATACAAATGAAACACAAATTTCTACCAAAAATGAAAATTATCCAGGTTACTTAAACACAAAACGTGTATTTCTCGGGTAAGAAGCATGTTTTGATAGAAGTTTGAACCCCTGCTTATTCAAGAAAAAAAAACTCATTGCGAAAAAAAAACCATAAACGTTCCAGCTATATTAAATTTTCCTTCATTTACTTGCAAGCGTAGCAGCGCACGCACCGGGTTCAGCTAGTTGACTACATTCTATGCATTTTAAGGAGCATCCTTCATACATCAAAAAATGCCTACTTTTTAATCCCAAAAAATAAAAAATTTTTAAACAACTGAAGTTCTTGTAAGCAAAACTTGAATCCATGAACAAGCTACGAAGCAAGTAATCCTTAAGAGATTATGTATATAGTTTAAGTTATGTATATAGTTTTCACGTCAAACCGGATGTGCACCAAATTTTCGGAGTCAATGAAAACTGATTCAGATTCAAATTGATCATTTAGATTAATCAGCTTGGCCATTTAAATGAAATGTATTTTTAAGTTTGTATTTTAAGAGCCATTATCTAAGACCAGTTCAGTGCCAACATTTCAGAAGGTAGGATCTGCTGTAAAAAAAATACTATAACCGGTCGCTTGCTCGGAAATGAAAACTTTCTCCTGCAAATTAACAATCCCAACTGCAAGAAGAAACATTTTCCTACCTTATGGTGTATTTTATTTGCATAGTGGATTACAAAAAAAAAAGCAGATATTAACTCTTGAGATATTGGCGCAGAGTTTCTAATGTCATATTTTTATTAAATGAACTAGTGACTAGTTTCTACACACAATCACATTATAAAAAGGCATATTTTCTAATCTCTTTCTCATGCTGCAAAATGCCTAGAATTTATTCACTTTTTGACGTATAAGCTTTTTAGGCATTTTTGCATAAAACCATTTTAGGCATTTTATGCATAATTCCAGTCTTCAAGCAAAGTGCCTACTTTGAGGTCACAATTGCATACTTCAGATTAACCGTGTACGGCCAAATAATGCTGTTTCAGTAGAAACCCTACACAAATCTGCCGCTATGGATCTTTACACTGCTCACTCTCACATAAAATCACGAAAACATCATACTCCGTAATCGTCAAATTCAATACAATAAAGCAGAACAGAAACAAAACCGTAGAAAGATTCACTGCGGAAATCGATTTTAATCTCGTTTTACATATATGTAAACCTTGATACGCTTTTTAAGGCTGTGAACCATTTGGCGAAATTTTTTAACTTTTGGTTAAAATTTGACAGTTCGATAGTAATTTCCCCTCCGGTTGAAAATAACCCAGCTCTGGAGCATGGTTAATTTTGACAGCTCGATAGTTATTTGTAGATCCCAAAGTGATTTGACAGCGAGCTCTATTTCTAGTCGAACATGTTAAAAGGACGTGTGTGCCAAAATGTAAAGATGTAAGCATCAGATGTTTTTACAATTGTGAATAAATTTATTTACATGCAATGGATTTTAACCTGGGTTTAATCACATTTCATGAGGTGTGCTAATAGAATAAGGTAATGAAAATTTAAATCACATATAATCACATTTATTTTTTTTCAAATACAGAATCTTTTTGAAACAAAAAACAAAACAGTTGCTGCCAACAATTTATTTCTTTGAAACTTAAAAAAATAATGTAGCGGCTATAATTGATATTTTATGCATGAAGAATTTTATTTTTGTTTTAAATATTTTAATTGTCAATTTAACCAGATTGTGTTTTGTTTCGAAATAATGCAAATGATTTTGATTTGGTTTAATTTTTATTCAACATAAGAATGAATTAACAAACAGTCCAGCTATGGATAAATTGAGCTTGTGCAATGATTCTGTTGACGATAACGATGGATATCCCTTCAATTTTGAATGAAAGAGCATGAGTCTAAAAAACATAGATTTTTCTAGATTCATACCTATCGTTCTCCCCAAGAATTTAATCCGTACATGCATTTCTTTTTCGTTCCATTCGACAACCTTAAATATTTCAATGGTGTACTGATTTTCTGCAAATAGAAAATAGACATTAAAATTCGCATTTCATTAGAAATTTTTAATTTCTTAACAAGGAAAGCAACTCACAGATTGCTAAGAAAGTCCAAAACCAAGCCATAAATTGACAAGCGCGACGTTAACTTCCTCGACCTCTTCAAATAATATTTCCTCCGGCGAGTCCGCTTTGCTTTTTTAATTAAAGCGTAGAAATTGAGGCTACGAAACTGGAGCAATCGGAAATATTGAAAACCTACACATACATTGACAACTGTAAAACAGTAATTGTTAGGGAGTTGTTGGTTTTTAAATCTGAATTTTTTTTTTTAATTGATTGAGATTATTTTTGAGCAGAAAAATATAGCTATAGTTGAAACTAAATTTTTTTTCTTAGCATTTGGTTTTGAAACAACAATCAGAATTGTTGAAGCAACAAAAATAAAGTATTGAACTTAAAAATAAGAATATTTGAAGTTACAAAACAGTTCAATAATTTTATTTTTTAAATCAAAGAGGTCAATTTTCTCTGCGTGTAGTATCACGATGATGGTACAGAAGAGGAGTTCCCCTTTACAATAGAAGTGGTTGAGTGAGCTAGCATTTTCAAGAAATTTGTGGAAGAAACCATTGTTCACATTTGCGACATTGGCCCTTATGAAAACTCCATGTCGAATTCCAAATAACTATGCATCTGTCAAAATTTCAAATGGGTCGTATTCATAGTTAAATTTTATTTATTTGAGGGGAAATAACCATCCAACTGTCAAATTTTAACCAAAAGTTAAAAAATTTCGCCAAATGGTTCACAGCTTAAGCTGTGCTATATTATCGTATTGCATTTGACGTTGTTGGATGGTAATGTGAACAAGATTTTACGAGAGAGCAAGAAGGATGCAAAAAAGCCTGTAAAGACTTTTTGACGTTTAATCATCTTTTTCTATCACACAAAGTTCAAGTCGACATGGAGTTTTCATAAAGGCCAATGTCGCAAACGTAACCAATGGCTTCTTCCGCAATTTTTTTGAAAATGCAACTTTACTCAAGTAAACTACAACTTCTAATGTAAAGGAGAACTACTCTTCTGTACAATCATCGGGGTAATTTACTATTTTTTTAACCCTCCACTAACCCCCACACCAAAGAGCTCACACAGAGAGCCCCTGGTTATGGACACTTACAAACATTACTTAAACAAAACAAAAATAAATAAACGCGGAGATTATAACTACAAAAAAAAATGCAAAGTAAATCCCAGTGGAATTTTATTCCATTTAAGGGATTCACAAAAATTAAAACATATAATTTAAATCATTATAACGTGCTTTAATAACTATTTAAAATGCAGGAAAAAAATCTAGCTCAAGCCAGAAAAAGCCTACGAATGCAAAATTGTGTTGACACATTTAGAAAATATAATCATTTCCGTTCCTCAAGATGTGCTGCTTCAGCTTGCTTTTGAAGATAATGTTATTCGTTATTATTTTCAAGTCATTAGGAAGTAAGTAAGTATAAGCACACTTTCAAAATAACAAAAAAGTCATGTTTTTTTTAGTTTTAATAATTTTATTTGGCAAGTCATACTTGTATTTGTGTTTTATATGATATTTTACTCTCGTTTAATCAAAATATTTAATCATAGCCAAGTCTCCTAACTTTTCCTCGAACATGACCCATTAGCTTCTGCACAGTGGTACTTCCCACCATTTTGACCACTTTTGGCCAATCTTTTTTAAATTTTTTGATGTCGTCCGCTGGTTTTATGAACTTTCGAAGCTTTGCTTTGGTTAAAGCCCAAAAAGTCTCGATTGGCCGTGCATCCGGGCAGTTCGGCGGATTCATGTTTTTCGGCACGAAACATACATTTTGACTTTTGTACCATTCTAAAGTGTCCTTTGCGTAATGACATGACGCCAAATCAGGCCAAAACACTACTTGACCTTCATGCTGCCTGATCATCGGCAATAATCGCTTCTGAAGACATTCCATAACGTATTTCTGAGTGTTTATCGTCTCCGTTGTGATGTACGGACTAGATGTTTTACCACACTCGCATATTGCCTGCCAAACCATAACCTTCTTACCGAATTTTTCGGTAAAAATTGCCTTCTCCGTTTTGGGGACGTCTTTGTCTTCTCTTACAGTATAGAATTGTGGTCCGGGAAGCGTTTTGTAAGCTAGTTTCACATACGTTTCATCGTCCATTATTATACACCCAGAATATCTACACAATAACGAATCGTAGAGTTTGCGGGCCCGTGGTTTCACGGACGTGGCCTGTTTTGGGTTCTTTTTGGGGTTTTTCTGCTTCCGGTATGTTTTTAGCCCAAGTCTTTCTTTGGCACGCATGACGTTACTCGACGAGATCCCTAGTTTTTTCGCAACTTCCCGAACAGAAGTCGCTGGGTTTCGCTTGTAGGCATCCCTGTTCTTTTTATCGATATCCGGACTAACAGGACCGGATTTCCTACCACTCTTCGGCGCATCTTCAAACGTACACTGTTCTCTTCCTTGGCCAATTTTCTCAAGGAGAGTCCGCTCACAGTGCACCATTTGTGCACGATACTTTTTCGTTGTTCCGGAGTAAGACCGCGCATTTTGATAGGTAACACAAAACTGAGCACTTTTTTGATGCTATGTCATTAGGAAATGTGCAAACAAAAGGACGCAGCCAAAACATGTTGAAATATTTCATTATATTCAAAGTGACCGTTAAAATAAGGTGTGCTTATACTTTCCGGAACAGTCTTTAGTGAATTGAATATTAATGGACCGTGATTTGAGATGCATTTTTGACCCAAGTTCGTAAGTGCTCGGTTTCTCAGTAATTCATTTGCATGCCTAGTATTCTGAAAATTAGCTCTAGTTGTAAAAACAATGTTGTGATGGAACCTATAATTGTGCAAAGTATTGTGTACAAACATGATTGTTTGATAATCGCGCAAACCTAGGATGGGGATGATTTTAGGCCAAAAATTAGTATAAAGGGAAACTGTCGAAATTATGGGAGATACATTGAAGATTACTTTTAAACATCTGTTCTGCAATGTTTGAGTTTTTTTTAATTTTTGATTTAGCAGCATGACCCCACACGCTGATGAGGTATTGAAGTATGGAATGAATGCACGCGAAATAAAATTGTAGCAATGCTGAGTTAGGTACAAAACAGCGTACTCTTTTCATGAGTCCACATAATGATGAAACTTTGCTCGATACGTGCTTCATGTGAGTATCCCATGAAAGACTAGAATCTAAGTGCAACCCTAGATGTTTAAAAGAGACAACTTTCTCAATATGCAAGTTTCCGACACATGGATCAGACCGTAGCGTGATTTTTTTTCCCTTGACGAATGGAATACCATGTACTTAGTTTTAGTCAAATTCAGAGTAAGGCAATTGCCGTTGAAGTATTCTATGAGCTCTCCTAGATCTAACTCGATATCTTTAATAATAGACTGAACATTAAAACGAGAGTAGAACAATGCCGTGTCATCAGCAAAAAGCCTTGGTGCCTCATGTAGCTTCAAATTTCCCAGATCGTTGATAAATAACAGAAATAAAAGAGGACCTATGTTACTCCCCTGAGGGACACAAATATAAATCGGACGTAAACTACTACGGACACCATTAATTTCTACGAATTGTTTCCGACCCGATAGATAGCTGTTTATCAAGGCGTGGGCAACTCCTCTTATTCCATAGCGATCAAGTTTTATCAAAAGTATATCATGGTTTAGTGTGTCAAAAGCTTTTTTCAGATCTATGAACAACCCACCCTCGATCTTTTTCCTGTCAATTTCGCAAATCAACTCATCAATAATCTCAGTAATAGCAGTTGTTGTTCCACAGCCTTCCCGAAAGCCATACTGATATTTAATCAGAACATCATTAGCATACAAAAAGTTAACAAGACGACTGGTTAAACTTTTTCAATAATGTTGTTAAGGACTGACAAGGTTGAAATTGGACGATAGTTAGAGGGGTCATAAGTGATTCCTGATTTAAACACTGGCGTAACTCTAGCGATTTTTAAAATGTTAGGATATGATCCAGTTTCTATTATTTTATTGAAGAGCTGAGCAAGGATCTTGGAAAATGGACCTATATTGGTATTCAACACATCTGCCGGAACATTATCATGACCTCTACTTTTTTTAACGTCAAGCTGGCTTATTAATATGCTAACTTCGGTCTCACTAGTGGGAAAAATAGAATTGTTTACACATTTAACAGATTTCAAAAAATCAAAATTGTTCTTTGGAAGTTTATCAGCAAGATTCTTACCTATGCTAGAAAAAAAATCAATTTAACACATCAGTTACATCAGGAACTGAGTCAATTGGCTTCCCATCGATTTGTAATTTTATCCGTTTACTAACTCTATTGCGACCAAAGATTTCATTTAGCTTTTTCCACATGTTGGAATGATTAGAGCTTTTTAGTACATTTTCATAGTATTCTCTTCTACTTTTTTTTTGGCTGTTTTTACTTTTTTGGAAACATGAACCAGCATTTCACCAACATTCAAATCATTAGGATTGCTTTTAAATTTTCTAAGGTAATTATTTTTTATTTGTATCAACCTCCAGAGGCTATAGGTCATCCAAGGACAATGCTCACCTTTTACCCTAACAATTTTGGTGAAAGACCTGGTACACTCAATAACCAGATTATTATAGGTTCCAATGAGTGTATTAAGGCTAGCTTCAACATCATCCGAAATTTGAAAATCAGTTAAAAAGACAGAAAATTGATTTTGAAGTTTGACACGATCGACCACATTAATTTAGAGCCTTGTTGCTTTCTTCCATCACTCAGCGTGAGAGATGAAATAACAAGAAAATGGTCGCTAATATCACTGAAGATAGTGTGGTTCTGCAACTTAGCCGCAAGCTCGATTGAACCAATAAAGTAATCTAAAAATATTATTACTTGCTGGACGAGTTGGATACGTATTCGTACATACATAACCGTACGATTCCAATAAGTTTTTTTAACTTACTACTACATTGTTATTTGGCAAATTAATTGGGACATTCACATCACCAAAAATGAAATACGGTTTAGATGGAGATGCAGATGATAGCCATCCTTCTAAAATATTCTGAAGATCGTTGAAATGATGGTGATACAGTTTCGCCTGGTATTTAATTTCAAGATGAACGTAATGCAAGCCATTGATAGTTTGACTACCTATCAATTTATTTTCCAATGAACTTCGTATAAACACAGCTAAACCACCTGAAGAGCTATCACGACATGAGAAATATGCACGATAGCCTGGAATATTGTAAACTCTGCTATTATCTTTCTTCAATCAAGTTGCACCGACAACAATAACATCAACATTCACTTTACATTCATTAACAAAATGAATCACCTCATCAAGTTTTCAAAATCATTTATCCCTCTAACATTCCAGTGTATTACATTCAAACAATTAGTGCCATCCAATTCACATTTTTTATTGAAATCTTGCATACTGTCATGATATTTATTCAGATTTATAATCGGTATAGAATCCATTGATAACTTAATTAGAAACAAAAAATATAAAAGGAAAATTTTGCGCAAAATAATATTGATGTACATTTTTCTTCCGTTTAGGCGACGGAGAATGCTCAGAAGAAGTCCCAGACACATGTGTGATGTAGCACATGTAGATAGTGATTCATGACACGCCTGAGATCTTCTCTGCTTTTTACTAATTCTGGCTTGCTATTGCCATCTCTCTTGACCAATATTACGCCACCCCTACCCACCCAAATGTACTTTATCTTCAACAGCTCTTGGGATTCTCTAAGCTCTTTCAGCAATTCTAGAGATAAAGGCGTTAATTCATCGCGCAAGGTTACGTTCACAGCTTTTCCGCTGACAATACATTTTTCATCAATAACACTCGATAATAGGTTTCCAAATTGTTTTTTTTTTCTTATATACACTACCTCTTTTGACTCTCTATCACAAAAGCAATTCTGATAGGAATCAAAGAATTGTTAGTTTTGCTATTGACAAACATGCGCTCGGCAGATGTGACAAACCCAGAGCTTTCGCTCAATTCTATACAGACGAGTAGTTTTCCAACTATCTGACACACATTTTCGTCACGAATTGTTGGGATACCGCAGAGTGTCACATTATTTTCTAAGGTGGCTTTATTTGACTTGTCGACATTGGCTTCCAACTTATGCACCGTGACCTGTAAATTTTTTTGCGACTTTTTCAAATGATCAATTTCCGCCGTCAACTTTTCATTTTCTACCTCGAGATTTTTAAAATCAGTAACAATATCATCAAATTTAGCAGATAAAAACTCTTGTGATTTTTCAATTGTAATGGTAATCTGCTTGACTTCACTGCTAACAGAATGCATTTCCTTAGCGATTGAGGCTGAAATATTGGCTTTAATTTCTGCAGTAAAGGAAGACATAAATAAGAGAGTGAGTACTATTCTGCATTGACACAACTCGCTGGTAGATAACCGAGCATTCAGATCAACAAAAGTAAACAGTCTCCTTCATACGACGCACCGCATTACCAACAATGTTTTTACACTTGAAATGAGCACTCGAAAAGCAATACATGCACGTTAATACTTTTGAACCATCGGTCTCTTTATTTTTGCAAACTGTGCAGACACATTCATCATCTCTATCCATTATGGGTTATGGGACGCACACTGAACTTGCTGAAACAGGAAAGTAAACACACTAGCGATTGGGAAGGCCACACACACTGAATTTGGAATAGATATGAGACACACAAAGAATCAACAATAGCCAATCTCGGGGAAGGGAGAAATAGTGCTGGGACAAAAACAAGCAATATACGCAAGACGCAATCGTATCCAAAATAGTTCTTATTTTTTTTTCGATGGGGGGGTTTGTTAATTAAAAATTAATTAGCTGATGATACTGTATGAAAGATCCAGCTCCCGTAGTTACTCAACAAAAAGAACGTCGAAGTTTGTTTTCCAACCTACCAGACCAAACTAACTCAACCAACAGCCAGCGCTATCTGCACGTCAAGTAGCCGTTTGGGCGGCAAAGGGTATCACAAGTATGTGCTCTTATCATGGGAGCGAGACCAAAATGCGTACCGAACAGATTTCTTACAATTGTTCTTCGTTTGTCAGGTAACCGTTTGGGCGGCAAAGGTTCGTGACTATCGAAAGAAATTGCGACATCACAAAATGTATCTATACACTCAGGAAATTATCCGTACGGTTTTCATACGATCGGAACTATGAACCAAAAAGCAAGAGTACTCATAGCATGGAGAAGTTATCCAGTACCATACCAGCCAGTAAACCTCGAAGTACTAAAATATATTAGTACAGGAAGTTATCCAGTGCCAAACCAGCAAGAAAAATATCCACAGGTGGTTTTTCAGCATAATTTTATTCACGACTAATTGTTTTTTAATTGAGCTATTGATTTTTATTCGGGAATTATTGATAAAATTGAATAAAATTATTTCAATCTTACTGGCTGGATAGTAAAAGACTTGAAATTGATCCAGTATTGTATCAAACACTTTCCCAAAGAGTCAAACAAGAATTTTCAGATCTAAGTTTTCACGGCTAATTGTTTTTTAACTGAGCAATTGATTTTTATTCGCGAATTATTGGTAAAATTGAATAAAATTATTTCAATCTTACTGGCTGGATAGTAAAAGACTTGAAATTGATCCAGTATTGTGTCAAACACTTTCCCAAAGAGTCAAAGAAGAATTTTCAGATCTAAGTTTTCACGGCTAATTGTTTTTTAATTGAGCTATTGATTTTTATTCGCGAATTATTGGTAAAATTGAATAAAATTATTTCAACCTTACTGGCTGGATAGTAAAAGACTTGAAATTGATCCAGTATTGTGTCAAACACTTTCCCAAAGAGTCAAAGAAGAATTTTTAGATCGAAGTTTTCACGGCTAATTGTTTTTAACTGAGCTATAGATTTTTATTCGGGAATTATTGGTAAAATTGAATAAAATTATTTCAATCTTACTGGCTGGATAGTAAAAGACTTGAAATTGATCCAGTATTGTGTCAAACACTTTCCCAAAGAGTCAAAGAAGAATTTTCAGATCTAAGTTTTCACGGCTAATTGTTTTTTAATTGAGCTATAGATTTTTATTCGGGAATTATTGGTAAAATTGAATGAAATTATTTCAATCTTACTGGCTGGATAGTAAAAGACTTGAACTTGATCCAGTATTGTGTCAAACACTTTCCCAAAGAGTCCAAGAAGAATTTTCAGATGTATGTTTTCACGGCTAATTGTTTTTTAACTGAGCTATAGATTTTTATTCGGGAATTATTGGTAAAATTGAATAAAATTATTTCAATCTTACTGGCTGGATAGTAAAAGACTTGAAATTTATCCAGTATTGTGTCAAAGAAATAATTTCTAATAAATAAATTCTTCTTTGACTCTTTGGGAAAGTGTTTGGCACAATACTGGATCAATTTCAAGTCTTTTACTATCCAGCCAGTAAGATTGAAATAATTTTATTCAATTTTACCAATAATTCCCGAATAAAAATCAATAGCTCAATTAAAAAACAATTAGTCGAGAATAAAATTATGCTGAAAAACCACCTGTGGATATTTTTCTTGCTGGTTTGGCACTGGATAACTTCCTGTACTAATATATTTTAGTACTTCGAGGTTCACTGGCTGGTATGGTACTGGATAACTTCTCCATGCTCTGTCGGGCCAGTTTTATACAATAGCATCGGGTACCATTGCATGGCAGGAAGGGGGTATCAACGAAGGAAATGTGAATCAAATCTTACAAAAGGGGTTGGGCCATAGTTTTTGCGGTCGGCCGTTTTGCAGTTCGGCTCGACTTGATTGTTGATACTATTTCGTTTATTGAATTCCAACGTGCTTGCTAGTGTTAACATGGTGAATAGGGATTTATTTATGGATACTAAGCAAGATTTTAGACCATTTTCTCCGTTCGCGGCTTTTCAAGTATCGCTATGTTGAGCCGGTGCGTGGCAATGGAAATTTTGATGAGCTCAAGAGAAAATTCAATCAAATATACTCTTTAGTTGACAAATTCATTTGGTCGTCCTGAAAAGGACGGATTTTATTTGTTAACGGAGGGAATACGATTCACAATTGAAATTTTCTTGTCAATCATCTTGGGCTGCAAACGGCCAGGGTGTTCAGCAGCACACCATCCTGTGGAATGGTCAAACGGGAGAAGTTGATTCAGCTCCTCGTCGTTGCGGACGGCTAGCTCTGTTTAGTTGGCCTACCAGAGCAGACGGTGAATGCGCTTTTCCTTATGGATGCACAGCGAGAACTGATGGTTGGTCGGACGTCACCAAATGTTTAATTATCGCTGGCACGGTAACTGTGGCAGTATTAACCAATCAGAGCGTGGCAGAAATATGATGTCATTTTCGACCAATAGCTTTGTGCGTTTGAACATTTTTCTTTAAAGTACTTTTTAATAAGTTTAAACAAATGTAATGAATTTAGTTATCAACAGGGATCCAGCTTTGATTTTCTATCTTTCGAATGAAATACTTATCGTAAAATTTCTGAGGGCCAAATAGGAGATATTATCGTTCAAAGTCTCCAAACCCGCGTAACGCTTGCGATTTTAGAAATTTTAGAACGGCGCCCCTATACAGGAATAAAAAAGAGAGACGTAAGTCCTACGTCAAAACTAGCAAGCACGTTGTACATTCAACAAACGAAATATAAACAGTTAATTTGAGCGGAACTGCAGCACGGCAGACCAATTATGTGTTTCACATATTCAGTGTAGGGGGTAGGTTAGCTTCATTGTAGTTCTTGTTGTACATAGGTTCATAGTGGATTAGGTGCAGATAATAGATTAGGTTAGTTGCAGGTAGTTTTAAAATATGAGTTATAATTTTTCTGGCCAATATTTACAAACTATTGTTTGTATTGTTGCTATTGTTATGCAGTTTCTAAATCTCAACTCTCTTGGGAGAGGGTTCTGAGGCCCTGACAAGGGCCGTTTTTCTGTTACCTGAGTAGAAAAGATGCGAATTTAACCTCCGAAACCCCTGTCACTCTAATGAAAACTAATGATTTTATTTCCACGCTGCTGTCTGGCGTAACAACTGAGGCCCGTCCCCTTTTGTAAAATTTGATTTGCATTGCCTTCGTTGAGAACCCCCTTCTTGTCATGTTATGACATATGCCATTATATTAAGCAGGCCTGGCATTCCCGTTAAAACAATGAAGAAGAAGAATAGTAATCATTCGTTATTGGATCATCGACACGTTCAGACGTGTGTATCCCGCTCTCATGATAAAAAAGCGCTTTTCCGAGATGTTCCGAGTTTTTGGCCCTGATGCTGGAAATCGAGTAGACGCTGATGTGGCGCCTGACGTGGCTGCACTGAAAATTTATTTTCGTAAATTAGCTTTCACTCGCTTCGTAATCATGGATTTTGTAAATAGAACAAATGTCTCGTATATTGTATGAAACATTCATATTGCTTTTTATCTTGTGAAATGCTATTATTACACCACATAGATTCCGTGAAGACCAGCCAATCGCTGCTTCGCTGATGTTGCTGCTGGGATGGGCGGGAATAATTTATTTATCCCAAAATACAAATTGAAGCGGTGTCGAGAGTTATAACTTCATACTCATTATTCAATTATCACCTCACGAGTCGCCGTGGCATAGTGAGATCAACCGAGGATGCAGTATCAGCTCTTTCCAAAATTACATTAAAAAAAGACGCTGGACAACTCCACGTGGTTGCGTTTTTTTGTCAATTACATTTCGAGTCGATAAAGTAAATCTCTCAGTCATTCAGGCAACCATCAGAGAGACGTGTCTTTTAAATTGGTAACAAAATATTCGTAGCTCTTTGAATTGTTTTCATACAATGCACGAATGTTGTTTCATATATATGCTTCGTGCTTTTGACAGTTGCGCGTGTGCCATTAATTACGAATGTATCTTCATAAAAAGAACAAATCAGTTTCGTTGCTGAAAACAACGCACAGATTTGTTAGTTCTACCTTCGATTTCGTAATATTAACTAAAATTAACTTTCAGTGTGGCACGTCCGCTAGACGAGGCAAGCGGAAGAATCCCGACGTCGACGCTGACGTAAATGATCCCTCCGTAAACAACTAAAATCTGTCCTTTTCAGGACGACCAAATCAATTTACCGATTAAAGAGTATGTTTGATTGAAATTTCTCTTGAGCTCATCGAAATGTTCATTACCACGCACCGGCTCAACATGGCGTTGCTTAAACGGCCGCGTCCCGGAGAAAATGGCCAAATCAATCGCCCACATCATCTTCTTGGTCAAGTGGTTAGCGGCGTCGCCCGTCGTTCAAGCGGTTGTTGTCATGAAGTTGAGGGTTCGATTCCCGCTCCAGCCAGTGGATCTTTTTGCAAAACGAAAATGTCTAAACTGGTTCTTCGTAATTCGCTCTACACCCAAACTAAAAAAGTAAGATTGTTATACAATTTCGCTTGATTTTGTTACATTTTTGCTATTGATCGTAAGTTGAATGAAAAATCTAACATTAGTTGTGGGCAAAACAGCAACAGCAATTCGCAATGAAAAATTCAACGTGTGCGTGAGATTGTTCGCAGTGATATTTAGTTGATGAGTAAGAGATGAGTGTCCTGAAAGTCAGATGGTTCACCAAAATATAATAAACCATTCACGAGATCAGGATACAATCCGTGAACGTCAGCGCAGCGGCTTTTGATGGCAACCATTTTGGTTCTTTGACAAACTAAGAGATGCGGAATAGAAACCCTACAGTTAGTTCACTTGGCGAGGAATTCAGGGTACAGCATCGTAACAAATGGACATATTTTCTACCAGGCTATGTGCAACCAGTCGCTAACAAACTTGCATGGCATTGTTTATTTCATAAAACCCTTTGTTGATCATCAGTGTCGACAAAAATAGGACACTTGACGGCGGTAATACAACAGTGGCCAATAGCGTTGCGGCATTTTGTGATATCGACTCATCCATATTGTATATTGATATGGTGGTGTATGTTGGTGATGATTGAATATGGAGCCTACTGCGATAAAATTGTTTCGAGCTATTTTTGCTTGCCAGTCGCTTGCACACATTTTCATGGCTTCATTTGTACCATAAAACGCTTTGTGGATCAAAATAGGCGAAATTGCCTTTTCTGAATCATGCGGATTTCTCAAGATATGATAGTATAAACTGCAATTGTATTTTTTACCACCTTTTCAACTTTTGGGTATATGTTGAATCTTCAGTCTTTACAATCTCGAGTTATAAACGGTGTAAATGCCTATTTTTATCGTAGTATCACGTGCCGCCCAACACTCAGGCTGTCCTGCAGCCAAGAAAAGTGATAAGAACATTTCAATCGCGAACCATGTTCCCTCCGTAAACACAGAATCCATTTCACACTTACAAGCACGTTGGACATTTTAGTTCCAACATTTGATTAGGAAGAATCTGCTTTTGTAAACAAACACTTTGTCTGCTAATTTATCGGAAGTTGTATACAATTCCTTCAAATTGAATATATCAGCAGATAGAAATAAAGCTCTTCTTCCTTAAAGAGTGCTTAATTTGTATTTGTGACCTTTTGTTCAAGAGCAAATGACTATGAAAGCCAATCTAATGTTGGCGATGATTTAACAAACAAAATATCATTAACAGTCAATTCGAGGCGAACCTCAGTTTCTATAAATTTTCGTGAAGAACCAATAGCGGAAGAAGAACCGGAGTCTCACACACCAACAGCACAGGGTTTCATGGTTCTTTAGACTGAATAAAATATAGTAGAAATTCATGTATTCGATGACATCAATTTCTTCACATCAACAAGCAGTCCTACGTCAACTTTGCAGTTATGTCACTGACATAACTCATCCTTTCGTTTTTTATATTGTATAGTACAGAAAAATAAGGAATTTTAAGAATAAAGAACAACGCTAAGGGAAGGTCCATTAATTATGTCACGCAGTAGGGGGGGGGGGTTCGAGAAAACGTGACGATCTATACAAAAAAATTTGAAGGTCCATACAAAAAACGTGACATGGGGGGGGGGGGGTTACAAAAAGTCAATTTTTACGTGACGTAATTAATGGACGTTCCCTAATCAGACAATCAGGATTTCAGTTATTAAAATGTGTTAGAAGGTAAAAAGTTGAAAATCATGTGCTGCAAAAATCATACAGATACTGTTTTACGTATGCTCGCAAAGAATACCGTACGAACCCTATGGGGCCCCACACGCTCAAACACGTTGGTCAAACATTGGCGGCTCTCCCACGAAGTTCACAGAGTTGATGTCTAGTTTGTGCTGTACTTGATCGTGTGTGAGGGAATTGGTCGAATCGATATGACAGTTGCTTGGTAGTTTGAGCAAAATCAAACTGCTTTGATTTTGCCCTAACCACCAACCATCCACGAAATCAATTCGTCAAATTACCTCACACACAGCTGAATATAGCTCGAACCATAAACCATTCTTCAAACTTACTAGGGCGCGGCCAATGTTTGATCAACATGTTTGAGCGTGTGTGGGCCCCATGAGATTGAACACCTTATTCTTAACTATATTCACGCTAAAAACATAAAGCATTATTTTATTATGTGAATATTAAACGAAAATACGAATATTGTCAATTTTAATCATGTTACCTTCTTGATATTGCTGCTGTCTTTAATGAGTCCTGTTTGGTAGCGGTGGCAACGAATGTTCGAGTTTGATCGTAGATTCCAGCAGGAAGCTCAAGTCCATCAAATTGATTGTAAATTTCTTGCATTCTTGCCTCAGTCTTTTCGTCGTTTTGTATCTCGTGTTTGGACATTTACTTCTCGGAGATCTGCGATTGTAGTATTGGCTGGAGTTCAGCTCATTTGATGCAAGCTGAGCAGTAACAGTCCAAATGGCTAAGATTGTCCAGTCCAAGGGGTCTTCCAGGGATACAGATTATTGTTACTTTCGACCTTGTCAAATTGATATGACGAGATGTCGAAGTCTCCTTATCAACAACTTTTGTTTTCACATTGGTCACCTAAAATAGAGACAAAATTTAAAAAACAAAATGGTAAGGCTGCATTTCTACCGGACGATACAATACCTCCCGCGATGACGCCGTCGGAGTTGAAATTCTACTATCTAGAAGCGCATTACTAGAGCTGCCGATCAAATATTTTGATGGAAACATAGCTCGTTTATCCTTCTCGGAGGAACATGACGACGTCGGTGCTGACTGTGTTTTGATCCCATTGTTACCTGGACATATTCCATTACCAGGTGCTTCTATTTGTGAACAATCCATTTGAATAAATCGGTTGAACATGTGTGATTTCTTCAAAACTTGCCATTGAAAAATCTTGCTCAAGTTGGTTTTCCTCTTCGTTTGCAGTAAGAAGTGGGGACTGTAGTATAGAATCTACGGATACCTCATTGAGATAATTGGTGATACATGTAGCCATTGATAACTGTCCACTGTAAACGTTTCCTAGTACAAACGGAGGCGAATCTGGTGGAGGACAGATGATGGATGATGCTCCGTTCATACCAGCCAATTTATCTTCTTCTAAAACCGACCAATCGGTAGCAAACATGTCGTCAAGTGGTATATCAGGCAATGAGAATCCATATAAATCCATTATCGGGAGCACCGCCAAGCTGGTCGAGTACTTGTCGAGTTTTTCACAGGAGTGCGCTGCATTTGGAACACTTCGAGTAATACTGAAGCAGTCCAGAATGCTAGAATTTGCACTGCCCTCGAGATAGTCATCTGAAAACATGATCAAATTGTAAGATGTGTAAGATGAGTAAAGTAAATAATAAATAACAACTGAAAGGTCCTGATTCGGTCCTGTTCACTGTACACCACCCTTTTTTTCCTCACAATTGATCGCAAAACCGCGGCCTTTCGCTTCTTAGTTTGAAACGGCATTTTTATGTCGTGTGCTCACAGCAGATGATTTGTTTTCGTTTACATTTGTTATTTCGTCTCGTTGTCATGGTAATCGTGGGAAGTGTTGTTGATATGCATTTTTATTTTTATTGCTCAAAATAAAAGTTTACGTTTTATCAAATATGTTGAGCATAAAAGTAACAACATGAAAATTTGTTGAATATAAATGACATTTTATTTTTATCTCCTCAAAATTGAATTAGACTGGAGTTGGTTTTGTAATATTTTTGGAATCCTTACGTTCAGTATCAACTGACATCACTGGATTTAATGATTAATGATCATCTACCCATACTATTGTCTACACAGTGTACGATTGACTGCAAATGAAAATCGAAAGAGTCATTTCAACATTGAGAGTTAATTTTATATTTTATTGCATATATTACAGTATGTGAACAGATAAGTGTTTCAATTAGAAGTTTATTTAATAACTCGTGTCGTGATAAGGCGTTTGAACTATGTGTGACTTTATGGTTTATAAAAACATTCATCAAAAAAAATCTCGTTCAAAGTTTTTTCTAAGACCACCAAGAAGAAAAATATGGTGTGATCAAAAACGAATTTGAACGAAGCTATAAATAAAACAATATTGTGTATTCTCCACTCCAATTTTTGGTGAAATTAATACGTCAGAGGTTTGGCAACAATGTGATATAACCAGATATGTAATAAATCGTTAAAGATTGGTTAATTTTTTAAATTTTGTATCATATTATCTCATATTACACATACTACCAAACATTTCGTCAATGATAATGAAACACGCCATGTTTGAATGACACAATATGAAGCCTTAAGTATCATTTGCAATGTGTTAATGGGAAATCCGAAAAAAATTATATATTCTTCCCTTGATAAAAAACTGTTTTTTTTTGTTTTTTTTTTGTTATATTTTTTTAAAAGTATTGATTAAATTTGTTATTTTTTCGGATTATTTTTTTTTTTTTTTTTTGTGGGTTTTGAGCGGGGGGTTTGGGGGGAGGGTTTTTTTTTTTTATATTGATTTTTTTTTGTTTTTTGGTTTTTTTTTTTTGGTTTTAAGGGGGGAAATAGGGGGGTGCTTTGTTTTTTTGGGGGTGTTGTTTTTTTTATTTTTTTTTGGGGGAAAAAATGTGGGGGTGGGGGGGGGAGAAAAGGGGGGGAAGAAAAAGAAGGTGGTGTTTTAAAAATTAAAATTTTTTTTAAGTTATTTTTTTTTTTTTAGAAATTTTTAAGCATAAAATAAAGAGAAGGAATTTTGAGTAGTAGCACAGTCAGGGATCGATTTTCCCGTTGTTAAATTTAAAAAAATTTAAACCCAAAATTGGAATAATTCCGGCATAATTAATGGATCATTTATATTATTATAAATGCACAAAATTGATTTGCTATGGACCATATTTAGAAGTTTATGGTTCATTTTCAAACCTTTTATAGATCATTGGTGATTTATTTATGGAATATTTTCAATAATTTATTGATCATGTACATATATTTTAGTTTACAAACGTTAAATTCTAAGGATCAATTTTACAAGTTTAAGGAAAGTTATTGAACCTTTTATGGATAATTTGCAATATGTTTATGGGTAATCGGTACAATTTAATGGATCATAGCCTAGATATATAACGGTACATTTTTGACATTTTATTGCTAAAACTTACATAAAGTATGGATCACATTGCTGTATTTTATGGATCATTTTAATTTTGTTATGGATTTTCATCAGAGCTTTATGGGTCAGAAATACGTTTTTTATGGAACGAATTTCAATTTTTCATGGATCATTCCTTCAGTTTAAAGGTGCAAGCTTAGAGCTGCCGTTAGTTATTTATACACAATGGGTACGTTAACACCACTATACCCAAAATTGGCTTCCCTCACGCAACTGCTCAAATGGGTACTTTTTTTCTTCCGTGTAGGGTTTCTATTGCTTAATCTTAGTTTGTCAAAGTAACTGATTGGTTGCCATCAAGAGCCACCGCGCTGACGACGCCGGTTTTTATCTCGTGAAAAGCACATTTTATTTTTGTGAGTCATCGGACTTTCGGACACTCATCTCTTACTCATCAACTAAATATCACAGCGCACAACCTCACGCACGCGGTTATTTTTCAATGGAAATTGCAGTTGCTTTTTTGCCCACAACTAATGTTAGATTTTTCATCCAAGTTACGATCAATAGCAAGAATGGAACAAAATCAAGCGAAATTGTATTACAATCACTGCGTTCAAGCCTTTACTCTTAGTTTGTCAAAGTGACTGATTGGTTGCCATCAAGAGTCGCCGCGCTGACGATGCCGGTTTGAATCTCGTGAAAAGCACATTTTATTTTTGTGAGCCATCGGACTTTCGGACACTCATCTCATACTCATCAACTAAATATCACAGCGCACAACCTCACGCAAACGGTTATTTTTCAATTCAAATTGCAGTTGCTTTTTTGCCCACAACTAATGTTAGATTTTTCATCCAAGTTACGATCAATAGCAAGAATGGAACAAAATCAAGCGAAATTGTATTACAATCTTACTTTCATAGTTTGGGTGTAGAGCGAATTACGAACAACTTAACCTAACACCAAGTAGACCAGTTTGGACATTTTCGTTTTGCAAAAAGTTCCACTGGCTGGAGCGGGAATGGAACCACCAACGCAGCAGTTTAAGCAACGCCATGTTGAGCCGGTGCGTGGTAGTAAACATTTCGATGAGCTCAACAGAAATTTCAATTAAACATACTCTTTATTTGGCAAATTGATTTGGTCGTCCTCAAAAGGAGGGTTGAAATCGTGCAAAACATAAAAACCTTGGCGAAGCAAAACGCAAAACATCGCGACAATAGGGAAGCTATTAGCACATTTATTGACGAGGATGCATTAGCCGCATTTATATCTGGTCTACGTGGTAATTATTTCGGTCACGCTCTAGCAGCACGGCTCAAAGACATCGAGGATGCATACGCATTCTAGTGTAAATTTAAAAGTCAGGAAATCAATGCCAGTATCATGGATGAAATGTCTAAGACAAGGTATACAAATAATAAAACACAAATCAATAGCAACAACAAAAACTACGATCCAAAGTCTCAAAAACCACAGATGAAACCAAAGTCAAATCTCCCCATCAAACCAGAATTTGATAGAAAAGATACTGTTGAACCACTGGAAATTGATCCTTCTCTTTGCAGCAGATTGAGCTATAATAAAAAAAAACGAAAGGATGAGTTATGTCAGCGACATAACTGCAAAGTTGACGTAGGACTGCTCGTTGATGTGAAGAAATTGATGTCACGAATTAATAGATTTCTACTATATTTTATTCAGTCTATAGAACCATGAAACTCTATGCTATTGGTGTGTGAGGCTCCGGTTCTTCTTCCGCTATTGGTTCTCCACGAAAATTTATAGAAACTGCAGTTCGGCTCGAATTGACTGTTAATGATATTTTGTTTGCTAAATCAGCGCCAACATTAATTCGCCCTAATTTGCTTTTGTAAACAATGGCTTTCGTAGTCATTTGCTCTTAAACAAAAGGTCACAAATACAAATTAAGCACTCTTTAAGAGAGATCAGCTTTATTTCTATCCGCTGATATATTCAATTTGAAGGAATTGTATTCAACTTCCGATAAATTAGCACACAAAGTGTTTGTTTACAAAAGCAGATTCGCCCTAACCAAATGTTGGCGCTAAAATGTCCAACGTGCTTGTAAGTGTGAAATGGATCCTGTGTTTACGGAGGGAACATGGTTCGCGATTGAAATGTTCTTTTCATGCAGGACAGCCTGAGTATTCGGCGGCACGTGATACTACGATAAAAATAGGCATTTACACCGTCTTCAACTCGAGATTGTATGCCGGCGTCGGTGGTGTAGTGGTAAAGCGTGACTGCAACTTGGCACCCCAGTGGGTCTGGGTTCAATCCCAGTCGACGTCGGTGGTTTTTCTGAGGCGAAAAAATCTGGTAACGTCTTCCTTCGGAAGGGAAGTAAAGCCGTTGGTCCCGGTTCATATTCATGAGTCGTTAGGTAGGGTCCAGGTGGTGGAGTCGTCTTCCTGGCGTCGGTGATTGTCACCATGTGAGGAAATAGGCCGACGTAAAATAAAGCTTAAAAAAAAAAAAAACTCGAGATTGTACAGACTGAAGATTGAACATACACCCAAAAGTTGAGAAGGTGGCAAAAAATGCAATTGCAGTTTTTGCTATCATATCTTGAGAAATCCGCATGATTCAGAAAAGGCAATTTCGCCCATTTTGATTCACAAAGCGTTTTATGGTACAAATGAAGCCATGCAAGTGTGTGCAAGCGACTGGCAAGCAAAAATAGCTCGAAACTAACTTATCGCTGTAGGATCCTTATTCAATCATCACCAACATATCAATATACAATATGGATGAGTCGATATCACAGAATGCCGCAACGCTATTGGCCACTGTTGTATTGCCGCCGTCAAGTGTTCAATTTTTTTTCTCACTGATCATCGACAAAGCGTTTTGTGAAATAAACAATGCCATGCAAGTTTGTTAGCGAGAGGTTGCACATAGCTTGGTGGAAAATATGTCCATTTGCTTCATTGCTGTACCCTGAATTCTTCGCCAAGTGAACTAACTGTACACGGAAGAAAAAAAGTACCCATTTGAGCAGTTGCGTGTGGGAAGCCAATTTCGGGTAATGTTATGTTAACCGACCCGTTGGGTATAAATAACTTACTTTTGGGTAGAATTTCACCCAAAAGTTAGTTATTTATACACAACGGGTACGTTAACACCACCATACCCAAAATTGGGTTCCCCCCCGCACAAGTTCATATGGGTGTTTTTTTTTTTCTGGGGGGGGTTTTTTTCTTAAGGCCCAAACGCAATGTGGACGGAAACGGAACGGAAACGGCAAGTTTGACAGTTGTCGCAAATGACGTCGATATGTCCAGTTGGAAGCAACTTGGATCTAATCAGTTTTCTATCCGACAAGCAGGTTTAGTCAGATTGGGCTCTTCCGCTGCCGTCGCCGTTCCGCTTCCATCATCACTGCGTTCAAGCCTTTACTCTTAGTTTGTCAAAGGGAGTGGGTGGTTGCCACAAGAGGCGGGGGGGGGGTGGTGGTGGGTTTGTGTAGAGGAAAAATTTTATTTTTTTGGGGGGTCGAGGGTCGTCGCATTTTTCTTATTAATTAATAAAAAAAAAGCACACACCGCCAGGCGGTTGTTTTTTTTTTTTTTTAGATGTGGGTTTTTTTTTCACACAAATTTTGTTTTTTTTTTTGTAGGGTGGTAGAGAAAGGAGGGAAAAAAAAAGAGAAAATATTTTATTATTTTTTTTCATAGTTTGGGTGTAGAGCGAATTACGAACAACTTAACCTAACACCAAGGAGACCAGTTTGGACATTTTCGTTTTGCAAAAAGTTCCACTGGCTGGAGCGGAAATGGAACCACCAACTTCATGACAACCGCTTGAACGACGGGCGACGCCGCTAACCACTTGACCACGAAGATGATGTGGGCGATTGATTTGGCCATTTTCTCCGGGACGCGGCAGTTTAAGCAACGCCATGTTGAGCCGGTGCGTGGTAGTAAACATTTCGATGAGCTCAACAGAAATTTCAATTAAAAATACTCTTTATTTGGCAAATTGATTTGGTCGTTCTGAAAAGGACAGATTTTAGTTGTTTACGGAGGGATAATTTACGTCAGCGTCGACGTCGTGCTTCTTCCGCTTACCTCATCTAGCGGACGTGCCAGCCACATCAGGCGTCGTCTACTCGTTCTCCAGCAGCAGGGCAAAAAACTCGGAAAAGCACTTTTTTATCACGAGAGCGGGATACACACGTCTGAACGTGTCGATGGTCCAATAACGAATGATAACTGTTCGCCATGCCGGGCCTGTAATGGCATATACCATTACATGACAGGAAGGGGGTTCTCAACGAAGGCAATGCGAATCAAATTTTACAAAAGGGGACGGGCCTCAGTTGTTACGCCAGACATCAGCGTGGAAATGCAATCATTAGTTTTCATTAGAGCGACAGGGATTTCCGAGGTTAAATTCGATCTTTTCAACTCAGGCAACAGAAAAACGGCCTTTTATTGAATTTTTATTGAATGTACAACGTGCTTGCTAGTATTAACATAGCAAATAGAGATTTATATATGGATATTAATAAAAAATGTTGCTCATTTTCTCCAGAACGCGGCTTTTCAAGCAACGCCATGTTGAGCCGGTGCGTGGTAATGAACATTTCAATGAGCTCAAGAGAAATTTCAATCAAACATACTCTTTAATCGGTAAATTGATTTGATCGTCCTGAAAAGAACGGATTTTAGTTGTTTACGGAGGGAATATGGTTCGTGATTGAAATTTTCTTCTCGGTCTGCTTGGACAGCAGAATAACCTGGGTGTTTGACAGCACGTAATACTACGGTAAAAATTAACATTTACACCGTCTTCATCTCGAATTTGTACCGACTGAACATTGAACATAGAACGAATTCCAACGAATAACTTAACCTAACACCAAGTGAACCAGTTTGGACATTTTCGTGTCGCAAAAAGTTCCACAGGCTGGAGCGGGAATCGAACCCCCAATTCATGGCAATGAACTTGACCACGAAGATGATGTGGGCGATTGATTTGGCCATTTTCTCCGGGACGCGGCTTTTTCAACGCCATGTTGAGCCGGTGCGTGGTAATGAAAATTTCGATGAGCTCAAGAGAAATTTCTATCAAACATACTCTTTAGTTGGCAACTTGATTTGATCGTCCTGAAAAGGGCGGATTTTAGTTGATAACATGGTTCGCGATTGAAATTTTCTTCAGTCTTCTTGGGCTGCAGGAAACCACTCTGTGAAATGGTCACACCGGAGAAAAGTTTGTTCAGCTCCTCGGTGTTGCGGATGGCTAGCAGCAGGTGACGTGAATGATTCTTCTTGGTCTGGTCTTCTTGTGTTCACGGGCGGCGTTTTCTACCAACGTGCTTCGCAAAAACGTCTGTCGCATGCGGATGCACAGCGAGAACTGATGATTGGCCGGTCGTCCCCACATGTTTGATAATCGCTGGCATGGTAACTGTGGCAGTATGAACAAATCAGAGCGAGGCGTAAACATGATGTCATTTTCGACCAATAGCTTTGTGCGTTTAGACATTTTTCTTTTAAGTACATTTTAATTAGTTTAAACAAACGTTATGAATTAAGTTTGCAACAGGGACTCAGCCTTGAAGTTCTACCTTGCGAATGAAATATTTATCGTAAAATTTCTGATGGCCAGAGAGGAGATATTATCGTTCAAAGTCTCCAAACCCGCGTAACGCTTGCGATTTCAGAAATTTTAGAACGGCGCCCCTATACAGAAATAGAAAAGAGAGACGTAAGTCCTACGTCAAAAAAACATATAAATAACAATGAAATTTCCAGTGAATTGGAAGACCCAACTTCGAATGAGTCACGATGATGAAAACGAAGTAAATTTTTGTCAGGTGGATCAAACGAAAATAGAAACATAATTTTTTTTTACCAAAACAGAATCTATAAACATTGGTCAGTGAACAAGCGAACGGTGCAGTTTGTTCAGTCCGCTCTCTGATGCTTTGGAAGCTATTCACGAGTTGTTTCAATTCTTCAGTATTGTTATTTTTCGCGATCGCGAGTGAAATCGAGTCTTGGTTTTGAAGAAGAAAAAGTTGTGTGTTAAGCAGTGCAACAACGTAAATAATTGCAATTATCAATATCGCCATGAGCTAAAAGCCATACTGCTCCGCATCTATACGGCACGCACACCAGCAGTCCATCGAATGTGGCGTGCATTCGTCCATCCACCAACTACCACCGACCAGCAACATCATCATCGCCATCATTATCACCATCGTTCAGCTCCACGTCTAGCCGGTACACGCGGCCACACATCATCGCTCGACAGCAGCAGCACATTCGTCGCCCGGCTGCAGCAGATCAGTGATACATTTAAGATAAGTTTTTTTGTGTGTGAGTGTGTGAGAGTGAGTGAGAGTGTGTGAGAGTGTGTGAGAGTGTGTGCTTAGCTTTAGTTTGTTTATCTGTGATTGATTGTAAATAATTGCGTTAGTGGTTGAGCGTCATAAGCTCCCACAAGCGAGCCATGGATGATTTGTCGCAAGATGAATCATCTATGGCACGAAATGATGAGGTAGCTCATAGAGTTACCAGATCACGTGCATATCCAGATAGTTCAGCTGGTCCATGGGTTGTTTACTTCCAGTTGTAACCTCTAAACGTTTATCAGATCAGTAATGATCTGACGAAACGATTCTCGGCCGTTACCGAGATAATTAAAGTCAGACCCAATAAACTTCGGGTCGTTTTGTCCAACCTCAAGCAAGCTAATAAGATTGCTGTCTCCCAGCTCTTTACACTAGAATATAGAGTGTATATCCCAGCTCGGGGTATTGAAATTATAGGTGTGGTCATCGAAACAAGTCTGACCCCTGAGATTCTGCTAAAGCAGAGGGTTGGTCGATTCAAGAACCCTCTGCTGCCTCCAGTTAAGATACTGGATTTGCGCCAACTAGGCACAGTATCGACCAATAAGGGTGAAAAGAAGTTAACACCGTCAGACTCGTTTCATGTGACCTTCTCTGGCTCAGCCCTCCCTCAATACGTCGAGTTGGGGAAAATTTGGCTTCCTGTGCGGTTGTTTGTACCTCGGGCCATGATTTGCCTAAAATGCAAGCAGATGGGACATACGACCTCCCATTGCGGCAACAAGGCAGGCTGCTCCAACTGCGGGGAAAAGCATGTGCAGACAGCACACCAAAATGCGCTTTCTGTAAAGGAACTCCTCCTCATGCTCTCTCATCATGACCGGCGTACAAACAACACGGGAAAAAATTAGAACGCTCGCTAAGACAGCGTTCCAGGCAATCTTTCGCCGAAATGGTGAAAAAAGCCTCCCCATCACCCAATGCAAATACAAATCCCTTTGCTCCTCTGTCAGATGACGAGTCTGACTTTGATTTGGTTGAAGAGGGAACATCAGTCAGTTTTCCGGAAGGTGCCCCACGGAAGCGAAGACGCGTACGCCCACGGAAAGTTGCTGAACCGGAGCCCAAAATCAGCCTGCCCATTTCAAGGAAAGATGGAAAAAAGGAAAATCCAATTCCTCCTGGTTTCCCCACCCAGGACTTTTCATCCCTTCCGGGGACATCCAAAACCCCTGATGCCCCTATTTTAAGAACAGAAGCCCCTTCCTCGACTGGGCTGTTCTCATTTGATAACATTGTCGAAGGTATCTTCAAGTACCTCGAAATTTCTGACCCTCTCAAAAGCATTGTTTTGGCAATGCTTCCAACAGTGAAGACTCTTTTGAAGCAACTGACAATTAAGTGGCCCCTCCTTGCAGCTATCATTTCCTTCGATGGATAATTTTCCAAATGAGGTCGGGGATTTGATCACTGTTGTACAGTGGAATTGTCGAAGTTTGATTCCTAAATTGGAATCACTCAAATTTTTAACACACAATGCCGGTTGTGATGCATTCGCTCTTTGTGAAACATAGCTCTCTTCCGAAATCGATCTTCCTGTTCATGATTTCAATATAATTCGTCTTGATCGTGAGGATTCGCGTGAAGGAGGAGTACTTTTGGGGATCAAAAAGTACTACTCCTTCTATAGAGTGAATTTTCCTCCAATTCCAGGTATTGAAGTTGTCGCATGACAGGCTGTTATTAAAAATAAAAGCCTTTGCATTGCTTCTGTGTATATTCCTCCTAGAGCCTCAATAAACCAAAAACAACTTTCAGATATTTGTTCGGTCCTTCCTTCTCCACGGTTGATCATGGGAGATTTTAACTCTCACGGTACAAGCTGTGGAGAACTGTACGATGACAACCGGTCTTCCATGATATATAACCTCTGTGATAACTTCAATATAGCAGTACTTAACTCATCAACTAAATATCACAGCGCACAACCTCACGCACACGGTTATTTTTCAATGCAAATTGCAGTTGCTTTTTCGGCCACAACTAATGTTAGATTTTTCATCCAAGTTACGATCAATAGCAAGAATGGAACAAAATCAAGCGAAATTGTATTACAATCTTACTTTCTTAGTTTGGGTGTAGAGCGAATTACGAACAACTTAACCTAACACCAAGTAGACCAGTTTGGACATTTTCGTTTTGCAAAAAGTTCCACTGGCTGGAGCGGAAATGGAACCACCAACTTCATGACAACCGCTTGAACGACGGGCGACGCCGCTAACCACTTGACCACGAAGATGATGTGGGCGATTGATTTGGCCATTTTCTCCGGGACGCGGCAGTTTAAGCAACGCCATGTTGAGCCGGTGCGTGGTAGTAAACATTTCGATGAGCTCAACAGAAATTTCAATTAAAAATACTCTTTATTTGGCAAATTGATTTGGTCGTCCTGAAAAGGACAGATTTTAGTTGTTTACGGAGGGATAATTTACGTCAGCGTCGAAGTCGTGCTTCTTCCGCTTACCTCATCTAGCGGACGTGCCAGCCACATCAGGCGTCGTCTACTCGTTCTCCAGCAGCAGGGCGAAAAACTCGGAAAAGCACTTTTTTATCACGAGAGCGGGATACACACGTCTGAACGTGTCGATGGTCCAATAACGAATGATAACTGTTCGCCATGCCGGGCCTGTAATGGCATATACCATTACATGACAGGAAGGGGGTTCTCAACGAAGGCAATGCGAATCAAATTTTACAAAAGGGGACGGGCCTCAGTTGTTACGCCAGACATCAGCGTGGAAATGCAATCATTAGTTTTCATTAGAGCGACAGGGATTTCCGAGGTTAAATTCGATCTTTTCAACTCAGGCAACAGAAAAACGGCCTTTTATTGAATTTTTATTGGATGTACAACGTGCTTGCTAGTTTTAACATAGCAAATAGAGATTTATATATGGATATTAATAAAAAAAATGTTGCTCATTTTCTCCAGAACGCGGCTTTTCAAGCAACGCCATGTTGAGCCGGTGCGTGATAATGAACATTTCAATGAGCTCAAGAGAAATTTCAATCAAACATACTCTTTAATCGGTAAATTGATTTGATCGTCCTGAAAAGAACGGATTTTAGTTGTTTACGGAGGGAACATGGTTCGTGATTGAAATTTTCTTCTCGGTCTGCTTGGACAGCAGAATAACCTGGGTGTTTGACAGCACGTAATACTACGGTAAAAATTAACATTTACACCGTCTTCATCTCGAATTTGTACCGACTGAACATTGAACATAGAACGAATTCCAACGAATAACTTAACCTAACACCAAGTGAACCAGTTTGGACATTTTCGTGTCGCAAAAAGTTCCACAGGCTGGAGCGGGAATCGAACCCTCAATTCATGGCAATGAACTTGACCACGAAGATGATGTGGGCGATTGATTTGGCCATTTTCTCCGGGACGCGGCTTTTTCAACGCCATGTTGAGCCGGTGCGTGGTAATGAAAATTTCGATGAGCTCAAGAGAAATTTCTATAAAACATACTCTTTAGTTGGCAACTTGATTTGATCGTCCTGAAAAGGGCGGATTTTAGTTGATAACATGGTTTGCGATTGAAATTTTCTTCAGTCTTCTTGGGCTGCAGGAAACCACTCTGTGAAATGGTCACACCGGAGAAAAGTTTGTTCAGCTCCTCGGTGTTGCGGATGGCTAGCAGCAGGTGACGTGGATGATTCTTCTTGGTCTGGTCTTCTTGTGTTCACGGGCGGCGTTTTCTACCAACGTGCTCCGCAAAACGTCTGTCGCATGCGGATGCACAGCGAGAACTGATGATTGGCCGGTCGTCCCCACATGTTTGATAATCGCTGGCATGGTAACTGTGGCAGTACGAACCAATCAGAGCGAGGCGCAAACATGATGTCATTTTCGACCAATAGCTTTGTGCGTTTAGACATTTTTCTTTTAAGTACATTTTAATTAGTTTAAACAAACGTTATGAATTAAGTTTGCAACAGGGACTCAGCCTTGAAGTTCTACCTTGCGAATGAAATATTTATCGTAAAATTTCTGATGGCCAGAGAGGAGATATTATCGTTCAAAGTCTCCAAACCCGCGTAACGCTTGCGATTTCAGAAATTTTAGAACGGCGCCCCTATACAGAAATAGAAAAGAGAGACGTAAGTCCTACGTCAAAAAAACATATAAATAACAATGAAATTTCCAGTGAATTAGAAGACCCAACTTCGAATAAGTCACGATGATGAAAACGAAGTAAATTTTTGTCAGGTGGATCAAACGAAAATAGAAACATAATTTTTTTACCAAAACAGAAACAATCAACATTGGTCAGTGAACAAGCGAACGGTGCAGTTCATTCAGTCTGCTCTCTGATGATTTGGAAGCTATTCACGAGTTGTTTCAATTCTTCAGTATTGTTATTTTTCGCGATCGCGAGTGAAATCGAGTCTTGGTTTTGAAGAAGAAAAAGTTGTGTGTTAAGCAGTGCAACAACGTAAATAATTGCAATTATCAATATCGCCATGAGCCAAAAGCCATACTGCTCCGCATCTATACGGCACGCACACCAGCAGTCCATCGAATGTGGCGTGCATTTGTCCATCCACCAACTACCACCGACCAGCAACATCATCATCGCCATCATTATCACCATCGTTCAGCTCCACGTCTAGCCGGTACACGCGGCCACACATCATCGCTCGACAGCAGCAGCACATTCGTCGCCCGGCTGCAGCAGATCAGTGATACATTTAAGATAAGTTTTTTTGTGTGTGAGTGTGTGAGAGTGAGTGAGAGTGTGTGAGAGTGTGTGAGAGTGTGTGAGAGAGTGTGCTTAGCTTTAGTTTGTTTATCTATGATTGATTATATATAATTGAGTTAGTGGTTGAGCGTCATAAGCTCCCACAAGCGAGCCATGGATGATTTGTCGCAAGATGAATCATCTATGGCACAAAATGATGAGGTAGCTCATAGAGTTACCAGATCACGTGCATATCCAGATAGTTCAGCTGGTCCATGGGTTGTTTACTTCCAGTTGTAACCTCTAAACGTTTATCAGATCAGTAATGATCTGACGAAACGATTCTCGGCCGTGACCGAGATAATTAAAGTCAGACCCAATAAACTTCGGGTCGTTGTGTCCAGCCTCAAGCAAGCTAATGAGATTGCTGTCTCCCAGCTCTTATCACTAGAATAAAGAGTGTATATCCCAGCTCGGGGTATTGAAATTATAAGTGTGGTCACCGAAACAAGTCTGACCCCTGAGATTCTGCTAAAGCAGAGGGTTGGTCGATTCAAGAACCCTCTGCTGCCTCCAGTTAAGATACTGGATGTGCGCCAACTAGGCACAGTATCGACCAATAAGGGTGAAAAGAAGTTAACACCGTCAGACTCGTTTCATGTGACCTTCTCTGGCTCAGCCCTCCCTCAATACGTCGAGTTGGGAAAAATTCGACTACCTGTGCGGTTGTTCGTACCTCGGGTCATGATTTGCCTAAAATGCAAGCAGATGGGACATACGACCTCCCATTGCGGCAACAAGGCAGGCTGCTCCAACTGCGGGGAAAAGCATGAGGATGGCGCCTTTGCAGACAGCACACCGAAATGCGCTTTATGTAAGAGACTTCCTCCTCATGCTCTCTCATCATGACCGGCGTACAAACAACACGGGAAAAAATTAGAACGCTCGCTAAGACAGCGTTCCAGGCAATCTTTCGCCGAAATGGTGAAAAAATCCTCCCCATCACCCAATGCAAATACAAATCCCTTTGCTCCTCTGTCAGATGACGAGTCTGACTTTGATTTGGTTGAAGAGGGAACATCAGTCAGTTTTCCGGAAGGTGCCCCACGGAAGCGAAGACGCGTCCGCCCACGGAAAGTTGCTGAACCGGAGCCCAAAATCAGCCTGCCCATTTCAAGGAAAGATGGAAAAAAGGACAATCCAATTCCTCCTGGTTTCCCCACCCAGGACTTTCCATCCCTTCCGGGGACATCCAAAACCCCTGATGCCCCTATTTTAAGAACAGAAGCCCCTTCCTCGACTGGGCTGTTCTCATTTGATAACATTGTCGAAGGTATCTTCAAGTACCTCGAAATTTCTGACCCTCTCAAAAGCATTGTTTTGGCAATGCTTCCAACAGTGAAGACTCTTTTGAAGCAACTGACAATTAAGTGGCCCCTCCTTGCAGCTATCATTTCCTTCGATGGATAATTTTCCAAATGAGGTCGGGGATTTGATCACTGTTGTACAGTGGAATTGTCGAAGTTTGATTCCTAAATTGGAATCACTCAAATTTTTAATTCACAATACCGGTTGTGATGCATTCGCTCTTTGTGAAACATAGCTCTCTTCCGAAATCGATCTTCCTGTTCATGATTTCAATATAATTCGTCTTGATCGTGAGGATTCGCGTGGAGGAGGAGTACTTTTGGGGATCAAAAAGTGCTACTCCTTCTATAGAGTGAATTTTCCTCCAATTCCAGGTATTGAAGTTGTCGCATGACAGGCTGTTATTAAAAATAAAAGCCTTTGCATTGCTTCTGTGTATATTCCTCCTAGAGCCTCAATAAACCAAAAACAACTTTCAGATATTTGTTCGGTCCTTCCTTCTCCACGGTTGATCATGGGAGATTTTAACTCTCACGGTACAGGCTGGGGAGAACTGTACGATGACAACCGGTCTTCCTTGATATATGACCTCTGTAATAACTTCAATATGACAGTACTTAACAATGGAGAAGTAACACGTTTGGCTGGTTCATCCTCAGTTGGCAGTAGATTAGACCTCACACTTTGTTCGAATTCATTATCGCTGGATTGCACATGGAATGTGATTCAAGATACCCACGGTAGTGAAATTTCAATTGCCACCGAATTCAATCCGTCGGAATCCATCAACGTCGCGTATGATCTTACCCGTCACATCGATTGGACAAAGTTCAGGACAGCAGTATATGAAGCCGTAAAAACGGTAGAAGGACTTCCACCGCTGGAGGAATATAACTTCCTCTCCAACCTGATCTTAGACAGCGCGCTTCAAGCTCAAACTCGACCAGTTCCAGGAACTTCATTTCGCAGGAAACCTCCTTCTCCATGGTGGGATCAGCAATGCACCGAGGTTGACCGTAAAAATTCCGACGCGTTTAAAATTTTCCGTAGACGTGGAACACCTGAGCATTTCGAAGTATACACGGCTCTCGAACGCAAACTTAAGGGCCTCACCAAGGCCAAGAAACGCGGTTACTGGCGAAAATTCGAGGACGGGCTATCGCGCGAGACGTCGATGAGTACTCTTTGGAATACGGCGCGAAGATTGCGTAACCGAACTACGTACAATGAGAGCGAAGAGTACTCGAACCAATGGATCCTCAAGTTCGCGCGAAAAATTTATCCAGATTCGGTGCCGGCACGGATGATTCCTCGCGAAACCGAAAATTCGATAGATGAGATCAGCCAACCTTTTTCAGTGGTAGAACTCTCTCTCGCACTCGTTTCGTGTAGCAATACGGCTCCAGGGGCTGACAGGATCAAGTTCGACTTGCTTAAGAACCTCCCAGACGTCGCTTAGAGGCGCATGTTGAACTTGTTTAATCAGTTTCTGGAACTCAACATTGTACCGGATGATTGGAGAAGGGTGAGAGTTATAGCCATTCAAAAACCTGGTAAGCCCGCGTCCGACCACAACTCCTATCGACCCATCGCGATGTTATCCTGCATTCGAAAGTTATTGGAGAAAATCATCCTCTTCCAACTGGACAAATGGGTTGAGACGAACAACCTGCTTTCAGATACTCAATATGGTTTCCGTAGGGGCAAGGGAACGAACGACTGTCTCGCGTTGCTTTGATATTCAGTTAGCTTTTGCTAAAAAAGAGCAAATGGCTTCCGTATACTTGGATATCAAGGGGGCTTTTGATTCAGTATCTGTTGAAGTTCTTTCAGATAAACTCCACGCTTGTGGCTTTTCACCATTAATGAATAATTTTTTGTACAATTTGTTGTCAGAGAAACATATGAGCTTCTCTCATGGAACCTCTACAGCTTCACGATTTAGCTGCATGAATCTCCCCCAGGGATCATGTTTAAGCCCTCTTTTGTATAATGTGTATATCAAAGACATTGACGGTTGTCTAGGTGACAACTGTACGTTGAGACAACTTGCAGATGACGGCGTAGTGTCTGTCACTGGACCCAATGGGGTCGATCTGCAAGGACCCTTGCAGGATACCTTAGTCAATTTGTCTACTTGGGCTCTCGAGCTAGGAATCGAATTCTCTACGGAGAAAACTGAGTTGGTAGTTTTTTCAAGGAAGCATAACCCAGCACAACCCAAGCTTCAAATTTGGAGTACACCGATAACTCATTCCATGTCCTTTAAATATCTTGGGGTCTGGTTCGATTCTAAGTGCACCTGGAGATCCCACATTGAGTATCTGAAGCGAAAATGCAAACAAAGGATCAACTTTTTCTGCACAATAACTGGAACATGGTGGGGAGCAGATCCGCAAGATCTTCTAACGTTGTATCGGACAACGATTTTTTCGGTTATAGAATACGGTAGTTTTTGTTTTCAGTCGGCGGCTCGGTCGCATATCATAAAACTGGAACGTATTCAGTATCGGTGTCTTCGTATCGCGTTAGGTTGTATGCACTCGACTCATACGATGAGTCTGGAAGTGCTGGCTGGCATGTTGCCACTCTCGGATCGGTTTTCAGAATTGTCTCTCGGGCTCCTCACCAGGTGTGAAGTTATGAACCCCCAGGTAATCGAAAACTTTGAGAAGCTTCTCGGGTTGAATCCTCAAACTCGCTTCATGACTTTGTACCATTGGTACATAACACAGGATGTCAGCCCTTCGCCGAATATTTCCAATCGTGTTTGCTTCTCCAACTTCGGCAGTTCGGTACATTTTGATTTATCCATGAAGCAGGAGCTTCACGGAATCCCAGAGCATCATCGTCCTATGATTGCTCCGGTAATATTTTCAGCAAAGTTTGGCCAAGTTAATTCCACTAAATCGTTCTTCACTGACGGATCTTTGATAGAGGAGTCAGAGGGCTTTGGTATATTTAATGAAATTTATAGCGCCAATCGTAAACTTCAAGCTCCTTGTTCCGTATATGTCGCCGAATTAGCGGCAATACACTTTACGCTAGAAATTGTTGCCTCACTAACACCGGTTCAGTACTTCATTTTCACGGATAGTCTCAGTTCTATAGAGGCTATTCGCTCTTTGAGGCCGGTAAAGCGCTCCTCGTATTTTCTCATGAAAATACAGGAGCTTCTAAGTGCTTTATCTTCGCGTTATTTTATCATCACCTTTGTATGGGTCCCTTCCCATTGTTCAATTCTGGGCAATGAGAAAGCGGACTCTCTTGCTAGGGTGGGCGCTATAGAAGGCGATATTTATGATCGACATATCGCCTTCAATGAATTTTTTACTATTTTTCTTCAACAGTCTCTCGTCAGCTGGCAGTATAAATGGAGTAAAGGAGATTTGGGCGATGGCAACATTCTATCATCCCAAAGGTGTCGAAGAAATCTTGGTTTAGGGGGATGGATGTGGGACGAGACTTCATTCGTGTCATGTCTCGCCTCATGTCCAATCATTATTCTTTGAACGCTCATTTATACCGGGTTGGGATGAGCGACAGCAGTCTCTGTGAGTGTGGACAAGGCTATCATGACGCAGATCACGTTATTTGGTCTTGTGTTGCATCGTGGAGTCAGATCGGAGCTTTATGATTCCCTCCGGGCTCGAGGTAGACTACCCAATGTGCCAATTCGAGATATTTTGGCTTTGCGTGATTTGGAGTACATGAAATTGATTTATGTGTTTTTGACTAACATTAGCCTTAGGTTGTAGTTAGTTTAACCTGTATGTTTACTTTAATTTTTTTTTCTATTTTTAGAAAATACATTGTATAGTTATAAGTGTTAAGACTATTTAGAATTTAAAATTAATGTGTTATGTAAACCATACTTTAAATTCCCACCCATCTTCCCATCCGTAGTTTGTAATTCCTATTAACGACATTCCCTACTTAAATATGAAGTCTTTGCGCGGGAAGTACTGTGTATTTGGTAACTTTACTATGAAAAATCTATATTATAAGACATCACTTCATATTTGCGTTAATTTTACTAGTTGCATGTTAAAAATCAATAGTTTTAAATATTGAAATCGAAGCGTAGAGAACGTCTCGATCGATTGGTGCAAACATTTTGGAAATCAATCGTGGAATGACTTAGTTATTAACGTTCAAAACCTATATATTTTTCGTGACGCTCCAAATTTTCGCAACTCGAACGTGTATCCCAGTATTGAAAACACAGACGTAGTCCTACGTCAAAATAATTAAAACAGTGTTTAAAATTATAAGTAAATTGTTAACTATTTCCTTTTTTTCCTTTTTAAAAATGTTGAAAACTAATCGGGTTTTTTAAGGGAATGGTTTTTTTTTGGGGGTTTATTGGAATTATTCGTTTACTCTTCAAAACCCACGTGGTTCATTGGTTATTGGTTTTTTTCGGAAAATAGAAAATCCCTAGCCCCTCTTTCTTTTCCTGTACAGGGTAAAAATAAAAAACCCATTATTGGGTAAAATTTCTCCCTTTTACAAAAAAAGGGCATTAAATGCGTAAACTCAATTTACCCATTTATGGGTATATGACATAAATGTCAAAAAAAAAAATTTGCCCATCTTTAAAAATGACATTGTGTGGATAATCAGTAAGAAATACTCATTAGCTGACATTTGCGCCATTTACTCAATAATGGGTAAATCTAGTTTATGGATACTCTCTTTTTTAATTGAAAAACTAGGGAAATTTAAATTAACACTTCACTTGATCACTTTTTCTAAAAAAATAAATAACTGAAACACTTTTTTAAACTATCACTAGTTAACGCGAGCAAATTCCGTTAAATTCCACTACAGATAGCTTATCTTTTGCCAGATAGGCCTATTTCGTCTGCGACTTACAGACTTCTTCAGTATCGAGTGCTCGACTGGAAGAGCAGTAGGTCTAGTATTTATAGTAGATTTATGTGTATCTAAAAATGTGTGTGGTGTTTTCGTTCCTTATACCTAAGAGATGTGTCTGTTGATCATGTTTTGTGTTTAAGTATCTTAAAAACTATAAATTCCTACTTGATCGGTAGGTTGTCAATTGTTGTTGTGTCGTGTAGTGTGTACGGAAGGAGGATTCTAAAAACTATTATATGGGTTCCTACCGTGTGGTAGTTCGTCGTTTTTGTTATCTTAAAAACTAAAAAATCCTACTTGATCGACAGGTTAGTCTCTTTTTTGTTATATGGGTAAAATTTCACCCATTAATGGGTTTTTGATTGCTAAGGAAAAAACGCAAGCAACAATTTTATGAAACTTAAGCTTTATTTCTCATCATAAATAAATTGGCTTGGATTCTTACGGCTCGTTTTCAAGTCATGGTCATGTTTAACATGGACTTTGAGCTCATTAACGTAACCTTGCATGAAGGCATTATAGCCGGACACTGGACATTTCAGACCTGCAATGTAAACAATTATTCTTATGCCGTATTTATGTATAACATCTAGTCCTACCCAGGTAACCAATGAGCAGTTCCAAAGCGTCTTAACGGCAGCCTATCAAGCAATTAAGTCGCCTTAAATGCAACATAAATGCAGCTTTTGGCCCAATATACGGCTGCTTTACTGCAATGCTACACAGGAAAAAATCTTGTAGTAAAAACTACCATCATACCCGACTATGCCTATCTTTAAAACTACCATGAAATTTCAGTCAAATTTACTACGTTTATGGTAAAACTTTCATCATTTGTGGTATACTTGACAGACCTCATATTGATATCAACCGCACCATGGTTGATCTAATCGCAGGCATGGTAAAATCAAACGCATTTATAGTCAGGTGAAAATTGTTGGTGTTTGCGCTTAATTTAACACTCGAAATGGTAGTTTCCACTGCGGTTTTTTTTGTACCAAGGGTATTTAATTGTACCAAGTGCAAACAGTTGGGTCATACGGCTACTTGTTGCGACAACCAGCCCCGTTGTGGCAAATGCTGCTAAAGGCATCTAGAGGATGCTTGTCAACAGGAAGCAACAAAGTGTGCTTACTGTGGCAAAGAGCCTCTCCACGATTTGCAGAACTGCCCCGTGTACAAGAAGCGCACTGGTAATGTGAGACGTTCCATACAAGAACGCTCCAAGCAGACGTATACAAAAATGTTAAAGTCGCAAAACGGAGCGTCTGCATCGTCTGTATCAGCCGCTCAAAATGAAAATCCTTTTTTGATTTTGTCTTCCGACGAACTGGACTCTGACGTAGCTGATGAGAGTGGATTTCCGGAGGTTCACGCCCCCGGTAAAAGGAAGCCCACTAGTTCCCCGGGTGTGCACCGGAAACTAATTAAACCCACTCTCAAAAGCTTGCAAAAAAATGGAGGTAGCGGGGGTCCATTAAAAAAACCGAATAAACCGGTAATAGCTGATGCATCCTTTCCTAGCTGTAGCTATACCAACCCGCCGCTACCTAATAACAGTAACCGTAAGAGGTTGCCAAAACCAAAAACTACGTCTTCTCGCAATTCTAAGAATATCCCGTCCAAGCGAGGTAAGATTAATTTTAGGGACATTGTGGATAACATTTTAAATGCTCTTGGCCTTTCGGATGCTTCACCGCTCCGAGGAATTATTGACCTGCTTATTCCTATAGTTGGAAACTACTTCAAGCAATTAACTGTATCATGGCCTCTTATTGGTGAATTCATATCTTTCAATGAATAATTCGTCGAGTGAGGATCAAGATATGATCACCGTATTACAATGGAACTGTCGTATTCTAATACCTAAATTAGACTCATTCAAGTATTTGATTCACAATTCTGATTGTGATATATTTGCTCTCTGTGAAACATGGCTTTCTTCTGAAGATGAATTAAACATCCACGATTTTAACATTATTCGCCTGGATCGAGATGATTCATATGGTGGCGTACTTTTGGGGATCAAAAAGTGCTACCCCTTCTATAAAATCTCACTCCCAATAATCTCAGGCATTGAAATCGTCGCTTGCCAAATAAATGTAAAGAATAAAGATCATTGCATAGCTTCCGTCTATGTCCCTCCGAGGGGATCAATAATCCGCCGTCAACTTTGTAGTTCAATTACATTACTTCCATCTCCAGTTCTTATTCTGGGCGATCTGAACTCCCACGGTACTGCTTGGGGCGAACAATACGATGACAACAGAGCGGGTATTTTCTATGACTTATGCGACGATTTCAACTTAACCATCTTGAACACTGGGGAAGCGACACGAATAGCAAAACCTCCTGCCAGGGAGAGTCGACTTGACATATCTTTGTGTTCTAATTCACTATCATTAGATTGTCTGTGGAAGGTACTCAATGATCCCCATGGTAGTGATCACTTTCCTATAATTATCTCAATCACAAATAGTTTTCAAAAAACAGACCAGTCAATCCATGTTCCTTATGACCTCACGAGGCATATCGACTGGCAACATTTTGCATCGGCGGTAACCCTTGGTATTGATTCTACCGATCCTCTTCCACCATTAGAAGAGTATCGTTTCCTTTCCGAACTGATGTGCAGAAGTGCATTAGAAGCTCAGAAACGACGTGTTCCAAGTGCATCCCTCAAAAGAAGACCCGCCACCCCTGGATGGGATGACGAATGCACGAAGTTGTATCTTGAGAAATCCGATGCGTTTAAAGATTATCGTAGACATGAAACATGTGAGCTTTTTGATAAGTACCTCAAGCTTGAAAAAAAGCTTAAAAACTTACTCAAAGCAAAGAAACGCAATTACTGGCGTTCGTTTGTAGAGGGACTATCTACAGAAACCTCGATGACAACGCTTTGGAGAAAGGCTCGTTACATGCAAAACCGCTCATCCTCCAATGAGAGTGAAGAATACTCCATGCAGTGGATATTCGACTTCGCTAAAAAGGTTTGTCCAGACTCTGTCCCAACACAACCGAATTTATGGGATACCACCCGAAGTAACGGTTCTCTGGACGAACCATTCACAATGTTGGAATTTTCAATGGCACTTCTTTCATCGAATAACTTTGCTCCGGGAGGTGATATGATTAAATTCAGCCTTCTAAAAAATCTCCCCGATATCGCTAAAAGACGATTACTTAACCTGTATAACTCTCTCATGGAATTAAATATAGTTCCATCCGCATGGCGACAGATTAAAGTAATAGCTATTCAAAAGCCTGTGAAACCAGCGTCTGATTACAACTCTTACCGTCCGATCTCTATGCTATCATGTTTAAGGAAATTGTTAGAAAAAATGATCCTATCAAGACTTGACCGTTGGGTTGAATCAAACAACCTACTATCAAATACGCAATTTGGTTTCCGAAAGAGCAAAGGAACAAACGATTGTTTAGCGTTGCTTTCAACTGATATACAACTGGCCTTTGCACACAAGGAGCAATTGGCTTCGGTATTTTTGGATATTAAGGGCGCATTTGATTCAGTTTCCATAGATATACTGGCAGATAGTCTACATAGTAGTGGTTTACCAGGAATTTTAAATAACTTTTTGTATAATTTACTGTCAGAAAAACAAATGACCTTTAATCTAGGTCAACTGACAACTTCCAGAATTAGCTACATGGGCTTACCCCAAGGCTCATGTTTAAGTCCCTTGCTTTATAATTTTTATGTTAAAGATATTGATAACTGCTTGGAAAATAGATGAACGCTAAGACAACTTGCAGACGATGCTGTGATCTCCTTTAGAGGTCCACGTGCGGAAATCTTGCAAAGACCATTGCAAAATTCCCTAGATAATCTGTCCATCTGGGCCAGTAATTTGGGGATCGAGTTTTCACCGCATAAAACCGAATTGGTAGTGTTTACTGAAAAGCGGTTCCCTGCCCAACTGCGTCTCAAGCTTTTGGGAAGAGACATTACCCAATCTTTGACCTTCAAATACCTTGGAGTCATGTTTGATTCGAAATGCACTTGGAGTACTCACATTGCGTATTTGAAACAGAAATGTCAACAAAGGATCAATTTTCTAAGATCAATTTCCGGGACATGGTGGGGTGCTCACCCGGAAGACCTCATTAAACTCTATAAAACAACTATTCTTTCAGTTCTCGAATATGGCTCTTTTTGCTTCCTCTCGGCAAGAAACAGCCACCTCATCAAATTGGAACGCATTCAATATCGTTGTTTACGTATTGCTCTTGGCTGTATGCATTAAAAGCATAATATGAGCCTGGAGGTTCTGGCAGGAGTAAAACCTTACAGAACCGCTTCTGGGAGCTCTCATCTAGAATACTGATCAAGTGTGGAATCAGTAACAACCTTGTGATTGAAAACTTCGAAGAAATGCTCGAATTGAGCACCCAGTCTAGAATCTTACGAATCTATATTACCTATATGTCATCCGATATTAGCCTTCCATGCTATAATTCTCCTAGTGTACGCTTCCCTTATCACAGTTCCTCCATTGACTATGATCTCTCCATGAAACAGGTTATTCAAGGAGTTCCAGATCAACTTCGACTTATTTTAATTCCCCATATTTTTATTAAAAAGTACCAACATGTCAATTACAATAGAAGAATTTTCACAGAAGGGTCGCGCATTGATGGATCCACTGGCTTCGGTGTTTACAATGAATTCTCATCTGCCTTCCGGAAACTTCAGGAATCTTGTTCTGTATATGTTGCTGAGCTGCCAGCAATCAATTTCGCATTGATGATAATCTCCGACATGCCCATAGACCATTATTTCATCTTCTCGGATAGTCTCAGTTCTATTGAGGCGCTCCGGTCGATGAAAACAGTGAGGCACTCAGCTTACTTTCTTTCAAAAATAAGGGAGCAGATGTGTGCGTTGGTCGAAAGATCATTTAGAATTACCTTTGCATGGGTCCCCTCACATTGCTCAATTCCAGGCAATGAGAAGGCGGACTCTCTAGCAAAGGTGGGCGCAAAAGAAGGCGAGATTTTTGAAAGAAGAATTTCACATGATGATTTTTTCCCATTAGTACGTCAGAGTTCTCTTCAAAGTTGGAAAAACGATTGGACAAGTAATTCTCTTGGGCGGTGGTTACATTCCATTATTCCAAATGTTTCGTCGAGATCGTGGTTCAAAGGTCTGGATGTAAGTCGCGGTTTCATTCGTGTGATGTCAAGACTTATGTCCAACCACTACTCGCTAGACGCACATCTCTACAGAATTAACCTCGTCGATAGCAACATATGTAGGTGCGGAACCGGTTATGATGACATCGATCACGCAGTTTGGCATTGCCCGGGTAATGATGCCTCCAGAGCACGACTATTGGATACCCTAGTGGCCCGAGGTAGACAACCCTCCCGGGAGGTAAGAGATGTTTTGGGAATGCGTGATCTCCCCTACATGCAAGCGATTTACGAATTCCTTTGTTTGTCTGATCTAAGAGTGTAATGTCATCACCCCCTCCCCTCCAGTCTAGTAAATTCCCTGCCATTGTGTCCCTGTTATATTATCCTTTTGTTTCCGTGCTACTTGTACCTGGCCAGCAAGCAGTGGTCACCCATCTGCGGCTTAGTTCCTGAAAGGGACTACAGGGACCATGGATTTGGTAGATGTCGCAGCATCTACCGCATCGCAGCAACAAATACCTGAAAAAGTTACCTGCCTAGCCCCTTCCAAACGATATTGTGAACCATTAACCTCGAGCTAGCCACGAGTAATTGGCACCCCATTTTACTAAAACTGAAAAATTATACATTGTAAATAACAATATTGAATATCGGCTCCGTAAAGTGTTACACACGCCTGAGCCTAACAAATAAACGAACTAATTAAAAAAAAAACTGCATATACTAATGCTTATTGGTTACCTGGGTACTTACCCTGAGCCTCCGGCGAGGTGGATGGTGGAAGGGGGGCGGGCCTGGGGAAAGGGGAGGGGGGAGAGTTGAATTCCTTGGAAAACAGGGTTGACTGCTTGTTGATGTGAAGAAATTGATGTCATCGAATTAATAAATTTCTACTATATTCTATTCAGTCTATAGAGCCACGAAACCCTATGCTATAGGTGAGTGAGGCTCCGGTTCTTCTTCTGCTATTGGTTCTCCACGAAAATTTATAGAAACTGCAGTTCGGCTCGAATTTACTGTTAGTGATATTTTGTTTGTTAAATCAGCGCCAACATTAGATTAAGGCGAATTTGCTTTTGTAAACAATGGCTTTCGTAGTCATTTGCTCTTGAACAAAAGGTCACAAAAACAAATTAAGCACTCTTTAAGGAAGATCAGCTTTATCCGCTCTGTTGCCTATCCGCTGATATATTCAATTTGAAGGAATTGTATTCAACTTCCGATAAATTAGCAGACAAAGTGTTTGTTTACAAAAGCAGATTCGCCCTAATCATATGTTTGCGCTAAAATGTCAAACGTGCTTGTAAGTTTGAAATGGATCCTGTGTTTACGGAGGGAACATGGTTCGCGATTGAAATGTTCTTATCTGTTTTCTTGGGGTGCAGGACAGCCTGAGTGTTGGGCGGCACGTGATACTACGATAAAAATAGGCATTACACCGTCTTCAACTCGAGATTGTACGGACTGAAGATTGAACATACACCCAAAAGCTGAGAAGGTGGCAAAAAATGCAATTGCAGTTTTGCAATCATATCTTGAGAAATCCGCATGATTCAGAAAAGGCAATTTTGCCCACTTTGATCCACAAAGCGTTTTATGGTACAAATGAAGCCATGCAAGTGTGTGCAAGCGACTGGCAAGCAAAAATAGCTCGAAACAAATTTATCGCTGTAGGATCCTTATTCAATCATCTCCAACATATCAATATACAATATGGATGAGTCGATATCACAAAATGCCGCAACTCTATTGGCCACTGTTATATTGCCGCCGTCAATTGTTCTATTTTAGTTCTCACTGATCATCGACAAAGCGTTTTATGAAATAAACAATGCCATGCAAGTTTGTTAGCGACTGGTTGCACATAGTTTGGTAGAAAATATGTCCATTTGCTTCATTGCTGTACCCTGAATTCCTCGCCAAGTGAACTAGCTGTAGGGTTTCTATTTCCCATCGCTTAGTTTGTCAAAGTGGCTGAATGGTTGCCATCAAGAGCCGCCAAGCCGACGGTCACGGTTCGTATCCTAATATCATAAGTGGTAAATATATTATATTTTGGTGAGCCATCTGAAATTGGATGCGCTCAAGAGAAATTTCAATCAAACATACTCTTTAGTTGGCAAATTTATTTGTTCGTCCTGAAAAGACCGGGTTTTAGTTGTTAACGGAGCGAACATGGTTCGCAATTGAAATTTTTCTTCTCGGTCTTCTTGGGCAGCAGGACGGCCTGAGTGTTTGACAGCACGCAATACTACGATAAAAATTTACATTTGCTAACACCCAGTGGATAAGACTGGACATTTTCGTTTTGCAAAAAGTACCACATGCTGGAGCGGGAATCGAACCCTCACTTCATGGCAATGAACGACGAGCGACGCCGCTAACCACTTGACCACGAAGATGATGTGGGCGATTGATTTGGCCATTTTCTCCGGGACGCGGCTTTTTCAACGCCATATTGAGCCGGTGCGTGGTAATGAAAATATCGATGAGCTCAAGAGAAATTTCTATCAAACATACTCTTTAGTTGGCAACTTGATTTGATCGTCCTGAAAAGGACAGATTTTAGTTGATAACATGGTTCGCGATTGAAATTTTCTTCAGTCTTCTTGGGCTGCAGGAACCACTCTGTGAAATGGTCACACCGGAGAAAAGTTTGTTCAGCTCCTCGTCGTTGCGGATGGCTAGCTGCGAGTGATGTGGATGATTCTTCTTGGTCTGGTCTTCTTGTGTTCACGGGCGGCGTTTTCTACCAACGTGCTCCGCAAACACGTCTGTCGCATGCGGATGCACAGCGAGAACTGATGATTGGTCGGTCGTCCCCACATGTTCGATAATCGCTGGCACAGTAACTGTGGCAGTATGAACCAATCAGAGCGAAGCGCAAACATGATGTCATTTTCGACCAATAGCTTTGAGCGTTTCGACATTTTTCTTTTAAGTACTGTTTAATTAGTTTAAACAAATGTAATGAATTTAGTTATTAAACGAGATTCAGCCTTGATGTTCTACCTTTTGAATGAAATACTTATCGTAAAATTTCTGTGGGCCAGAGAGGAGATATTATCGTTCAAAGTCTCCAAACCCGCGTAACGCTTGCGATTTCAGAAATTTTAGAACGGCGCCCCTATACAGGAATAGAAAAGAGAGACGTAAGTCCTACGTCAAAAAATGCCCAAATGGGTAATCCTTTACCCATTTTCGTGTTTTTGTATTTTCCCATTTGTTGACAGCTGCATACAGGTTAGAAAAATGGGTGAATTTTACCCATTAATGGGTTTTCGATTCCTACCATGTATGGGTCGTCCAAAAAAAAAGTCGGACGCATCAGGTACAAAGAAAGTCAGGGTTGTCATCGATTACCGTAAACTTAATGAGAAAACGGTCGACGACAAACACCCTATACCACCAATAGAGGAAATGTTAGATAGCCTCGGAAAATCCGTGTATTTCACAACATTAGATTTGAAATCCGGCTTTCATCAAATAGCAATGTGTGAAAAGGACATGGAAAAAAACGGAAGGGTGAGTTATGTCAGTGACATAACTGCAAAGTTGACGTAGGACTCCTTGTCGATGTGAAGAAATTGATGTTATCGAATTAATACATTTTTACTATATTTTATTCAGTCTAAATAACCATGACAATGATTAGTGTGCGTAAGGTAAACAACTCAACTGTTTTTGATGAATTTGATGGCTGAAGAGCATACCAAAGCACTGACAGAATTGAAAAAGGAGATAAGACTCAACACAACCAAAATCAACACTATTTTGCACCGCACACCGTTGCAAACAACACCACACACTCCAAGACCCCAATTCTCTGCAACCTCAAGGAAACGGCCACGGGCTCTGCTAGACGCACCGACAAGCCACGATATGGTATCTGTTGGTACTAAAGAAATCGCACCTGATGAATCCATACCGTTAGCTGCGACGCAAGGGGCGGATATGTTTTGGTTGTATCTGTTCAGCTTTAATTCGCATGCTACGGTACAACAAATTGGAGAAACTCGTTCAAAACAATCTCAAAACCGATAGCGCTGTGAATGTTGTCAAGTTGGTGCCGAAAGGGAGAACTCTGGATGACCTAACATTTGTATCTTTCAAAGTCACCTTGAAAATGGAGCTAAAGGACACTGCCTTATCTAGATCGTCAGCGGCAAAAGTGGAATTAGCTTCCGTCAGTTCGACTTTAGCCACACCGCATCTTCTCGAACGACATTTCGCTTCCAACCCACAACAGAAGAAATCCATCTGCTACACAGCTAATCAATCGATTGCATGTACCGAAAATTCTACTTCCCGGAATGAACGAACCACTACTCTGCTCCGAAATGACGTTACACTCGTCTTCTTTCACTCGTTATTCAATCGATCCCAAAACACCACACAATGATCTCAGAACAACACAACAGACGTTCACTTTGTACTACCAAAACGTTCGCGGCCTCCGTACGAAAACAAACGATTTGTTTTTGTCACTGTCTGGTAGTGACTACGATGTCATAGCTTTCACAGAAACTTGGCTCAATAACGATATCGTAAACACTGAACTCGCACACAACTACACAATGTATCGATTAGACAGAAATGCTAACACCAGCTGTTTTTTGCGTGGAGGTGGAGTACTAGTTGGGGTGAGGAATGGGCTGCACAGTACGTCTGTTCGTGTTGCAAAATGTTAGCGATTGGAGCGAATCATTGTTCGTGTTGTTTTGCCGAATTTTGAGTTGTATGTTTGCGCTATTTATCTCCCACCCAACAGTGAAACGTATTTGTGTGAGCAGCATTCTGCTTGTGTTCAGAAGCTACTTGATCTTGCTGGCAATCGTGGCCGTGTTTTGGTTGTTGGTGATTACAACCTTCCCCCACTTGTGTTGGATGCACGATGTTGAAATAAACTCCTTTTTGCCGATCAATGCCTCGTCTGAGCAAGAGACAGCCTTGATAGAATCAATCGTAGGCTGTGGTCTTTATCAAGTTAATTATTTAACTAACGTCAATGGGAGGCTTCTCGATCTGGCGTTTGTGAATGACGATAAGTGTGTCGAGCTACTGGAGCCACCGTTGCCATTGTTGAGAATCTATCATCACCACAAGCCATTCGTACTCAAATTTGAAACCACTAGCAAGTGCGATGATTTGAATGTTTGGAACTCTCTTCACTTTGATTTCAACCATTGTGACTTCGCATCGCTTAATGAATTAATTTCTGCCGTTCGCAGCGATGAGTGTCTTGTTGGGTGTAATATGGAAGAGGCGGTTTCCGTCTTTTATCAACGGGTTTTTTCAATTGTTCGTGATGCTGTCCCGGTGAAGCAACGATGCCGTTTTTTGGGGACCAGACAACCTTGGTGGAACAGTGAGCTTCAACATCTACGAAATCGCCTACGGAAGGCTAGAAAGCGCTTTTTTCGGTCGAGGGATGTTGTGCGAAAGGTGGAGCTGCGTGATTTAGAGAGCGAATATAACTCTTTGCATGCGCGATGCTTCAGCAACTACATTCATCGTACAGAAGAAAAGATTCAAGCAGGATCCCAAATCGTTTTGGACGTTCATGAGAAGCTATGTTGAACAATGGAATTTCAGCGTGTTTTCTACAACGATACCACAGCTGAAACTCCACTCGAGTCTGCAAATTTGTTCTCGTCATCCGTGCGAAGTGTGCTATTTAACAACCGATCTACCTTCGTCTGAAGCGTACCTGGACAGTGCTTGCTTCCAAACGACTTCACCATGGCGCGTTTTAATTCTTAAATAAGCACTTTTCAGTGCTAAACAATACCTACAATTTTTAGATTTCCTCTTATTCCTTTTCGATCCTTGTTAGGCCCTTCGGGTAACCCGGCTTGGATATCGCATTGGAAAATTCCTCTTCGGTCCCTCGGATTCTTATAGGTATCTGCTTGGACGTCGATTTGTAGCAAATTACTCTGCACTATGGCAAATAAGCGCAAACGAAAAGGGCAATTTATTGATTCGCCTGCAAATCAAATTAATGTGAGTAATCAATTTGATATGCTCACAGATGATGAGAGTGATCCATCATCTAATCAAAATTTGAAAAAACTTTCTCGATTGAGAAAGGAAAAAGTTCCCCCTATTGTGGTGACAATTTCGGATTTCCATGCTTTTCGCAAGGAAATCTTAACATTTGTTGAATGTGTGAAATATTCCCTTCAAATTTCCAGACGAGGTGAATGCCGTTTGTATGCAGAAACCTTGGACGGATTCAAACGTCTCTGAGTACCTTACTCAGAAGAACCATACCTTCACTGAGGATATCAAAGCTGAGCGTCTTTTCACAGTGCTGATCACCAGTGGTATTCTGATGAAATAAAACGAAGTTAATGTACCATTGAATGAACAGTCCAAGTACAATTAAGATGAAAATGAAGTCCTGCCTGGCGATGCTCAAAAAGGATTTCAAACGATTTCACTTAGGCTCACTTCAAGTCAAAGAACTTGAATAACCTATGTTTGAAAAGGCCTTTTGCTCCATGTCCGGGTGAAGGGAAACATTTTCAGGAAGACTGGAGCCAATTTCCTCAAAGCCTAACCCAACGCCGGCAAGTGCCACCAGGGATGGGATCATGAAATACAGCAATACCATACGGTTGGTGGAAATGCATGAATTGTAAAGTGATTCCTCACACACTAAGGACGACTGTCCTGTCAAGGAAGATCCTCGGTAAATTCAAATGCTCAAATTGTGGTGAAAACCATAAATCAAATTTTTGGGAGTGCAAGACCATAAAAGCAATTTTGCAGTCGCGCACTAAGCGCCAGGTAGGAAACGGCAACTACCAGATCACGACCAGCTACTACCCATTCTGCAGCTGTTAACAACGATCAGCAAAGAACCAAATCCTACCAAACCGTCAGTAGAAACAGCGGACAGGTTTTTTCCATCCGCAACTGTAACTTCCAAACGCTTAACGAGGAGTAAATACTATTTCGATACCTGCAGGTACCAACAGGGTTCAATCTTCAAACCCTACATTCTTACCCAACGCATGTTGTTAACAATGTTCAACATGTAAATGGACCTACCTACGTTGCCGTTGCAGCGGGTAGAAACCAAAACCAAAATTCCCACGGGACTTCTGATGAATTTGATTTAGGAAACATATTCGCACCTAAATTAGAATTTTTCCAGCAATCGTTAATCGACAGTGATACCCGATATGCTAAAAACTAATTCCATGTTTGAAGCTATCCCAGCTGGTATTAAATTTTGCCAACAATATTGTCATGACATTGAAGTTCAGTAATTGATTTTGGGCCATTAAATCATTTTGAATTAGAATGCTCGATCCATCAGAGATAACTGAGGATGGAGCTATTTAATTTTAAGAGTTCCATAACGTGCATATTGCTGTTATAACTGAGACTTCTATCGTTTCAAACCTGCCCGTAATGTCAAAAGAGATCCAAATTATTTTGTCTACCGAAATGATCGCCTTAATGGAGCTAGTAGTGGGTTGCACCACTCATTGTCCATAGACGTATCCAAACATCACATTCTTTCTTCATTTGAAACCAAAGTTTTTTGAACCTTTGGAGGTTCCAGTTGAATGTACAAAATTCGGCCAATTTACCCATTTTATAGCTGCCTATTTGCCTTTCCAATGCACTGGTCAGCAAAAGAACTGGCTCATAAGGTGACCTCCAGAAACTTACTCCGTCATAGGTCTAAATTCATCGATATTGGTGATTTCAATGCAAAACACCGCTCATGGAATAATTCGCAAGAAGCAATGCCAATGGAAATATACTTTTTGATCATTGTTCCGCAGGCTACTACACTATTCAATACCCACAGCCCACCTTGCTTTCTTCAGCCAGAAATCCCTCAACTATTGATTTGTTCCTAACTGATTCATGTCAACTTTGTAGTCAATTGATTACACATGCTGACTTTGGTTCTGATCACCTTCCAGTTGATTTTGAAATATCTCATGAAATCATTTCTAATTCCATCAGTTCAACTTTCAACTACCTTAGAGCTTATTGGGATCCAATATCGAACATTTATGGAATACAACTTTGATCCTAATGTTCCATTGCAAACAAAAAATGAAATTAATAATGCTCTTGAATCTCTGGCTTTCTCAATAAATAGAGCAAGAGCTGCTTCAGTGCCAAAATGCGAGGTTAAATTCGATTCAGTTATAATTGATGACGATCTTCAGCTCTTGATTCGTCTGAAAAATGTACGTAGGCGTCAATATCAAAGAACACGTGATCCCGCTATGAAAGTCATATGGCGAGATTTACAAAAACAAATTAAAAAACGCTTCTCTGCCCTGAGGAACAAACATTTTGAAAATAATTTGTCAAAATTAGATCCGAGTTCCAAACCTTTCTGGAAACTCTCTAAAATATTGAAAAACCTCAAAAGCCTATACCAGCGCTTAAGGAAGGTGATAAAATTTTGCTCACAAATGCGGAAAAAGCTCAAAAACTTGTTAAGCAGTTTGAGAGCTCCCATAATTTCAGTTTGGGTCTTACAAGTCCTATTGAGGATCAAGTTTCCAGGGAGTATCTGAATATTTTCTCACAAGAAAATATTTTTGATGATTCTTGGGGAACTGATTTGGATGAAGTAAAAACTATAACTAAAAAATTTCAAAATATGAAAGCACCAGGTGATGATGGAATTTTCTATATCCTAATCAAAAAACTCCCCGAGAGTACTTTGTCTTTCTTGGTAAAACTATTTAACAGATGTTTTCATCTGGCATACTTTCCAGATAAATGGAAAAATGCAAAAGTCGTACCTATCTTGAAGCCAGACAAAAATCCGGCTGAAGCTTCTAGCTACCGACCAATCAGTTTGCTTTCTTCAATAAGTAAGCTTTTTGAAAAAATAATTTTGAATAGAATGATGCTTCACATCAATACAAACTCAATTTTTGCTGATGAACAGTTTGGATTCCGCCATGGGCATTCAACTACGCATCAACTTTTGAGAGTTACAAATTTAATTCGTTCAAACAAAGCTGAAGGCTGCTCCACTGGAGTTGCTCTTCTAGACATAGAAAAAGCATTCGACAGTGTTTGGCATGAAGGTTTGATTGCGAAACTGAAAAAGTTCAATTTTCCGCTTTATATCATGAAATTAGTTCAAAACTACTTAACTGATAGAACTTTGCAAGTAAATTATCAGAATTCTAAATCTGATCAATTGCCTGTCAGAGCTGGTGTTCCTCAAGGTAGCATTCTTGGGCCAATACTTTATAACATTTTCACTTCAGATCTCCCTGATTTACCTCAGGGCTGTCAAAAATCTTGCTTTGCTGATGACACAGGCATTTCCGCTAAAGGAAAAAGTCTTCGTGTTATATCCAGGAGGCTACAAAAAGCTTGGACATTTTTACAGATTATTTTCAAAAATGGAAGATTTCTCCTAATGCTTCCAAAACTCAACTTATAATATTCCCACACAAGCCTAGAGCTGCATTTTTGAAACCAAGTAATAGTCATATGGTCACTATGAACGGAGTTCCAATTTCTTGGTCAAATCAAGTAAAATATCTTGGACTGATACTTGATCAAAAATTAACTTTTAAAGATCACATTGAGGGCATTCAAGCCAAATGTAATAAATATATAAAATGTTTATATCCTCTTATAAACAGAAAATCCAAACTTTGTTTGAAGAACAAACTTCTAATATTCAAACAAATTTTTAGACCAGTCCATGCTTTATGCTGTGCCAATATGGTCTAGTTGTTGTGCTACTAGGAAAAAAGCACTTCAAAGGATTCAGAACAAAGTTCTGAAAATGATTTTGAAGCTGCCACCCTGGTTCAGTACTATTGAATTACATAGAATTTCAAACGTTGAGACTCTAGAAGAAATGTCCAACAAAATAATTCATAATTTTAGACAAAAATCATTGCAGTCTTCAATTGCAATGATCAATTCTCTCTATGAGATAAGAACTAGTTTTTTAAAATCAAAGGTGGTGTCGGAGAAAGGGGGAAAAGGGAGGAAGGGGAAGGAGGGAGGAAGAGGAAGAGGGGAGGGGGGGGGGGGGGGGGGGTGGGGGGGGGGGGGGGGGGGGGGGTGCAAGGGATAGATGACTCCAAAGGCGATGGGCCAAATCGTGTCTCCCCGATCTTCATCAAGCCACCTCGCGCTGATTCGCTTACCGTGCCCGCCACCATTCTTTTCAATCGTTCGATTGTAGACTGTATTTTCCCAAGTGCTTGGGAAACAGCTGCTATTACTCCGATTCACAAGACTGGCGGTATACACAACATCGTAAAATTACCGTGGCATCTCGATCCTGAGCTGTTTGCCGAAGGTTTTGAAAGCCTCATCCACGATTCGCTCTATCCTCACGTGCATCATATCATCTCCGAGTTTCAGCATGGATTCGTGAAAAAACGCTCAACCACAACCAACCTGATGACTTTCGTTTTTCTTCGTTGGTCAACGCATTGGAAAAGCGTCAACAAATTGATGCCATCCATATCGATTTCTCCAAAGCATTTGATAGAGTGCCGCATTCTTTGATGGTGGATAAATTTAATAGAATGGGCTTGCCCGCTTCGGTTGACGCAATGATAGGGGGGGGGGGAGGGGAGGGGGGAAAATAGGGGGGGGGAGGGGAGGGAATGGAGGGGGAGGGGGGAAAAGGGAAGGGAACACACACAAAGAATAATGATTGGTAGAATTAAAAAAAACATTGCTAAAATTGAAAAGTTGCGTTGGTTCTTTTTCGTAGAAAGCGGTTAGCTTTCACAACAAAAACGTTCAAACTGTCATATCAAAAGTTTCTTGCTTGGTACATTTAAAAGTTGAAACTTTCAGAAGGAATTGTATAACTGTCAAATCGAAACCGTGGCATCGTTGGAAATAAAAGCAAATTATTTTTATTTCAAAATGAGCTTTCAATCAGAAAGTGTGCAATTCAAATAAAAGTGAGCTGTTAAGACTGAAATAAAAAATAGTTTTAACTTAAATTGTTTTTTTTTCAGATGAATCAATATAAATTTTAATAAGACAGCTAATTGTTTGAAAATAAAATAAATAAATAAAAGTCGGATTAATGAAAACATATTTTTTCGTTTTGTAAACAATTTTTTTCTTGTTACTGGTTCATGTAGTAAGGAACGGATATCTAACTTAAGCATAATTCTGAAGCTGCATTCGGATGATATTAATCATCTAAATATACTCTGTTGGAGTCGTTTTTCGCTCGTCGTCAGGATATAACAGCATTCCTAAACACACATATAAAAAACAATTAATAAACTTATACTGCACGACGGTTTTCACAATTGGCCTGAAAAAGTCAGACTTGAAAGTAGTCACTGACGCCGGTGATTTCTATTTCACACATCGAAGGCGTCTTCGCTTCTGTTTCGGCCGGAGGAGTGTCGAATTCGGTGTCCTCCATCGTGTCGTGGTGGTTGCCTCGTGCACACCTGGCGTCGCTTAGGAATCGAACTTCGAGAGCAAAACGTTGGACGGTGGACCGGTCGTCGACGGGGTTTGCTCGGACGGATTCGTAGTTTTGATCCGATTTGCTGCCGGTGAGAGATTTGTAGCTGGAAGAAAGTCGACTGTTGCTATTGTTCGTTGGGGTGTTATTGTTGGTATTATGCTGTCTCACCTTAAAATCCTTGACATATCACTTCTTTAAGAAAACGTAGAACAGAACAATATCCGTGAAAAGCTTAAATGTTTTCGCGGATGGATAAAAAAAACAGGATGCCTTTGACAGGTAGACTCGATTCTTTTTTTTCTTGCTTTTGGTGTTGGTGTATTTGACACTTCTACAATTTTCATGGTAAAAGAAATCACTTTTAAATTTACACACTGAACCAAAACATAACACTTTCAAATCAAACGAAGAACTTTCATTGTAGATAATTTTACTTTCAATTTAATGAAAAATAAACACTATTCAGAAGTAAAGCGCAAAACGTTTAATAAAACAAGATTTATTTTTTGTGTGCAGTAAAGGATCTCGGTGTACTACTTGATAGCAAGCTTAACTTCTCACAACAAATGGCAGCAACGACCGCTAAAGCCTACGCGGTACTTGGATTCGTCAAACGAAATACGAAGCAGTTTGAAGACGTTTACTGCTTGAAGTCGCTCTACTGTGCGCTGGTACGTAGTATATTAGAATATGGTGTTCTAGTGTGGGCGCCGTACCATGCCGTTAATATTCAACGCATTGAACGAATTCAACGCAACTTTATTCGGTTCGCGCTCCGCCGGCTGCCTTGGAATGATCCTGTACGACTGCCCCCCTACGAACAGCGATGCGCTGTGGTACGTCTACCGACGTTGGCTGATAGAAGGGTTTTTTTTGCAGCGACTCTTCATCTTTGACATCTTGACTAATAACATCGATTGTTCAGCGCTCCTGAGTAACGTGCAAATCAACGCTCCAACAAGAATTACTCGGCGCGCGGATTTCCTTCGCTTATCTACGCATCGTACTTTATTCGGACAGAACAATCCATTTGACGTTTGTTGTCGTAGGTTTAATGAAGTGTCTGACCATTTTAATTTTAACACATCTAAGGCAATGTTTAAAAATAGCATTAGTTTATAGTATAATCTGTCTGTGCGAGTTTTTCGAAGACAAGTAAATAAATAAATAAATAAATGACACCATCAAGGCATGACTTAATTGTTAATACTATTTCGTTTATTGAATTCCAACGTGCTTGCTAGTGTTAACATGGCGAATAGGGATTTATATATGGATACTAAGCAAGATTTTTGACCATTTTCTCCATTCACGGCTTTTCAAGCATCGCTATGTTGAGCCGGTGCGTGGTAATGAAAATTTTGATGAGCTCAAGAGAAAATTCAATCAAATATACTCTTAAGTTGGCAAATTCATTTGGTCGTCCTGAAAAGGACGGATTTGGTTTGTTTACGGATGGAACACGGTTCACAATTGAAATTTTCTTGTCGATCTTCTTGGGCTGCAGGACGGCCTGGGTGTTTAGCAGCACGTAACTACTAACTACAAAATATTTTGGCCATTTTGTCCAGGAGACGGCATTTCAAGCAACGCCATGTTGATCCGGTTCGTGGTAGTGAAGATATCGATGATTTAAGTACAATTTCAATTAAACACACTCTTTAGTAAGTCATCCTGAAAAGGACGGATTTTATTTGTTCACGAAAAGAAATACGGCTCAAAATTTCAAGTAAAATTTCTATTAAACACACTCTTTAGTAAGTCATCCTGAAAAGGACGGATTTTATTTGTTCACGAAAAGAACACGGTTCATAATTGCAATTTTCGTGTCGATCATCTTGGGCTGCAGACGGCCAGGATGTTTAGCAGCAGGTAATACTATTAACTAGGAAAAATTTTGGCCAATTTGTCCGGGGGGGGGATTTAAGAACCGCGATGTTGGCCGGGTCGTGGGATACCCAGCGGAGGGAGAGGAGGGGACCGGGAAAAAAAGTTTTTTTTGGTGGCCCCGCGGAGGGGGGGGGGGAAGACGGACGGGGGGGGCCTGGTTTGTGTGGGTTCCTTCTCTGTGGTTTTGGTGGGGGGGTGGGGGGGGGGGGGTGGTGGGGGGGGGGTGGGGGGGGGTGGTGGGGGGTGGTGGGTTGTTTGTTTGTGCGGTACCGTTTAATCGTTATTTTATTTAAAATCTTTTGTGTGCTTTACATATTTTACATTTTAAGAGATTTACATAAATGTTTTCATCTTTAATTGGTTTTGACATTTGTAATATCTGTTTGTTCTTCCGTTCAGGGTATTTCTAGTAATGGATTGCTGGATTTTCCAGCATTGTTAAAATTGGATAACCTACTTAATCTAAATTTTCATATCAATTAACTAGTGCTCGGATGAGCTGGTACTCGGAGAAGGCTGCCCTTTCCACGAATGAGTTGTTGGCGTCATCGATACGCTCCTGTATTGTCTTGCATCCACTTGCTCGATGTAAGTCTGTTATCCTGATGTCGTAACGGGCATCCATGATGGTTCGAAGTAGCCGATTTTGGACGACTTGAAGTTTTTTCTTGTGCACTTCGGCACACGATCCCCAAAGTGGCATGGCGTAGTTCACTACTGGAGCGATGATGACCTTGAACACAGCTAGTTTGTTTCGCAGTGATAGTTGAGATCTTCGGCATGTTAGCGAGTAGAGTGAATTCATCAGTGCGATGCATCTTTGTTTGATGTTCTCCGTATGGGCATTATAAAGGAGCTTTTCGTCGATGGTTACACCGAGGTAGTTTACCTTACTTGACCATTCTATAGGACATCCGTTGACGACAATTCGGCAGTCTTCTGGCGGTGAATGTTTTTGCGATTGGCGATGTTTGAAGACTGTTGCTTGGGTTTTTGCTTCGTTCACTTTTATTTTCCAGCTGGACAGGTAGGTTGTGTAGGTTGTCAAGCCTCGCTGAAGTCGAGCTCGGTAGATCTTTGGTGAACTTCCTTTCGCCAATATTGCACTGTCGTCTACGAATAGTGCCAGATTACAACCGTCTGGAAGTTGCGGTACGTCGGATGTGAAGATGCTGTACAAAATCGGGCCCAGCAAGCTGCCTTGGGGCACCCCGGCTGGAATCCCATGAGCGTCCGAAATAGTGCCATACAGATGGACACAAAACGTCGTTCGGAAAGGTAACTTCTTACCATTTTTACCAGGTACAGTGGAAACTCAGCTTGTACGAGTTTGTGGATGAGTCCGTCGTGCCAAACGTTATCAAATGCTTTTTCCACATCCAGCAGAGCCATAGCGGTGTTGTTGGAGAGCGATTTGTTTTTGCTGATGATCTGTTCAACTCTTACCAGCTGTTGGACGGTGGAGTGTCCCTTTCGAAAGCCGAACTGTTCTGGGATGATGATTTGATGCGCTTCGATGTGCAACATTATTCGCTCGAGGATTAGCCTCTCGAAGAGTTTGCTTACCGCCGACAGCAGAGTGATGGGCCTGTAGCTTGTTGGTACAGTGGGATCTTTCCCAGGTTTTAGGATGGGAGTGACTTTTCCCATATTCCACCTGGTTGGGAAATGGTTCAACGAGAAACATCTGGTAAAAACGACTGCTAGGAAATTCAGTGCCTTGTTCGACAGTTTCTTCAACATCAGGTTGAAGATGAGGTCGTTGCCTGGAGCTTTCATATTTTTGCCACGTTTTGCAGCAGCACGAACTTCCTCCACTGAAACCTGGCCGGCAAGAGGTATTTCTGCAATTTGGTGATCAAGCTGGGTGATAGTTTGATGCACCATGTTCTCGTACGGACTCACCATGTTGGCCCCAATGTTGTGCGCTAGGACAAGCTTGTTGGCGACAGCGTTGGCTTTTTCTTGTGGAGACACCAAAATGCCACAACCGTCGTCCTTCAAGGGAGGTATTACCTTCGGTTTTCTCTTCAGGATTTTTGCCAGCTTCCAGAACGGCTTGGAGTGGTTTTCCATCTTGGTCAAGTCGACGGAGAATCGATCGTTGCGAATTTCAGCCATCCGGTCTGCAATTATGCGGTTGAGGGTTTGAAGTTGTTGTTTCTTCTGCAGACAACCCGTTCGCTGAAACTGGCGTCGGATGGTGTTGCGTAGTTGAATTTTACGACGGGTGTAATCATCAAGGGTGATGAATTGCCGTTTCACCAGTGCCTTGCGGATGCAAGCTTCTTCTGCGGCATGTATGGCTTCCTCAAACAGGCACAGCTGGTAGTCAATGGCATCGATGGATGGTAGAACCACATCAGCTTGGAGGCGTGCGTCCACTAGTCGGCTAAATGCAACCCAATTGACTCGATGGTAATCTCGTCTCATCGCCGGCGGGGCTGATGTAGGGTTTAGCTCTAGCTCACACACTACCGGATAGTGGTCCGAACTCAGTTCGTGGTGAACGATGGGTTTGGAGAGTGCCAAGTCCGAAAGGAATACATCCAGTGTTGTTGCTATTCCGGCTGGGGAAAGATACGTTGGTTCGTCGGGGAAGTGGATTTTACACGTACCTGAACTGAGGTGATCTGCCAGAAGGTCACCGTTTTTGTTGCGCGCATGGTTTCGCCACAAAGAATGGCGGGCGTTGAGGTCACCAGCCACTACGAATCCGGTTCGGTTGTCGGTTAGTTTCTGGAGATCTTCTACGAAGAGTGTAGATAAACCGCTTCTGTCCGTGCATTGTCGAGGTATGTAGACTGCAAACAGTGAGATGTGTCCGTTTCGGCCGAATAGTTTCAATCCGATAGCTTCGATGATTCTTGTTTGAGGATGCGGGAGGATTTCGTACTTGATGCCATGTTTAACAATAACGGCCACACCACCACCAATTGCATTGGGGCGATCTAGCCGGATCATGATGTGGTTTGGGAGTGAAAAGTTGATAGTTGGGTTTAACCTGGTTTCCGTAATCACTCCGACGTCGATCTTTTGCTGAGCAAGGAAGTTACTCAGTTCTATCTTTTTCGCCCTTAATGAGCGAGCATTCCAATTGGAAATACGGATGCAGCGGGGCTCAGTTGACCCCATATTTGCAGACCATATATCCAAGGACCCTGACTTGGTCCGATTTATTTTTGCACTGCTTCAGGCGGTCGCAGAACTCGTTGTAGATGCTCCATAGCTCTTCGGAACCGTAGAGTGCATCTTGACTACCCTCAGGTGAAGGATCCGGAGGATGGCTGTTTATTCCCGCTCTAATGCGGGTATCAATTCTGCGTGCTGCTGCTTAGAGGTTGATGCGTGCTGCTGCTTAGAGTTGATATGTATTACTGATAGCTGCTCGCACTGTCGGGCCAGTTTTATACAATAGCATCGGGTACCATTGCATGGCAGGAAAGGGGTATCAACGAAGGCAATGTGAATCAAATCTTACAAAAGGGGTTGGACCATAGCTTTTGCGGTCGGCCGTTTTGCAGTTCGGCTCGCCTTGATTGAATTATTGAATTCCAACGTGCTTGCTAGTGTTAACATGGCGAATAGGGATTTATATATGGATACTAAGCAAGATTTTAGACCATTTTCTCCATTCGCGGCTTTTCAAGCATCTCTATGTTGAGCCGGTGCGTGGTAATGAAAATTTTGATGAGCTCAAGAGAAAATTCAAATTTCAAATTTATTTGGTCGTCCTGAAAAGGACGGATTTTATTTGTTTACGGATGGAACACGGTTCACAATTGAAATTTTTTGTCGATCTTCTTGGGCTGCAGGACAGCCTGGGTGTTTAGCAGTACGTAATACTACTAACTACAAAAAAAATTGGCCATTTTGTCCAGGAGGCGGCATTTCAAGCAACGCCATGTTGATCCGGCTCGTGGTAGTGAAGATATCGATGATTCAAGTACAATTTCATTTAAACACACTCTTTAGTACGTCATCATGAAAAGGACGGATTTTATTTGTTCACGAAAAGAAATACGGCTCATAATTTCAAGTAAAACTTCTATTAAACACACTCTTTAGTAAGTCATCCTGAAAAGGACGGATTTTATTTGTTCACGAAAAGAACACGGTTCATAATTGAAATTTTCGTGTCGATCATCTTGGGCTGCAGGACGGCATGAGTCTTTGGCAGCAAGCAATGATACAAACTACGAAAAATGTTGGCCATTTTGTCCGGGAGGCGGCATTTCAAGCACCGCCACGGTTGGGCCATAGTTTTTGCGGTCGGCCGTTTGCAGTTCGGCTCGACTTGATTGTTAATACTATTTCGTTTATTGAATTCCAACGTGCTTGCTAGTGTTAACATGGTGAATAGGGATTTATATATGGATACTTAGCAAGATTTTAGACCATTTTCTCCGTTCGCGGCTTTTCAAGTATCGCTATGTTGAGCCGGTGCGTGGCAATGGAAATTTTGATGAGCTCAAGAGAAAATTCTATCAAATATACTCTTTAGTTGACAAATTCATTTGGTCGTCCTGAAAAGGACGGATTTTGTTTGTTTACGGATGGAACAAAGTTCACAATTGAAATTTTCTTGTCGATCTTCTTGGGCTGCAGGACGGCCTGGGTGTTCAGCAGCACACCGTCCTGTGGAATGGTAAAACGGGAGAAGTTGATTCAGCTCCTCGTCGTTGCGGACGGCTAGCTCTGTTTAGTTGGCCTTCCAGAGCAGACGGTGAATGCGCTTTTCCTTACGGATGCACAGCGAGAACTGATCGTTGGTCGGACGTCACCAAATGTTTAATTATCGCTGGCACGGTAACTGTGGCAGTATTAATCAATCAGAGCGTGGCAGAAATATGATGTCATTTTCGACCAATAGTTTTGTGCGTTTAAACATTTTTCTTTAAAGTACTTTTTAATTAGTTTAAACAAATGTAATGAATTTAGTTATCAACAGGGATCCAGCTTTGATTTTCTACCTTTCGAATGAAATACTTATCGTAAAGTTTCAGAGGGCCAAATAGGAGATATTATCGTTCAAAGTCTCCAAACCCGCGTAACGCTTGCGATTTTAGAAATTTTAGAACGGCGCCCCTATACAGGAATAAAAAAGAGAGACGTAAGTCCTACGTCAAAACAGCTTTTTCTACCGGACAAGGGCACTTTGAGTTTACAAGAATGCCCTTTGGCCTCAAAAACGCACCAGCTACTTTCCAGCTGTAACCTGTCCATCGGTTACATTGGTATAATTTGAAAATTAAAAAAAAAAAAAACCAGATAAAATTTAAAAAATCATAGAGTGGGAACTACCCAAAACCAAGAAACAGATAAAACAATTTCTAGGCCTCAACGGTTATTACAGAAAATTCATAAAAGATTATTCTAAAATAACCAAACCACTCACAACATTTTTGAAGAAAGAGGCAGAAGTAAATATTAATGATCAGAATTTCAAAGATGCATTCTATAAGTGGAAAAACATTATAGCATCTGATCAGGTATTCGCATATCCTAATTTCGAATTACCATATATTTTCACTACTGATGCGAGTAATTACACTCTCGGCGCTGTATTATCGCAAAAACAAGATGGTATTGAACGCCCCATAGCATTCACCAGTCGAATGCTTAACAATACAGAAAATAATTATTGCACAACAGAAAAAGAAGCGTTAGCAATAATGTGGTCAATCAATAAATTCAGACCGTACCTCGTCGGTAACAAATTTACTCTTGTAACAGATCATAAGCCCCTTTGTTACATAAAAAACTCTAAGAAAAAATTGAAACTAATTAACTGAAGCTTGGAGTAGGAAAATTACGATTACGATGTTGTTTACAAAGCTGGAAAGACGAATATCGTACACCGAAAAAAATCTTGTAGTATAAACTACCATTTTACCCGACTATGCCTATCTTTAAAACTACCATGAAATTTCAGTCAAATTTACTACGTTTATGATAAATCCTTTAACTTTTGTGGTATATTTGACATATTGATATCAACCGCACCATGGTCGATCTAATCGCAGACATGGTAAAATCAAACGCATTTATAGTCAGGTGAAAATTGTTGGTGTTTGCGCTTAATTTAACCCTCGAAATGGTAGTTTCTACTGCGGTTGTTTTTTGCGTGTAGCAGACGCTCTTAGCCGAAAAATAGATGCAAATTCAAACGAAGCAGACGATGAGTCTGAAAATTCTGTGCACTCTTCTAGAACATCTGATGATTTTTTTTATCCATTTCACAGAAAAACCCATTAACAGCTATCGCAATCAAATAATCTTTAGACAAACACCTTTTAACAGCGTAATCGCAGAATCCATTCCCCAACTTTAATCGAACTATCATTTTTGATTAACTAGGTCACTTGTCAAAATTAGAGTAAACATTACTTAGTATCTAATTTCAGCTGATTAAACAATGTGAGTAAACACTACTCATTTCCATTAAAACCCGGAGAGAGTGTTTTTATTTTTTTTTTTTTTTTTTTTTTTTTTTTTTTTTTTTTTTTTTTTTTTTTTTTTTTTTTTTTTTGGGGGGGGTCGGGGGGAGGGGGGGGGGGGGGGGGGGGGGGTGTTTTTGTTGTGGGGGTGGGGCTGTCTGCCGTTTTTTTTTTTCCTCTGTGGGGGGGTTAGGGGGGGGGTGAGGAAAACAAATATTTTTTGTATATTTATTTTTTTTTTTTTTTATAAAAAAAAAAGAGGGGGGGGGTGTGGTGGGGGATGGGGGGGGCGGCTGGTGTTGGTGATTATTTTTTATTTTATTTTTTTAATTTTTTTTTTTTATTAGTGTGCGTAAGGTAAACAACTCAACTGTTTTTGTTATTTCCCTGTCCTAATTTTGTGTTTTTTCTACGTTCTTGTGAAATTTTCGGTGCTTTTATCAACAATTCGAATGCGTTTTTCATCATTACACTGCTGTTTGTTGGAGTACAACGATTTTATACGTTTCCTGGGTCCTGTTTTTTTCCGTGAAACTGTGCTGATACCCCGAAGCAAAGAAATAACTACTGCAGCAATGGAGTCAATTTGCTTTGCATGCACTCACACTGTGAACAAGGCGGACGAAATTATGTGCAATGGCTTCTGTAAATCATCGTTCCACCTAAAGTGTGTGCACCAGTCTACAGAAATCCGCAACATTATTGCCAACTGTTCCCAGCTCTACTGGATGTGTAAATCTTGCACGAAAATGATGACCCATGCTAATTTTCGTCAGGCAATCTCATCCACTAACAATGTTATGAATTTGATGGCTGAAGAGCATACCAAAGCACTGGATGAATTGAGAAAGGAGATTGCAATCAACAAAATCAACACTATTTTGCAGCGTACACCGTTACAAACAACACCACACATTCCAAGACCGCAGTTCTCTGCAACGTCAAGGAAACGGCCACGGTTTTTGCTAGAGGCACCGACAAGCCACGATATGATATCTGTTGATATTAAAGAAATCGCATCTGATGAATCCGTCCCGTTAGCTGCGACGCAAGGGGAGGATATGTTTTGGTTGTATCTATCCGGCTTCGATCCTCATGCAACGGGTACAACAAATTGAGAAACTAGTTCAAAATAATCTCAAAACCGATAGCGCTGTGGATGTTGTCAAGTTGGTGCCGAAAGGGAGAACTCTGTATGTACTAACATTTGTATCGTTCAAAGTCGGCCTGAAAATGCAGCTAAAGGCCACTGCCTTATCTGGATCGCCATGGCAAAAGGGAATTAGCTTCCGTCAGTTCGACTTCAGCCATTTCGCATCTTCTCGAACGACATTTCGCTTCCAACCCACACCAGAAGAAATCCATCAGCAGTAATAATCAATCTACGGTACGTACCGAAAAAACTACTTCTCCCCCGAAAAAACCAACCACTCCCCGCCGCAAAACACACCACCCCCCTCCTCCACTCGTGACACAATAGATCCCAAAACACCACAATGATCCCAGAACAACACAACAGACGTTCACTTTGTACTACCAAAACGTTCGCGGCCTCCGTACAAAAACAAACGATTTGTTTTTGTCACTATCTGGTAGTGACTACGATGTCATAGCTCTTCACAGAATCTTGGCTCAATAACGATATCGTAAACAATGAACTCGCACACAACTACATGATTTATCGGTGCGATAGAAATGCTAACACCAGCTGTCTTTTGCGTGGAGGTGGAGTACTAGTTGGGGTGAGGAATGGGCACAGTACGTCTGTTAGTCTTGCTGAATGTGAGCGATTAGAGCAGATCATCGATCGTGTTGTTTTGCCGAATTTTGAGTTTTATGTTTGCGCTATTTATCTCTCACCCAACAGTGAAACGTATCTGTATGAGCAACATTCTGCTTGTGTTCATGAGCTACTTGATCTTGCTGGCAATCGTGGCCGTGTTTTGGTTGTTGGTGATTACAACCTTCCCCACTTGTGTTGGATTCACAATGACGAAATAAACTTCTTTTTGCCAATCAATGCCTCGTCTGAGCAAGAGACAGCCCTGATAGAATCGATCGTAGGCTGTGGTCTTTATCAAGTTATGACTTGACCAACGTTAATGGGAGGCTTCTTGATCTGGCATTTGTGAATGACGATAAGTGTGCCGAGCTACTGGAGCCACCGTTGCCATTGTTGAGAATCGATCATCACCACAAGCCATTCGTACTAAAATTTGAAACTACTAGCAAGTGCGATGATTTGAATGTTACGGACCCTCTCCACTTTGATTTCAACCATTGTGATTTCGCATCGCTCAATGAATTAATTTCTGCCGTTCGCTGGAATGAGTGTCTTGTTGGGTGTAATATCGAAGAAGCGGTTTCCGTCTTTTATCAACGGGGTTTTTCAATTGTTCGTGATGTTGTCCCGGTGAAGCAACGACGCAGATTTTCGGAGACAAGACAACCTTGGTGGAACAGCGAGCTTCAACGTCTACGAAATCGACTACGGAAGGCTAGAAAACGCTTTTTTCGGTCGAGGGATGTACAGCGAAAAGTGGAGCTGCGTGACTTAGAGAGCGAATATAACTCTTTGCATGCGCGATGCTTTAGCAACTACATTCATCGCACAGAAGAAAGAATCAAGCAGGATCCCAAATCGTTTTGGACATTCATGAGAAGCAGAAAGCAGAACAATGGTATTCCTCAGCGTGTTTCCTACAACGAGACAACAGCCGAAACTCCACTTGACTCGGCAAATTTGTTCTCGTCCTTCTTTCGAAGTGTGCTAAGTAACAACCGATCACCTTCGGCTGAAGCGTACCTGGACAGTTTGCCTCGATACGACTTCAACATGGCGCTTTTCAACTTTCCTCCGGGGGATGTGCTGAGAAAGCTGCAAGGGATAGATGACTCCGAAGGCGCTGGGCCATATCGTATCTCTCCGATCTTTATCAAGCACTGTGCTGATTCGCTTACCGTGCCCGCCACCATTCTTTTCAACCGTTCGATTGTGGAAGGTATTTTCCCAAGTGCTTGGAAAACAGCTGCAATTACTCCCATCCACAAAGCTGGCAGTATACACAACATCGAGAATTACCGTGGCATCTCGATTTTGAGTTGTATGCCGAAAGTTTTTGAAAGCCTCATCCACGATTCGCTTTATCCTCACGTGCATCATATTATCTCTGAGTTTCAGCATGGATTCGTGAAAAAACGGTCAACCTCTACCAACCTGATGACTTTTGTTTCTTCGTTAGTCAACGCCCTGGAAAAGCGACAACAAATTGATGCCATCTATATCGATTTCACCAAAGCATTTGATAGGGTGCCGCATGCTTTGATGGTGGATAAATTGAATATTATGGGCCTACCCACTTGGTTGACTCAATGGACATTCTACTACCTAACGGGGCGTAGTGCCTACGTACGCATTAATGGGACATGCTCGGATCCATTCGATTTCACGTCTGGTGTGCCTCAAGGGAGTCATTTGGGTCCTCTGCTTTTTGTGCTATTTGTCAACGATCTTTGTGAAACGATTAAATCACCAAAAATAATATTTGCAGATGACCTTAAGTTCTACCGCGTGGTTTCTTCGTTAGTTGAATGTTGTTCTATCCAAGCAGACATCGACGCATTGTTGGGTTGGTGCAAGCTAAACGGCATGGAAGTCAACGTCCGTAAATGCAACGTCATCACATTCTGTCGAACAAGGAATGCAACCATCTTCGATTACAGAATGGAGACAACCAGTATCGCAAGGGTGAGCACAGTAAAGCATCTCGGTGTACTACTTGACAGCAAGCTAAACTTCGCACAACAAATAGCAGCAACGACCGCTAAAGCGTACGTGGTGCTTGGATTCGTGAAACGAAATACGAAGCAGTTTGAAAACGTTTATTGCTTGAAGTCGCTCTACTGTGCGCTGGTGCGTAGCATATTAGAATATGGTGGGCGCCATACCATGTCGTTCATATTCAACGAATCGAGAGAATTCAACGCAACTTTCTTCGGTTTGCGCTCCGCCGTCTGCCCTGGAATGATCCTGTACGACTGCCCCCCTACGAACAGCGGTGCGCTGTGGTACGCCTACCGACGCTGGCTGATAGAAGGATTCTTTTGCAGCGGCTCTTCATATTCGACATCCTGAGTAATAATATTGATTGTTCAGCGCTCCTGGGCAACGTACAACTTAACGCTCCAACAAGAATAACTCGGCGTTCGGATTTCCTTCGATTATCTACACATCGTACTCTATTCGGACAGAACAATCCATTGGACGTTTGTTGCCGTATGTTTAATGAAGTGTCTGACCATTTTTATTTCAACACATCCAAGACAATGTTCAAATCTATTATTAGTCTATAGTATCATCTGTCTGTACGAGTTTTTCGAAGACAAGTAAATAAATAAATAAAAGTATTTTTCACTGGTTGAAATTTAACCTACTTCGTGAATAACGATCATTTTTGAGAATGAGTTCCTTATCAAATGTGAGCTCTAATATTTCTTACCAATATTAACTAACTATTATTTGTTTTGGGGTTCTTGATGCAACGTTCAGAAGTAAGTGTGGGCATATCTCAATTCTCTTTAGATGGGGGTTTGAGGCTCTGACAAGGGGCGTTTTTTTGTTGTTTTGGGGAAGACGCATTTTTTCCCCAAAAAAATTGCGTGGGGCCCGCGCCGGTCGGGGTAATGAAATTTTTTGGTTTCCTTTCCGGGGTGGTTTCTCTTAAGTCCGGCGGGTTGTTGTCTTTTTTTTTTGTTTTTTCTTATTTCGGTCGTCTGTTCTTGCATTGGATTTTTTTTTTTTTTTTTTTTTTTTTTGTGGTTTAGTAGTTTTTGGTTGTTTTGTTATTATTTTTTTTTTTTTTTTTTTTTTATTTTCTTTAATATTTAGTAAGCCTAAGAAACTAATTTATTTGGTTTTTATTTTTAATGTCTAGGTTATTTAATTGGTTTGTTGTTTTTGTTTTGGTTTGTTTTTAGGTTATATTTTCTCCGTTTTTGTGGTGTAAAGATTGGACTCGGAAAAAATGCGACACTTTGTTTTAGGGTGCAACTTTTTATCGCGTGGGTAAAAATTAATGAAATTTGGAGTAATACTAGTTTAGAGTGTTATGTTTATGTGTGCAAAATTTTATCGCGATCTGTTAAGATGCATTCGAAACAAGAAGAGCTACGCCAGCAAATCTTGGGCGCGGTGATCGATAATCCTGGTCAGTCGCACAGATGGATCGGCAAAAGGCTTGGAATCCACCATTCCACCGTGTCCCGCGTTGTGAAGATGTTCCAGGAGACGAAGACCATCGAGCGGCGCGCTGGAAGCGGCCGAAAACCGAAAACGGAATACCCAGAGAAGGCGCGGAAGCTAAGGTAGTACTTTAAGAATAACCCGAACCTTTCCAGCCGAGACGTGGCCAAAAAGGTCAATTCGTCGAAGTGGTTCGTCCAGCAGACCATGAAGCTGGCTGGGCTACGTGTTTTCAAGGTCAGGAAGGCGCCAAACCGGACTGACAAGCAAAACACGGTGGTCCGTGGTACCGTGAGTGGCTCGTCAAGCCAGGCTGTCTCGTCATGGACGACGAAACATATATCAAGGCGGACACCAAACAAATCCCCGGCCTCGAGTTTTTTGTCGGTACGTCCCGCATGGAGGTTTCGGAAAAGTTCCGGTAGAGAAAGATGGACAAATTCGCGAAGAAGTACTTGTTGTGGCAGGCAATCTGCCAGTGAGGACGGTACAGTAAGCCGTTCGTTACAACCGGCACCATAAACGGGCAGATTTATCGAGAGGAAAGCTTGCAGAAGCGCCTGCTGCCCTTCCTCCGCTCTCACCGTGGTCCCACGCTGTTCTGGCGGGATCTCACTTCGTGCCATTACGCCATGCCTGTAATGGATTGGTACGAAGCGAAGGGCGTTAATGTGGTCCCAAAGGAGGCGAACCCGCCAAATACACCAGAACTTCGTCCGATCGAAAAGTTTTGGGCGATAATGAAGAAGAAGTTGAAGAAAAGCGGAAAAACATTCAAAACCGATGAAGCTTTGAAGAAAAACTGGGAGAAATTGTGTAAGGAATATCGACAAAGCCTCGCCCAAGATCTCATGAACAGTGTTAAGAGAAATGTACGAGCATTCAGCTTGGGGATGGAAATTCAATAAATAAATTATGTCAAAACATAGCTAATATATAGTTATTTAATTCCTGAAAATTTGAGAAGTATCCGATTTAAAATGAATTTTTGGTGATCATTTTTGTGTGTCTCATTTTTTCCGAGTCCAGTCTTTAAGTTGCCATCATCTGATTTAGATGTCCAAATTTGGCGTAATTTGTGCGATGATTATATATTACTATTATATTACTATTTCGTAATTGCCGGGATGGAATGTAAAAAATAAATTTTGTTAAAAGTTCTAGTGGGTCGACGCGTTGCGCAATAATATTATTTAAGAAAAAAAATAATGTTTTTTTTTGTCGGTTTTTTGTTGGTTGGGGGGGGGGGGGGGAGGGGGGGGTAGTGGGGGGGGAGAGGTACCTGTAAAAAGGCAAACAGTAAAAACTGCTTCTGTACCGATTCTATTCGTTCTTCTTGTATGACTGAAAAGGGTGACCAAACTACGCTACAATATTGCAGTATTGACCTCACATATGCAATGTATTTACAATGTTTTTATTGTGTACGGGTCATGAAAATTGCAACAAAAACGTTTTATAAATCCAAGCATATTATTTGCTCTGTTGATGATAGTATTGTAATGTTCAATGAATGTAAGTTTGGAATCCAAGATAACCCCTAAGTCCCTTACTCTTTTACACATTTCAACTGGCTGATTCCCTAAATTAATAGTTATCGAATTACATTTTTTTACGTTTAGCTTTAACAGATTTTTGTTACACCAGACATAGGAAACTTTTATTTCTTTCTGAAATGTCATGATATCTTCTTTACTTCTTATTTCTAAAAATAGTTTCACGTCATCAGCATAAACAAGAAATTTAATGTTATTAAGAATAAAGGAAACGTCATTTACAAACAAAATAAATAAGAGGGAGCCTAAATGAGAGCCTTGGGGGACTCCAGAGATAACTTGAATAGGGTTTGATTTCTTCCCTTTGAATCTAACTATTTGTTTGTATGTTGTAAGATATCCATTTGAGAATTCCTGGCTCAATTCCCATTTTTTGCAATTTAAAAAGAAGCATGGGTTTACCATTGTCCATTGCTATCAGAGAGTAGTTAACGAATTCCAGTAAATTTGTGCTAGTTAATCGTCCTTTGAAGAATCCATATTGCTTGGTAGTCATTCTGTTTTTTATTTCAGTGAAATTTTTTTCATTAATAATTGCTTCAAAAAGTTTAGGAATGCAAGATAAAATGGCAATTCCACGATAGTAACGTATGCCAGATTTTTTTCCACTTTTAAAAATAGGTACTAGGTAGGAACTTTTCCATAGTTTGGGAAAGATCCCAAATAAAGGTGCTGTAAGTTCCAACGCTAGGTTTTTCATAAATACGGATGGTATTCCATCAGGGCCGGAACACTTTTTTTACACTCTAGTACCTACACACTTAGATTTTTTTACAGAAATCTGTAAAAGTTTACCGAATTTTCAACAGCTGAACGTTCGGTAATCCAATTTAACGGATTTCGGTAAAATTTTACCGAAATCCGGTAATTATTTTACAGATAACTGTAAAATTTCACCGAAATCCGTTAAATCGGATTACCGAACGTTCAGCTGTTGAGAATTCGGTAAACTTTTACAGATTTCTGTAAAAAAAACTAAGTGTGTAGCAACATATCTGGCCGTGACAAAGGGGGAAAGGCAAAGTTCCTATCGAATTGCAGTTCTCAGGCGGATCGCATTCACCGTCTGCTCTGGAAGGGCAACTACGCCGAGCGCGTTGTTGCCGGTGCACCCGTCTGCCTCGCTGCGGTAATGGAATACCTGGCCGCTGATGTTCCCGTGACAATAAGTAGACCAGAATCATCCCACTTCACCTGCAGTTGGCCATCGGCAACGAGGAGCTGAACAAACTTTTCTCCGGTGTGACCTTTGCACAGGGAGGTATCCTGTCAAACATCCAGGCCATACTTCTGCCTAAGAAGATCCGCCGGAAAGCCTAAGTTCAATTGCGAACCATTTTCCCCCGTCAACAACTACAACCCGTCCTTTTCAGGTCGACCAAATCAACTAAAGAGTTTGTTTGGTTGACATTTGTTTCGCATTGCCTTCTTTGCAACCATCTTCTTTCCGTGTAATGGTACCCAACGCCGCAGCCAGCGGTCAATTTTGTGTACAATTTCAAACATGCTAAGAAGACTGACTCTTCGTAGGGTGGAAACAACGTCTGACTCTTCGTAGGGTAGAAACAACGAACGATGGAAAATGACGAATACATTAAAGGGGAGGGCCCTCGGTTGAGCTCGGGTTGGTACAAAACTACTATAAAACATCTCATTTTCATTCAATCATTCGTTGTCCAGTTTGACTTCAACGGTTGACGAAAAACGAGTGCTAGAACGATGTCCCAACATATGCTCGAGAAGTACCGTGCGGTGTACCGCAAGCGGAAGCGTGAAACGGAGGAGAATTAAGAAGCTGTGAGAGTGATGCCAAAGCCTGTTATGACTAGTGCTGATATATAGTATACCATATAGTAGAAATTTATTAATTCGTTGACATCAAATGCTTCACATCAACAAGGAGTCCTACGTCAACTTTGCAGTTATGTCACTGACATAACTAACCCTTTAGTTTTTTCAACGACCTGTCTCCTGCTCTCAACTAAGTATTCCAGAAGGACTTCCAGAGTAAATAATTTAGAGGTTTTTTTTATGAAGGTTTACTGGCGGGACTCTGAATAGAGTAGAAACCACTACGCCAGGCCTTTGATGATATCGTTGCGTAGATCCTTTCAAATAATTTTGCCAGCCGTACACGGAACATGTCGTCCAAGAAGACGCTTGTTCCGTCCAAGAATGACTCGGAAGGAGCAACGTTTGAGAATTTTAATTTCTTTCGTCTGTTTTTTTTTCAATTACCTTTTCATTATATTGTTATTGTGTTACGTTTGCAAGTATAATACGGCGTTTTGTAATTTATTCAGTCTTTTGTAGTTCAGTCCGTGAAGTGTGTCATTTATGTGCTATGAAAGTCTTCCGAAGCAGTTTTCTCTAACTTAAATTAAGAAGTTAAGGTATTGTTACTTGTGCGTTAGAATGATATAACTTAACTCCTTTTTGAAGCATTTCACCAGCCGTGCAAGGATCATGTCGTCCATAGAGACGCTGTTGACACTGCCTCAAATGGTGTTACGTTTTCAAGTTTGCTTTGCCTTTCTCTGAGTCATGTTCATGTCCACTGTTTTGTATGGTGTCGTTTCGTCTTTTTGTTATTTTGTTTGTCAGTGTGCTTTCTTCAGTCTTTTATAGTTTAATTCGTCATTTATGTGCTGCGAAAGTCTTTTGAGCAGTTTTCTCGAATCAAAAAGAAGTTGTCATTATGTCGTCGAGATATTTGAATTCTACCAGTTTTAGTAATGTCTGATGTTACAAGTCTCAGTAATCCCAACAGTATAATTTTTATGGTTTACTGATGGGACTCATGAGAGAGAAATTTCCTTTAAAAGAGTTTGGGAGGTCGTTGCGTCTCTTTAAGATATTGAACTAATCAGTCAGTGTAACGGTCAAGAGGGCATTTTGTAACTTCTTCAGTCGTTTATAATTTAGTTAATAGATGTCTAGTTCTTATGTGCTCTGAAATCCATTGATGCATATGTCGTCTTACCTCGTTTGATTGACCTATCACTTTGTCCGCCTTAGTTCACTTGTCCATTCATGGCCTCCTTTTTATTTGTCTAATACTAATCTCTAAGTCGTTTAATCGCTTCGAAGTCTTACATGCATGTGCAGCCTAACAATTATTATTTGAGTCTAGGTCAGCTATAAGATTCACTTTTTGGTGGCAAAATAAAGCTTCATCACGCCTATTCCCTATCTATTATTGAAAAATTATCAAGAATTAAGCCGTTAAAAGATTGTTTGTATACCATTGTTATTATGTGTGGTATTTTTATTGTCTCTCTGAAATGAGAAATAACAAAATAAGAATGGCGCCATGTTGCTAGTTTTAATAAAACTTCTACTCAGTGAATCCAAAAGTCGATTCCCTACAAATGTCGATAATCTTGAACACATTGTCTATCAATATATACCTGTCTAGCTAAATTTATATTTATCCGTGGCTACGGCTCATCATGTCAGGGAACGCATAAAAAAGGTGTTGCAGTCAAGAGGAAATCCCACATCAATATCACTGAAGAAAGAACCCCACCAGACTGCTGTTGGAATATTTGTTTTGTTAACTTGGTGTGATTCTAGTTTCTGAGAAACACGTGGTCCAAAACAATCCTAGCAAATTATTATCCCAGGTCATGCATCTTGACTATCAGCTAGATGTTAGAATACTGCAATGGTACTTGCTGATCTCATAACGTATATAGTGCAGGGCACAACACATGATGGCTTACCTGTACTCGGAGGGTCTTATGCATAGGCGTGAAGTGTAGAACTGCGTCCGCATGCAATCCCACCTGATCGAGAGTGGATTTGGTTCTCGTTAGCCACATGTTTCTCGCCTGCCACCATAGTGCGTGGTCGGACCAATCTTTCGGGTTTTCTGAAAAAAAAAATGAATAAATGAAAAAAAAAAAACAAGATTTAAATTAATCTAGTTGGAAGTGTGCTTATTAAAATCAGGGTTCATATGGTGAAAAATAAAAATATGTGTGATTTCAACTCAACACGTTCACTGGAAGCATTACATCTATTGTTTTAAATTTTTTGGGTTGATTGTATTCTATCCAAAATATGAACCATGAGCGGAGTCTCCGGAAGTATTTAGATTTACTTTTCAATCGATCAAAGGAAACAAAAAAAAAATCGACTCTTAAAACAAACAGCCATTTTTATGACGCCATTTTTTTATGTTACTTATAGTTCCTACTCTATACCTACAACTACAAAAACCCGCTGGTGCTGTAGACGTAGACCAGCAGTGCTATAGTGGCGCCAAACGGTTGACCTTAACGGTAAGTGAGAAGTGCGATTCTGTCTGATGGTGTCATAACATCGCACTTTATTGGATGGATTAATTGGATATGGTGAAGGTTCTCGCTTCAACCAGAACTAACTAGGAGAGGCATGGTGCTTTACAAATTAAGCTGTTTCGGTTCTAATCTTCTACAGGGAATCGGATATGGATGCAGCTCACGCAAACGACGTCTTAATGCGTGCGTAAAAGTCGTTAAGCTGCTCTCAGATTTTCGATAGGGCATAATTTTAGTAACTGTATCAAGGTCACACATCGTCTGCTTGGCTTTGAAACTCGTTTTTCATATAACTTTATATACTACATCCAACGCATCGACCGGCGCTCTGCGTTTAGATGAACCAGAGATTGTGACAGACGATGACGGTTGAAGGGAATGGGAGAGTCACACGAAATTGAAAACGCATACAAGGGGATGGGAAAGAAAGACTTTTTTTTATACACGACGGGAGAATAACAAGTAAGCACGCATAGCGTTTTGAGAGCAGTCGACGTCCAGATGAATGAGAGTTGGGTTTGAGAGAAACGTTTAAGTAACCGCGTAAATAATTGCTATCGTTGCATACACTTTCTAATTTTCATATTGTCTATATAGTTACAGTCTATACAGAAACAAGGTTGATTAATATATATTCTTACAAAAACTCTTCTTTATTGAGCGAACACATCACCCAGACAACCAAAATGCATGTATATGGAAAGTTGATTTCCTGATATACAAACATATATGTACACAGCAAAAAAAAAATGAACATTAGCAATAGCGTATTCCAAAATATCAAACAAAACTATATCATGTAATCATATATCTCGCGTACATTTGAGCGAATGGCCATGCACATAAATGGAACACTAAACAACGTTGAACTGTAAATAGTTTTTCGGAAATGTACATAATTTGTCACTGCAGTTCTGGCAAGTCAAATTACTTTTAAAGGATCTTATGTGAAACTACTTTGTCGTGTAGAAACGGCGAGTTTCATTTGAAAGAAATCGGACGCCATATTAGATCGTTGCTTGAGTAATCGGGGTCATTGAATTTGAAAAATATCTACGCTCCCAAACAACAAAACATTTATATACCACACGACTAGCAGGTACGAAAAATCCTTCTCTAAGATGATATTAAATAAAAATAAAGGGAAGTTCTTTATCAGTTCTAGAAAAAGCGGTAAGAAGATTTGCAAACATACGCTCTTCAAAAGCAAGTTACCCTACAAATCGACATCACCATTAGCTGAAAGATGAAAAGCTTTGTTTGCAAATGCTTTTATGACTTTTTCCTATGCTGATCCAAAACCTCCCTTTATTTCTTTTTATGCGTTGATTTGAATGAACTTTACATTTTCAACTGTTCCGCAAGAGTATGAATAACATTACACGACGGTATAACATTCAGCTACGACTTGTAAAGTTCCTGTGAAATCAAAGTGAGTCATGTAATATTAGTTTCTCACATAATTTTACATCATTGACCGCGTTCTCTTTATGTGCATTATTGTTGGCAACATTTTACATGTTTATTTTTATCTGTGTAAGCAAAAACATCGTATAGGGAAGATGTATCTATATTAATCTCATCACTTTGCAATTCATCCTATTTGAAATAAAACGATATACACGTGACAGGATTAGTTAGTAATGTTTGTTGTTGTTTTTTTACGTAAGCAAAAATTTTTAAAAAAAAAAACCCATCCTTTAACTCCCCTTTTTTTTTGTTTTTGGTTGGGGGAAATTAGGGAAAAATGGGTTTTATGGGGGGGTTTTTTCCAAAGAAAAAAAAATTTTTTTGAAAAAATTGGTTGGTTTTTGTTTTTGAGGGGGGGGGAAAAAAGAAGAGGGTGGTAATTAATTTTTTATTTTTTTAGGGGGGGTGGGGTAGGGTTTTTTTTTTTTTTTTTTTTTTTTTTTTTTATTTTTGCTGAATGAAGATATTGGAGAGTAAATATTTTGGTTTGTATTCGTAATAAAATTTTCTTACGTTTAGTAACAATGACAAAAATCACAAACTCTTGCACTCGCGCATCAATCCTATGATTTCGAGTAGGATGAATTGTTAGTATTGAGATTATCATAGAAACATCCTCCCTCAAGTCATATGCAAACGCATTCTGAATCTGTCTTACCCTGATAAAATAAACTTGCATGTTAATGTGACCAACATATTTATGTCCATTCCTTACTCATAACAGCTTAAAGATCAAACTTTAATTTACAGTACACTGCATGTTGTGTTAGTTTGTCATATAATGAATAACAACGAAATAATAAAATCTATTTAGGCCTGGTTTATTTTTAAAGCAAAGTCATTTGTTGCTTCAAAAAATACATTTGTTGATGATTATTATCACTTCAGTCTAGACAATCATTTTATGATCGGAAACCATCCACAAAAAGCAGTAGCCTCTTTTTGGAGCAAAAAGGATATTTTTTTTTAGAATATCGAGCGATATTATCGTCCACTTTGCTATAGTTTTTCAATATGCTGGATAATAAAGACTGTATTCGATGAAATTTGGACACACGCAATTGTTCGTAACTTTTTAGCGTGTGGGTAAAAATTATTGAAATTTTAACTGAATGTATTTCATTGTGTTGTGTCAATTGTGTAATGAGTTTCGTGAAAATCGGTCGAGTGATTTCAGTGATGGCTTCGAATGAAGAATTAGTTCGCCAACAAATTTTGGGCACTCACTTCGAAAACCCAAACGCTTCTCATCGATGGATCGGAAAATAGCTCGGAATCGCACATTCAACCGTATCTCATGTGATCAAAACGTTCAAGGACCGTAAGACAACCAAGCGGAAAAATGGTAGTGGCAAAAAACGTGGCACATCAAATCCGGAGAAGGCCAGGATGGTATTGAACCAATTTAAGCGTTATCCCAACATTTCGATCAGGGATGTTGCGAAAGAGGCGAAAGTTTCAGTTTGTTTTGTGCAGAAAACAATGAAACGTTCTGGATTACATGTGTACAAGGTCTAGAAGGCACCGAACCGGAGCGATAAACAGAACTCGGTGGCCAAAACTCGTGCAAGAAAACTGTACAGGGAGTGGCTCACAAAACCGTTCTGCATTGTGATGGACTATGAGATTTACATTAAAGCCGACACCAAACAAATGCCAGGACAGGAACTCTACGTCGCCACCTCTAAGTTGGCCGTTCCGGAGAGTGTACGGAAGAAGAAACTGTCGAAATTCGCCAAAAAACTCCTTGTCTGGCAAGCGATCTGCGGATGTGGCAAAATGAGTCAGCCCTTCATCACCTCTGGGACCGTCAACGGACAAATCTACATGGACGAATGCCTCCAAAAACGACTTCTGCCCTACTTGAGATCTCACGATGGCCCGACACTGTTTTGGCCGGATTTGGCATCTTGCCACTATGCCCGGCCCGTCTTAGACTGGTACAAAGATAATAATGTAGTTTTTGTACCAAAAGACGTCAACCCTCCAAACACTCCGGAACTTCGCCCAATTGGAACATTTTGGGCAATCATGAAGGCAAAGCTCGTTAAAACTCTAAAACTGATAGAAAATGAACTTGAACTAAAGAAAGTGTGGTTAAAAGTCAGTAAGCAAGTCGGTCCTACCATTGTCCAAAATTTGATGAAAGGGGTCAAGGCAAAGGTGCGGGCATTTGGGTTGGGAGAAGAGGTTCAATAAACCAATGATGCCAAAACTTAACCATTTAGTAGTACTTTATTTCCAGAAAGTTTGAAAAGAATCGGGCTCAAGGAAAATTTTTGGTGACCTATTTTGTGTGTCCAAATTTCATCGAATACAGTCTTTACAAAAAAAAGTGACACAACACGCTCTTTAAAGCTATATTTTTTTACAGGAAAAAATATGTTGTATGGCTTAATCCCCACCAGGATGATATTCATACAAACATCAACATAGATGATAATGAACACCAATCCACGAATGATAAAATACATCCGTTTACTTAAACGTTTTAGAAACTCAGTGTTTGGTTTGTTCAAACTAAAGTCAAAATTTAAATGCATATATACAATTATTATAATAAATTATTATTATTATTATTATTATTATTCTACACACTCGCTTAAAGTTATTCAAAGTTGAATACAAAACAACTCAATTTCGTTGAAAATGGAATTAACCTGAAAGGAGTAATGTCACATATATTCATTTTGGAGTACTACTTAGTTAATAACCAAGATTTGGGAGGAGGAATGTTTACCGGAGGATTGGATGGAAGGAATAGTGTGTCCCATCTATAAAAAGGGCGACAAGCTGGATTGCTGCAATTATCGTGCGATCACGCTACTGAGCGCCGCCTACAAGTTGCTCTCCCATATGTTATGCCGCCGCCTGTCACCAATTGCAAAGGAGTTCGTGGGGCAATACCAAGCGGGATTCATGGGTGCCCGCGCTACTACGGACCAGATTTTTGCGATTCGGCAAGTGCTGCAGAAATGTCGCGAATACAACGGCCCACACATCATCTTTTCATCGACTTCAAATCAGCGTATGATACAATCGATCGAGACCAGCTATGGTAAATCATGCACGAATATGGATTTCCGGAAAAACTGACGCGGTTGATCAAAGCAACGATGGATCGAGTGATGTGTGTCGTCCGAGTATCAGGGACGCTCTCGAGTCCCTTCGAACCTCGGAGAGGGTTACGGCAAGGTGATGGATTGTCGTGTTTGTTGTTTAACATTGCATTGGAGGGTGTGATTTGAAGAGCTGGGATAGACACGAGTGGCACGATCTTCAGGAAGTCTGTCCAACTATTTGGCTTCACCGACGACGTTGATATCGTAGCACGTAACTTTGAGACGATGGCGGAAACGTACATCAGACTTAAGGTTGAAGACTTCGTAATTATTTTTCGAAATCAATGATTGCATTGTCCTTGTATTGGTAAATCTATATATGTATATGTATCTATGTTCATGTGTGAGGAAATGAAAATCAAAATCTTGTCTTAAGCTTACCACTACACGTGTATCCGTGTTTGAGACATGTGTTTTCGTGGGAAGTATTGAAATTTCCTGCAATATCTGTTTCTTTTAATAACTCACGAGGTGAAATTGCTTGCGCATCGCTTTTCGATAAATGAGTTTTCATGTCACATATGCTGAATTCAATAATAAAATTTAACATGGATTACAGTAGTGTATTATACAAACCATCGGGTATACAACAAATGAAATTATGATATTGGTCAATGAAAATATTCGTTAAATTAAAATCGTATCCAGTTACATTCTTTACGTGCTGTTCCGACAATATGATTGTTCTGTTGGATGTAAGTAAAATCAAATTACATTTTTGTTTGAAACGTCTTGTCTGTAGAATCAATCACATCAGCTGTGAAGCTTGAGTATGAGAGTATGCTCCCTTTGGCAAACTCTTCCATCTCGGCCGTTGTTATCATCGTCTTAATTTTTCTCCTAGATTCTTCGGAAAGCTAGAATAAATAATTAAAGTATTGCCTTCAAGGGTTTGAACCAGCACGAATATTTGGAAATAATTCTTACAGAATAGCTTTGAATCTTTGCTGGTATGTCATTATCAAGATCAAAAATCGTTTCGTTTATAGCCAGTGCTACTTCTCCGAAGTCTCTTTACTCAAACGTCGATTTGGCTGCCTTTCTGCAGAAGTCCGGTCGAAGAGGGTTTTTTTCTTGTACTAATTTTATTTGTTCGCGATCAGCAACAAACTGGCTCAGTAAAGATCCAGGACCACACCCAGCATACGGTGGCATATATTTGTTATGCCAGCTGTAGTCTTCATTATGCCGAAGAGCGGAAATCCATACACGGTCCGGTTGAGAAAATCTTTCGGGTTGGAAATTTTCTCGATTTTCTTGGGCATAGAGTATTATTGTGCTTATCAAACAATATACAAATTCATGAATTGTGTTGGTATCGAAAGCTCTTAATTAATAACTGTGAACGTGCATCTAGAACATTAAGTTGTGAGTAGGCAATAAGCGAATTGTGAAAGCAATAAGCTTGAGAAATTAAGGAAGAAGGAAAAGGTCTGAAAAAAGCATCGAAAATTTTCAAATTTTGTTGCACCCTTTCTTGCATGAACAAACATCTTCCATAATGTACTGAGGAAACAACCCAACAAACATCGGTGTTGAATTAGAGCTTGTTCAAACAAATTTGGAGAAGCTATTCAGCTATTCTAGAAGAAACAGCTGAATCGCTTCTCCAAATTTGCTTGAACAAGCTCTAATTCAACACCGATGTTTGTTGGGAACCCTGCTGGGGATGTGCTCTTCTATAAGGCGGAGGAGTCTCAAACCACCATAGAAACATTTCTTGCGCTCAAAAACCTCCACCTGGTTTAATTAGCTTGATTCATTTGACAACACTATAATCAATGTATAGATCAATTACAACAATATAATCAAGATTATGTGATCACAATTTCATGTTTAAAAGATTTATAAATTTAAAGTTTTCATAACATATGTGAAAAAAGTCAATTTTGGTCATACCAATTTCACAACTCCGTATTTCTGTGAAAAATTTAGGTACCATACTAAAAATTTCATTCTAGTCTAAAAAAATATAGGACATAATTTGGACAAAATTTGAACTGTTTTCATCACGTGGTTTGGACTACAGCTGGCGTCAAAGTTTACTCACCAACATGAGTATTTCCCTTTTTCACCCGATATTGACCATGCTGAAATATCGGTGCAAAAAAAGCCGAGTCGAATTCTACTAATAATACTGTATAATACTGTATACGTAGTTTTCACAAAACAATTCATACTGTGAGCCATATTTTTAAGTTCTTCGTCGGTTACACTAGTTATTCGGGATATTTCACGCGTAACAAACAATGTGTACTAATAAAATGAATTCGCCTCGGCTTTTTTTTTTGCACCTATATTTCAGCATGGCCAATATCGTGTGAAAAAGGGAAATCCTCATGTTGGTGTGTCAGTTTTGACGCCAGCTGTAGTCCAAAACACTTGATGAAAAGACTTCAATTTTGACCACATTATTTCCTATATTTTCCATGACTTTCGTGAAATTTTTAGTATGCTATCTAAATTTTTCACAGAAATACGGATTTTTGAAATTGGTATTACCAAAAACTTTTTTCACATATGTTATGAAAACTTCAAATATTTTATCAACATTAAATTTTGGTCACATAAGGTTTATTTATTGGTTATAGTGTTGCCAAATTTTCAGCCAAAAATATTGATAATTGACAAAGTTACAGAAGGTTGAACATATATATATATATATATATATATCAATATATATTTACAATAGTTTACTATTGTTAAACGATTTTTGATGGACTTGATACCTGAGAAAATTTCCTACCGATTGATTTAAACATTTTGAAAATCTATTGAACATTAACTAAGTTATAAGCTGTTATACGTAGTCTATGTTAAAAAAAAAGATCCGAATAGACAGACGGATAAGCTTTAAAAACTGCCCGCATAACGAAAAACAATTTGCTATAAAGTCAAAACTATATTTCGAATGTACGATATATTATCACATTTTATGTTATTGTTATCAAATAGTTTAATCTCATTTCCACCATACAACCTCTACATTAACACATATTGTTAATGTATATCGTATTGTCATAGAAAGGTTTTTTATTGTCTGCACTCGGTCTGGATTATATATCAACTTTTTGGCGTAGAGTACAGCTAAAATTTTGTGCGTGCAAATTGCCATTTTTTATGGTAACCTAACCGTCTATTCAGCACATTGGTATTTGGCCTTTTACTATCTGACATATTGTTAAAACTATATAGGAGATTGTTAGTTTATAGTTGTCAACTATAAGGGAAAGTGTCGTAACAATAACGGAAACTGTCGTCAACAATAGGGAAATAAATAGTCTAGGAATGGTTTGTGATTATGCGGGTGTTTATCCATTAATCCATTAAAAGCATGTTAACCCATTTATAGCATGTGATAACCACACTATTAAAACTCATTCATGAATGAATTCATTCTCTAGTTGCGTATCTCTAAAATAACACTGACTTAAAGCTAACAGAGGAATATTTGTGAGATCTGAAATCCACTGATCCTTAAAATACTGGCTCATTTCGACGGTGGAATCCCTCAGCGGTAGTCGATGATCGTATTCCGTTTCACCGGAAAAGTCTGACGAGATGAAATTTGCATTCAAATAACAAAAAATTTTCCACTCATCAGATTCAACGGTAGAAAAACATTTGAAAATTCGCTAAATAATTCCCCAGTTGATAATGGTGAACAATTCCATTTAACATTTTCATCTTCACGTTCTTAATAACAATCACTACTCACTGGATCTTCGACAAACAGAACACTTTGATCCGTCGATGAGTGTCGAATATCGATCCAGCGATAAATATTCTTCCTGATCACTCCCGCTCAACTGTTCCTGCGCAAACCGCTTCGTTGCTTCGCGAATTAACGCCGCCCGTTGTGCTTTGCTTTTCTGGGGGATTTCTTCTCACGGGAATTTTTTTTTTTTTTTGAGAAAGTTGGGGGGGGTGTGGGGAGAGTTTTTTTATATTTAGGGGGGGGAAGGGGGGGGGGGGAAAAAAATTTGGGGGGGGGGGGTTGTGAAAAAAGGGGGGAAAATTTTTTTTTTTTTTTTTTTTTTTTGTGGTGGGTTATTTTTTTTTATAAAAATGTGAATTTTTTTTTTTTTATATAAAAAAAAAAATATAAAAAAAAAAAACAGGGTGGCCACTCAATTTTCATTTTCAAATTCCCGGTTTTTTCGGACCAAATGTTAAAAATTTCCCGGTTCAAGACTGCTTTACAGATCGGGAAAAGCGTCACTGGATTTGTGCGCTTGTGTGTTTTAAATGGAACCCGGGATTTGGATTCTCGTGGCAGGAAATAAGTCTACACAAAATTTACAGTTTTCTTGAAGTGTAAACCCAATTTTACACTAGGAAATAAAATTCATCTCTACCCACTTCTTCTTCGGCGAGAACAAAACATTTCGCTTTATCAAGTTTGAATTCGAATAGAAAAAAAATGTCAAAAGGAAAGCCGAGTTCCGAAACAGTTTTTTTTTTCGATATAGATCATTACACGGAATACATTAACCTCACTTTTTTGACAGTTCAGGAAGCTTGTTTTCCAGGTGTTAGAATTTGAACCGCTCAAACGAAATTTTTCATTGACTTTTTTCTGGATTCTGAATGATTAGATTCAGGAAATGATGTAGTAATAAGCACTGGTTTCTGTTTTCCGGCTGTTTTACTTTAATCGTAATAAATTTAGATCACAAAATCTCGGACCGATCTTACCGAAAATATCCTAAGTCCACGTAAACTGTCAAAACTGCATTGATCCCTGAACTGTCAAAACTGCATTGATGACGCCATTGTGCAATGATCTATTGATGTGCTCGAATATTTGATGGTTTTGACAGTCAGTATGAACAGCTAACAGAGGAAGAAATGTTAAACGAAGAAATTACAGACCTCCTGCAAAAAAAAAAAATGAAACGCGTAGCCAAAACGACAAAACGGGATAAGGAGATTTCGAAACACCCTTGCTTGTACTAAATAACAATAAAGGAGAATTCCAACAAGATAGCTAAATATTAGATTTAAAGCCGTTTTTGGTTATTGTGGCAATGCTATACTGGTATCGCTTGTTATAATTAGAAGAAAAAAACCGCTGTCGAAATACGATGAGCGTTAATTCGCAAATAAAATTGTTGGAATTCGGCGACGAATATGAGCTCAGTATCACCAATAAAGCGAAAAGGTGAACGTGAGAGATTAATAATAATTATTAGGTTTTCTGATGTCTAATCCCTTTTCTTTCAAATGCATAGGACGAATAGAGGAATCCAACTTGAAAAAAGAAGTGGTGATAAATCTGACAGCTCCCATGTTAAAGTATAGGACGAAAATTTTAAAATGCTTCTAAAAAATTCAAATGAAATTTTAATTAAAAGCGGTTTATTGTATGATGTAAGAAAAAGCCAAAACTACACAATAGGGGCATTGTTTTAATTTTATTTTTATTGTGCTGAAAATGACTTTATTGAGTAGTTTTGGATTTTTCTTCCATCATACAACAAACCGCTTTTAATTAAAATTTCATTTGAATTTTCTAGAAGCATTTTAAAATTTTCGTCCTCTACTTTAACATGGGAACTGTCAGATTTATCACCACTCGGTGTCTTCTTCTTTTTTCAACCTGGATTCGTCCATATATAATATATTGTTTTCATAGGGAAACGTTTGCCTGACAGCAAGTCCTTTACTTTCTATGCGCTTGAAAGGGAGAAGAGATCAGACGTCAGAACACACGTTGACACACTTAGGCTTTTTGACGTTTAATCACCTTACCCTTTATGGCACATGCAGAGAAATGATGGTTTGTTTTCCTCTAAATGGTTTTCCTTCTTACTTGCACTCCTTTGATCTAATTGGCGCTGTACTGTGCGTGCATTAAACATCACTAAGCCTACTACGCGAATGAGCCACGATATTTATAGAAGGTAAATCAATTCACACACTCTAAAATTTCACAGATCGTTATGGATGAACACGCTAAGATAGGAATAACTAAAGGTCGATGATAATCACACACAATCTAAATTATGAATAATCATGTGAACATAAATTCCCGGTTTTTTCCCGGTTTCTCCCGGTTTTTTAAAATTCCAGGTTAATTCCCGGTTCTGTGGCCACCCTGCATCTGAAACAACATGTTTTGTACATATGTATCTCAGTTTTTGGAAATGCCAAAACCCATCAGTTAAAAATATCAAGATATAAATCTGGCAACTGTCGATGATCGATGATTCTTTGGCTCGCTTGAAGCGTAGTGTGTGTGATGTCTAAAGTGTGGCTTATATTGTTGAGAATCTCGAAGTTGCAATGCGCTCAAATGGATTGTGAATTTTTACTTGGGGCGCGAGTGATTTTACGAGTTGCGCTGTTCTGCTACATTGACAATACAGTGGCCTGGCTTGTTTCTCGTTTGGAAATTTCGGAAGCAGTTTTCTCATTTAAAAGTGCTTGAAGGAACAAAAAGTGAATTTTCTTAGGAAGAAAAATCCAGCACGAGAGCTGTGAATCACTTTAATAGCTGTGAAAATGTGGAAATCAACCAGAATGATTTATGGAAAAATTAAGTGATGGGTCCTTGTAATAGTGTTAGTTTGAGAAGCAAATGGCGAGTTTGTGTTGGTGTATTGTGTTAGCGAACCAGGTTTTTAAAAACTACCAGATTAAAGTTAATTCATAATGTATTGTTTGATAAAATGTGTTTTAAAAAGTGAGAAAAAAATAATTCTACTCAGTGAACGTGCTCAGAAAAATGTAAGTCATGATATATTACCGGAAATGGCTAAAAAGGAATTTTGACAGGAAGAAGAAGAAAAAGAAGCAGACAATCATCATGATTGCCCAAATTAATTACGACTTCTTCAACCTTAAGGCTGAAGCTGGTACGATTGGGCTTGTGATTAATGCGTTAAAAACAAAATACATGAAGGGAAGAGGCTCACGAGAAGAAAATGTTAGCCTCCTAGAACAAGTTCAGATCGACGGTGATGAAATCGAGGTAGTAGACGAATTCGTGTATCTGGGCTCATTGGTGACCGCCGATAACGACACCAGCAGAGAAATACAAAGGCGCATTATGGCTGGCAATCGTGCCTACTTTGGACTCCGAAGGACGCTAAGAATCGAACAAAGTTCGCCGAACCACAAAGTTGACCATCTACAAGACATTAATTTGACCGGTAGTTCTCTACGGCCACGAAACATGGACATTGCTAGTGGAGGACCAACGCGCCCTTGGAGTCTTTGAACGGAAGGTGCTGCGTACGATCTACGGTGGAGTGCAGATGGAAGACGGAACGTGGAGGAGGTGAATGAACCACGAATTGCACCAGTTGCTGGGAGAACCTCCCATCGTACACATCGCAAAAATCGGTCGACTACGATGGGCTGGGCATGTCGTAAGAATGTCGGACGACAGCCCTGTGAAAATGGTTCTCGAAAACGAACCGACAGGTACAAGAAGAAGAGGCGCGCAACGAGCAAGGTGGATTGATCAAGTAGAAGGCGACCTGCGGACCCTCCGCAGACAGCGAGGCTGGCGAGGTACAGCCATGGACCGATTACAATGGAAACAACTTCTGTGTACAGCAGAGGCCACACCGGCCTTAGTCTGATTGGTAAGGTATGGTAACTTAGTTTATGCTATTTAACGATAGTATAAGTTGAACAAAGTAGAATTCATTCAGATTGTTGAATCGAAATTTCGTTTTTAGTGCTGAGGAACCCATGCTCTCAATAAATTTATGAAGTTTTGAGATATTTTATGGAAATCTACAACATTTATTGGCTAATTTAAAAAACTAAATTCAATAGCCTTCTTCAAGTGCCTTCTCATTCGGCTTTCTGTAGACTGTACTCGAGGCACAATGATAAGCTTGTAACTTTTTAGCGTGTGGGTAAAAATTGTTGAAATTTTGACTGAAACTAGCTAAGAGTGTAATTTTTACGTTGGCAAATTGCATCACAATCGGTCAAGATCGCATCGAGATGGCATCGGAATAAGAGTAGATCCACCAAAAAATATGTACGCCGTCGTGAAAAATCTCACTACGTCCTAAAGATGGTTCGGAAAACGCCTGGGATTTCATAATTCGACGGTGTCCCGGGTCTTTCAAAGAAAACCAGACGACCCAGCGGCGGTCAGCCTATGACAGAAACCATTAGAAAGCTGATCTGGTGAAGGCAAGAAAGGTGTTGAATCTTTTCAAATGTCGACCGAACCTTGCGATCCACGATGTTGCGAAGAATGCGGAGGTTTCCATCTGGTTATCGACAAAATAATGAAACGTGACGGCCCTCATGTCTACAAGGTCAGGAAGGTACCAAACCGGAACGACAAACAAAACACGGTAGCCAAAACCCACGCCAGGATGCTGTACCGAGAGTGGCTGACGAAACCGATGTCCATCGTGATGGATGACGAGACTTACATCAAGGCGGACACAAAGCAATTGCAGAGGCGGGAGTTTTACTATGCCACATCACTGTTGGCCGTTCCTGAGGAGGCAAGGAAGAAGAAGGTGCACAAATCCACCAAACAGTCCATGGTTCAGCAGGGCATCTGTGGATGTGGAGAGATGAGCCAGCCATACATAACGACGGGTACCATGAATTGGCAAATCTACCGAGACGAGTGCCTCCAGAAGCGCGTGTTGTCCTTCCTGTGATCTCATGGAGGGGAGACGATATTTTACCGGATTTAGCATCCATCTTGTACTAGTGTTAGACTGGTACAGAGATAACAATCTTGCTCTTGAACTCACCGGAACTTCGTTCGATTGAGAAGTTTTGAACCATCATGAAGGCCAAACAACTAATGTTGAAGAAACAGTGGGAAAAAATATCAAAGAAGCTTGCCCCAATACTACAAAAAACCTTATGAATTGTGTCAAGGGCAAAATGCGTGCATTTGGTCATGGTTTGATAAACCAATCAAGTAGAAACTTAAACATAATGAGGTAGTCTATTCCCTGAACTTTTGTCAAATATCTCAACTGACTAAAAATGAATTTTTGACGACCATTGTTGGGTGTCTGTGTTTATCTGAAAACGAATGGAGCCTATTTATGTCGGAAATCTGAAAACTATGAATCGAGGTGTTAGTGGTATAGCCACAAGAGCAAAAAAGAAGATTCTTTTTAATTTAAGTCCTCAATGAGTTTTCATCCTCGAACGGATATGGAATACAAGGACCACATTTGTTATAAGACCTTGAAATATAGTGTTCCGGATTATTTGCAGTGAACGAAGTGAGGATCCTAAGTCCTGAATTGTATCAGTTTTTAACATGTAGCATGAACATATGAAACTTATTAACTTATACTCCATATAGAGTATAATGAAATGAACATATAGATGTGTTTAGGGTAATTGATATCATGTATTGCTGCATAACATGATTTTTTTTGTCAGAGTTAGTAGCTTGGTTCAAAATTTCGATTCAACTACACTCCAATGAATCGATTTTAAATAGGTCCTAATTTGTTTTCTTTCTTGGTTCGATTGAACAATAATGATCCACAGGTAACATTAATGTTTTCATTAATCCAAAGGTAACATTGCTAGCATGTTTACACTGTTTAACACTAGGATTTTGGAACCGGTTCTTGGCCCAATCAGCCCAACTAACACTTTGTCTCTTTTTCTCGAAAGGGTCTTTTAAAAACAATTTAGGCTACAGATGGATTCTAAATTTATGTACCTTAAAATTTATTGAAATTTATTAAATGTACCTAATTGTATACAAATACAAATAATACAAATGTATTAGTTGTGGAGTACCGAAGTTTAGAAATTTCAATAAAAGTTCAACGCAATCTTCTTATTTACAAACTTGGCCTTGTATTTCGTTTGGCCGAAAACACACACACTTAGAAAGTTTTACAGAATTCGGTAATTTTTTACCGAACTTTCAACAGCTGAACGTTGATAATACGGATTTCGGTGAAATTTAACATTATTCCGGTAAATTTGTTTTACCGAAATCCGTTAAATCGGATTACCGAACGTTGAGCTGTTGAAAGTTCGGTAAAAAATTACCGAATACTGTAAAATTTTCTAAGTGTGTACACTCTTACCTGAAGTATCGTACTGAACGTTTGGTTAAATCCATAACGTTAAAATCAAAGATAAATTTGCCTTTTTGGCACGATGGGCTAACAATGGAAGACTAGGGCAGTTTTTACGTTTGTAATGTTGATACGGTTTAGTTTTATTATTTCCTTTCATTTTAAGCTATACTCGCTTTACTGAACACGAAATAGCATTGAACGAATCAATTTATTATTATTATTATTTTTTTAAAGGTTTACTCGCGGGACTCTGAATAGAGTAGAAACCTCTACGCCAGGCCTTTGATGATATCGTTACGTAAATCCTTTCGAATCATTTTGCCAGCCGTACACGGAACATGTCGTCCAAGAAGACGCTGTTGCAAATGACTCGGAAGGAGCCACGTTTGGGAATTTTGAGTCCTTTGTGTTTTTCAATTGTCTTTTAGTTAGTCAGTGTTACGTATGCAAGTTTAATACGGCGTTTCATAATTTTCTCAGTGTTTTGTAGTTCAATCCGGGAAGTGTATCATCATCGAACCAAAAGTAAGAAGCTATTGTATTGCTTCTTGTGCGTTAGAATGATATACCTTAATTCCTTTTTGAAACATTTCACCAGCCGTGCAAGGATCATGTCGTCCATAGAGACGCTGTTGACACTGCCTCAAAAGGTGGTAAATTTTCAAGTTTGCTTCCCCTTTCTCTCAGTCATGATCATGTTTTGTATGGTGTCGTTTCGTCTTTTTGTTATTTAGTTTGTCGCTGCGAAGGTCGCTGCGTCTCTTTATATTATTTAATTACTCAGTCAGTGTTACGTTTACAAATTCAAGTAGGCATTTCGTAACTTGTTCAGTCGGCATACTTTCGACAAGCTTTTTGAGGCATTCCGGATCAACATGTTCCCAGGCGAGAGCATGTTAATAGATGTCTAGTTATTTTGTGTGTGTGTGTGTGTGTGTGTGTGTGTGTGTGTGTGTGTGTGTGTGTGTGTGTGTGTGTGTGTGTGTGTGTGTGTGTGTGTGTAGTTGTGAGAGGGAGAGAGAGAGGGAGAGAGATAGTTCCAATTCGGCCATATCGTCCATTACCGTTGCGTACTCTAAAACTGCACTTTTCTTCAAAACTTCTTCGCTAGAATAATATAAGCAAAATCGCTTCCCTTCATAAGACCTCGATACAGGTATAGTATCAAGGGTTACCAATCCTATTTTCATCTCATCACCCTTCGATTCGTGCTACTCGAAAACTAAAGATTGACGCATAACCATCTGATTCCTAACTTTTTATTTCTTGTTAATTTTATTTATTTTTATTTGTTGTTGACAACAAGCCAACTCATTAACAGAAGGAATCGATTGATTCATACATAAAACCCACATTTCCGATCAGTCTGAATGATGGATCCTGAGATCAATAATGGAACAGCTCCCCTATGTGCTAATGCCTTTCAAAAGTGTGCTGATTTGTGGTTAGTGAACTATTTCAGCTTTTTAACTGAGTTTATATGATCAAATACAACATTTCAGCTATTTGCAAATACTGTACTTAACCATTGATTACCATCTCCAAATGATAATGTTCATCCATAAGAACTATTGAAGACATTTCAGAAGCACTTTTCGGCGGCATTACCACTGATCTGGCAACACTAGTGTGTTTCTTTCCAAAATGGTAAAGAACCAGACTAGCCCTGGGACCTGGTAGTTGAAGTTAAACTACCTCAAGGTTTTACCAGTACCCAGGGGTTTTCAAAACTGAATAAATGTATCTATGATTAAATTTTTAGTGATTTGCGGCCCAACCCGCCAATATCACACTCAACTTAGTGCCTGTATACATGCGTTCTACGACGTGGCTATTAAACAGAGAGAGGAGCGAGTGTGATATTATCACTACTTTGTGTGGCAGGACCTTTGGATCTTCCATGAATGGTTCATTAGAGTAGAAGGTCATACAATGACATGACCTAGCGACATCTATCATAAATCAGCTATCTCCAATGCATCATTAACATGAGATTAGCCAGCGATGGAGGGAATTATTTTCACATTTCATCATTCAAGCCTAAATTCAAAATCATTCTATATTCAAAACATTAGAATTCGGGGGCGACCCCGGCGTATAGGTTAGTATCCATACTTCTCACGTCAAAATCATAATCAAGGAACTAAAAAAAAAACATGAGAATTCCTACTATATAGATATGGTTGCTTAGGTTCGTTATAAGCATAACTGTCACATGTATATAGGGAATCCCATAGAACATGGGGCAATTATGTTTATAACAGCAGTAAACCAGTTGAAAAATATACAATCAAATACGCATACATTTCCATTTGAAATTTCGCCAATACACAAATTTTACGATGTGATGAATACATTAGGCTAAAGTTGGCTATAGTCCTATGTGAATAGTTAATATCTAACATGTAACTATTTCCTGTATATATAGAATGCATTACTTGGTGTATAGGTTCAATTGAGACAAATTTAAGTCATTTGAAAATCGTGAAGATAATCTCTTCAGTTAAACCAGCAAAGTCGTGGTGTCTCAAAAGTTAAGGAAATCAAATATCTCACTCAAGCATATAACAATAAATTGATTAATAAAATCTTAACTACTTCAGAATAAATCGATGATCGTGATACCAACATAATTTTGTCGCTGAAATTATAACGCATTTTATACATAATATTACTCTTAAATGGTGTAGGAATGAGGGCCTAAATATAAACCCCTCTAAAACTGTTATTGTTCCTTTCACAAAAAGGAAAAAACTTACTCTAACACAGCCTTCATTGGGTGGATATCAAATTCGGTTCTCCGAAGAAGTTAAATACCTTGGTATTACTTTGGACAAAAAGCTTAACTGGAACTCCCATCTGGACAAGGCTATTACCAAGGGTACAAATGCCCTTTGGGTATGCAACAAAAATTTGGGGAAAAAATCGGGTCTACGACCAAACATGGTAAACTGGATTTATACAGCAATAGTCCGACCAGAAATTACTCATGCTTCTTTGATATGGTGGCCCAAAACAAATGAGGTAACCGCTCAAAAGAAGTTAGGTAAGTTACAAAGAATCAGTTGCTTTGGATGCCCTGCTCAATATACTGCCACATCAATTTGTGAAATTACAAGCAGCAAAAAGTGCTCTGCTGTTTATTCGTTACAATAGAATGCTAGATGGAGATCTGATAGGACATCTGAAAATACTGAAGGACCTCAATTTGAACTCAGATATGAAAACAATTGGAGATTGGATGCCAACGAAGACCAACTACGTTGTTCCTTTCAAAGTGGTTAAACCAAGCCGCTATGTATGGGAGTCTGGTGGGCCTAGCACACGTCCAGGATCTATTGTTTTTTTTTTAAACGGATGGGTCCAAGATGGGGGAGAATACCGGAGCCGGGGTTTTTGGCCCTGGTATCACCAAGGCCATACCTATGGGTCGGAGTCCTACTGTATTTCAAGCAGAGATTCAAGCCATAATATAATGTGCTTATTTATGCATCAAAAGAAATTAGGGCCTGTTCATAAACCACGTAGACTTATTTTTGAAAATCTCAGACCCCCCCTCCCCCCTCGTAGTCTTTTCTCCATACAATTTTTTGAAATTTTGTATGGAGCGTAGACTTTGGTCAAACCACCCCCCCCCCCTCCCCCCAGAAAAGTCTACGTGGTTTATGAATAGCCCCTTATAGGTTTGCTACGATCTGTATATTTTCGGACAGTCAAGCAGCGTTAAATGCGCTAAAGTCATTCACGTGTCAATCGCAGCTAGTGTGGGAATGCATTCTTTCGCTGAAGCAACTGGCTAGTAGGAACGAGGTTATATCTAGACAAAATCGTCAAAAGGTCGATAGTAAAAATAGTAAACAATGACTTAAAACGTAAATTTCCTGGAAATGCCATGTTGCTAACATCAATATCCACTACCGACGGAAAGGTAATAACTCCCTGTATCTGTTTCTGGTGCTATTTTGTTTGTGGGAGCAAGCAGATCCCAGACAAATACGCTAGAGGTCATTGTTTACAAATGTTACTTTCGACCTTTTGACTATTTTGTCTACATATTATCTTGGGTGCCCGGTCATTGTGCAATTGAAGGAAATGAAAACGCCCGATAGACTAGCAAGACAAGGCTCTGCTTCGAGATTCGTCGGTCCTGAACCTTTTTATGGTGTCCTTGAGTGTACGTTGAGAATGGAACTTAAAACCTGGGAAATGTCTATGGTAGAATCCAACTGGAATGCCACGGATACATGCCGGCAAGCAAAAAGGTTCATAAAACCCAGTGCAGCAAAGGCTCGGGCTCTATTAAATTTGGGGAAAAAGGATCTAAGGGTAATAACTGGTCTGATGACTGGTCACTGCCCTAGTAAGTATCACTTAAACAAAATTGGAAAAATCGAATCCTCAGAATGTCGTTTTTGTCAATTTGAAAATGAAACAGCCGAACACATACTTTGCAGTTGTGTAGCACCATTCAATCAAAGAAGGTCAATATTTGGAAAAGAATTACTTGAGCCTATCGAAGTTTTGGAAAGCAATCCCAGTAGGGTACTAGGTTTTATAATACGAGTCGAGCCTAACTGGGATTGTGTGCTACATCTACCAATGTCTACCACATGTTAGTTGTGGTTAGATACTTGATTAGCACTAAATTAAATCTGGGTCATACCACAATATTCCTAAGTATTGGACGCAGTGGTTAAAAGGCTCTACAACAGCGGAAAAAAAAGGCCGAACAAAAAAGCTAGGCTGACATTACATCCCGTTACCCTATTTATCAATAGACAAGATGCTGATAATTACAGCAATTAATGGAATCCATTCTGCTGTCGGAACATGTGAAAAAAATTCCAAAGAAATGTGTCTCCGGTGCACCCGTACGCAATGCTTTTTTTTTTTCAATGAATAACTTTACGCTTCTTAAGGGCTTACGCTGAAGCATTCTCGACGGCAGCCATTACCTCAAAATTTAGAATTTATATAACTCAGAATCTGTACTAGATATTGGATATTTAATCACATCAGTTTGTATGCTTACTTGCTGTGAGCCATCTGATGTAGTTCGATTCGATGTTCATTCACTAGCAATCGAGATTTATCAATTTGAAATAGCGAAGTAAATTTGTGAGAGAGAGATAAATGATAGGAAAAAATACACGGAGCAGCAATTTACCTTAAGCTCTACAATGAATGTTAGTTGCTAAGGAACGGTGAAGTCGGATTATTGCTGCCCGGAAAGTACCGGTTAGTGAGTGGGTCAGTGAAAAGGGAATTTATATTTACATTTTGCTATACATTTTGTCTATTACACTTTTCTGACAAGTGGAATGTTCAGAATGCGCAATTAATTCATTTGCGTATTTACCGAGCCTTTCCAAGATGTCTGTTAATGATTGCGAGTGCAGCTAGTCAGTCGCTTTAGGCTTCACTGTGCATGTTGAACGACAGACGAAGGCAAGTGATTTCCTCATCATCTGTCAGCGAATCGATATTCCAAAGGGAGCGCATATGGGAGCTATTAATAATTTACAATCGCCTCCCTTAAATTCTAGAGTATATAACTGAGTGTACAGTTGGTTTATCTGGAGTGTATGTAGATTACTAATGACCACGGCTGAAAGTATATAGGGTACGGAACGGCTTAATCAAGGGTGACTGTTTTCATCAGTTGTTATGAAGAAGGTCTAAAACTAAATTTAATGATACGTATCTAATCATGATTGAATATTACCAATGATTGAATATTTAATATACTCTCATTTTGAATATTTAAAATACACCATCTAGAAAACCATCAGATTCTTACCTACAGAAGAAATATTTTCTTGTACAGTTTTGTTTACCGATATGTACAAGTTTTTCAATGTAAGTGTAATCATCGGACATTTGACGGATGTAATTTGTTTTGGTTTCGCTATTAACATAGCCGCAAGGTCTTCCTTCGGAAGGGAAGTAAAGCCGTTGGTCCCGGTTCATATTCATGAGTCGTTAGGTAGGGTCCAGGTGGTGGAGTCGTCTTCCTGGCGTCGGTGATTGTCACCATGTGAGGAAATAGGCCGACGTAAAATAAAGATTATAAAAACAAAAAAACATAGCCGCAATGCGAGAGCTGGTAGTAGATTTATATTTGAAGAAATTTAGACCTTGTGGGACCTTTAGACGGCTTAAACACATCGGTGTGAACGAGAGATTTTTCATGTGCACCATAAAAGATATAACGAGGCGGGTACCTACAACATCAACTAAAGACATGAGCCTCAACCAACGGTTAGGACAAAATGATGGTGAAACGCGTAAAGGAGCGAATTCGCCGGAATCCGACACAATCAGGACAAGGATCTAAATATTTTTTCATACGTTGATCCAGAATATCATCACCCATGATTTGAAACTCAAATCTAATAAAAAACAGCGAATTCACGGATAAAGAGAAAAGCAACAGAAGGCTCGAGTGATTCGAAGTAGTTGCTGCAACGGCACGCTGATTCTTAGTATCTTTTCCGACAAAAAATGTTTCTGTTGCAAGAAGCTTGCAGATGTTCCCAAAGATAGGTTTGCGGTGCGGGGATTCCAAAATGCGTCGAGAGTAATGGAATGGGGTGGAATTTCAGAAAACGTCAAGTTTCCAATACTATTTATCGTCTCAGAAGTAAACGTCAATACTAATTATTACATCGAACATGTTTTGAAAAAGCACTTGTTACTCCATGCTTCAAAATTTATTCCAGACGGAAATTACTGTTTTCAAAACACAGATAAAAAGAAACATTGAAGTTTCTGCGTTATCTAATGCACATAAAGGGAATGCTAGATTTGGCAGAAAATAATGGGATATTTCATGTAAATTTAAGCCAGATAACGAATTTAGCCTGTTGTATGAAAGATTGCAAACATTTTTGTATGACGCATGAAAGATTGCAAACAATTTCGTTGTTTACGCCTCCTTTAGCTTGGAATTAAACGAAGGGAAATTTTACGCGCCTGATAAAATTCACTGTTTTTTGCGGAGAGGATTGTGCCCTTCTCATTAATTGAAAGCCACACAGGAGTGATGTAGCCAAAATTGGCCCCTTTTCATATCATCACAAGAATGGTCTGCCTATTCGCCAGATCTCAATCTTTTGGATATCTTTGAATGGGGATGCATGCTCAGTAAAATTGGAAGCATGAAAGGTCACATTCTTGAATCGTTCGAGAAACTCTTGATCAATATTAGGGACAACATGCCTCAAAAAACGGTGCGTGCCATTTGCGAAGCTGAGGCTCATTAAGTTAGTCTTTAGAAACTTATTTTTGTTCATTCATATTTTTCCGGCAACTAGGTATGCCGTGACGTCATGGCGCATCGCTCAATAAATTGACTTCTTCAGAATGAAAGGAACAGAATTAAACAAGATTTGAGACTAATCTAGAACACGCGTAATGACACCCAGATAAGTCATAAACCAATTATAATTTTTCCTTGCATTTTTGTCAACGTATTTTCATGTCAACCAGAAGAAGAATTTACGTTTGATAATTTTTTGTGTGCGACTTAAAATTTGTCTGGAAAACATGTGTCTACATATACAGGTGAAGAATGACACAAACAGTGTGTGTTTTGTAGGTGGTTGAGATATAGAGGGGACAAGCCAACGATGCTTGAACTTTGCGGCCTCCCGTGGTTTAGTAGTCCGAAGTACCTTCTTCCCCCGTAAAGACATCCACAAAGACACTTGGAGATTACCCGACCAACGAACAGAGAATCAAATCGACCATGTTCTTATCGACGGGAGATTCTTCTCCGAAATCATCAACGTTCGCACTTACCGCAGCGTGAATATAGACTCGGACCACTACCTAGTTGCAGTATGTATGCGCTCAAAACTCTCGGCGGTATACAACACACGTCGAATTCGGACGCCACGACCTAACATCGAGCTACTACGGGAAACCGGAGTTGCCCAGGAATACGCGCAACAACTAGAAGCAGCCCTACCAACGGAAGAGCAGCTTGGCGCTGCTACTCTTGAGGATGGCTGGAGAAATATTCGAACCGCCATTGGTAGCACTGCATTAGTGACACTTAGGTAATTTTGCACCGAATTGAAAAAATGACTGGTTTGATGGCGAATGCAAGCAGTTAGTAGAGGAGAAGAATGCAGCACGGGCGAGAATGCTGCAACACCGTACGAGAGCGAATGTGGAACGGTATAGACAGGCACGGAACAGACAAAATTCTATTCTTCGAAGGAAAAAGCGCCAGAGGGAAGATCGAGACCGCGAAGAAATGGAAGCACTGTAACTAACGAGCACTAACGACACACGCAAATTCTATGAGAAGTTGAACAGCTCCCGCAAAAGCTACGTACCACAAGCACAACTCTTCAGGAAGTTGAGGAGGAAATTGATCGGTTGAAAAACAACAAAGCCGCTGGTGTTGAACTCCCAAGCGAGCTATTAAAATACGGTGGTGAAGCACTGGCCAGAGCGCTGCACTGGGTAATTACCAAGATTTGGGAGGAGGAATGTTTACCGGAGGATTGGATGGAAGGAATAGTGTGTCCCATCTATAAAAAGGGCGACAAGCTGGATTGCTGCAATTATCGTGCGATCACGCTACTGAGCGCCGCCTACAAATTGCTCTCCCATATGTTATGCCACCGCCTGTCACCAATTGCAAAGGAGTTCGTGGGGCAATACCAAGCGGGATTCATGGGTGCCCGCGCTACTACGGACCAGATTTTTGCGATTCGGCAAGTGCTGCAGAAATGTCGCGAATACAACGGCCCACACATCATCTTTTCATCGACTTCAAATCAGCGTATGATACAATCGATCGAGACCAGCTATGGTAAATCATGCACGAATATGGATTTCCGGAAAAACTGACGCGGTTGATCAAAGCAACGATGGATCGAGTGATGTGTGTCGTCCGAGTATCAGGGACGCTCTCGAGTCCCTTCGAATCTCGGAGAGGGTTACGGCAAGGTGATGGATTGTCGTGTTTGTTGTTTAACATGGCACTGGAGGGTGTGATTCGAAGAGCTGGGATAGACACGAGTGGCACGATCTTCAGGAAGTCTGTCCAACTATTTGGCTTCGCCGACGACGTTGATATCGTAGCACGTAACTTTGAGACGATGGCGGAAACGTACATCAGACTTAAGGCTGAAACTGGTAGGATTGGGCTAGTGATTAATGCGTTGAAAACAAAATACATGAAGGGAAGAGGCTCACGAGAAGAAAATGTTAGCCTCCTAGTACAAGTTCAGATCGACGGTGATGAAATCGAGGTAGTAGACGAATTCGTGTATCTGGGCTCATTGGTGGCCGCCGATAACGACACCAGCAGAGAAATTCAAAGGCGCATTATGGATGGCAATCGTGCCTACTTTGGACTCCGAAGGACACTAAGATCGAACAAAGTTCACCGAACCACAAAGTTCGCCGAACCACCACATTAATTAGACCGGTAGTTCTCTACGGCCACGAAACATGGACATTGCTAGTGGAGGACCAACGCGCCCTTGGAGTCTTTGAACGGAAGGTGCTGCGTACGATCTACGGTGGAGTGCAGATGGAAGACGGAACGTGGAGGAGGCGAATCAACCACGAATTGCACCAGTTGCTCGGAGAAGCTCCCATCGTACACATCGCAAAAATCGGTCGACTACGATGGGCTGGGCATGTCATAAGAATGCCGGACGACAGTCCTGTGAAAATGGTTCTCGAAAACGAACCGACAGGTACAAGAAGAAGGAGCAACGAGCAAGAAACTAAAGTTGCATATACGCATCAAAGGAAGAAAAGAGGTTAAGAAACGTCTCATAATGGTCTCATAAACGGTCATAAAAAATAAAGGTGCTCAACATGTAATTTCCTAATGATAAAATGAAGTAAATTAAGCGTTTGTTGATTTACAGCCATTAGTTGTTTTTTTATGAAAATTTATTTTACTGACAAACAACCTTTACAACCTTTAGTAGCAAAATGGGTAGAAGTTATACTACAATCTTTGTTCTGAACAGGGCTGGCAAATGTAATTTTCAATTTGAAATTTTTTTTTCACTCTATCGATTAGATATGATTGCTTGGCTAATTTCATACAGACTAACTAGACAATTTGTGCAAAACATTAATGACTGCATGATGGCTGTTGTTGTTGTTATGTTTGTTCGTTTTTTCTCGTGATAGTGAGATGGCGCTGGTTCTGACCCTTCTCTCTCTTTCCACAAGGGTTTTAAACATGCCTAGGCTACTATTTTTAGCAGCAAAATACTATACTTGTCCTGTAAATCTACTGTCCTGTAGTACACTACAATGTACTAAAAAAATGTGTAATCTTTACCTTGGCTGCTCTTTGAATTTACATCAATTGATTTTGTTTTATATAGTATCATCATTTAATGCATAAGATTCTATGTTAGTTTTCTTAATCGAAGAGGTAATGTCTCTTAGTGTAAAAGGATTTTAGTGATTCAACACGTATCAATGTACCCAATTTTTTTAGATAAAAAATACATTTATAATCGAATGGATCTCCCTAAAGTTTGACTGAACATAGACACCTGTTAAACAGCTGTCAAACCCGCTTCAAATGGAAGAAACACCTTTCGATTCAACCGTTAATGGAGAAGCATATTGATTATCATGAATTTAATTAAATTGTTCCAAATAATTTGTTTATATGAATTTTGAATCAATTTAATAACATTATTTCGAGATTTTTTTAGGCTTGCTATGCTTTCAGAAAGAATACATTCTTAACGATGATGGAAAAATCTTTTTCTTCGGTCTCTTGATGAAGTTATATTCAAATACAAAGAAAAGCAGTAACATTTTAAATGTTTTTGACTCTGTTTCCACTACCAAAAATGATTTGAGACAATCTATAAGACACTCATAAAACAAGCTTCTCAGTTTCTCAGCCACAAATAAAAACAGTCAAAATAAAAAAAATATATCTTCCGGTGATCTGTCTACACGGTTGGATAATATATTATTTGAAATTCTACCTACAACATTTGCTGGAATTTCTAATTCGAACAGGCGTAAACAGTCACAATAATGGATGCGTGCAAACGCCCCCGTTCGTGCATACTTGATCAAGTTTGAGCTGCTTTTATAGAAGTGCTATTGACAGCGCTTAAAATACCGAAATGCCGATCAGCGCTCTTTGGATTGCGTCACCGATTTTCCTTTTTCGAACCACACAGATTATCAACGGCGTTCGATAGCAGTGAGAAGGTCAAAAGTATGGTTACATTAGTATGTATATAGAACTGGGTGCCGCCATATTGAGCCATATTGTCAGAAATTACACAGCTTCCACCCACCCTCGTTCGTTTTCATCATTTATGGCAAGAATGTCGGGACGTTGCTTGACATTCATACAATACGCAATGTGCAATCGGCACCGACCGAACCGTTTTGATTGTTGGGCTAATTGAAGCGAACAGCTGTTGAATTTTATAAACAAATCCCCAAATGTTTCATGCATCGACTATCATGTTTTTAGTTTTCTTTTTCGTTGGTAATGGACGTGATATTGTGGAGTGAATCATGGGATAATCGTTCAATATTGGGTCACGTTGTTTCCATTTTAAAATCAGCTTAAGCTGTTGAGCTCCTGAATTTTAAGAATATCTCAAACGATTTTAGTTCCTTGAGCTTCTTTTGAGCGGAGGTAATTCTTTTTGATCTTTCACCAAACGTTCAACGGTTAATTAGCAATATTTTTGCATCAATCACAAATGAGTTCTCGTTGGTGTTGCTAGCACACCTTGTGACAGCGCGTCCATTGCGCAAAACTAACATCTCGCAAGACTGGCAGGGTAAAGAAAATCATCCTGGTATTTTGAAGCGATTGAATCATCGTACTCTAATTTTACTCCGGGTGACGAATCATTTGTACTTGGGGTTGGATCGGGACATGGCCATCATCCGCACGCATGCTACCAAATGACGGCGAATGAGCTCATAGGAGATGGTTCTCCTGAACAAGATGCTCAGTTAGGTGGACCAGGCTCCAATGACGGTGATGGACGACGCTGTTTGTATACACATCTCCACTATGCCATCCAAGCTATACAGCACGGCGCGGTGGTGCGAAACAATTTAAAATAGACGAACAAATCAACTTGAGCCGATAGGTTTCTTTTATAATTACTATTTTGAAATCTAATTAATTGCTCAATTTCAAGTGATCTCGGCGTCTCACTGGCACACGAACGACTGCGAATTGCCATAAGATGTATTCAGTGGCGCAGTGCGAACTCTCTAGAATTTCCGCGAATATATTCATGATTTTCTCATTTCTCATTGTCAAATCTACCTTGATACGCATATGTGCATTGCTTTTCCTGATGGAAACCCATTTAATAGGATTTGAACAGGAATTTCAGTAAGAACTCTAACTGCTCTTTGTATTTTCTGGAATTCCCGTGGTTAAATGTCACCATTTGACACTGCCTTTATTTTACTTGAACGGAACCGATTTTGACACTACACAAAGTATAGCTTTCTGGGTAAACCGGTGGCAAAGAGGTTCGGCTGTGTCAGAAACCATCAGATTCTGTTCAAAATTGGCTTGAACGAGGCATTTCGTACATCTGTATATTCGTTACACTTGACAGAAGAGTAAGGGTTTATCTGGGGTATTTGTACATACAATGCAATGTTTGAATGGCCGGACAGAGGCTTCATCGTTTAGCGGAAACCCATAACGATGGTTTTTCCTACGTTTTTATTGCTATGTGGAAATGTCTGAAGCACGTGCCAATGATTAAAACATTCTACATATGTTTTACAGATACACACTTCCTAGAATATATGGTTGAAAGAAGAATGTTAGTACGGGGTTGCAAAATATGTGATGTATACCTATTCTATGTAATATTCTAAGGTTACAGCATATGTATGCATCAAGTGCGCTGCAATAGTTTACAATATGCAACGCATTTGGTTGGATGCACTCGATTGTTTATCAGATGTTGGAATGAAGATAAGATTCTCAAATCAAGTGCGGATGTTTATAACCAGACATATAAGTGTAGTCGCATATGAACCGTTTGCTGGAAACGCTGCTGCTGTGCCAAGTCTCATTCATTTGTATGTTTTTTGGTAATGATGCAGTATTGTTTTACACGGGATTATAAACAAATAAAAGCAGCAACATTTTACAAAATTGCAACCAAAATCTGTTGAAGCTCATAACCTAAGCTAACGAGGGGCGTGAAGCTGTTGTCTAAAAGCACCAAGTAGCTCATTTTCTAAATTAGTGAATTGTGGTGGGGTTATAAGATAGTTGGGAAGATTTATTACGCACTATAGCAAGGTGAATGCACGTTTTCGTTCGTGTTTTCGAGCTTCAATTATGTGCCTAGATGTTTATTTTATTTTATTGAAGTATTATAGTTATCGGGTATCGCGTTTTGTCCGGTAGAATTACTGTTTGCTCGGAACGAAAATTATCATAAATTTTAATGGGGAGTTTCAGGTGAATTCGGATTACGTCCACCTAGCCAAATTCATGAAAAATTTGTATTAGTAACACCAAAACTGAAAATCATTTATCCGAGAAATCCTTTATAGTTTAAACACTTAACAAAGTTAGAAAATATCGCATCGTTTTTATTTCAAAGCAGAACATGGGTTCTACATGAAGTCGCTAGTTTAGGGTGAAATTAAAAGTGAAACTTTGAGAGGGGCTTCAAATGGTGAGTGGACAATCTCGAAGGAGGGTGCGACCAACCTCTCGCTCTCAAAAATTCCTACCTCACGCCTCCACGAGTCATATGATCACAAAAGACTGCCAGCTGAAACATGGAGACGCTGGTTTGCGTAGCCTGGGCAATGTTGTCAATCTGACAATAGCGAAGTGAGGGGGTGCGACTGATGATCGTGTACCTTAAGTCATATTGTATGTTTTCCATTCTAAATTTATTTATAATTTCAGCACGCATTAGAATCATCGGCATCAAAAGCTCTCAATTAATAACTGTGGAAGTGCATTTGGAACACTGAGTTGAGATCAGGCAATAAGCAATTTGTGAAAGCAATAAGCTTGAAAAGCTATATATAATAACGCTTTTGAATCATCTTTGCATTCTAAAACCATGTAAGAGCCTGGAGCAACATGACAAGCATCAAAGGCTCAATTTGTTTTTTAGCATTTCAGCATAACATTTAATTCAAAATTGCACTTCTAAACTTCAACTACTATATTCATAAAAGACTGGCATGTGCTTATAAGCAATGTAGGATTATATGTTCATATTGTGTTAAGTGGTATTATGGTAAGATATTATGTATTAGGTATTTAGTGGTATTATGGTCAGAAATCATCAAACCGGACTCTTCGATCACTCCAATTGCTATCTTTGAAATGTTACTAGAACAGTATAAAGAAAAATATTACAACATGTCTTATAAAATAATATATTATATTGAAATTTTATATTTGATATTTGGAATGATCTATTCTGTTTTCAGCTTTTCCAGGACTGGAAGGATATTAATACATATCTTCTTTTTATTTATTTTTCAGTAATAAAAAACCATTGGATGTAAGTTTGAAATTTGAATAAATTAGCATTCTTGTCTATAATGATATCTTAATTTTTCGTGTACAAAATATACTAAATATTAAATAACATATAACGGGAAAAGGGAGGTACCATCAGGGCACTCAAGTAAAACGATTTGGATAGGGAGCATGGGACTGCCTCCTCCCTATTGTTAACATTTCGCGGAACGAGGGCGGGCTCTTCGACCCCATCTATTGGGTTTATTCTGTCAATCGAGGGCTCGATTCTAGTGGTGTCTGTGTGACCTTGCTTTGGGAAGGAGATTCTTTTCCCTATATTCGCGGGTTTCGCGTAAGTGTCTCTGCTTACGGGTCCGCCCAAATGTTTTGGCCCTTCATACAGGAGCTAGATGATCACAAACAATAATAGAATCCTGATCAAATCGTTTCTCAGATTAACCACTGCTATGGAAAGTTACCTTGCTACAATAGATGGTAGTATTATATCATCATCATCATCAAGTTACAAGTGAAACGTTGAGAGCACAAATCTCATCTCCTACATAATGTACGGTTATGAAATTCACCACACGTATCATTTACTAAATATTTGTTCCAAGTTTTTGGAACGAAGATCCCACGATATTGAAGTGAAGTCGTTTTTGCCTTAGGGAAGAAAAGTTGGTTGCTAAATTAACAACATAAACCATGTTGTAATGATACGGTTTTGTTGGCAAATGGCAAACCAATGTTCAACGTAATGTTTTTTTTTTAATCTTAATTTAACAAAACATAATGTATTATCTTATTACTTTTGACATGAATCTAATACAGGCATACCTCGATATAAAGCAACTTTATTTTTCGACTTCTAACGTACATTTCTCACGAATGTGCGTTCATTTATACACATCGTTGCAATCAATAGATTGGAAAGTGTCTCATCTATCCAATGGTCTTACTACTTTTCTTGAATGAGATGTAGTTTGCGAGAAATCTATGAAAATAGTCCGAAAATAAAGTTGATTTATATCGAGGTCGAGGTATATCTGTTGTGCGATTGTACTATTTATGGAGTTTTTTCGTATAAGGAGGTGCTCCATTCTGAATTATTTGACATGTTTTGTATTACTATGTGTCTTCAATTACCATTAAACATTCTTTTAAAATTCTAAAGTCATCTAGGCTCTCCAAAATGTCTTGAGAGTTCAGAGGTTAATGTTATATTGACTCAATGTGGTTTGAAGCGTACGTTCCCAACGTATTCAATACTTAAGTTGCTTTGTGCATCTTAGAATTTTTGCAATATGATATTTTATGCTCTTCAGCTAACTTCAAACTATCCTGGAATCAAGATCTGCGAGTTTTAAAGGTTCGATGAAGCTTGGATTTACCCGTAACACTGGTAGATCACATTTTCGTGGTGCGTTGCGGGATATCCGATCTACCACCGAACCCTAGTATGAATTAATTCAAACTAGGGAACATATTTGTTTTTGTAGTCAAAGGAACATATCATAGACTTTATCACATTTTATGTCTTGTGAAAAGTGACAATACTCGGATTGTGCCACCGATGATGAGTTTGGAATAAGGAAAACATGGTTTTTCTTCATTTATGTGAATTCTCATTTTCTATTTAATGTTCTATAGTTTGAATTAGTTATGACTAGGGTTCTGATGCATGGTCAGTATTGAAGTCATAGTTTGTTTTCTTTGCAATGAATCCGATTTTGACTGATAAAGGGGCACGCCTTTCAAGAGTGCTCTCACTCCTCAGGGTTTAAATAGCGGAAACTTTCAATAAAAGTCGATTCATTGCCAACAAAACAAACAATGACAACTGTAACAACACCGAATACTTCATAATTTCTCAATAGTGATGAAGTAACTCGACATGTACTAAACAAAGGATACGGGATATACTGCAATAGATCAAATTACTGGTCGCAGTGGTTTATGTCCCGAACAGACGAAAAAAAAGCTTGGATTATGTCCTGAACATCTACAGGGTGTTCAATGAGTTTGAATACAAATTTTCATCGTTATGTAGGTGCGCACCATGTGCATTCTGTGTAGTGGTGTTGGTGTCAGTTTTAGCCTTATATATAGGCTAACCGACGGGCACAGTGTCGACTTGCTATCATTTGTTGTTTGTTTACCGCGCACGATAAAGGAGTACCACAACATCGTAGTAAAGTTGTTTGCTTGTTTAAAGTTGACCCGGCGACATATTCCGGCTATTGAAATCCCACGGGGTGAACAGAACTCATCTATATTACCATCCTGGCTGACCTGGATGTGTCGATCGCGACTGTCCACACCATCATGATGAAGAACCTGGGATACAAGCCGTACAAGAAACGCAAGGTTCACGGGGTAACGGAGGCTACAACGAAGAAGTGGCTGGATAGAGCCAACCTGATACTTTCGTGGCACGCAGGTCAGGAGTTCGTGTTTTATGATGAGAATTTTTTCGTCTTGCAACAACCGCACAATGATCGGCTGTGGGCACCTAGCTCCCACTGGTGTTTATCGAGAAAAACATGAAAATCAACGCCGCGTACTAAAAGATCGAGGTTCTGGAGAAAGTTGTGCACTTCGAGACCTCTACGGGAAGGATCATTACGTCTTTCAACAGGGCAGCGCACCGGCCCACACGACAAATATCGCCAAAGCATGGTGTCGGGAGAATTTGACTGATTTTCTCGATAAGACTTTGTGGCCTTCCAGCTACCCGGATTTTAATACCCTGAACTTTTATGTATGGTCGTACATGCTGGTTAAAAAGAGCGAACATCAAGTGAGCACTATGGACCAATTTAAGAAGCTCATTTCCATAATCTGGGACGAGATGACGATGGACCAGGTGCGTGCCGCGTGCGATTCTTTTGAGAAACGTCTCAAGCTCGTCATACAGCACAAATAGAGGGGGGCTGCTTTCAGCTAATATGTCGTAAAGGTTCTCAATAAACATTGCTTCAATAAAAATTGACTCAGAAAAGAATATCTCTTTTGTTTTTTTTTTGTTTCTGTATTATCGACATTTTCAGCCTCGGGCTGGTTCATCTCCCGTCGTAGTCACTCAAACACCTCTTTGGGTGTTTTTCGTAACTTTTCCGGGGGTGAGATTTGAACTCGTGACTTTGGCGTAAGAGGTATGGATGTTAACCACTACGCCGGGGTCGCCCCCCGAAGAATATCTTGTATTTTCATTTTTTTAACACATTTTTAAAGTGTATTCGAACATATTGAACTGAATTGAATCGAGTCAAGTAGTTTTAGGAGCTTTTTTACAAAATATATGTCATGGAATTATGTAAATGAATTTTACTTTGGAGTTCCGATTATGCACGTCTGCCGGTTTAATACTCTGCCCTGAAAGCTTTTATGAGCCTAAGGGAGCTGAATGAACTGGAGACTGGACAAAATTACGTGGTGTAGCCAGACTTTTGTCACGAGAGAACAGCCATTGTTTTTTTTTTTTGTCGAAGGTTATCGGAGATTTCAACTCAACCTGCTACAAAAAGCCATCAGGTATATCATTCCCTTCCGGTATGTTTCTACAGACATAGTGGGTCAAATATTAGTCCAATTTTGAAGTGAGATAAATTCTGCGTCCACAGGCAGTACAGGAACTGGGAAATGTAATAATGGAAATAGTCGCCAAACAATCAATTTATATTTAAAAGCAAAAGAAAAAAGATCAATCTAATCTAAAACCAATAGCTCCCATCAAATCCCAGCAAATCCCATCAACTTTATCTGGAGTTGTTGAAGTTTTTTATAATTGTAAACATAATTTTTCGAGGCCCGACTAGAAGAAATTACTTTTGCTTCATCATAAAATTTGAAACTTTGCCTAACTTATATTCTCACATAGACAAACAAACCTCGATTTGAGAACTTCGAAACAAGCTTCTTTCGAAAGAGGGTTTTTCGCAAACTAGCTCTTAATAGTATTTGCAATAAAACTTCAAGTAAAATATGGGAAGATGACAACTCCAAGTTATTTTTAGGAAGAGATTAGTGTTGTTCTTGGGAAAAATCTATGAAGATTTTGAAAAAAATACCTGACCTGATTTTCTAGATTTTTATAGTGCCAGTGAATCAGATGATTTCTAAAAATAAACATAAGGAATTCAAAATTAAAGAAGAAACTCTTCAGAGCCTTTTAACAAAGTCAAAGTCAACATAAGTGAATAAAGGAAATTCAATGAAGAATTCATGCTCTGTAATTGATCATCACTTGAAACAAATAGATAGCATAATGAGAATCTATATTCCCAGCAAAGTCGTGAAATTTGCGAATAAAAACATTTCTTTGGCTAAAATCTGCAATCGAAGCTGCCTTCTTTCTGAGAACAGCGCGACTGTACTCATTCTACATTTTGGGACCCCTCTTACCCCACTGTATGTTGAAATAAATATAGTAAGATTTTGAAAATGCACTCTGCAGATGTGCAGCAAACACCGAAAGAAGCTAAAAAAAAAGCGAAAGGCAAATGTAGAATTGAATCGCCAATAATGATGTAGCTTATATGACAATAGCTTATGCCCAACCATCTGTTTCGTTTATTTGTAATTGATATGTCGCAAAGTTGAAATAATAGAATGTGAAAGAAATACACCATCACAGTGTCGCGCGTTCTAGGTACACTCATCCGGAATAGCTTTCTTTCGAGTTTCCCACTTCAAGTGCATCAGGCACGTGCTGAACAACATTAGTTTTTCAAAATGCTGAAATCGAAATCAACAACAAAAAAAACGCCTTATGGAACTCTTCAGAATAATCGTCAAATAATGTGTAGCTGCCGACGACGAAGTTTAACCGTACATTTCCAAGGTGCAATGTATTCTGTTTCCGCTCAAACAGAACCAGACTCTGGGCATCGAAATCAGACCATTTCACTTGTATGCTAGGCGAAGGGTGTCTATTTTTAGAAACTCAATGTTGTTGTTATGCTGATCATTGTTTGTTCTGGATTTTTAGGATTTCTGAGCAATTCACATCGAAGATGCTACACTTTCGACTATATGACAGTGAACAGAAATTTAATTTAGCTATTTCATTCTTTGCGTAGCTAGTTCATAGTTGTGAGATGTTGAGTAATGAATCATAAATAGTATGTTTTACTTAAACTATATACAACGACCTGAAATAAAAGAAATCAGCCGACATTCATTGTAACGAAAATTCAATAGTTTGTCCTTCTTTTTCAGTAAGGAAAAGATTATCACAATGCTTGTTTTTGTGTAATACTTTTCTTAATTGTGCGGGACCGAAATCCGTACGCCGTTACCAACGTAATCTTAATCGATTAATATAAAATAATAAGATCAGGATTATATGTTTTCTATTATATGTTCTTCATATAGTTTTTTCTACGCTCAACCTAGATTAACTACAACTATTAAAAAAAATAGGAATTCATCATTCAGGCGTTTCCCGTGCAATGAAGAGCATTAGACACAGCAAGCGGCAGGAAACGCATGTTAGTAAAATGAGTAAGCCCTTCAGAGTCTAAATAAAAACCATTGTACCTGTTTTTTAACCTAGATGGGGTTTACCCTTCGGGCACGTCAGAGATTCACCATACCCATAATATTGGCCCACCATCGGGCATCGCTAAACCCCTAAAATGTTGAAAAATGCACTGAATGTGAAAAAAGACTGGTTGATACTGTCGAAACATCCCCAAAACATGGCCAAAATCAGCAAGGCAAAGGTACAGTCATTTGGATATGGAGTAGAGATACAATTAAGTAATGTTGTTGGAAAATAATCATAATGTACTTTATTTCCCGAAAGTTTCGAGAGAATCGAACTTTAACAGAGTTTTTGTGTGTGTCTCGTTTTAATTCGAGTACAGTCTTTATTCACTCGAACTACTTTTAATTGTTCGGCCAAGCCTATTAATCAGATTTTTGGCAGATAACAAGCTTATCGTCGATCCTAACCATAGACCAGTTTTGTTGTATAAATGACAGCCGAGAAATCGGGATGGGTAAAAAAAGAGACCCGACTATAAGTTTGAAGCATTAGAAAAAAGCACCATCTTAAAGTTAACAAACGACGAAAATAGATATTACGAAAACGGCTTACGGTGCTACACGGGCCGGACGGTTATTTTTGATCCATTGGTTCATTCATTTTATCAACTGAGTAATGGACACTGCAAGTAGTCTAATAGCTGAAGTTAGGATAAAGCTCTACTGTGGCATAACTTGTTATTTCCGTTACAACGTATAAAAACATCTTCAACAATGATTTAGATACAAAAAAAAAGTTTTAGGACATTTCCCCGAATCCCATTATCTCGAATGACTACCCCTACCCCGAATTCAATTTTAAATGAAAACAGTTCTAAAACGCAAGTATGGCATCGTTCTTAAATTACATAGCTCTAGAATTGATATTTGTTGAAACCCCTCCCCGTCACTCTTGCAGTGTTACAAAATAAGTGAATGGCACCTATTCTAATCATTTCTAAATAATATAATAATAAAATAATAATATTATAATATTCTAAGAATATAATATAATGACGATAGTTTGGTACAAAATTAGACATTTTCGCCTGACCAGAAGAGTATAATGAAAAAACAAAATCACTAATGTGTCAAAGTGTTTGTTTACCATATGTCTAACCTTGGTTCGTGACGTTTTGGATACGTCAAAATCGACCAGCTCTTACTGCTAGAGCCATCTACTGACAAACAGCGAGAACTTAGTTGCGCACCTAATATTAAATATTCATAAAACGAATGCTTGTATTCAAATAAGTTTCGTTTCTTTGAAGAAATTTTCAAGAAATTAACAAGATTCAATAAGGATCAGTCATTTTCAACATTTTCACTGTCATTTTTAAGAATGTTACAAGCCAACCACACGCAATCAAACTTATGGCTTGGCGATGACTAATGCTTTTCAAACTACACGCGCACAGATATTATGTATGAGTCAGACCTCAGACCGATGAATAATGAACACATTCGCATAGGAATGTTCACGAGAGGACGAATACAGAATATTGCATGGCACTAGACAACTAGAAATTCTATGGATAGAATTGATGTTTGTATGAACGAAAATAGTACGTCACCTTTTTATAAGCCAGACACAACTTGATTTTCTAAAGACACCTTTCATTTTTTTAGTTGATGCTTTCAGAAAAAAAACTAGTTTTAAGTCCCACCTATCATAAATTATTCCACCACCTAGAATTGTATTAGTCCATAAGTAAGATCTGACAAGTGTGATTTCCTTCTACATAGTCCAATTCTCCTTTTCCCTATTTGAACAGTCTAATTCCAAAATCCACGAGTTTTCAATAAGTGATTAGAAACATCGAAAGAAGGGACAGCAGAATATTGAAAAAGAAAACAACTTATTTACGGGATCAATGAAGTAAAATATACAGATCCAGGGGTATTAATGTGGTGTCATTTAAATAGTTTCAGGTATTGGAAGTTTAATCGATGTTTTCACGCTACAAGTATGAACTTAACGTACATATCGATAACCAACTGAAAGAAATCGATATAAATACCAAAACTTTACAAAACTTTTCTGTACATCTGTATTAATTTTTTATGGTTCAAACAAAATATTACTTTTTTACTTAAGCTTGGCTACATTTAATTTAAAGGATTATTCAAACATCTATGAAATTCAGTAATCGCTCATTACATTGGATTAGAAAATCATCAACCCATTCATTTACTTTGCAAGAACAAAGTTAAATCCACTCTTACATGCTTTTCGTAAAGTTAATAAAAACTTCTAAGAAACATTGCGTTTTAAAAGTGAAACTATAAATAATTATCGAAAAGCCGATCCAATAGTTGGTTGTTCAGATAGAAGCACAGATACGAATAACTTTCGCATCCCTATGTATGCTAAGAAGCTAAAGTATGTTTCAAGCCATACGTCAACAACACATGGTTACACAGTATTATTTGCACTGTACCCGAAATCCAAATAGCACGTTTAAGGCTACCACAGAGTCAAAACAAGCTTTGCACTTAAACCACGGTAGTCAGTTGGCATATGCGAAGCAGATAGACTAGTTTGCGAAACATCCATCTCAGCTCGGATCTTATATCACCCTACTAAGCACAATGGATGACAATAAATATGGATCATTTGTATGATAAAAACGAAACAGTACGATTTGCATCAACAATGTGAGATTTCGCTGATTATTTCATTACTCAGTCGAGTTGGATATAATAAATGCAGTGTCAACAAAATGGAAATTTCAAGTACCTTTCTCACTACACCGCATGGCAGTCGAATTGAACGAGAGTACAAAGATCGAGGTTTCTCAAGTTCGAGTATTCATTCCGTTTAGTATTGGTCATCGTGAAATCCGGCTTTCATTCCATATTTGCGTTTCTGCCTTGCTGCCTTCTTCACTCGGTTGAGTCCATTCAAACATTCACTAACACTAAATGTCGATAGCGCGATTTGCTACACGGAAAAATGATTTTTACCTTGATGATTAAAATGTAATCAATAATGAATGAAAAGTATTCAATAAATTTTCGTTCAAATATCAACCATAAAGATTAAGATTTAATCAATAGGAACTAACGAAAAACATCAATGATTAAATTTAAACTTCAACATTGCTTCATCCTGAGTTTATTGAAAGTATTTCTTCTCGATTTTCGTGTATCACACTGGTGTGTCACTCAAATGACCGATGGGATATAGGATCACGGATTCGAAAGACACAACTGTAGGAATAAAGCCCATCGCGCACATCGCACCCAGCAGAGGAGAGAGAGAGAGAGGGAGAGCGAAAGAGAGAGAGACATACCCTCAGCCGTAATATATGTGTACAGGCAGGACGTTTTATCAACAACAACACAGTGGCAACCGGTTTGAAATCATTGTGGAATGCTCACTCGCGAAAAGTAAACTTATGGGTATAGATTGAAAAAAATGTATGAAATTTACACAAACACACGGGCTGTTGGTTTACGCGCACTGGTGGCAATGAGGAGACGTAAAATAGAGAAATCCAATCGTTGAGTTTCCTTCGTGCGACCGAGATTGTCGATTATATTTTGTCGATGAGAAAGAGCTACCGATTGTCACTCGATCACATCAAACGATAAAGAATGCCGTGTTGATTGATTTAATGATTGTGTGGTTACGATGTTGACCGGCTCGACTCTATACTCCCTTTGCTTATTGTACCAGAAAGTGAAATAAAGAAAAGAAAAGGGTTGACGGACGCTTACGCGTACGGACATTATCGGCTGTTTCCGGTAAAATTTTATTGAATTGTTTTCAATTCGTGAGCAAAATTAATTCCGGTCATAAATAGTTCATCCATAATATCCATAATAGAAATTCTACTGTAAATTGAGAAACCATGAATCAAAGATAGCTTAACTAACGACAGCCTCTCTACTTTTTTAAGGACTTGAAATAATCTGTAACAATCTGCCTTTCTATGTTTTATGATGGTTAGATAGGAATGGTGCTTTGCTACGGTTTCGGGTATTGTTTGATCGAAAATCTATAACGGGATTGTAATTTTTGAAGGGCTGCAAAATGGTGAGTAGACACCTGGGATGGAGCGTGCGTCCCCGCAACATAGCTATGGTCCTCACAAGTTCCTACTTCATGCTTCCACGGATCAAGAGATGACAAAGACCGCCAGCTAAAGGTTACGTACTTAGCTGGTAGTGCAGCCTGGGCACTGTTGTCCTTCTGACTTCAGCTAGATTGAGGAGGTGCTGCTCAAACAGCGTCTGTCCTGGCATCCAGCGGTTGAGTAATAACCGCTGTATCGCGTCAACTATACATTAGGTGGCAGCCGCACCAAGGGGGAGGGGGCGGGGTACCCGGTAAAGTTGCCTTTTACCCCCCCCCGAAAAATGGGGGTTTTTTTTTTACTGTATTTTTTTTTGGTTCGTGCTGGGGATTCGGGGTTTTTTTTAATAGTCTATATATATATAAATGAATCTTTGTTTGTTAGTGATGCTAAAACTCGAGAACGGCTGGACCAATCTTGACGGTGTCTTCGGATGAGTTGTTCCTTTTTGCCCAAACGAAGGTTCAGAAAAAAAGGAAAGTTGGAAAATGTTCAAGGAAAAGCCAGAAAATTGGAAAATTCGTAAAAACGGCCTTTTTACATACAAAAAAAAAATCAAATTGTCAAATCTGGCATACGAATGTTATCCAACTAACACTACCAACATCGACTCACGATTAAGTCATCAACATACATTGGCAGCGCAAGGCACATGCACGAGTACTTGCAGGATGCGATGATATCCGGAATTATGGACGGCCGGATTTGTTTGTTACATTCACTTGCAATCCAAAATGGCCAAAGATAACGGAATTATTGCATACCGGTCATTCAGCAAGCGATCCTCACGACGTCACAGCACGAGTGTTCAAACAACATCTACGATGTTTGGTGATCTTTATCTGTTAGATGCTGGATGTACTCTGTTGAGTGGCAGAAAAGAGGCTTGCCGCACGCACACATTCTTCTTTGGATGGTGGACAAGATTACACCAGATCAAATTGATAACATCATATTTGCGGAAATTCCTGATCCTGAGATAGATCCAGAGCTAAACGAAGTGGTGAAGACCAATATGGTTCATGGACGTTGCGGACACTACAATCCCACTTCGGTTTGTATGTCTGACAATAAATGCACGGAACGCTATCCACGTGCTTTTCTTTCGGAAACGTAAGCTGAAAATGATGGATATCCACTCTATCGGCGTCGCTCACCAAATAAAAATGGCAGAATATTCATCACTCAATTTAGAGGAGCAAATATCGAAGTTGAGAACATATGGATCGTACCATATTCGCCAATATTGTTTAAGACATTCAAAACACATATCAATGTTGAGTATTGCAGTTCGGTGAATTCGATCAAATACGTTTGTAAAGGGTGTTTCGATCAAAATTTGGTCGACTTAAACTTGACGCATTTCCTTTCATCGTGCATTAAAAAATTTTGCACACCCCTCATTTTGAAGATGTGCGCGTGTAACATCATGCCTCTTTTTTGATTTTGAGATTAGCACTTCAGTTATCAAAATGTCGTCGAGGGAAGAAAAGAAACGCATCAAAATTTTGCACGTGCATGGCGAAAATACAAACTACTCTTACGCCAAGTTGGCGAAATTGTTGAATGTGGCTAAATCAACTGTTACCAACGTATTAAAAGTGTTCGGTGAACGTTTGTCGACAGTCAGGAAAGCTGGATCAGGGGGATATCGAAAGCCGAAGGCCACAGCGACGAAAAAAAGAGTCGCCCGCTGTTTCGAGCGGAATCCCAACCTCTCCGTCCGAGATGTCGCAAAGAAGCTGGGAGTGGCGCCTTCATCCGTGGATAGAGCTTGCAAACGAGCTGGACGGTCGACTTAGAAGAAAATGGTGACTCCAAATCGCGACGATAAACAAAACACGTCAGCTAAACCACGATCGCGAAAGTTGTACACGACGATGCTGACGAAGTTTGATTGCGTGGTACAGGACGATGAAACTTACGTCAAGGCAGAGTTTAAACAGCTTCCTGGACAGGAATTTTATACGGCAACCGGACGGGGAAAGGTGGCAGATATTTTCAAGCACATTAAACTTTCAAAGTTCGCGAAGAAATATCTGGTGTGACAGGCTATCTGTACCTGTGGCTTGAAGAGCAACGTTTACATTGCGAACGGAACCGTCAACCAGGAAATTTATCTGAGCGAGTGCCTACAAAAACGTCTACTGCCTTTCCTGAAGCGACACAATTGTTCCGTTCTATTTTGGCCGTATTTGGAATTTTGCCATTACGGAAAAAAGGCCATGGAGTAGTATGCTGCTAACAACGTTCAAGTGGTGCCCAAGGATAGGAACCCTCCCAACACGCCAGAGCTCTGCCCAATCGACTAATATTGGGCCATCGTCAAGCGGAACCTTAAGAAGACTAAAAAAGCTGTTGTGAGCGAGAAACAGTTCAAGGCAATTTGGTGTTCTGCGGCGAATAAAGTGGACAAGGAGACTGTACAAAATCTTATGACAGGTGTTAAATGAAAGACCCGGCAATTCGCATTCGGTAAAAATGAAGCTTAGCTGAATATTTCTCCTATATTCTGTATTAACAGAACTTGAAAAAGAAAAAGAATTTGACTTATTAATAAAAACTTTGATCGACTCACACACACTACTGTTTGACCAAATTTTGATCGGAACACCCTTCAAGTACGTCACCATAGGAAGCGACATGACGATTATTGGCCTTGAACGAGATGAGATCAGCAAGTATCAAATGGATCGATACGTGAACTGCAATGAAGCGCTCTGGAGAATATTTTCTCTTGCAATTCATGAACGTTTTCCGACTGTTGTGCATCTCGCAGTTAATTTGGAGAATGGCCAAAGAGTGTATTTCAACCCAAAGAATGCAGTACTTGCGCCAGTGATCGGTTTACGAGAACATTGCCTTATTCGGAAATGCCTTGATATTATACATGGAATGCATTGTCGAATTTGAGTCATTGCAGACTGTGAATGGTACGGTGTGTGCAACTTTTCAAGAAGCATTCCAGCAGTTACAATGGCTGTAACATGATAATCACTGGAATCAAACGATGGGCGATGCGATAGCTGCTTCACATGCCACTGAATTTTGTACACTTTTCGCGATGATCATTTTGACAAATCCGCGTTAATTATGGGATACGTACAAAAATGACATGTCCCATTATTGAATGAGCAGCAAAAGAATGAATTAATGAAGACTGTCGATGATGGAAACGGTGGGCTATTTTTTCATGATGCGCTCGGCGGTACTGGGAAAACGTTCCTGATAACATTGATTTTAGCAGCAATACGATCTCAAAATGGCGTTGCGTTGGCTCTCGCATCTACTGTAATTGCTGCAACGCTACTGGAAGGTGGAAGAACGACACATTCGGCACTGAAGCTTCCGTTAAACATGCAAATCAATGAAACACCTGTTTGCAACATTTCAAAGCAATCACCTAAAGCAAAAGTGTTGAAAAATTGTAAACTGATGGGATGAGTGCATAATGGCTCACAAACGGTCTCTTAAAGCACTTGACAGAACATTGAAAGATCTGCAGAATAATAATCGTTGCTTTGGTGGCGTAATGATACTGTTAGCAGGCGATTTTAGATAAACACTTCCCGTTATTCCGAAATCGATAGCGGCGGATGAATTGAACGCATGTGTTAAGTCATCGTATTTGTGGCGGTACGTAAACACCATACGATTGACTATGAATGTGTGACTGTTCCTGAAACAGGATAGAACCGCAGAAGTTTCTCTAAAGAACTGCTAAGAATTGGATATGGACAAATTCCGGTTGAGACTTCCAGTGGTTTGATATCAATTCCACCTGCCATTTGCCAATTTGCGCACTTCAACGAACGATGAACTCATCACGAATGTTTATCCGAGCATTGGCCAAAATTATCGTAACTACGATTGGTTGAGTGCACGCGCAATTTAAGCTTCCAAAAATACCTGTCTGGACTGGACGATTCAAAATCAAATTCCGATAGATTTGCGCTCATACAATTTTATCGATAGTGTCAAAAACGAAGACGAAGCCGTGAATTATCTATAATTTTTGTGTGGCTTGTGCTAACGTAAGAACTTATTACACTCGAGAGACGCGACGCGAGACAGGACACAACACTTATTGTTCTTACAAAACGTAAAAAGGGGTTTAAATTTACCTTTTTAGTCGACCGGTTTCGGGCTAGATGTTGCCCATCTACAGGACGATGTCCGACTGGTTACGAAGTACAATACTACAACAAATATTCATCATTGACTACAACAATGAAGAACATTCGAGCGATTTAAAAACAAAACGTTGTAAATATCGAACACCGATTTGTTGTCTGAATTGATTTTTAAGCAATTGCATGCGATAAATAAATATTGGACAGGACGAAGTCCGTCGGGTCAGCAAGTAAAAGCATATAAAGACTGGACTCGCAAAAAATGAGACACACAAAAATGATCACCAAAAATTCATTTTAAATCGGATACTTCTCAAATTTTCAGGGATTAAATGACTATATATTAGCTATGTTTTGGCATAATTTATTTATTAAATTTCCTCCCACAAGCTGAATGCTCGTACATTTCTCTTAACACTGCTCATGAGATCATGGGCGAGGCTTTGTCCATCTTCCTTACACAATTTCTCCCAGTTTTTCTTCAAAGCTTCATCGGTTTTGAATGTTTTTCCGCTTTTTTCTTCAACTTCTTCTTCATAATCGTCTAAAACTTTTCGATCGGACGAAGTTCTGGTGTATTTGGCGGGTTCGCTTCGCTTCGTACCAATCCATTACAGGCTTGGCGTAATGGCACGAAGCGAGATCTGCAAGCATTCCTCTCGATAAATCTGCCCGTTTATGGTGCCGGTTGTAACGAACGGCTTACTGTACCGTCCTCACTAGCAGATTGCCTGCCATAACAGGTACTTCTTCGCGAATTTGTCCATCTTTCTCTTCCGGAACTTTTCCGGAACCTCCATGCGGGACGTACCGACAAAAAACTCGAGGCCGCGGATTTGTTTGATGTCCGCTTTGATATATGTCTCGTCGTCCATGACGAGACAGCCTGGCTTGACCAGCCACTCACGGTACAGCTTCCGCGCACGCAATTTGAAAACCGTGTTTTGCTTGTCAGTCCGGTTTGGCGCCTTCTTGACCTTATAAACACGTAGCCCAGCCAGCTTCATGGTCTGCTGGACGAACCACTTCCACGAATTGACCTTTTTGGCCACGTCTCGGGTGGAAAGGTTCGGGTTATTCTTAAAGTACTGCCTTATCTTCCGCGCCTTCTCTGGGTATTCCGTTTTCGGTTTTCGGCCGCTTTCAGCGCGCCGCTCGATGGTCTTCGTCTCCTGGAACATCTTCACAACGCGGGACACGGTGAAATGGTGGATTCCAAGCCTTTTGCCGATCCATCTGTGCGACTGACCAGGATTATCGATCACCGCGCCCAAGATTTGCTGGCGTAGCTCTTCTTGTTTCAAATGCATCTTGAAAACTACTTAACAGATCGTTATAACATTTTGCACACATAAACATAACACTCTAAACTAGTATTACCTAAAATTAATCATTAATTTTTACCCACGCGATAAAAAGTTACACCCAAAACAAAGTGTCGCATTTTTTCCGAGTCCAATCTTTAATAGCAAGTCCGTCTACAATAGCAAAATAATAGCAATTGCAGCAGGATCAGCAGACATGCAGACATTACAAATATAATTGTTGTTATCATTATATATTATAACATCCCTTCACAATATTTTTTATGCTATTTTCAGTTTCGCATTTGCATCGTTGTATGTTTTGGCCCACCTAAATCACGTCATGTATTTGAAAAGATAGGATGGTTTTTTACATTTTTGTAGAGAGAGGATTATATACGAAAAATCCTGCAAAAAAAAATTCTTTCAAAGAGTTTAAATCATCTAACATCGCAGCGGAAGAGGCAAATAGCGGCATTTAATTATTTTCAACATCGTATTATTTCCATCATATCACCTTCACATTTTCATACAACAAACCTGATTTAGGCGGTATCTGGCTTAAACACGAAATATACCTTCAATTTATGACATCTAGCATTCCATATATGTCCAGTATATAACGCAGAAAATTACATCTGTGGTAGGTTTTTGAAAATTACGGAATCTGTGGTAGGCTTTTGCACTTATTGCTGAATGTATTTTTCATTTCCGGTTTGCAAATGGGCTATTTACCAATTCGGAGCTGATCTGATTCATGCAGCGCTGTTTGCCATTTGGCTAGTGTTTGATTTTACTTTTCAATCTTTGTCATTACTTCATCATAAGTTACAATATCATTATATTTGGTAATATTGCTTTATTGATTTTACTTCATAGATGATTTAAACATTACTTATTGTTTTTTTACCCATTTATCTTTAACTCCCTTCAGTTAAATCTTCCCTTTCCTAACTCGGTAGCAATAACTATTAGGTCAGCAAAAATAAAAGCGTATTGCTGTTATACAATCAGCATCAACTAGCAAATAGTGACCATGGCAACAGTAAATTAAAATGTATAAATGTTAGTTTTGTAAAATTTCAATCGATTTAATAAACTTTTTCAGGATACCTCAAATCAAGATTTTTGTGAAATGCTGCTATCGCTGAAAACGAACGAAAACGTGCTTAAGCGCGAACCACAGAACTCTACACTATAACATTATACAACATTTCATTTCAGGATCAACCGAATGAAGATCATATATTATAGATACGAATACTTGTAGTATTTTTCATTTACATAAATATATACACCATTATATAAATATTTCATTGGAATGGGAAGGACCATCACGGCACCCGATTGTAGCACTCTGGATGGATAGAGTGGGAATGCCAACTCCCCATTGCTAACAGTTTGTGAATAGAGGGCGGGCTCTTCTCCACGCCCATTGGGACATCCTCATGTTAGATAGCTTGCTCTTTTGGCCAGTCTTGTTGTTGGAAGGAGGTTTTTGTGTATCCCTGTGGATACGTATAAGTGATGTTGCATATCGATCCACCCAACCCCCTTTTGGCCCTTCATACAATGGCATGATTTGGATAATCAGTGGCAGTAAAGCGTGATCAAGTCTAACAGAGAGGAGAGCCCATTGCTGATGGACTTAGTTTCCGTGCTACAACGGGTGGTAGTACATCATACATCATACAACAGGATCGTAATTTTTTATCGTATTGAGCACAAAGAGAAAGTTATTGAACTTATCCAATTGAGAAGAAAAGGAAAATGGGACGGACTCACAATGGACGAATATCATGATAAACTAAAGTGACCAGTATGCGACGAGAATTCATCTCTTGTTATTGTACATTTTTCAGTCCCGATACGCTGCTGATGCGATCTAGCAGGAATATCATCGCACTAGAATATCCATTACATTTGAAAGTTTGAACAAACAAGCGGAATGATGAAAAATTTAGAATATTGAGATTTTAAAAGAGTACGATAAATTCAAAAAATAGTTTTCAATAAAGTTGTAGGTAAATATTTGAAAAGGGAAGAATCTCTCAGATGAGTTTTGAGTAAATTAATAAAAAACACAATTAGAACGAAAGGATGGTTGAGAATTGTCTCATAATTTCTAATCTTTCAAGAGAAAAAACATCGAAGTTTGAATCGAAAAGGAGTTCATTAAAGTTTCGTACTGTCTGGAAGCACTCTGCCATTATAATTTGGTAGTTAAATCCCCGGTTTGTCCCAATTTACTGACATATCTTTCCCAGTTTAAACAAACCAGTAAAACAGCTTCTTGGCGCACAGAATACAATATCAGTTAAATTGTAGCTTTCAATAAATTAGCTAGCAATTATTCGAAAAGGAAAGTATCTATTATCGCAGATGAGTTGTGAGCAAATTATAAAATCGAATTCAAAGAGAACCTTCTAAAATATAAAATACTGGAAATGTCTAGTCGTCTATCAACTATCGTCACAAATACCCAATAGGTGTGTTCATCTTAGAATGCCAATAAGTTTAGTTCCTTAGAATATTAAGCGTAGCACTTGTTGTTTTCATACACGATTCATATTTCAAGAAGTTAATAGGTTAATAAGTTAAATTATGAACATGATTTACCGCCCAAGGTTGCTGCTCCGTTCTTGCCAGATCAGCTGTAATTATTACGAGAATCAACAGATAATCCTTGGGACTAACTTGCATCCTCAATTAAAGTTATTATATTGGACGTTCAAAGTTCTCAGTGGGAAAATAATAAGATTAACGAATATAATACACAAACCAGAATCTTTCTGTAGTCTTTCTGCCTTAAGATATGCCCGGACCATCGCAGAATTTGCGAAACACGCCTTGTTGTGATGAGGACATCAAGTTCCTTTTTGATCGCTGAGCAATTCAACTTTCCGGTCTCACCAAGCAGAATGATGCGGTTCCGTTCACGATTTGTTATTTTCGAGTTGCCCTTGTTCTGCTTCCGTATGCCGTAATTTTCACCTTTTTTCAAGAAATTTCGCATAACCGTTCCTCCTCTACCGATTCGTTTTGCAATGGCGCGGTTACTTAGGCCAACATCCTTCAACTCAGAGATTATTTTCCGGTCGGACTCGTCGAGAAACTTTCCTTTCGACATCTTGACAACTTTACAAAGTTATCGCTCTTTGTGGTTTTGTTTACGTTCCACACGCTCACACATACAGCTGCAACTCAGAAGAACGACGGTTTACTAATGTTGGTGTAAATCGAGCACGATAGGTGTAGCATTGTCACACTGCGTTTATAGGAATTTCCTGTTATAATTATTATAATCTATCACAGAAAAAATGTGACTCAACCTAAATTTATTTAATTACTTAATTATGTGTGGTCATAGCGCAAGTAACGTTTTAGTAATAAAACAAAAATCCTTGCATTATATAGTAGGTTCAGAATTTCAAAAATGGACATCAGGAGTTGGAATATGAATGGGCAGTAACGGGAAACTTTACTAGAGCGTAAATGTAGTTGGTTTGAGATATTGGCTTCGACAATGTTGACTATTTTCGGCAACCGATTTTCAAATCTCTAATTGTAAATATTCTTCCATCAAAGCACTTCATTGGAATAAGCACTTCAAAAAATGTATATGATAACTTAGTTATTAAGCTAACATTTCAAATAGTGAGCCATTCTGTTAAGCCATATTTTTCTTCATTTAAGCCACATGTACTCGTTACCGCTGCTTCGTCGCCTACAATAGAACTTTTTTTTTCACACGCAGTTCAAATGGAACGATAGCCGAATAAAAAAGGAACTGTCGATAATAGTTACACTCACTTTAAAAGTTTAGCGCTTTATGAAGACACTTTCAAGTCGTTCTGAATAATTCGGCTAATTAAAATAGAGGAAAACGAAACAAATATATATAAACAAAAAAAAAAATATCGCTGCAAGTGCGTTTGATCGTGAAAGACTGCCAGAAAAACATGTCTTATCACAAAATAGCAGAATAGTTCAGTGTAAGCATCACGGCAGTGCAAACAATCTTGGAAAAAATCCAGCAGTTTAGTTCAATTGATGATAGAGCTGGTCGAAAATGAAAGCAAACGACAACACCGCGGCAGTATGCAAGCTTCTTGAGATAAGTTCGTCAAAACCAAGGTTGACAAGTCGAGCAATGAAGGAAAGCTTGTCCCTGAATATTTCCGAAAGAACAGTACGACGACGTAGGCTGCAGCAACAAGGTCTGAAGAATAAGTTTGCATCTCGTCGGACATTGATAAGAAAACGCAACAAAATGAAGCGTCTGGAATTTGCCAAGAAACACACCGACAAGCTGATTTCCTTTTAGAAAAAGGTGTTGTGGACAGATGAGAATAAGTTCGAATTATTTGGATACAAGCAGCGATCCAGGATTTTTGTTGAAAGGGGGAGAGGAACTTTCGGAGAAGAATGTCCAGAAAACAGTGAAGCACAGAGGAGGCAATATTATGGTGTAGAGATGCTTCGCGTGGTCTTGTGTTGGCGAACGTGCTCGAATCAAAGGAATTATGGATGCAAACATTGACATTCTGTGCGAAAATTTGAAGGTTTCCTTGCTGAAAGTTGGTCTGGAAAAAATGTTGGAATTCTAGATCAACAGGTTGATAAAAGTAATGTTACGAATAAAAATCTGCTACGGACTGTATCGAAAATATGTTATCCACATATTTTTCTTTCAAATCATATAAAATTATGTTTTATTCAAACAAATGGATGATTCTTTATTGTACGGGATTGAACTTGAACATTGTGAAGACCGGATGAAATTAATATTATTCTTTCGCGAACTTGCGAATTTTAGATCGAACACTTTTCAAGTTCCGGACAAATGTTTCATTACATTTATTGGACACCTTAGCGCACATTTTTTTTTTTGAACTCCTGCATCTTTTCAGCTGCTTTACCAGTTCTTTTAAAGACCTGCTTTACAATCGCCCTATACCCTTTTCCGTAAGCCAATTGAGAGTTGTTTTGCCGTAATGCGTCGACGCTAAATCCGGCCAAAACAGTGGACGGGTACTATGCTTCTAATATAAAGGCAATCACCTCTTTTGCAGACACTCAGATCGATAGTTTTCCGCATTGATTGTTACGGTAGTGTAAAAAATGGTAAAACTCATACCGCAGGAACATATTGCTTGCCATATCAGCACTTTTCGACTAAACTGCTCCACTTGAATCGACCTGTCTGCATCGCTTACATCCTCCCCTACGGCGGCAGTGTAATATTGTGGACCTGGAAGGGTTTTTGAGTCCTCTTTGACATAGGTCTCGTCGTCCATCAAAATACATGCAACCGGTCGCTGCAAAACTCGCGAATACAATTTCCGGGCCTTTGTTGCTGCGCATTGCATCTGTTCTGCACTTTGTTTGGAAATATTCTGCTTCTTGTAGGTCTTCAGATTGGTCCGTTTCTTGATACGTTGAATCATTCCGACGCTGGTTCCCGCTTTATTGGCCAAATCACGTATCGATATTGATTTGTTCTACCGAATAAGAGCTTTCACTTAGTGGCATTTTCATACAAAGAACAGTGTTCCCCAAACTTGGTTATGATGGATTTTACACCCCCGTGATGAAGCGCTTCGCCAATTGTCGCATAGTTATACCCTTTCAACGTAGCTATGTGTCCAAAACTTTAGTTTTCACGTCTTTTTGAATGCGCGACATTTTGAAAACGAAGAATTTAAGCCGTGCAAACAAGTGAACAAGCAAAAGATGACGGTCAAACGCATAGCTAGCTATAATGCACTCATTAAAACCATCACAAAACCACGCGTAAAACGCAAATGTACGTGGATAGCTTATTTTCGACACATTTCTGATTTTCAATACATAGGATTTTTTTCAGGCTTCAACCTCAATTTATCATCGTTGTTCGTGTGACTTAGAACAGAACTATTGTATTTAAAACTTATGAACTAATTTCTTTAACATCTGAGTATCGATATTTTCTCTATAATTGACTCTATAATTGAAAATATTCATCCTACCTATGCTAAGCAAACGAATCGATCAAAGCAGATTGTTCACTTAGAAAAAGATCGCTTCTGTTATGTCCTCTAGCGTTTTCGATATATTGTTACCAACCACTCAAAGAAACGCATGAAGTCATCATACTATTAGTAGTCCTTGGGAAGTAATGTTTAACAATTGATTCTGCAATCCCTTTTAGACTTCATACGAACAACTGCCAGTTAAAACAGACGACATGCGAATTTGCAATCTATTTATATTTGCAAATTTATATCCTTCACCATCAGGCAATGCTTCGTTCTGGCCGTTAGCTCCCCCTATTTCTGTATCAGATCATGCACAGAGATTCCGTTGGGATGTTGGAAATATAACAAAAGATGACTAACAGCTGCTGGTTTACTTTAGCCAGCCTGCCTATTGAACGTTTTTGAATTTATCGTCAACCGAAAAGAGAGGGAGTGAGTTTCTCGAATGGCGGCATGGTTTGTGGTGAAAAAAGTACATAAGGCAATGGAACTGAGCATCACTAAAGGATATACAATCAGTGAACCTTCAACCAACCAAACATACCTGCGCAAGACATGCTAGAGTACATAGGTAACTTATTACTAAGACGGTAATAAACACTTGTTCCATTCTGTATATCCGCTGAGAACACGTGCTGCGTGCTGCATTGCACACGACCATTTTTGGGCATTGACCTCGAGTAACACTTTTATCTTCAACATCCACCACAGCGTTATTATGAGCGACTGATGTGGTAGATGGGTCCTCCCTTGGCTCAGTCGGTAAAGGCGCGGCTACAGAGCAACACCATGCTGGAGGTGGCTGGGTTGGATTCCCGGTCTGGTCTAGGAACTTTTCGTTAAGGAAAATTTCTCGACTCCCTGGGCATATGGTGGGATTGTACTTGCCACACAATCATACTAATGCAAAAATGGTACCTGGCATCGAAAGCTCTTAATTACAATAACTGTGGAAGTGCATTTAGAACACTAAGTTGAGAGCAAGCAATAAGCTGATTGCGAAAGCAATAAGCTTGAAGCGCTAGGAAAGAAGAAGAAAGAAGATGTGGGAGATATAATGTTCGGAAAGTTTATGCTGTCCAAAATGTAATTTTAAGGAATAAGTCGGTTCTGTTTTTAAATGCTTCACTGTTAATAACCGAGTCGTGTAAAACTCTAATTGAGATTTACGATATTTTCTGTAAGTTTATTTTTTGAGCAATGCGGGTTACACGAAGCAACATATCAATCCACAGCCAATAAATACGGGCTACGTGAGAATGAACCATTTATATCGTTTCCCTTCATCTATGCCATAGATATTAAATTAAGCGTGAACTTATACATATGGAGCAACAAGTTAATGACGTCAAATCATACCCACATGTTGTGAGGTTTTATGACGAGTTATTTGTAATCTTGAAGCATGACTCAGTGTGCAGATCGGCAATTTAATGGTGGTCAACAAGTTCCAGGTAAAACCGATTCGAAAATTGGTTAACTGTATAATATTGAGATGAATTACTCGAAATTAAATATTCATGAATATTTTATTGTTACTAGTTCTTTGGGCGAAATGACTCGTGTGGAATGAACAAGCTTATTCGTTAAATACCTCATGTAGAGATGGGTTCCAATAGGTTAATATTATCATGCTCGTGAAGTTTGGAGAATGTTTCATTGTAGGTCTACTACAATTAAATTAACACACAAAATTGTACAATAATTCTTGAATAAGTGTAACATAAACAGTAAAAGCTAAAGCTTTTCCTACTTCCTTTTTTTTTGTTTCTGATCCAAAACTTTATTTATTATTTATGGAAATGTAGATAACGACTTCCTTAGAGCTAGGATCGCGGCAACATACTACAATGATAGGCAAAATAAAATGCCCAACTCATAATTTTTTTTAATTTCTCTTTTTTATTTGGTTCAAATTGAAGTAAGGGCCTGTTCAAAAACTACTCATTTTTGAAAATCTCAGTACCCCCCTCCCCCCTCGTAGACTTTTCTCCATACATTTTTTTGAAATTTTGTATGGAGCGTAGACTGTGGTCAGACCCTCTACTCCCCCAGAAAAGTCTACGTGGTTTATAAATAGCATCTAAACACACTGCAGTTTTTTTTTTTTTGATATCTTATTTTTCATATTCTTTAAAAGTTTCAATTATGGAGTACTGAAAAAAAGAGAAAAAAAAGTATTGAAAAAAGTGACCACTTCAAAAAATGATATTATTCAATAAATTTCCATCGTAAGACCCCTCGATTGTTTATGTTTTGATATTTTAACATGTTTTAAAGCAAACGGCCCGACCTGGTGTATTTGTACACGTGATCGAAATTGATTCAGTTGAAAAAAAAATGGAGACGCAGTGATTTCGAAAACAATTCCCTTGTGTATCCGAAAAAGTTTGGTTCTTGATGTACAAAACGGTGAATCGCACCGACTGTCGCCAGGAAGTATATTATCTGCAATGGAGCAGTTGAGCAAATTCCTCTGAAACTAAAAACGTTCGGATCACCCTGGCAGAGGCAGAAAGCGCAAAACCGATGTGAGAACGGACACCTAAATCATGCGTGAAGTCAAAAAAAAACCCGAAGATAACTGTCGGCGAGATCAAGGAAACCATTTTAGCGATCAGTTACCGGTCGAACTGTTCATCGGAGTCTCATGCCTTGAATTGCAAAGTTGCCCGGAAGCAACAAACAAAGTCAAACGGCTTAACTTTGCATGCTCTTAAGCCCCTTGAGTTCTGGAAAAAGGGTTATCTGGACGAACGAATCAAAATTCGAACCGAATGCGGCGGGTTCGTGTGTGGTGCATTCGGGTGAGGATCTCCAGGACGCCACATCCAAGGCACGATAAAGCATGGAGGAGAAAATGTGATAGTCTGGGGATGTCGACGGGATAATGATGGCACATTTCAACATCAACATCCTGTGGGAAAATCTGGAGGTTTCGCTGATCCAGACGGGCCTTGAAGAGAAGCTCGTATTTCAGCAGGACAAAGACCCGAAGCATACTGCGAAGAAGACCAAGTCTTTCTTACAGTCTTGTCGGATCAAACCGTTGGAATTGCCTTCACAAAGCTCGGACCTCAGCCCCATCGAGCATTTGTGAGCGGTTCTCGATGCAGGTCCTGAAGGTGAAAGGAGGACACATTAATTATTAAAATGCTATTCTTTTACTTGAATTTATCCAAAAAGTAGCCAAGATGAAGTGGGCACTTTTTTTTTTTTTTTTTATACAAATTGAATTATTTTTGCTTTAGGTAAACTTTTTTTTTTCAGTATTCAATAAGTCAAACTTTAAAAGAATTAAAAAAAAACTATCAGCGTATCTCACCAATTTCTACACAATGAGGACATCTTTGCTTTGATTCTCTATACAATTACCGCAACATCATGGTTTGATTCTCTATATAACTACCACTGATCTGGCAATATCTGTATAGCAACTTCTTTCAAACCTAAATCAAACTAACTTGCAACTTGATTAAGCAACAAATCAAATACTATCACTGGAACGATACTATAATGGAATATTGCATTATGCAGCATACATTTGATTTGGAAATTGCAATATGTTCTAAACTGCCGTTGATTATTTTACATGCACTCTTAATTTATTGACGTAGACTACGTCTAACGGGAAGGTATAGGGGGAGTAAAGTGAACATCTAAATTTAAAGGATCTAAAGAAAAATTATATGATATTATGTAATAACTCAGTCATGACATAGTAGATTTGCAAGCATCAAGTATCAATCGATCGGAAAATTCTTTCCCTATTCGCTTTACAGTCTTCTTACTTTTTGAACAGAAAATTGGACATAATTGGGAGATATTCTTGTTGTTCATATATTTGGATAGAAGTTACTGCTTTTTCCTAATACAGACTTTCAATTGAGGCTTGAGCCGACTGTTGGTGTGTTGAATACAGGAAATTTCTCCTCTCATTTATCGTACATTCTTAGACCTGTTATTGAACTGGGGTGTTTCAGTGCCTCTGTAGACCAATGACAACTGGGATGTTGCTATTGCTTGCATGCATTAGCAAAAGTTGCACCCGTTGATATCGGTGTATCATTGCAATCTGCGGCATTACCTTTTCGGCCGGCTAGCCGAATAAACGTAGGCTCGAGTAGTAACTTGACGTCCCCATTGGTTGCACGACTATCAAAGGACGCGCCCGTTGGTACCAGTGCCCCTGTCTAGTTTTTTTTTTTGTTGGGGCGTAGAACCACTGCGTCCACTGAGTTGAACTTTTGTGGTAACCCCTGTCTACTTGGGGCAGCGATGAAATTTCTGGCCATTGAAACTCTCGAGAATAGTAGACGCCAAGCGTGACTCCCAGAAGATCCACGTAATTTCCAATCGGTCATTCTAAGTGACGGTGTCCTGCTGCCCAAGAAAACAGGAAAGAGATATTAATTTCAAGCGCGGTTCATGCCAAGACCAGGGCTGGTAGCGGATTTATTGATAAATAATAGTGACTTTAGTGACTAAAATAATAAAAATAGTGGCCAAATAGTGACTTCCAGATTTTAATTTTTTAAATCTTTTATACATTTGTTGTAGAAATACAGTAAAAATGAATTAAGTGATCACCCTTGTTTGCAAAAAATGAATACTACAGCGGCGCAGTATCACTTTTTAAGTTTTTTTTTGTAAAGAAGCCTGTAATCAAGCGACTATTTTCTCTCCACGGCCTCCCATCGTCATCCAAAATGTACTTGAGATCAAAACTTCAGATCTAAAGTTGTATCAGTAGCTTTTAGGCTATATAAGGTTACGATATTTTAAATATACTGAATGAAGGTATGTATGAATTTAAACATATTGAATGGAAGGTCAACAGTCATTATTTGATCACTATATGATGTTCTAGGTAATCAAAACTGTCCTTGAGTTCAGAACATAAGATCTACAGCAGTAACTATAGCTCTTAGGGCTACACAAAGTTACGCTACGTATTCAACCATATTCAGTGAATATTTTCAAAGGTAACAAAAACACATTATGACATAAACGGGGATGATCTAGGTCATCCAAACTGTCCTTGAGTTTAGAACATAAGATCTATAATCTATGAAAGGTGACGATATGCATTCAAACACATTCAGTGAAGCTTCTGTAAGCTCACCAGTCATTATCAGATTATCTCGGGTTGTTCAGGTTTATAAAAACTGACCTTGAGTTCAGAACTTAGGATATCAAACATATTCAATGAATATTCTGAAATGTCCACAGACATCATAGGATAACCTTGTTAGTTTCAGTACATTCAAACTGTCCTTCAAAACATAAGGTCTAGAATGGTAACAATAGCTTTATGTGCTATAGTTAAGTTAAGTTAAGTTAAGTTAAGTTAAGTTAGTTTGTTCGGCATAGAATATCCCAAGATTATCTCATAATGCCAGTTGGTCTTCCAGGACATGCATTGAATATATTTGAATGCATATCATACATGATTGTTGAAAGTGTTTCGGACTGTATCGAATTGCAAAATCTTCTTAATCGGCTTAGCGCCTGGTGTCGTGCAAATAGAATGATGAACGTATTTAACCATCGGTATCCTGACTTTGATTTTAATATTAGTGTTGACGTGTTTAGAACTAGAATATAGATTCATTAAGACTATCAAATATTGTCAGATGAATAAAATAAAAATAAAAAAAATAAATAGCGGATAAAGCTACTGTTACAACTGTAGATCTTAAGTTCTGAAACTCATTGCAAGTATGGACGACATCTCAAAAAAATATTTCCCACTTTTTTAATCATTTCTATGTTATTCAGCACCAAATCAATCCGAACCCCATTGCTTGAATAAATTAGGCCTGAAAGGGTTAATTCAAAGAATATTGCATTGTACCATCTAAATGGCTTCCATTTAGTATCGTAGCCCTACGTCATCATTTAGAACAACCCGATGAGGCTGTACCTTGTAGTTTTACGTGCTGATTGATTACGTGCTTACCAGCAGCAACGTATTTGCATTGTTGAAAAAGTGGAGTTTGTCGATCTCCTTTAATTTGACGAGCTCTGCCATTGCTTCCTCTCCAACTTAAACTTTTTCCCCAGGTAGCAAGTTCTCAGTATTGTCCAAAAGTGTTCCCGGACCACACATTGGGCTTATAAACTCGACCGACGATGGTTCGCACCAACCTTTCCATGTCAGCGTACATTAGATATATGAGTGGTTCTTCGCTCTACAAGAAACCATAGAAAATTGCATTGAAATAGATCAGTATGCATATCAATAGTTCATAAACTTAATCAAAAAAAAATTTGATCAAATTCTACCTAACAAGTTTTACAACTTTGCCAAAAAACATTCGGTTTAACAGCAGTCATGTAAAGTCAGAATAAACATAAATAATTGATGAATTATGATTTTTTTTTGAATCTACTGTATCATAAACTAAGAATATTTGTCTCCGAAATTTCCTAGAAAAAATATAAAATTTCAATGTACGAGTTTTAATGGAACTTTGAAATCATAACGCTTTCATAAACTGGTCGAATTGCACTGTATCCCGATTTCACCTATGATCGAATTGAGTTCGATTGACTGTCGGGATACGAACAATCAAATCTAGATTCAGAATTACAAAGTGAGTAACCGGAAATAAGTATTTTATCTGATTTAAAATTCGTTCCCACTTTTCTCAACTATTTGGATACAAGAAGAGTAGTCCGCTTTTGAAAAAACTGAATCTAACAAAATATTTTGAAAAAAAATTAGAGTAAATCTTGATTCTGTTATGTAGTTTCTTCAATGGACATTTTGTTTGCATATTGGATAAACTTTTTACAATCGGGGGGGGGAAAAAAACAATTTTAGGGACCATTTTCGAAAAAAAGAGACTTTTGGGGGTTTTGGGGAAAAATTATTTTTTTTTGGGTTAAAAAAATGACCACGAAACAAAAAAAAAAAACCCGCCCCCCCCCGGAAAGACAACAAAAAAATTTTATTAAAAAAATTTTTTTTTTTGTTGTTTTTTTTTTTGTATGACACTCTGTTGGTGGGGGGGGGGGAGGGGAGAGGGAGATGTTGTTTTTTTATTTTTATAATAATAATAATATAATAAAATATTTATATAAAAAAACAAACTATATTTTTTGTGTTTTTTCTTTTTTTTTGTGTTGTTTTTTTTTTATTTTTTTTTTTTTTTTTTATTGTTTACTGGCGGGACTCTGAATAGAGTAGAAACCTCTACGCCAGGCCTTTGATGATATCGTTGCGTAAATCCTTTCGAATCATTTTGCCAGCCGTACACGGAACATGTCGTTCAAGAAGACGCTGTTGCAAATGACTCGGTAGGAGCCACGGTTGAGAATTTTGAGTCCTTTCGTCTGTTATTTTTTTCAATTGTTTTTTTGTTATTTTGTTAGTCAGTGTTGCGTTTGCAAATTCAATACGGTGTTTCGTAATTTCTTCAGTCTTTTGTAGTTCAGTCCGTAAAGTGTGTCATTTATGTGCTCTGAGAGTCTGGAAGCAGTTTTCTCGAACCAAAAATAAGAAGCTATTGTATTGTTCGTTGTGCGTTAGAATGATATAACTTAACTCCTTTTGAAGCATTTCACAGGCCGTGCAAGGATCATGTCGTCCATAGAGACGCTGTTGACACTGCCTCAACAGGTGTTACATTTTCAAGTTTGCTTCCCCTTTCTCTCAGTCATGTTCATGTCCGCTGTTTTGTATGGTGTCATTTTGTTATTTAGTTTGTCAGTGTATTTTCTTCAGTCTTTTGTAGTTTAGTTCATCATTTATGTGCAGCGAAAGTCTTTTTGAACAGTTTTCTTGAATCAAAAATGTCGTTGAGATATTTGAATTCTACCAGTTTTAGTCATGTCTGATGTTACAAGTCCCAGTTCGCTGATGGGACTCATGAGAGAAAAGATTTCTCGTTGTGTCTCTTTATGTTATTTAATTAGTCAGTCAGTGTTACGTTTATATGCTCAAGAGGACACTTCGTAACTTCTTTAGTCTAGTTCTTATGTGCTCTGAAAGTCATCGATGCATACATCGTCTTACCACGTTTAATTCACTTAGCACTTTGTCCGCCTTAGTCAGTTTTTGTCTTCTGCGTTATTTAGTTAAATCCTATAGTTCTATTGTAGAAAAGTTTACGTTTACTTGTCTGTTCATTGCCTCCTTTTTATTTGTCAAATCCTAATCTCTAAGTTGTTTAATCGTTTCAAAGCCGTCATGCATGTGTAGCCTAACAATAATTATTTGAGCCTTGCTCAACTATAAGATTCACTTTTCGGTGGCAAAGTAAAGCTTCATCACGCCTGTTCCCTATCTATTATTATAAAATTATCGAGAATGAAGCCGTTGTAAGATTTTTGTATACCATTGTTACAATGTGTGGTATTTTTATTATGGTTCGTTGAAATGAGACATAACAAAATAAGAAGGCGCCACGTTCCTAGTTTTAATAAAACTTCTACTCAGTGAATCCAACAGTCGATTCCTTACGAATGTCAATAATCTTGAACACATTGTCTATCAACATATACCTATCTAGCTAGATTTATATTCAAGCGTGGCTACGGCTCACCATGTCAGAGAACGCATAAGAAAGGTGTTGCAGCCAAGAGGAAATCCCACATCAATATTACTGAGGAAAGAGCCCCACCAAACTGCAACAGCATTCAATGGTCCAGGACAGGATGTCCGTTGGATCACATGTGTAAAATTAGTGCATCAATGCCAGATATGTGACGCGGCATTAAATCAAAACAATCAGCATGTGATACCACCACGTCAGGATATGTCTTTGGTTGCCATCTCAGTGGAGATGACGTAGGCCCACCCATCGCGTCCAGATCACATATCCAAGGGGAGGGGATTTTGGTGGGTTTTATTTTTTTTTTTCCGAGAAGTAAAGTCATTCTAGGAGATCCAGACGACCTGGCGGCACTCAGGCAGCGTCAGACAACCGAAGACAGCTGAAGCGGTGAAGGCAAGGATGATGTTTAATCTGCTTAAACGTCGACCGAACCTTTCAATTCGCGTTGTGATGCAGAAGGCGGAGGTTTCCATCTGGTTTGCCGAAAAAGGATGAAACCTGCCGGTCTCCGCGCTACATAGTCAGGAAGGCACCAAACCGGACCGACAAACAAAACACGGTAGCCAAAACCCACGCCAGGAAGCTGTACCGAGAGTGGCTAACGAAACGGATGGCCATTCCTGAGGAGGTAAGGAAAAAGAAGGTACACAAAATTGCCAAAAAGTTCTTGGTTTGGTATGCAATCTGTGGGTGTGAAGAGATTAGCCAGCCATCACGACGGGTACCATGATTGGACAAATCTACCGAGACGAGTGCCTCTAGAAGCGCCAACTGTCATTCCCCAACGATTTGACAATAACAATGTTGTTTTTGTACCTAAACGCTTCAACCCACCGAACTCGCCGGAACCTCGTCCGATTGAGATGTCTTGCCGTTACTATCATTTTATATTTTAAGATCCCTTCACTATATTTTATATGCTATTTTATATGAAATTTTCAGCTTCCCATTTATGCATCTTTGTAAATTTTAGCCCACCTAACCCACGTTATGTTTTTGGAAATTTAGAAGGGTTTTGAGAAAGGATTATATACGACAAATGCTACTCAGAAAGATTCCTCCTTCTTCATCCAAAAAATATAATAATTCAAAAACTAACATTGTTTAAAATCATTCATTTTATATTTTGCAGACATAAAGAATCATTTATAAACAAGTAAACAAGAGTTATCGAGAAATTCAAAATTCTTTTTTTTGTGTAGATTTATTTTGTTTCCGTTTTTGGCATTATTCATACTCATATGATTTTTTTTCGCCTTATTGTTAGCTTCAATTTTCTTTGCTATTTTTCTAGACTGCCAGGTGATCAATTTTCTTTTATTATATCAAGAAATTTTTTGGTCCAAAGATCAATAATAGAGTTTGGAAGAGGCAAATAGCTGCATTTTATTATAAACATGTTTTTATATACTATGCAATCATGTAGGTCTTGGGCTGCAAAATGGTGAGTCGACAATGGGCAGGGAGCGTGCGTCCCCGCAACATAGCCTTGGTCCTCACAAGTCCCTACCTCATGCTTCCACGGGTCAAGAGATGACAAAGACCGCCAGCTAAGGGTTGCGTACTTAGTTGGTAGTGCAGCCTGGGCACTGTTGTCCTTATGACTTCAGCTAGATTGAGGAGGTGCGTGCCGAGCGTCTGTGTCCACCAAGGAGGTGCGGTCTGTCCTGGCATCGGCAGCGCGACCCGATAAGGTAGTATGCTGAAATCTTACCCTGCCACGAAAAATGGAATACGGTCCGACGGTGCTAATTTCAGATAATAATAATTTCAGTGCTAATTTCAGGTATAATAATTTAAGATTATTTTTTCCCTCGTGGCTATGATAATGCAAGTCTGTTTACAATTGTTGCAGGACCACAATCTGCAGACATAACAAGTGTAATGGTTATTATAATTTTATATTATCACAAAACTTTCACAATATGTTTAATGCTATTTTCAGCTTCGCATTTATGCATCGTTGTGAGTCTAAGCCAACCTAACTCACGCTATGTATATGAAAAGATACGATGGTTTTTAATGCAATTTTTTCCCTTCTTTATCCATAAGACAATTAAAAATACAAAACCTAACATTGATCCTACATCTTCTATTAGACAGGCATAAAGAATCATTTATGGGCCCAGTGGGAAACAAAAGTTAGCGGAAAAATCAAATTTCCTCTTGATTTTATTTGTATTTCTTTTTATTTCAGATTTATTAAGCTTCCGTTTTTAGGCAATAATCATATTCATAGGGAATTTATTTCGCCTTATTGTTTGCTTGCATTTTCCTAGCAAAACGGCTGCCAGGAGATCAACTATGTTTCATTATATCACATTGGAAATTTCCGTTATTTCAGAGTTTAAAGCAACTAACACCGCTGCCGAAGAGGCAAATGGCTGCATTTTATAATTATATATAAAATTATTTAGTATTTTATTGCAACATCGTATTATTTTCATCATTGTATATTATTAAAAACATATTGAAATTATTATTATAAATAATAAAAATAATAATTAAATTTTAAGGGTACAAGGAAGTTTGTTCCAGACAGTATAGCTATTTTTTTGTCATTGTAGCTCAAGGTTCTTTTCTATTAAATTAGATCACTGGATATTATTAAAATTAATAAATGCTTTTCAATTCTGCTGATTATGACCCATATGTTATAAATACGTACATATTTTTTATTATTTAGTATAAACTTAAATGCCATAATGCATGTTTATACTTCATTTAATTACGAAATGGTTTGGCAAAAAAGGTTTCACATTCCGGAGTTACATTCAACAACCAATGATTGAACTGTAATGAGGCACCAAGCAGCATATAATTTTCATATGTCTATCATTGTTTCAGTTATTTCATCATATTGTATTATTTACAACCAGGTAGACCAGGGAAGGTAAGATTATTATTATAAAGAAAAATACTCTACATTATTATATGAACATCACTATATTATACATCAAATAAAAAGGGTTGTGAAGGGACCATCAGAGCACCGGATTGAAGCGAATTGGATGGGGAGAGTGGAATTGCCAACTCCCTGTCATTAACAATTCGTGAATTGATGGCGAGCTCTTCTACCCACTCATTGGGAAGTCCTCACGTTTGATGGCTTGTTCGACATTAGGTTGTAGGATTCTAGCATTGGAAGGAGATTCTCATTATCCCGCGGATTACGCGTAAGTGTCTCTGCTTACGAGTCCGCCCATCCGTTTTTGGCCCTTCAGACAGTGTTAAATTGAATACAGGCAGATATCGAACTTGATCAAATCATTCGTAGAGGACGATCCACTGTCTTATGGCTGTGCCTGCAACGATGAGTGGTATCTTTTACATACATACATACTATGCAATCATGTAGGTCTTTTTAGACTGAACAAGGACTATTCAGGAAGCTATATACAACATTTCTGTCATTTCAGGATCAACAAATTGAAGAACACAATTAGGGAACGTCCATTAATTATGTCACGCAAAAAGTGACTTTTTATACCCCCCTGTCACGTTTTTTGTATGGACCTTCAATTTTTTTTGTATGGATTGTCACATTTTCCCACACCCCCCCTCCCCCCTTACTGCGTGACATAATTCATGGACCTTCCCTTAGTTGATACGGATGCTTAGTACAGATACACCACACAGCAAGCCGACGTATCTGCGCTTAAAAATTATAACCGGTGTATCTGACATGACGCAAGTGCTAAACGTTCTGAAATACCGACGTATCCAACCGGTATATGTTACAATCAAGATGTCACACCGACGTATCTAACATGGTGTATATGTTTGGTATGGAGGCAACCCCGGTGTATGTGTTATTTTCTCAAAAATAGAGCGAAAGTGAATGAAACCCAGGATTTTTACTACTTTCAATATTATTTAACCATGATAGAATCAACAGATCGAATAAAACTTAAAATGCAGTTAAATAGGATTTAATTAAAGCATCTGGAACTTCTTCCACATTTTTCTCAATTCCTATCAAATGTTAGATACATAAATTTGAAAAGTTATGCTTGAATTGTTCAATCTTGTTGTTGGAAGGAGATTCTTTATATCCCTGTAGATACGTATAAGTGATGTTGCCTATCGATCCATCGAACCCGTTTTTGGTCCTTCATAAAATGGCATGTTGAGGATAATCAGTGGTTATTAAAGCTTGATCAAGTCTAACACAGAGGAGAGCTCATTGCTGTCGGGCTTAGGTTCCGCGCTACAATGGGTGGTAACCTATATGATACAAGGTCAAGCTTCTTAAAACACCTACAATATTCTAGAACGAGCTGGCTCTGAAGAAATAGTGGGTAAATGTATCAAAAGAAGTTGGCCCACTATTGCCTAAGACCTTATGAGTGGTGTCAAGAGCAAAGTTCGAGCATTCGTTCATGGAGAGGAGATCCAATATACCGATGAAGCAGAAACCAAACCATAATGTTTTAGTTTATTCCCTGAAAGAAGATTTTTGAAGAAAATCCGACCATGAATTATTGGCCTCATTTTTTTTCGAGTACAGTCTTTATAACCAACGCACGGCACCTTTTATGAATTTCGATTGATTCTGCGTTCGCGGGACCTCCTTCTTTATATACATACTATGAAATAATGTCTGTGTTAGACATCAGCTCTCAGCTGAATGTTCTATATCACGTACCTTTACAGGGCCACCAAATGGTATCCAAAGTGTTAATAATGGAATTTTTCAATTATTGTTTTTTTAATGTAACAAATGGCCCAATATAGTCTACCTCTACGAGGCGGTAGTGTCTTGTAAACTGATTTTTTTGTAGGCACAAACATCTAAAACTACAAAGCTTTCGTGGTGAAGGTTCCGCCACAGATCAGCTTCGACAACTGTTATTCGTAAATTTTATTCAACCTGAATCCACATATCAGTATTGAATGGGAAATCAATAGAGATTATCAACTTTGAAGGTGTTTGACTTAATATTTAATTTTAAAGATTTAATAATTATTTCTATTCGTTATGAGGATATAGATGTTTGATTATTATTTCCGAGATATTGTAGCAAGAAGTATACAGAAGCAATACCTAGAACATATTGAGAGCACAATTTGAAGGTATTATTGGCAGTGTTCTAAGATATAATTTATGGAAAATTCAAAGTTTAAATTGTTACAGAAATTTGTCGAAGATTAGACAGTTGTCTATGGATCGTCTAGGGGAATTTCGTCAAAGAAATGGCAAATAATGTCAAATAATGTTAGTATTTCAAATTTTATACATATTATACAAATGTGAATGTTTCAATCCCAACTCCCAATTTCGTTAGGAGGATTCCTCCTATATATGTACATCGCAAACAAAAAATAGTTTTCATAACATAACATTATTGTAATCTTTAAAATATTCTTTTTACAGTTATGTATCCAGATGTTAAACAATAAGCAAAGCTTTTGAGCAGTTTGCTGCTTTCATCAATTTATCCGAATTTTTTGAAATTCTGCATGTTAAATGAATGAAAACTTCAACGGATTTTTTCTCAAAATGATGAAAATCCATGTAGGACTGTTGTGCGAATAGCGGCATGCGAAATCAATATAGTCAAATTTGAGACACTTCCGTAAATTCTATTTTGAGATCTAATGTTGCAATCTTTACTTAGAAGTTTCACGCTATTTTCATTAAAATTTTAATGTATCAAAACGGTTCAATTGTCCTCAATAACACCAAGGCGTATGTAAACTTCGACCAAGGAATGTGAAGTACGTGTCATGTGTGTTAAAATGAAGTCAATAATCAATTAGTATCCACTCACACGCCGCTCTGGCGGATGCTAGATAGCACACACCAATGCAGTTTAGTGCAATGCAGAGTTCCCGTTGTGTGTAGGTTGCCTGTTGCACCATTACGATCGGCGGCAGCTGAATCCAAACAACAACTGGCGAAAACGCGATCGTGCCCATGTAGGTAACTGAAAGATGTCGTCACCTCCAATAGATATATCGATGTGGTGAGCAAAAAGCATATGTATATGCAAGCGAGGCGTTGTAATATTGCAACTGAGGAGGATGCAGAAAACCTGTTGCAATATGGAATCGAACATGCTATCTATCGTTTTGGATTTTTAAGTCAAGTCGTGTTCTAATTACTGTAAGTTCATAAACGTGTTTCTATTTGAACAATTCTTTTTCAACAGGCAGATAAACTACAATATTCTACATATGGTCGAAAGCTATTATTTTCGAATAATTTACGTGGGACAAATTTCACGGACACCACACTCACGCTCCGCTCACCGCAGTTTTGTTGGCCCACGTCTTGGACTTATTACTAAAGCTTGGCTGAACTATGGCCACGCGCATAGCGTTGCCCAGAAGAGGCGACTGTGACTTTGTTGTGTTTGTATTTGCCTTCTTTCTCAATGATATTATACTATACATATCCCCACAGCATGGATTCGATCAAGCGAGAATTTTAATCGTGTATTACGAAAATAATATTTTTAGATTGTCCCTGCTTTGTTCATCCCATCCGTGTTGATGTGTGCGAGGAGATTTCGGCAGAGAACTTGGTATATCGGAAATGAGCGACAAACGGTAGGTATATAGAAATTCAGTCAATTCTTATCGATATCCATCATTCATGATTGAAAACTTTTTGGTTTCTGGTAGCTCAAAATAATTGAGAAAAAAGTCTACAAAATTGACGCATTGTTACAGTAAGCGCCGTTCACAATAAGCAATTTAATTTATAGTTGTGATCACTACAACCAATTCCTGATGTCCGAGATGTAAATTTAAATTAAATCCACTTCAAATGATATGACGAACCCAACATTATTTTTAAAACTAATAAACGATATGCTTTAATCACACAACATGTTATTTTAGGCAACCCATTAAATTACACCAATTTGTTTGTAAATGAAACGGATTATTAAGACATCTTATAATAAATTTGAGCTTAAACGTTAAACCTTTTAACTATCGGAGCAAGTAACACTCCGCCTTTACATGGAATATTGATATTGAACGCTTTCAATTTAAAAGTTAGATGCCTACAGAATACTATGAGTATGTACATGTACACCTATAGTTAACTTTACTACCTTCTTTTGCTATACCCTGCAAGTTGGGATTTCAGTACGAACGGAGATGCAAGCTGTGCTTAACGCATGTAGATAAGATAAGGTGGTATTCGCTATGTTACACTAGGTATAGATAACGAACGAATATTCGACGCAAATGGCAGTAAGCCTTCCGATCAGACATGAGTACCCGTATGAACACAGCACGATAATCACGGATCACGGAATTAAAATACATATTATCGTTATACATATGTAATTGGAATTCATCATTCCACACTTACCTGGATCGACAAGTTTGAGCATGACACCTCCGATGTGAAGATCTCCGCGAACTCGCAGTGTCTTTTCGACCTGCAGGTCTGTGATGAAAACCCGAAGGTTCCATGTGTTGTCGCCTACGTGTATCATCGCTTCCGGGACTCTGGAATAGTTGCAGAGTACTTGTATCCTTGGTACTTGATTGTGCTTCGTTTCCTCTTGATTCACTACCGTGACTCGTCAGCGGTATGCCAGTGATGAATTTCTCTTATCCCGTTTAAGGCGATTCTCGTTTCCACTTTGCTTTATTAATATTTCTTAGAAGTATGTATACAAGGTTTGCTTACATCACACACTGTTTTAAGGTCACCGCACCTATAAAACTTTACGCAAATGCCCGTACACGTATCAGCACAGTAAGATATTCACTAAATTTCACCAAAACCACACTTATTACTAGACTGAAATCGCTTCGATATCACAATTTGTAAAAGCCAGAATGGTGTATCTCTATATTTCCCGTTTTTTGAAACAAAGAAGACACAAGAGAAAAGATGAAAGCAGGCACACAGTTGAAAAAGAAAAATATTCACTCTCAAATTATATTAATCCAACGAACAGACAAGACGTCATTTCAACACGGCTACCACTCAAAGACTGATGAATTATTCGTGAAAAAGGAGCGGAGAGAGCAAAACATAAATTAAATAAAACATGCCATGCAAGTGGCGAGTTTACTCACACATGTACGAAGCACTATAGCAAAGTTATCTAGGTAAAATGTTAACACAGAAAGGTTAATGCATCAGCTATGGCGAAGTTTACTGTGGCACTTTAGTGCCATAACTATAGTTATGGCATAAATTCCGGGTTTGCTATAATCCGAAATAAATGCTTGGTTCAGACTACAGAGTTGAAAAGTCATGCAAGCACATGGGAAGGTACAGACTGGTACAGACGGCGAGACGGGCTCAATGCATTAATAATTTGTGGATCTTTTTTTTGACGTAGGACTACGTCTGTGTTTTCAATACTGGGGTACACGTACGAATTGTGAAAATTTTGAGCGCCACGAAAAATATATAAGTTTTGAACGTTAATAACTAAGTCATTTCACGATCGATTTACAAGATGTTTGCACCAATCGATCGGGACATTTTCTACGCTTCGATTCCAATATTTAAATCTATTGATTTATAACATTCAACTATTGAAACTAACGCAAATATAAGGTGATGTCTTATAATGTCGATTTTTCAGAGTAAATTTACCGAATACACAGTACTTTTCTAGCACAGACTGCAAATTTAAGTAACGAACGTCTCCTACTCTGAGAAAAATTTCATCGTTGTACTCACAATTAAATCATGGTCAGGATGACTATCGCATATAATGGTTTCAATAACCATGAAAATGGTCGAATTTACCACGTTCATGGCATTCTTGACCATGATCATGGTAACAAGGACTATTCCGACATTATGGAAAATGTTGCATCAACTATTTTTAATGGTAGTTTTGACCATGATCATAGTCGGTTCAAAATCACTATACTGCAATAGTCATCCTAACCCCCAATAATGGTAAAATTGACTATCAAATTCCTCTCTGTGTAGGCAGCCATGAATGTTATAAAACGGGTACACCTTCGCATTTTGAATTAGTTTTTCGGTGGTCGTGGAGCTGTGCAGAGTAGGAAATGCAGTTGGATCGTAGTTGGCGGCAGCACTGGCGAGCAGTCGTTGCCTCGAGAGGCGTTGGTGCAGTTGGCTATTGTTGCCGATGCTCCCGTCAACCTCGCTACGAGAAACATAGCTGCCGAAGCCTACGAGTTGGCGGGATGAAGCCGACCGTGACAACGAGACAAGAATCAGCTATCCCACGTCACCTGCAGATGGCCACCCTCAATGACGAGTAGCTGAACCAAGAATACCAAGAAGAAAACCCAAGGTCAATCGCGAACCATGTTTCTCCCCCGTCAACTAAATCCGTCCTTTTCAGGATGACCAAATCAGTGTGCCACCTAAAGAGTTTGTTTGGTTAAAATTTTCTCTTGTGCTGTTTCAAATTAATTTCAATTACCGCGCCCCGGCTGAACATAGCATTCATTAACCGCCGCGTCCCGGAGTAAATGACAAAGAACGTTGAAAAACCAATGAACGAAATTCTAGAACGGATAATTCGAACCGAACTGCGACACTTCAGACCGACCATGTGGTTGAGTTCGTTGTAGTTCCTAGTTGTGCATAGCGGATTAGTTGCTGACGGTGGCAAGCAAATTAGAAATGTTTCGGTTAAGAAAATTGTAATAATAATAATAATTAAAACTAATTATTGTGGTACAATAACTTAAGTTCGTCCTCTTTGATGCAATTTGTATCACATTGCCTTCGTTGGTACCGCCTTCTTTTGTGCACTAGCATCCGACGCCATTACCTAATAGCTCTTAGGAGAACATTTTGATTCAGTCTTACGACAGTCGTGGAGCTGTGCAGTGGCTGTACAATCGCAGTTGGCGGTAGCAAGCACTCTGGAAGGTGCACTGGCGAGCAGTCGTTGCCCAGAGCGGCGTTGGTGAAGTTGGCTGTTGATGCCGATGCTCCCGTCAACCTCGCTGCGAGAAACATGGCTGCTGAAGCCTACGAGTTGGCGGAAAATGCCGCCCGTGACATCAACGATACAAGAATTATCCCACGTCACCTGCAGATGGCCACCCGCAACAACGAGGAACTGAACCAAGAATACCAAGAAAAAAGCCCAAGTTCAATCGCGAACCATGTTTCTTCCCCGTCAATTAAATCCGTTCTTTTCAGGTCGACCAAATCAATTTGTCAATTAAAGAGTTTGTTTTAATTTTTCTCTGGTGCTGTTTGAAATTTCCATTACCCGACTGAACATGGCATTGCTTTAAACGCCGCGTCCCGGAGTAAATGGCAAAGCGCGTTGAACAACCAACGAACCGACAGATCCATAAGTATCTTCTACGCATTAAAGATAGTGGCCCTCTCAACCATCGTAGAAAATACACCCGGCCGTATGACCAAATGCTTTCTAAAGAGTTTACAATAGAATTTTCTTACATATTTACTTCCTAAAGCTGGTCGAACGTTCCATTAGCACTTTTTCGACCTAGACGTTTATCGGCAATAATAGACTTTGAATTCCCAAACAGACCACAACCATCTACAACGCAATAAGGATAATGATCTCCAGGTGGTCGATCATATCAACAGGATGTGTTCTTATGGTGCATTCTTGCTCCACTATCTCGGAAGGCAAACAGTTCCAGTAGCAAAGTTCGGAAAAAGAAAACGTATAGCACCACATCTACCGGGTGCTGAAGCATTTTAACCCGATACTGTCGTTTCCTCCAAAGCGATAAGCATTATGAACAGCTTCGTCTATGATATTTCCGAGCGGATTGAAAGCGTAGCTTCCCGAGTGACTTAAAGCAATTGGGAATTAGATTAGTCCTACGTCACCTTTGCGCACAACCCCATTGGGGTACCTTGTTTTTTTTTTAAATTGAATTTGAATAGCATCTAGCCTGTTATCAGTCCCTTTCCGCCAGCCAGGTGCGCAGGACGCAACATTTATTTTGGTAACGTGATTATTGATTTATTTATTTAAACACAAATTTTGGAAGATGAAAAAGCCGATTTGAGTGATTTCCTTTCGAAATCTTTCTCAATAGGGCATGAAAAACCAACACTGACGGAACTTTCAACACTTTCTCTTCATATCTTTCATTCTAGCAAACATAACTGTCCACTCTTGGTGCCTCATGGTGATGAGCGAAACATCTCCTGCTACATCATGAAAAACCTGTTCATCTTTTCTAAAATCACTTAGAAAAATGAAATCAATCATCAAGTGAGCCAAATTTCCAATTAGAACCGATATCATCAAATTAAGTTGATGAGGAATTTTCAACTTAACGTGGATTAAAGTTAAAATCTAAACATAAAAATAAAAAGAAGAATCACAACATTAAATATTCATTCAAAAAGTTATACAAAGATTTTTTTATTCGTTTATTGTCCATTTTTCCTCACAACGTGGTGACAACCACTGACGCCAGGAAGACGACTCAACCACATGGACCCTACATATCGCACTCATCAACTGATGAGCCGGGACCAACGACTTTACTTCCCTTACGAAGGAAAACGTGATAAGATCTCATCGCCTCAGAAAAACCCCACCAACCTCGACTGGGATTGATCCCAGACCAACTGGGGTGCATCCTACCAGTCACGCTCAACACTACACCACCGGCGCCAGCATACAAGGATTTCAACAATGAAAAATATTTTCAAACAAGAATATTGCCGACAGATTCAGAAGTAGACTCATCTTATTTCTTAAAACTGTAATTATTTTTCTGGGTGTAATTAATCGGGAGAATTGAAATATTATATGATCAATGTCCTCATAAGATTCACCACAATCACAAAAAAATGTATTTTTTATATTTAATGTTCGTTTATTTATACAATGATAGGCAAAATAAAGTGCCCACCTCATCGTTTTTTCAATTTGTCTCATTTACTTGGTTCAAATTAAAGTAAACACACTGTATTTTTTTTATTATCTTATTTTTTATATTCTTTTTAAGTTTCACTTATGGAATACTGAAAAAAGGGGTTTTTATAAAAAAAAAAAAAAATTTTTTTGGGGAAAAAAAAAAAAAAAAAAAAAAAAAAATCCCCCTTTTTTTTGGGAAAAAAAAAAAAAAAAAAAAAAAAAAAAAAAAAAATACACTAGTTGGCAAAATCGGAACTTTTTTCGCTCCCGTCGGCATTTCTGGTTGGATTTTATAGATTTTGCTACGCTGAATCCAAATATGGGCTCAGAAATGCTGTAACACGTCCAGTTTTTGAGAAAAATGTGATTTAAACTCACAAAAACACGTACTTCCGTAGTAATATGATCTACCTAAGCAACAACCAGAATATTGGCTCTGCCCTTTGCAAGTTGGACTTGGATTTTATGGAATGGACCTCCCTGAATCCATTCGTGAACACAGATTTTTCGCAACACGTAAGATTGATGAAATAAACCGGGTTTTCATTCACAAAATTACGAATTTTCATGAAAATCAAGATTTCCTATTTTGAAAACATGAATTTTCGCTCCGCCCTTTGAATGTTGGGTTTGGATTTTATGAAATAAACCTCCCTGAATCCATTCGTGAACACAGATTTTTCGTAACACGTAAGATTAATGAAATAAACCGGGATTTCATTCACAAAATTACGAATTTTCATAAAAATCAAGATTTTCTATTTTGAAAACATGAATTTCAGCTCCACCCTTTGAATGTTGGGCTTGGATTTTATGAAATGGACCTCCCTGAATTCATTCGTGAACACGGATTTTTCGTAACACGTAAGGTTGATGTAAAAACCGGGTTTACATTCACAAAATTACGAGTTTTCATGAAAATCAAGACCCGTCCATTAATTACGTCGCTCAAAAATACAGATTTTTAACCCCCTCCTTTCTTTATCACATTTTTTGTATGGATTTTTGAAAAATTTTGTATGCATCGTCACTTTTTAACCCCCCCCCCCCCACCTCCCTCTCAAAGCATAACGTAATTTATGAACGATCCCTTTAGCTGTGCCTCTTTGAGTATATTGAGTATATTGATGTTGCTTCTTACAGCAGTTTGGGAACTGAAGACCTTCAAAGTTCATTCATTAATTCAAAAGTCAGCTGCACAGAGCCCTTCAGAAACGCCTCATTAAATACTCTATTCAGCAGTGCCGTATTTTTAAGTTAGGATAGGAGTGAGCAAGACAGCATTAAAACACGCAAACACTCAAAAAACAAAAGAATAGACAGAGACAAAAGACTCTGTGTTAGTCACTATTGCTCGAGAGAATAAGGAAAAGATATGTTAAAAAAGAAAGCAAGAATCCTCAAGCACGTAGCTTAATGCGGCATTTTATAGAGCTTTTTGACGTTTAATTTGCGCACACTACTGCAAGATTTGAATCGAAGCAGTGCGAGTGAGAAGTCAACGAAGTTGTGGGAAACCAAACCGTGCATTAATCCCCGCATGTTAGACAAAGAAAGACGATTAAATGTCGAAAAGGTCTATTGGCGTATTTGCGGCACAAAATTTGTGTCATTATTGCTGTCTTGCTTTGGCGTCAATTAATGCTCATGTTGACTCTCTTCAGCCTTGCACAATCATTTTTTATTCATTCAAAGCTAGCTATTTGAGTGTTACGGACGCGTTTTTTTATTTTTGTAAAAATGTCGCGAATTTGTCTGAACGATCCGCAAAAATTTTGTTGCATTTGTGGAGACGTGATATTGAAGGAACAGAGAAAGGGGTTTACACCTTTGTTGGAGACAGCATATCAGCTGTATTTTGACAAGGAGCTTCCAAATCGTGAGTTTCCATGGGTTCCAACATACTCCTGTTGCTCATGCTACCGAACATTGCTTGGTTGGATGAAAGGTACGCACAAAGGCTTACCTTTTGCCAAACCTATGGTGTGGACTAATCCAACCAATCACATGAGCGATTGTTACTTTTGTTTGACAAAAATTCATGGATTTTCCAAAGCTTTGAAGCATAAAATCGAATACCCATCAAGGCCAACATTGCACTCCGAAGCAATGCCAGTTCCAATATCTCCAAATATTGCTGGACGTGCTGATGAGTTGGATTCGGAACCAGGCGAATCTGAGAAAAGCTTTCAGGATGATCCAGATTTTTTACCTTCGGAGTCTGAGGAACCGCATGTTATAACCCAAGAGGAGCTGAACGATTTGATTCGAGATTTGGAGCTACCCAAGACCAAAGCGCAGCTGCTAGCTTCAAGGCTAAAGCAGTGGAATGTCCTGGAAAAAGATGTAAAGGTGTCATCTTATAGGAAGAGACATTCAGATAACATTAAATATTTTTCGATGGACGGTGATCTTGTCTTTTGCAACAACATCGAAGGTTTAATGGAAGAGCTACAGTTAGAGTATCACGCAACTGACTGGAGGCTCTTCATCGACGCTTCAAGCAAAAGCTTGAAGGCAGTGTTACTGCACAATGGAAATAAGTATTCTTCAGTGCCAGTTGCATTTGCAGCTCACATGAAGGAAACTTATGAGAACATAAAAACACTTTTGGAAAAGATCAAATATTCGGAACACCAGTGGAATCTCTGTGCAGACCTTAAGGTAGTGGCATTGCTCACTGGGCTTCAAGGAGGCTACACAAAGCATTGTTGTTTCCTCTGCGAATGGGACAGTCGTGCGAGGGATAAACATTACCACCAGCAGCATTGGCCAGCACGTACCGAGATGGTACCTGGGAAGAAAAATGTGTCAAATCTGCCTCTTGTCGACAGGGACAAAATTTTACTACCTCCGCTACATATTAAGCTTGGGTTGATCAAAAATTTTGTCAAAAAGCTGGATATTCAAGGAGAACCATATTGTTTTTTGAGGAAAAAGTTTCCGAGATTGAGCGAAGCCAAGGTGAAAGAAGGAGTATTTGTTGGCCCTCAAATTAGGAAACTCCTTAAAGACGACAATTTTCAGCAAACTCTTAACGCGACAGAGTTACGAGCATGGAATGCGTTCCAAAAGGTTTGTGGTCACTTCTTGGGAAATGAAAAGTCTCCGGATTATGTACACATCGTTCAAGAGCTGGTTGATTCGTATGCTGCACTGGGATGTAATATGTCACTTAAATTGCACTTTTTGCATTCTCATCTGGACTTCTTCCCAGAGAATATGGGAGCCGTCTCAGATGAACATGGAGAACGATTTCATCAAGATATCGCACAGACTGAAAAGAACTTTGCTGGCAAATGGAGCCCAGCGATGCTAGCGGACTACTGCTGGATGCTACAGAGGCAAACACCTTTGGAGAACTATAAAAGGAAAAAGAAAACAAAGTGAATTTAAGTTGAAAAATATAGAGAGAAAATTTCAACATGACTGACTGACTGACGATGACTGACTGACTGACTGACTGACTGACTGACTGACTGACTGACTGACTGACTGACTGACTGACTGACTGACTGACTGACTGACTGACTGACTGACTGATAGGAAATCTTGATTTTCATGAAAATTCGCAATTTTGTGAATAAAAAACTCATTTTTTTCAACACGAATGGATTCAGAGAGGTTCATTTCATAAAATCCAAACCCAACATTCAAAGGGCGGAACGAAAATTCATGTTTTCAAAATAGGAAATCTTGATTTTCATGAAAATTCGTAATTTTGTGAATGAAAACCCGGTTTATTTCATCAATCTTACGTGTTACGAAAAATCTGTGTTCACGAATGGATTCAGGGAGGTCCATTTCATAAAATCCAAGCCCAGCATTCAAAGGGCGGAGCTGAAATTCATGTTTTCAAAATAGAAAATCTTGATTTTTATGAAAATTCGTAATTTTGTGAATGAAATCCCGGTTTATTTCATTAATCTTACGTGTTACGAAAAATCTGTGATAACGAATGGATTCAGGGAGGTTTATTTCATAAAATCCAAACCCAACATTCAAAGGGCGGAGCTGAAATTCATGTTTTCAAAATAGAAAATCTTGATTTTTATGAAAATTCGTAATTTTGTGAATGAAATCCCGGTTTATTTCATTAATCTTACGTGTTACGAAAAATCTGTGATAACGAATGGATTCAGGGAGGTTTATTTCATAAAATCCAAACCCAACATTCAAAGGGCGGAACGAAAATTCATGTTTTCAAAATAGGAAATCTTGATTTTCATGAAAATTCGTAATTTTGTGAATGAAAACCCGGTTTATTTCATCAATCTTACGTGTTACGAAAAATCTGTGCTCACGAATGGATTCAGGGAGGTCCATTTCATAAAATCCAAGCCCAGCATTCAAAGGGCGGAGCTGAAATTCATGTTTTCAAAATAGAAAATCTTGATTTTTATGAAAATTCGTAATTTTGTGAATGAAATCCCGATTTATTTCATCAATCTTACGTGTTACGAAAAATCTGTGATAACGAATGGATTCAGGGAGGTCCATTCCATAAAATCCAAGTCCAACTTGCAAAGGGCAGAGCCAATATTCTGGTTGTTGATGAGGTAGATCATATTACTACGGAAATACGTGTTTTTGTGAATTTTAATCACATTTTTCTCAAAAACTGGACGTGTTACAGCATTTCTGAGCCCATATTTGAATTCAGCGTGGCGAAATCTATAAAATTCAACATATATACTTGAAGGGAGTGAAACACTGCCGACTAGTGTATCCTGCCACCAGGTGGTGAACCCACCTGTGTACCAATCGTAACAACCCTGTTGTGTACAGAACCAAATTGACAGCGTTATCAATCACCCAAATGGAGCGGCTGAAGGTGCTGGTTAAATACATCTTTTCGGCAAAGTGCGACGTTGTGTGCATATTGGATGACGAGAGCTTGACGTCAAATATATCTTCCATTCTAAGTTCCCGAGGAAGGCCTTTCTATAGCTGACGATCAGTGAGAATGGAATGTCCAAGTCACTTCTCTTTCCATCGTGGCTTGCGGTGAACAAGGAGATGTACAGTACGAAGTGCCTGCCGGAAGTTGCCTCCTCCATTAAAACGTATCACGCGAAGGAGGATGTGGTCTTTTGGGCGGACCTGGCATCAGCTCATTATGCCAAAAGATCCATTGAAGGAGATGGACCGGCTAAAGGTAAACTTTATATTGAAGACCGCTAAGACTCCCAACGTCCATAAGCTGCGATCGGTAAAAACCCGTTTGGTTGAACCTCATATAGAGGATCTACTCCAATAATTTCGTGACCGAAATCTATCTTTTTATCGACCATTGATAAGGTTGTGGACCACAACTGTACGACCGCTCCGCAGAGCGTCGAAGCATTTTTGTGGAAACTTCAATAAACGTATTCTGTAACAAAACTTATTGATGGATATGAATGTCTGTAAAAATCTGTAACTTTATTGCAATATCTGTATAATGTCTGTAATCTGTATGAGGTCTGTACGCATGATCAAATGTCTGTATAAATACAGACATGTCTGTACATCTGGCATCCCTGTTGATGAGCGAATCAAAACAAAAACAAAGATACTTGTACCAAAAGGTACTGAAAAGCGTAAGAGTGCATAGAAAGGTGTAGACTGCAAGGTGTACTTCTGAACTAAGGGTTCTTCAACAATGAACCAATTTCAAATCGCTATTTGCACATTGATTGTTGCTAATATGGTACAGTTAGATAAGGGAAGGTCCATTAATTATGTCACGCAGTAGGGGGGGGGGGGGGAGGGGGGTTCGAGAAAACGTGACGATCCATACAAAAAAATTTGAAGGTACATACAAAAAGCGTGACATGGGGGTGGGCGGGGGATTTACAAAAAGTCAATTTTTGCGTGACGTAATTAATGGACGTTCCCTAAGTCCAAAGTGGGTGGGTTTAAAAAAAAATCTTAGCTCTTATACTATACTAAAATGCTGCTTAAAATACACAATACGCAAAATAACACTCAATACTCCATTAAATACGTACACGATAAAACATAAATATTTAAACAAAAATATAAAATGCACCTTTTCGATACCCGTAAATAAATCGAAGACACGCAAGTTGACATCCCCTCGACTTTAACTACAAAAAAATTGAGGTGGGTTATATCAGGGATATAACCACGAGGTTCACGTAAAACCACGTTGGTGTGTTCAAATAATGTAATATTGATAATGTTAAAATAATGTTATAATCTAATTTATAAATCTCATAACACATACGGTTGGTAAATATTGAAATGTTTTTGCTTTGATGCGTCCCTTCTTATGAATTTTGCTTCATACTGTCCTTTCGTTACTCTTTTCTTTGTGGGCTATGCTATTCAACGCTAGATATTATATAGAACGCGGGACGAACCAGTGTTCGACAGCTAATGGTTCACTCGGGACTTTGGCGATAAATGAGGTAGACATTATTTGAATTAACATGAAAACATAGGCTAAATTTACACTTGTTGGGGCCCAGGGGCAATCAAATTGTGGGTTTAAGTTTGGTCCTAAGTCCATGCCGCACCAAAGAATAAGTGAAACTTATTTTACGGCAGCCCCTAAAATGTGGAGGCCAGAAGCCGTGACCATCCCCTCCTCCAGGTCCAACCGGTAGTCGTCTGTCTGTCATCTCTTCAGTCATCTTAAATGCAGCTCTAAACTGACCATATCGAATGCATTCAATGAAAACATACGATTTGATAATTTCCGCGTGGCCTTTGGTGGGTGGTCAAAGTCTTGTCTGAACCATCAGCTGAGAGCTAGTGTCGAATACTGAACTCATTTCGGTTCGACTCGCTTGATATGTACTAGCGTTCATAGCATAGCCCAGAGAGAAGAGGTTCGAAAACGAAGTACGAATCAAGATTCATAATAAAACAAAAGATGACAATTTGAACCATTTGTTACCCGATTCTGAGGACCCGGAGAGGGAAAACCTTATTTTCAACCTGTTCATATGCAGATTTTTATGGGAGCAAAAGTACGTCACTTTGAAGTAAAACATTGAACTAATGATACTAATAGCACTTTATTGAAATTTTAATACAACAAATTTGTAAGTTTTTCTGATCAAATGGTGTATGAACGAAGTCATTCCGTTCAGTCGAACGAAAGTTATTAACGTTCAAAAACCATACAGAGCGTTACGCTAAACTCATTTTTCAAAACTTTGAAATGACTCCCGGTATAGAAAAGAGAAACGTAGTCCTACGTTGAAAATTCTTTTTTACCCAAACATTTTATTTCATAATAATAAGTATGAAACAGTAGTGTAGTGTTTTTTTTTATTAATGAAATAAAAAAAAATTGAATTCAACTCTTTAATTTATGTAACGGAAAATTGACTCTGAATTCATTGGAATTCAATCGTTATTTTCGAACAAAGAAAACACAGTTTGTTGAATTTATCAATTGAAAACTAAATTTTGATTTTAAAATACAAAACTGGAAAGAACGTTATAGGGGAAAAAACCTGGGGGTGCGACACATCTAAATCCAGATTCAAGATGATCGAAAAATCCCACGCTAGCGAATCAATCTTTGAAAAATCTTGTTTCAGCTTGTGAATCTTAATCAATCAACTTGCATCGTGCTGCATCTTTTTGCAGTGAATCTTTAAAATTTTCATCAAAATCTTTAAAATCTTCTTTCTATCTACTAAGCGTGCGTACATCGCACAAAAGCAAAACAAAAAAAAACCTGCATCTGAGATAGAGTCGCACCCCCTGGAAAGTGTCATTTCATAAATATAAAACAATATGGTAAGATTGCATACAATCCGAGAAATAGATGCAGACATGTTTACATAATCACACATATTGCGAAAATGACATAACTCACTAATTTTGCAAAAAAAAAAAAAAATTACAGACTTTTTTAGACATTCCCAGATATTTCAAATTTTTATCGCAGACATTTGAAGAAAATATCTGGCATCCCTGGCTGTCAGTACCGTGATGGAGCTCAGCACTGGTTCAGACATAATAGCATAGCACAGATTTGTTGACCTTCAATTATATAATATTTGTTGATTTTATTTATTTTTGTTTACATAGAAGATAGAGAAACTTACACTGACTCACATTCGGTGATTTAAGGAGCTCCGCAGCAGATTTGGAGGGTTCTTCCTTGTAGGTTTTATCGATATATTGGATGATTTTTGGCAGCATGAGTTTCTACTTCTTCCAACCTTCTCTGTCGCCCAATTCTAGCAGCTGAAAATCAACACCTAACTGAAAAACCAAATACAATATTTTGAAGAGATAAGATAAGCTGTTATAATACAATTAAAATATTACGTTCAATGAACAAAGCCTTGCCTTGTATCAAGATGATATATAATTCTTGCAGTTCCAGAGCTAGTAAGAACAAAATTTCAAACATATTGTTAAAATTTTGTTAAAATTCAAAACTTCCCCGATCGATCGAATTCATCTTACAAAACTGTCTTTCCGGTAATATATGCACATTCAAGTACTGTGAAAAAAGTTGGATTTAATAAAATTCTTGAACCATTGGTGTCAGACCTTAAGAATCTAGAGGACGGTGTGACTGTTCAATACGGAGAAAAGTCATTCGAGGTCAGAGCAACAGTCACAATATTTTTTGGGGATACGTTGGCAGCTTACGACGTATTTTGAGTGCTTAGACCGGGAGCAAATGTCTTTTGCTGAATTCCACTGTTCCATGGAGATTCTTTAGAGGGGGGAAGAAAGAGCGACTGGTTTAATTGAGTTCGTATAGTAAATTTAATTTATTTTCGATTACCAAATCTTACAGGCAACTATGATTGGTTGTACAACCATCGAGTTGCTTCGATCTTCATCAAGGCTCAACCTCTACATATCTAAATACGCACAACTAGCTGGTATTAAACGAGTTTAAATGATGTTCAAGGTGGTACCACGAAGCCTTCAGAGAGTGGTTTGACGACTAGTGGGTGCAGAAGAAATTATCCCCTTGACCAACTAGTGCTAAGTTCGTATTATAAACGAACAGATATGCAGTTCACGAAGAGTTTCATCAATATGGGCATTAACGCGTTTCGTTACGGTTGCATAGACCGAAACAATCTCCCTTCAGCCAACATAACAGTTGAAATGTTATCTGCACCTGACAAGCACAAAGTTAACCGGACAGCTACACAGCACTTCCTCTTGTTGAGATCATTTTCGTTCCTTTTCAGTGATAAAATCGAACGGAACTGTCAATTTATGGTGATGATAAGACATCTCATAAATATAATTCGAATACTCTTGTCAGCAGTAGTTCCAGAAGGTACGCTTCTATGGTTGAAAGGACACACCTGGCTTTTCCAAGACTTGTTCTACCATAATTGATTGCATAACAAGAAATGCATAAAGTGGAAGTGTAAAGCAATTTAATTGTTCACTCTTTGAGCAGAAGAATAAACCTTTAAAAATCCAGGCAAGTTCTTGTCGAAACTTCAAAATAAAACATCTATAAGAGCCTTGCAGAGCGCCAAATCCTAACCATGGCCATAGATGTTTTATACAATCCACTATGCGATAAAACTGTATACAAACCTGGTCAAAAGATACTTTAAACTGACATAATCGCCGGAGATCAAATGGGAGAAAATTTGGAGTACGATTTCTGTTCAAAGACTGTCTTGTTGAATGGAGTGGAGTTCCGCAGAAATATGCTTGTTGCATTAAAATACGGACACATACTTTTCTCGTCGTACGGAATAATCCAGGTGATAATGGAATTCAACGGAACACTTCCTATTTTGCTTAAACTGTGCGAAACAGTCTGGTACGACGAATGGTATGAAGTACGTATACTGAAACTGATCAGCTGGTCAACTTGAAGCAGATTTTTAATTTCACAACATTCGCGCTAGGGAAACTAATTTGAACAACCTCAAAATTCATCTCACGGCCGTGTTATATTCACGATTACTAGTTTCTATAGATATGTAAATCAGCCAAAACTTCCGAAATCAACTAGCACCAGAAACCAAGGTACCAAACGTAAGATTACAGATTTTTCTTCTTCAACATTCTCAAAACCTGTCAGAGAAGATACACCACCCTTAGAAAAAATTACACATTCTCTGACTACATTTGCTCATTATTGGGTAAATTTATTGAAGTTATTATTTCTCAGGCGAAATGTTTACCCATTTTTTCATAAACATGGATGTATCCATGGGCAGACCCATTTTTGAGGAAAGTGGGAAAATCCATGGGAGGACTAATAATTTAGTTTCAAATTGGCCATACAGTTTGATAACAGAAGCTTGTAGCGCTTTAGATATTAAACAGTAAATACAATGAATGGGTTTGAAGCTGGGATATTAATGAAAAAGACTGTCAGTGAAGAAAATCGATTAAAGCGGATAGGCCCCATAAGAAAAAGTGACTAGATTAATTTGCTTATTTTTTACTGAAAAAATATTTTTTTTTGTGTGACATGTCTAGCTTTTAATTTAATATTGGAAACTCGACTTTACTAATAAAACCGGTATGTGCACTTTTTGTGATTATGGGTATTCTTTACCCATATTTGGGTGATCTGAACGAAGTGTGCAATCTTGAAAATGAAAAAATACCTGTCTACAGGACCTGGACCAGCTTTATTTTGATCTGTTGACTAAGAAGTGCTACAAGTGTTATTAATTTATTAAACCCAGAAAACCGATCGTTACATATATCTTTACTCGTTCATAAAGTATAAGGCATTAGATATATGTTCTTCAAATTTCTATCCTGTTGAATTCAGAGCAGTATTTGGTAAAAATGTATTGATTATTTACCATCAGGTAAGAAAGATAACATCTTGCATGTATTTATTTCTTTTCATACATGCTATGCTGGTTTCAGCTCATCCACTGCGATGATAGCACCAATATAAAATCAAACGCTTTTGACTTTGGTGTCTTATAAAAAGTGCGCAAATGTACCAAGGAAAAAGCGCGCAAAACATTAAAGCGATTTATCACACTGGCGGAGATCTACAAGCGTGCTTAATAAAATAAGCTTGACTACTAACAGTTCTGAACTTAGAACTGACCAATGAGCGTTATAACAAAGAGATTCATGGATTGGATGGTCAGTCAATAGAACTATTACCATGACTGCAGCCAAATCATTCCCAAATGGCAATATTGGACGCTCATATTAAATACGAATGCCGAATAGAAAATAACTATGTGCACCAGACAGCGACATGTGTATAAGTTAAAGTGATTTAAAAAAAGGTCAAATTTAGGTTATTAATAAATTTACAATTACCGTAATGTTATTCAAAATACTGCGCCTGATACCGTTCACGCCATTCGTTTTGGATAGCGTGAACGAAATTAGGCACAGTATTTTGATGATTTAAATTCGGGCACATCACGGTACTTGAGATATACTTACAAGCTGGTATCCGAATTCACCAATTTAATGTTGATATTCTGTGAAGAGTCTTGCCTTGTTTATGGGTTTCTTCGGTAACGGTTTTCTCAACGGAAACGACAGAGTCCACTTAGAGGTGTTGTTGACCACGGTTTAATATTTTGTTGAAGCCACACAGCTGCTTCGGTAGCCGTTTTGTCTTCGATGTTCAGCGTCCTTGTTTAAGTGTTCTTCTTTCTTCCACTTCCACTTTGCCTTTTTCTGTTTCGACTTTAGAACACGTTTATACAATTTCTCACCATGATTTTTCTTTGTACCGCAATGAAGTATGTATCCTTAAAAGGAGGATTCATGTTATTCGTTTATTGTATTTTGCATTTCTAAATGGACTACACAATCGTTCATAAAAGTACGTTTTTACGCTGTATCGTCTTGGTGTCTATTCTATGGAGTTATTCCTTGTTATCCAAGAGATAAGTGTGGCGAAGACTTCAAGACTATACAACGTAAATGCCCACTTTTATTAGCGTTTCTGCGCTTTTGGTCGCATTTAATATGTGTGCCATGGGCAATGCCTGATTAAAAATAGAAATAAAAAATAAAAACCTTGCGTTCGTCTTTGAACTATGCGGTGATCAGGTCAACGTATTCACCAAGAATACAGTCAGTTGTCTCAGCTCCTTAATGACATGGATAATCTGAAATCACCAGTTCTTTCTGGCTCTCCTTGGACAAGTGACCCAGCGCTCCTCGTTCCAGAAGATGTTTTCCAGTCACACTTGATTCGAGTAAACGTGAAAGTTTCGAAGGTGAAAGTAGCTTCGAACACGATGGGCAATTTTCAGCGTTCTTTTGAGCGACTATTTCTTCCTTTCTCAAAGGCGTCTTTAGAACCGCAGGTAGTAAACCGATTGCAGTAGCGTATGTCCAAAGGCTCGGAGAAAGTACTTCCTGATGAGGCAGAGCGCTTCCGTATATCGCTCGAATGAATGACCGCGTATCGAGTTTCGGTCGCAGCGGTAACAACTCCAGAAGTATATTCTCCTTGATCCAGCAGCGCTTCTGCCTGTCGATCTCGCGAATGTGATTGGTCCACCTCCTCAAATGGAAGGATGTTTTGTGACTTGACCCAAGTTCTTCAATTTTCACCTGCGTAAAAGCGATGATATCATGCCCCTGTAATACACGAAGGACCTGTAATAATAAAAAAAGAAAAAACTGTTCATTGCTTTACATACGAGCTTCTGTCACCAGCAAATTATCCGACGGAAAATTTCGTTGAACTTTGCCTTGGAGATAATATATCTGCCAATTGGTCCTTGGGTGAGGTTTGCCTTGGAGATAATATATCTGCCAGTTGGTCCTTCGAAATATTCCATTTTGGTGTAATCAAAGTTATGATCTGAAAATCAATGAAATAGTCGTTGTAATATTACAATTACAAAATTTTAATTCACAGGATAAAAATTACCTTCGAAAATCGCCTATAAATCCCCAGGAACCTCCAAATCATTCAGCACAATTCAAGCCAAACTTTTTTCAGCAGCCATTTTCTAACTTTGAAACTCCCGCTTCTTCTCTTGATTCTTATTTGAGTGAGGACATGTATGCTATTTTCAATTCTCATCAATTTTATGTGTGAGATGTTATGGATTTTAACCATTAGACCTGAAACATATTTTTCAAATCGACTACTAATAATAGTAATTTGACATGCTTATAAAGCACATATGTGAATTTTTGTAGTTTATAAAACTCAAATAAAATCTATGTTTTATAAGTTTGGGTTTTTTTATAAGTTGCTACATATATGAAAAAATATTGATTTTTTTGTAGTGTAACCTACGTTGTACATGCACTTTTTTTCTGCCATATTTTCAATAACGAAATCCCTTTTTTTTCTTTTATTTTATTTTCGTCAACAGTTAAAAATGTTCATCACAATGACCCTTTAAAAAATTAAATTACATACGAAAATTAACAAAACTCAATAAAGACATATACGGAAACAGCGCTTCTTAACCTCACGGGATATATTAAAATCAAACACATTATAGCAGCTGTTGAAAACGCGGCACATGCTTTGCACAGGTTCGTGTTTGCCGTAGTTGGTCCTTGAGTGCCGGAACACGAAGAACTGTTGTAAACGGAGATTTCGTCGTCGAGTGTTGATGGTCAAGAGATCCAGTAGAGCGGAACAATCAACATTTCCTTTAAGCAGATCACCAATGAAACACACTTTGGCTACCATACCTTCCAACAGTTCCAAGTTGATGAGCTTGCACCGACTTTCATAACTTGGCAATCTGCGAGGGTCTTGCCAGCTAAGATGTCGCAGAGCAAAGCGTATAAACCTTCGCTGAACAGCTTCGATCCTCTGAACTGCGTTTTGGTAGAAAGGGGACCAAACGATGGCACAGTATTCCAAGAAAGGGCGAACCAAAGAGCAGTATAATGCCTTCAGACAGTAAACGTCCTTGAAGTTTTTTGCGAAGCGGAACATAAATCCTAGCTGCGAAGAGGCCTTGGAAACAATATACGAAATGTGAACCTTGAACGACAGTTTGGAGTCGAGCATTACTCCCAGATCCTTGACCGTTATTTCTCGTTTCAAGCGCGTACCTCGAAGGATGTAGTCGTGGAGATACATCGCACGTTTTCGGCCGAAGGAGATAGTTGAGCATTTGGATACATTTAAGGACATTCTGTTGATTCGGCACCAGTTATCGAACACTTGCAGTTCCTGCTGAAGAAAATGGGCGTCTTCCGGACATTTTATAACGTAGGACAGCTTCAGGTCATCCGCATAGGATAATTTCAGGCATTTGAGGACCAAGTTCACGTCGTTCATATATAGCAGGAAAAGGAATGGGCCAAGGTGGCTATCTTGAGGAACGCCGGATGTTACCGGAAAGCTAGATGAGGCGTAATCGGCAATCTTCACGGACATAGTTCTACCAGTCAGGTATGAACGGAGCCAGTTCAACAATTGATCGTGAACCCCCATATTGCCGTATTTAGAAATGGCAATCTTATGGTTCATTTTATCGAAGGCCGCAGAGAGATCTGTGTAAATGGCGTCTACTTGATGATTGCGTTCCATTTCGCGCATGATGAACGATGTAAATACGGTTAGATTGGTCTCCGTCGAGCGCCTGGGCACAAAACCGTGTTGGTCTGGAGAAATAGTCTGTGAATAGTCATTGACCAGCCTTTGGAGAATAATTAGTTCAAATAGCTTGGATACAGAGCTTAGTACAGCAATCCCACGATAGTTGGCGACGGACCGTTTGCATCCCTTCTTGTGTATTGGGAATACAAATGACTCTTTCCAGCAATCAGGAAGCTCACCGGAAGTTACAGACAAATTGAACACCGTAGCCAGGGGCGCAGCAAGCGTGTTTAGGCAACGCTTCAGGACAATTGAAGGAATACCGTCAGGACCGCATCCAGTTGAAGTTTTCATCTGCTTCCCGGCTGAAATCACCATATCACTATGAATAGTGAAAGCAGAGCCAAATACAGACATGCGGGGAACATTACTAGTAGCCGATTCGAGGCTCTCGGCGTCCAGAATTTCGTCGCAGAAGACACTGTTGAACTGCGTACGGAACAAGCTGGCGATATCCACGATAGTGTCAGCTTCAAGAGTGCCATCAGTCATAGTAGAGGGTAAGCCGGTTTCTTTCCGTTGTTCGTTCACAAACCGCCAGAAGCTTTTCTCAAACGCTTTCACAAACCGCCAGAATCGGTGCAATATCTGCTGTGTTTCCTCAAAGCAGCCCTTTTAACTCGTTTCAAGTGTTTGAGGTCAGAATTAGACCAGGCAGGTTCACGTTTTTAGGATTTTTATTTAAAAACGTGATTTAGTTCATTTTTTTTTAAATCTTCATCAAGGTGACTTTTAGCCACCTGGGCTAGTTCGTCACCGAGATTTAGTTCATGACTACGTGATTCAGTTCACGGTGTATTTTTGTTTGTTCCCGAATCCATGACTGCAGTTCACGTATCTGGGCACGGTTTTTTTTTTCGTGTAAGAAAACGCTCCGATCGCTGCGCACTATGCTTAACAACAAAGATTCGGTGAACCAGCGCGAAGCGGCCAGCAAGTTCAATTGTTCGAAGTCGTACATCGGTAAAATTCTGAAAAAGAAGGGAATAGTATGTCGAAAGAAAACCAGATCCCCAGAGAACACGGACGAACAAATCAAAACTGTGAAATCCCAGTGAAATACGGTGAAAGTCTTTCGTTCTGTCCATCTGTCCAAGTCCCAGATGCCCGGAAACAACTGTTTCTACACCAAGGACAAATCTACAACTCCTCCGGAGGTTAAATACAAATACAAGCACAAGTTCGAGCAAAAAGAAATGCTATATATTGGAATTTTCGATAACGGGATTTCGGAGCCGTGGTTCAAACCAATGGCTTGGCTGCTGGCTTGGCCATCAACCAGCAAGTCTACCAAACAGAGTGTTTGCAGAAAATTCTCAACCCCTTTTCTTCAAAAACATCACTCGGATGGAGACTACGTGTTTTGGCCGGACAAGGCATCATCACACTACGCGAAGAAGATGCTAACGTTCCTGGAGAGCCAAAATATACCATTTGTGTCATAAAAAAAATCCCAATGTGCGAAATGTGGCTCGCAAAATTGGAAAGTCAAAATCATACGTACAAAAAGCATGACTAGCATGAGCAAAAGCTAAACATGACCTTTTTGTATGAGTATTTATTTTTTAATATGTTGATAACCATACATCACATTTGTCATAGAAGTTATGAACTGATCTAGAAGTATAAATTCTGTTTCAATATTTTACCAATTTTTTTTACAGGCCTCTCAAATGTAGAATTTAAATTTCTAGTTTTATCGGTTAAATTAAGTCTATAAATGTTATCAAATCTATCCAAAAGATCGGGTGAGATTGATCCACTGATCGGACAATCTTGATAATACAACACACTTTTTTTCGACAATCTAACAAGAAGTTTGAAGAAAATGTTTGCTTAACGCCATAGTATCTAAAATCGCGTGTGAAACAATAACTATTCATGCCCCGTGATACAAAAGCACATACATAATAGCAAAATCAGCGTGTTTTTATTTTGAAACACCGAAATAAAACAGACTCATGTCCAACTGTCGAAACTTAAAATCATCTAATCCAAATAGATTCAAAATAGATAATAGATGAATAGATGAAATCAGAGATCGAAACAAAAACTGAAAAGATCTATTCAAATTTCAGGAAATCCGACCCCTTGATATAACTACGAAATATTAAATGATTTTCATACGGGAAGTCGTATCTAACTTTGTTTGTGGTAGAATATCGTGAGTTTATCAATGTTATGGCATACGAACGTGTGTTGTCCATTACAATTCTCAAATGTCTAATGAAGATTATCCCTCAATATAAAGGTAATTACTCAATGATAACATAGAAGCAATTAGGCATCTACATTGACGACTCTTCGAACAATTCAGTCTTCTAGTGGCAGTCCCATGGAACTGAAATGAACCTAACCAGGAAACGAAAACTGGGTTTGGGGGTTGTTGTTCTGGTAGCAATAGTTGGTCTTACACTAGGATTAGTGCTCGGATTGGAAAGTTCTAATGCACAAACTGAGGTAAGTGGTCCATAAAGCGTTGAACATTTTAGATGCTATTGAATTTTTACTACTAAAGATTTGTTCTAATTGGAAAATGATATCGATTTCCTCTTGACGTTTACCGATCACAACTTTCAAGAATACTTATTTGAAAAACATGCACTGTACACACATAGATTATTTTTCCCAGTGCCTCGCTTCCAATACCTGAGATCTTTTAAAAATCTGAGTGAAACCCTGAATCGCCGAGGTCTCGTTATACCAAAATTTTCAAAGCTGTCAAACTTCGAGAAAGTCTCTGTACTTTTTTTTATCGAGATGAACGGTATCACCGACGAACCGACATGAAACTTAAATATAATTATTTATCGAAAACAGTAAAAGTCCGATTCAAACTAAAAGACTAAAATGCCCAAATTTTATCGCAAAGTTCAGTTGTTCAAATTCCAAAGAAAATTAACGATTACTGTTGAAATGTCGGTATCAACGTTAAGCTAAGCCACACACACGCGTGCAAAATTTATGAGTTGGTTCGTATCTGATCTATTATGAACAAATTAAATTAAATTTATCTAGATAACGAACTGTATATTTGAATCGAACGTCAGTCAAGAATTGACATTATGTTTCATTTCGGTTTCTCGGTGGCCATAGGATAATGTTGAGGGTTATTTCAAGAGTCGAAGTGACGTTTCTCACGTGGTGAAGTGAGAAAAGTATCCGCAATGACGTGACTCTTCTGGGTAAATTAAATCGACATGGAGTCATCGTGCTAATTCACTATGATTAAGTTAGCATTCTCGAGAAATTTGCGGAAGAAGCCATTGTTAACGTGTGCGACATTGACCCTTTTGAAAACTCCATGTCTAAATGGAGAGTCAAGTCGTTCAAGCGATTGTCATGAAGTGAGGGTTCGATTCCCGCTCTAGCCTGTGGAACTTTTCGCAAAACGAAAATGTCCATACTGGTCCACTGGGTGTTAGGTTATGTTGTCAGTTGTAATTCTCTCTATGTTTTATGTTCAGTCTGTACAACCTCGAGTGTAATTGTTTTTTTAAAAACCCTCTATGTATGTGATAATAAATTAGCTTGACGTTTTTTTTTTTTTTTGAGGATACGGAGACAGAATCAGAAGTGTGCTTCTTAAATTTCTTTTTTCATTCATATCGGTTTGTCGGTGATGAAATGCAGAGTACTTGGAAACTTTCGTGGGGATCAACTGTCTTTTTTTTCGACAGCTTCGGTGAAACACGTGCTTACGCAAGCCTCATGGAGGCTCCTAATCCCTCCGCGTTAGTTCCGCCTTCTGCTGCCTTTGTTCACCGTAGTCGTTCCGAACCTGCTGTTAAATGTGAAAAAGGATCTTCCAACCCATTCACTATAGCGGGTAATCTATTCCGTTTGAAAATGACCGTACCGGTTTTCTATATTCGATCGATGCAACGCTACGTTCTCTACACACTTAGATTTTTTTTACAGAAATCTGTAAAAGTTTACCGAATTCTCAACAGCTGAACGTTCGGTAATCCAATTTTACGGATTTCGGTAAAAAATTACCGAAATCCGGTATTTTTTTTACAGATAACTGTAAAATTTCACCGGAATCCGTAAAATCGAATTACCGAACGTTCAGCTGTTGAGAATCCGGTAAACTTTTACAGATTTCTGTAAAAAAATCTAAGTGTGTAGTCAGGTTTTCAGCCTCGAGTCTTCCGTTGCGATTGGAACCAGCTGAAAATCTACTGGTGGGGGTGTTGTTGTTTCTGTCCGTCGTGGTTTGGAATCCGAAAACGAAAACGACTCAAGGAACAGTACCCATCAATTTAGGTGATCGTACATTATTTCTATGCGCCGTGTACATTGTACCTGAGCGAGTTCGAGATTTTAAATTGATCGACTGATTTACTGTCTCACAGTTATCGAAAATGCGGCTTCAATCTACCAGCCGTGTCATGGAAAACCTATAGTGGATTTTTGAATCCAGATCCTGACATCTTGACATTTCATGCAGGATCTCTCAATCTACTTGACAACTATTGCGCAGCAACGCTTTCTCAAATCAACCACATGGTAAATAAAAATAACCGTACTATGGACCTCTGCTTTGTTAGCTGTCATGATTAGGCTCCATCTATTTTCATGGCTCCTTATTCGCTGGTCAAAGCTGTTACACATCAATAACCTCTTATTGTCACTGTTGATAATGCTGACTCACTATTTCAACATATATTCTACGGTGATTTCATATGGTTTCAGATGGTAGCAATGCGAATCTGTAGTCGAACATGGACTGGGATAATATCCTTGAACCTGCCTATGTGGAGATTACAGCAACAACCTTATTACACGGGGAGAAACTCACACATGTTTATTGGCTAAAAGCCATGTAAAATTCCACATATTATTCATTTGTTCACATATAAACAAAACCCCTTCCGAGAAACACATATGAAGTTTATGTAGCAAATGAAAAGTATGTGTGGCCACACATAGTGATTATTTGTACACATAGAAAGTATGTGTGGTTAAAAATTTGTTTCTCAAATTGATATAATTTGTTGCTCAAATTGCAAAAATCATGTGTGGGACATTATCATTGCTTTTTTATCAGTGTACACTTTTTGACATATGTCATCGAAAGACACGTCCCGAAAAGAGCACATCGTCAAGGTTCCCTACCTGACAGACGAGAGAGCTACGTAAGTTGAAGTCACTTAAACAAGCAGCATTAAAAAGATACTCGAAGTATTGTACTTATTTTCTGAAAGTTCACTATGTCAGGTTGAATCATCTGTACCAGCGAGTTAGTCGACAATGTTTTTCACGTTTTTAACGTGGCACTCAGCGCTGAATAAAACTACATCATAACTCCCTCTGGAATTACGTAAACGAGCAAAGAAGAGAATCCAGCTTCCCTTCGTCTATGGAATTCAAAGAAGAAGTAGTTACCATCCCTCAGGACATATATCGTCTGTTTTTCAAACAGTTTTCCAGTGTTCTGGCGAATGTACGTGTTCTCGGAAAAAGAAGCCACTTATATTCAACGTCTGATCACATGCAAATATTATTTGAATATAGGGCTGATCAACAACTCATTCAAACTATAAGGGATCCTAGGAAGACAAACTGGGAGCTCAACAATTCAGTGTTAACAACGAACGTAAATACGCTAATAGTTACCACAAATTCTCGAAAAGAACTAGAAGAAAGTTCTAAACAACTTTCAAATATGATCCAAATGCGTTTAATGAAAGTGCCGTTGCTAAGGAACGCTCTACTAATAGGGATGTATCATGATGGAACAACAAGCTACAAAAACTTAGTAAAAAAGCCCGGAAAATGTTTAACTGGGCTAAAAAAACACAACAGTGGGGTCCATATAAGGAATCCCTCACGGATTACAATAAGGAAATACGGAGATCAAAGAGGATACATTGGAGGCATACATGTGAAAACATTTAAAGTACTCCAGCAACTGCCAGGTTGCAGAAAATCTTCGCTAAAGATCATTCCAATGGGGTTGGGACTTTGAAAAAAGAGGATGGCTCTTTTACTTATTCTGTTAGTGAAACGCTAGAGATAATGATGGAAACACATTTTCCTTGTTCTATTATTAGTTCAAGCGAAAATCAAGGTACATGCGCATCAATAACTGGCATCAAAGAAACCAGGACGGGTGTTCATGAAATAAATAACGAATCGACTGGACTAGAAAGAACCAGGGATGATGCTAGTACTTTAGTCAACATTATATTAAGCAATAGCAAAGTGGATTGGGCGATTGACTCCTTTGAACCCTTCACCCAAGTAACACCAAAAACTTCTTTTTGGTCAGTTATCTTGACATTTTGTTAAACAAGAGTATTAAGAATGAAATGAAAAACATATTTTGTCATATACAAGCTAAGAGGATGTTGTTGTAAAACATTTGCCTTTCATAAGTCACTCATATATTTTTCTAGAACATATGACTTAATTTTCGACTCAAATGTGACGAAAAACAGCGCAATTAATCGATCTTTTTATAACATCTTTTAGGTAGCAAAAGAGGGGAAATTGTGGGGGAATTTTTTTTTTTTTTTTTTTAGAAGTTTTAACGATGCACTGCATAACGTGCTTTTGACATGACGATGTCTTATCTAGGTAGTTTATAGCATTACAATTACGAATAGGTTATAATCAAGTAATAAAAAAGTGAAACTAAATGCAGAAATGCATGAACACAACAATTCAATCCAACAAGTGTCAAATTAGCAGATGTAAACACAGATCTAATTTGACAGTAATGTTTGTTATGAATATGATGAGTTTGTTTATGAGTACCCATTACTTTTTTATAAATTTTTCATATCGATTAAAAAGCAGACCTAGCCCATTTGCATGATATCTTCTTAAAAAACCGTTACAGAATTGGTCTAACTACAAGAGATAAAAAACAAATATATTTTTCAGAACTATAGCATGTAATAAGAATCACCATCAGCAGTTGATTAATTGTGATGGTCCACAAGAAACGTCATTTTTTTCCTAAAATTTCTGGAGCCAAATGACATTTCACTAAGAAGATGCTCTGATATGGTTATTATGATGTTATTATAACTGACTGAAATAATTTGCAATGGACCATCATGAGCATGTTATTAGACTGCTCTCAAGATGTATTTTGGACTCAATTTCAACTTCACACCATACCCAAGTAACCACAAGCATTATATAATTGCTCTTACTCAACACAAAATCAACATCATTAATGCGGAATCGCATCAATTCAACAGTTGTAAAGTAATGAAGCGTTAGATTAGCTTTAAGAATGTAATGATGCATTACCAATGCAATGATGCATTACCAATGCAACAATGAAACTTTAGCAATGTCTTATGGCATTACAAAAGATATAGCATTAGTTCGAACTTAGTGGGGCCCTTTTCAGCTTTAATCCAACTTCAATGATATACTAGACGTTATGCATATGCCCTATATATGAAAGCTATTATAGCCTCGTGGTTACTTGGGTAGCTATGAACAAAATTACAGTGCCGGTTGAAACTATGATTACAATTATCACTAAAAATTTCGAAAATGTGTTTTTTTTGTCGATCATTGAGATGATACATTTTGAGTAAGAAAGAAAATTGCTCGATAATCTAGACATTTTTTTTATGTTTTAAAAATACTTTCAATCGACAGTGTAGACCATGTGTCTAATCCACCATGACGATTTTTGATGATTCCAACAGAGATGCTACAAAATTGCAAAATATAAGAAAATTTTCTGTGATTTGTTTTAATCTTTAGAACGGCGCATCAATTATTAAAGAGTAAAACCAACAATCAATGTGCAACTAGCGATTTGAAATTGGTTCAATGTTGTAGAACCCCTTGGTCCGAAGTACACCTTGAAACCAGCACCTATCTATACATATTTGCGCCTTTGTTTTGATTTGCTGTGTTATTTTGACAGAATATTTGAGAGTGTGTTCGTGTGAGTTCATTATTAGGGGCGTATTATTAAGCTTGGGACCGAGCTTGGAACCGATGTGCTAGTACTGACTGAGCCAAGAAAAAAATCGTATTTGTTCGGGACCTACTGGTCTTAGAGTTAGTCGATGGTAAAACCAAAAGTTGCACCATAAAGGCTGCCTCGCAAATGATATTTTGTTAAACGTTCTACGCATTTACAATCTTTAGATTTCTTATATTTATTAAACAATCGATGTGGACAAAAACGAATGTCATTTTTTTACTATGAGTTGTGCATATTCTCCTCATAAACAAACATAATTTTCACAATCACAACAATCTTAACAATTGTTGTTAACTTCTGTTCGTTTGACATTTATCAAACTAGCATGTCATGTTCAAGTATTTCTGCAATTGTTTTTACTTTGGAATTACTTGATTATAACCTAATTGTTATTATGATGCTAGAAACTACCAAGATAAGACATCATCATGTTGAAAGCATGCTATTCAAAGGATTTTGAAAACGTATTATTAGTCCTAAATCTGTATCTAAAAACTTCTTTTGTGACCTTAAAGATGTTTCAAATTGATCGATTTATTGCGCTGTTTTGGTCATATAAGATACCAAAAATAAGTTATGTGTACTAGAAAAATACATGAGATCATGTTTTAAAGATGAATTTTTGAACATTACATAACAAGTTGTGTTACTTGGGCAAGTCTCCTGGTAGGGATGGAATTCTTCCTGTACTACTACAGAAGGGAAAGGCAATTTTAACACCCATTCTCACAAAACTTTTTCAAGCTAGCTTAATATTAGGCTACATTCTAACAGCGTGGCGACAAGTGCGGGTAACTTTTATAACCAAGGCTAATAAAAAAAGGATAAAAGCTCACCGAAATCCTTCAGGCCGATAAGCTTATCATCCATCCTGCTAAAATCAATGGAAAAAATAATCGATGAACATATCAATTCACCATATCTGGTTAAAACTCCTCTGTGCAAATATCAGTTTGCATATCAGGAGGGTAAATCATCAGTAACAGCACTACACCCGGTTGTTACAAAACTAGAAAAATCTTTTGAAGCAAAAGAAATTTCACTAGCTGCTTTCCTTGATATCAAAGGTGCATTCGATAACACATCTCATGAGTCAATGATCACAGCTATGACGAAACGTGATTTCGACAAATTGATTGAATTACAGAGATGTTATCAAAAAGAGAAATATCAGCGAGCCTCGGAAGCTCATTCATCAGTGTTAGAGCAATTAAAGGGTGCCCGCAAGGAGGCGTGTTATCACCTCTATTGTGGTCTTTAACAGTTGATGATCTTCTAAAAAATCTGATAGCTCTAGGCTTCGAAATAGTTGGCTTCGCAGATGATATAGTTATAATAGTACGTGGAAAATAAACAAATATGACGGTATCATCGCAAACAGAATGCAAATTACTTTAAATTATGTCTCTTCGTGGTGTGATAGGGAAGGGCTGAACATAAACCCTATTGTGCCATTTAGACGAAGGAGAAAATACTCTTTCGAAAATATAACATTGAAAGGTACCCTTTTGGATCTTTCAGATACTGTCAAATACCTTGGAGTAACCCTCGACAGCAAACTTAATTGGAATACATATCAAGAGCAGACTATAACCAAAACTACCAATGCTCTATGGATAAGCAAAAGAACATTTGGGAAGCAATGGGAACTGAAGCCGAAGATGATTAATTGGATTTACTCGGCAATTGTGAGACCCCGGGTTACTTTGCTCAGAGAAAGTTAGAAATACTTCAAAGATTAGCAACTTTTTCAATCACTGGTGCAATGAGAAGTACACCATCGAAAGCACTGGATGCTTTACTATACATACTATTATTGCATCAAGTCGTACAACTAGAAGCTGAAAAGAGCGCTCTGAGGAAGAAAATATCTATGAACCTCTTTGATTGTGATCTAATAGGACATCTAAGCATTCTTAAAATTATTAAACTAAACTCTTTAGTTATGAACAACGAAGATTGGATGAAAAAACATACAACTTCGACCGTGCATATCAAGTATGATCCTGGGCGTGATTCGTGGGAATGAGGTGGTCCGAATCTTCGTCTAGGATCGATAGTTTTCTTTACAGATGGTTCAAGAATGAACAATCAAGTTGCAGCAGGAGTAACTGGTCCAGGGATAGACATGTCGATTCCAATGGGCAGGTGGCCTACTGTATTACAAGCTGAAATTCAAGCAATTTTGGAATGTTCTGCTAAATGCTTGCGTAGAAACTATAGACATTCAAATATATGTATTATGTCAGACAGTCAAGAAGATCTAAATGCTTTAAAATTAGCAACATGCACATCTAAGCATGTTTGGGAATGTGTTCAATCACTTCAAAAATTGTCTTGTCGTAATCAAGTCAATCTATACTGGGTTCCTGGTTACTGCGGAATTGGTGGAAATGAACGAGCCGATATACTAGCAAGACTTGGATCGTCTCATCAGTTCGTAGGACCTGAGCCCTTTTGTAGTTTATCTGCTTCTTCTCTTAGAATGGAGCTCAAAGCCTGGGAGTCTTCGAAAGTGAATGAAAACATCAAAGCGATTCATTACTCCAAATATTTCTATGACTCGCAAAACACTTGATCTTTCTAAAAAAGATCTAAGCATATATACTGGTCTTTTAACAGGCTATTGTCCGAGCCGCTATCACTTGAAGGTGATTGGAAAACTTCAAGATGATTCATGTCGCTTTTGTGGTATGGAAAAAAAAAGACTCGGAACATGTGTTATGCCACTGTCCGGCAATTTTCATTAAAAGAAGTCAGTTCTTCGCCAAAGGGCTAATAGAACCCTTTGATATTTGGAAAACAAATCCCAGTACGGTAGTGCAATTCATTCGAAGTGTAATGCCGTGCTGGGATAATGCTCTAAGTCAAGCGTTGACGACCACTCCTAACAATAGTGGTACGTCACCTGGACAGAGCTAAAAAAAAGGGGGATATATCACAATAGATCTAGAAAATGGTCGCAGTCATGAAAATACCCGACAAGGAATAAAAAAAAAAATTCCAGTATCTAATGTGTCAATCACATAAAAGACCTGAGTATAATCATGAGTTGCTGGAGAGCTATCATTCAGACAACACATTGCATAATGAACAATGAAGTTGGAGCAGGAGTAACTGGTCCAGGGATAGACATGTCGATTCCGATGGGCAGGTGGCCTACTGTATTACAAGCTGAAATTCAAGTAATTTTGGAATGTTCTGCTATATGCTTGCGTAGAAACTATAGACATTCAAATATATGTATTATGTCAGACAGTCAAGAAGCTCTAAATGCGTCCAGAACATAGCCTTTGTCAATTAATTAACGTGCATGCTCTCCGGATGAGAAGAGACACTAGCAGGGCCTTGACCGTCATCGATATTCTACAGGGAATAGATTGCGAGGCAATCGTTAGGTGGACCGCTTCGTAGCAATATTATGCTATGGCTACGACGTACGAACTACGGAGTTGATGGTGCGATTTCTGATCTTCAGTGGGGGTTTAACCGAGCAGCATTTGTATTCGATTTTCGTGATGCGCGCTCTCATGGTACGCTTTTTCGAAGGTTTTCTACCATGTTTGCCAGTAGGATTACTAATTAAGTTATTTATGTTTGTTTTCTGCCTATGTTTTGACCATAATTTTTTATTCAATTTGACATTCTATTTTACACGAATAACAACCTTGTATCAAACCTTGATCAAGAAGAATAGATAAATAAATAAATAAATAACCATACTTCGATTAATTTGACAAAACCCTTTTATTTCGTTGTAAAAATTCCGTAACAAATAAAAAAAATAAACGCACGCGGTTCCTTTATTTTCTGAAAGTAATCTAAAGGGAATTCAAATTGTTTTATTGTTTCAGATGTTTCAGTGAATGAATGAATGTCCTGATGAAACAATGTACAAAATATGGAAAATGAATTTGTACAAACGGAGAAAGATTATGACGGGAATGTTGAATTTCTTCTATGCCTTGTCTAACTCCTAAGCATCATTTTCTGTTGACTGTTAACCTAGAGATACTTATACTTATAAGCAATCTCAAATGAACGATACAAAGTGTCGAATTCCAGTTTATCATTTCGCTGAGTTCGGGGATTTTTGGTTTTACTGGTTTAAGGTGAAACTAGAGGGAGTCTTTTTTCCATGTGTTTTATATGTTAGGTTAATTATCACTTCACGATTTTTGAGACTAAAAATCACAAACAAAAGAAAACAAAATACGCTGAAATTGCAAACCAATTAATTCTCCAGTGGAGAAAACGATTCTTGAAAATCTCACGCTTGAAGTCCTAATAGTATTTGCGGTTTGTGCTCAGAAAATTTCGAAGTGATAGAGACTTGATCCCGTCTGTCCTTAACCGACAATTGTATTGTTTCGCTGCAGTTCCGAATTTGATTCTACCGAGATAACATCCTGCGATTAAACGTGTAGCAGAGGCTGAATGAGACTTGGTCCTAAGCTTGATGAATCAGCCCTCAAAACATAACTTCCATATTTTCCCATAACATTGAGTCTTAGTTCTATAGAGGCTATTCGCTCCTTGAGGCCGGTAAAGCACACCACTTATTTTCTTATGAAAATACGAGGTCTTCTAAGTGCTTTATCTTCACGTTCTTTTATTATCACCTTTGTGTGGGTCCCTTCTCATTGTTCGATTCCTGACAATGAGAAAGCGGACTCGCTTGCAAGGGTGGGTGCTATGGAAATCGCCTTCAACGAATTTTTCTATATTTTTCGTCAGATATCACTCGATAGCTGGCAGTATAAATGGAGTAAAGGAGATTTGGGGCGATGGCTACATTCTATCACTCCTAAGGTGTCTAAAAAATGTTGGTTCAGGGGATTGGATGTGGGTCGAGACTTCATTCGTGTGATTCATTATTCTTTAAACGCTCATTTGTTCCGTGTTGGGTTGGGAGACAGCAATCACTGTGAATGCGGACAAGGTTACCAGGACGCAGATCACGTTATTTGGTTTTGTGCTGAGCATCGTGGAGTCAGATCTGAGCTTTATGATTCCCTTCGGGCTCGAGGTAGACAACCCAATGTACCGATTCGAGACATTTTGGCTGCACGCGATCTGGAGTTTATGAAACACATTTATGTGTTTTTGACTAACATAAGCCTTAGATTGTAGTTTGATTAACTTACTTGTTTAGGTTAAATTTTTGAGGATTGTGTGCATAGGTGTGTGATTGTGGTTGTGCGTGTGAGTGTTGTTGTGTGTGTGAGTGAGTGAGTGAGTTTTTTTAAATTGAAAACGTTCAGTTAAAAAATTGTAATTTATTCTAGATTTAAGAAAACCATTGTTCCTTATGCTTTGTTTAAAATTTCCACCGCAATTTTTCCATCCATGAAATTGTAATTCCTATTAACCTCGAGACGGCCGCGAGTAATCGGTTCCACCCCCTTAACCTTAGTTCTAAGATAACTGATGTATATAAACATGAAAACTTGGCTCTGTTAAGTTGATTCGATTGAGCCTGTACAAATAAATGAATAAAAAATAAAAAAAAATATTTTCCCATAACCGTAACTCAAGTAGCCCGTCAAAAACACAGCGAATTAGAATTAAAACAAAGATTCTATTACCGAAAAACAAAATAAGGGGATACTCTTTGGTGCACTTGGGACCAATGGGGTTCTTAAGCAGTGAGCCAACTTCAAATCGCCAGCTTCTAGTTGTTGTTGTTGTTGGAACAAATAAATGTGTTATGCTTAGCAAAAATAGATACTGCATATAGTGGCGAACCAGCCCAGGAGGCTGAAAGCCACTTTAATAAAAAAAGAAAAAAAAAAAATACTGCATAATCCCTTCTTTTCTAACCACGCGAATGTGTAAAGTGTCGTAAATAAACAAACAAACAAACAAACTTCTTTTCTAACAATATACACTATCCAGTTAAAGTGAGGGGAATCCAGTTAAATTGAGCAAAAGTGAGTTAAACATCGTAGATTACGCTCAATAAAAATGGTGTTTGAGATTGAATAAGCTTATTGGTGATAAGAAGAGTTGTTTATACAAAATGCGACTACTCGACTGATAGACATATAACCACACATGATATTCACTCAGTTGTTGTATGTCTGGTATGTTTTTTTTTTATGCTACGTAGGGAACGTTCTGTCCGCGCGCGATCATAATGATCTGACAAATCAGTCAAATCCTCGGGGTTTTTTTTTTGCTGTTTCCTTTCAAAAATACTTTGTACAGTGCATCAATATCAACTCAGGGGATCCTGCTCCCCCCTGCTACGATGGTGTGACAGCAGGATGATTTTATTTCATGCTTATGCTCTCATATTCACTATACACTAGGTTTTGGTTATCTGGCCTGGTTATTCATTACCGGATTCTCAACAGCAGATCCAACTTGGCACAATCAGTAATGTTATTTGCAGAAATTGGTTAAGAGTTCTAGCGGAATTTAGCATCACAATGTCAAAGTTACTGAGATTTGGTATAAAACTAGATTACCGAATACACCGCTCCAGATCAACTGTTGTGAGTATGGAAATTCATTACCGAACCCGGTAATCTAACTTAAATGTGTATGTAAAAAACCAGCATAAAGACTACTGAAAATTGATCTACATGCTCTGTGCGCGATACATGCAACGTGTCCGTGTATAAATATTCAACACATTCTTTTTCAGTTTTTGGACATCAGCAGGTGCGTGTGCCAGTGGTTAGGAAAGTTCGAGAGAATTTGATTCCGTCCTGCTAAATTATGTCATCTACCAACAATCACTTCAAGGTATTTTTCTGAAACTTATCTTGCAAATATCTAGCGATAACAAACACGGCTGCCAATGTAATAAGAGGCATTATTATTTGTATATGTTTTTTTTTTTCTTTACTTGGTACTCTCTACATAAATTATAGAACATAGGGTGGAGAACTATTTCAGCACCGGACCAATTCCAGTCAATTTTGCACAATTGCTCAGCCGTATTCAATCCAAACGATCAGTGATTTGTGAGCATGATTAGCTAATTTGAGGCTAATCATGCTCAAAAATTTAAAATTTAATGAAAATGTTTTATTTGAACACGGCTGCTGAGTAACAGTGAAAAATTGAATTCCTCAGCAGTCGAAGTAGTGCTCTATCCAATTATATATAACAACCTAGAAGGACGAGGCAACACGGTACGTATATAGTGAGTGGCTCACAAATGTTGTGACGTGACTTTCAAGTTTTTCTGAGGTTGACTTTAGACAGAAATATAATATGTTTAAAACCACGTATATGTGTTGATAACATAGATCAATGTTGCTTATGGCAAATGTTTGTGTACTTAGTTTTATCAACGGATAGATTTTAACTGGTAATGAAATGAAATTGAACCTTGTCAGCTTCAATTAAATGGTGTCATTGTTTATACAAGTTTATGTTTTATTCATAATCGCTCATCCTTACGCATCGTTTTACAGGTATGATTGGATTTGCTTTATTGGTAGCAGTGCGGTGTTGTAACAGCTGATATTTTGTTTCTTCTTTCAAAATGTTTGCTTCCATTTTTTTGCTTTTTAATTATTGGTTTTAGATTCCGTTATTCATACATACCACTAGTTTGATGAAAAGATTTCAAATCTTTTCAAGAAATTGGACGAGATCGGGCAATCATGACCATGTTTAATTCAAATTTGTTTAATACCATGCTGAACTCTCGTGTATGAAACGTTCAGACTACAGAGTTATAACATTATACAAGCGTATTATAAAAATTACTAATAAGAAAGAGAAGTCCTCAGAGTAGCCTTGTATCACGTTATAACTCTGTAGTCCGAACAAAGCATTAAACTATTCATGAAGCGTAATACGAGAACAATTTGTAGAGATAATGCGACGTTGGATCGATGAAGGTTGATTGCAAAGGGCGAATTAATCAGCGCATGGAATGTTCTTGCCTGCGTCGAACTTGCCTGGAATCGGTGATCGGAAGACCCCGTCTTCCAACTCAAACGCAGGACCGGGACGACTGCTGGTCGCTGGCGGTGGAGTCTCGACTGCGATGAGAGGAATAGGGGCTCCTTTGAGGCTTAGCGCAAGTGTACGTCCCGGTCCAAATTGCAGAAGATGACGTAGCGTAACGAAGCTTGACTGAAAACAGCAAATTGATCAGCGCACAAAATGTTCGGATTTACAGCATACTTGCCTACATTCGGTGTTCGGAAGACCTCTGGTGGTGGCATTTTCTCTTCTACAGGAGCTCCTTTCCCCCTCTCCTTCAGAAATAGGCTTGCAATCCACAAGCAAATTATCTTTCCTGCTATTGAATACGCTTAGCCAATCTGGGAGAAAAGCGCCAAATCCCCCATGCTAGAATACAGATCATTTAAAATAATTTTCTGGGTATGATTCTAAGCAATCTTCCGAGGAATAGAAACTCCGAGATCCATCGCCTGGCTGGTCTTCAGGTGTTGGAAAAACGAAGAACGTCAACCCTGGTTAGGTTCAGAGAGTCCTGTGCCAGATCTCCTCACCAGATCATCCGTTAGTTTTAAATCTTTAACAAGTAGTTAGGTAGGTTATCAAACTTTTCAATTTAAAAATTAAATGGGTGAAATGTAAACCGTTTGGCCACACCAAACAAATAAGAGCTTTGAATAAGATTAGAAAAACACCAAACTGAAGTAAAATATTTGTAAAACACATAAAGTTTTTAGAATAGAGATAATTTTAAGTTCGTAAAAAAGCTACAGTAAACCAACTTCAGTATAACATATCAGCTCGTAGTTGTGTGAATGGTCGAAGAATGGAGGAAAAAAGAAAGCATAGTCACACTCAAGCCCACCAAATTGCACTTCTCAGTCGGTTGGATGTGCGTCAACCTGAATGATGCGATATTATATCAAACAGCTAAAGTTCTGGACTTGGCAGCAAACGACGTTCGTAACAACAAGAAATTCAGCATCACCACACATCACATCAATTCATGGCCATTCTTAACGCTGAGGAACTGAGCAAATAACTGTCCTTTCTCCTCGCATTGCTCTTGTTTATTAATTATTTTGTCTGGTTAAGACTAAATCATTGCCGCATTAATGTAACACAAATATACGAAGAAACATTTGCAGATATTATTCGCTAGATTTCAGAGGACCGAATTTTAGAATTATAAGGTATTAAAAATAGGAATTTACAAATTTAGATCCAATCTTGTGCATATCATAATGCCACTCAATACTGTGGCTTAATTATCAGCGCTTCTGGTACAATTTGGGCCTATTTGTGGCGTCTCGGTTAGAAAAGTAAGGCACTTAGCTATGATTTCAAGGCATTTGCATAAAAGATATCTTTGCTACTAGTTTTCCGTTGTTTTTGCTAATCATTTCATATAAAAAATTTAGTACAAAGTGCTTATTTCCAAGTTCATGGTTCATAAATAAAGTTTTTCCGTTTAGTAGAGTGAGAGTTATTAACCTTCCACAAGTCACCCTGTAAATTGAGTTATTTGCAACATTTTCCGTAAGCACCCAAGTTATGTGCGATTAGCAGAACTTTTGAAACTTGTTTCTAAAAATTGAATACTTCCAAGAAAGAATCGAAAAAATATCAAAATCAGGTAAATCATTAATACAGTACAAATGACAACTAAACTATCTTTGATCCTCGATGGAATCGTTACTACCAACAGCAGCGCCATTTGTGAAACTTTTAAGTCGAGTCGTTAATTATCGGCCCATTTCAACCCTTTCGATTTTTTGAAAAAATATTTGAAAACATGTAGTCAATTGTACTGGGCATAATATATTGTATTGCAATACAGATTCCGTAATCTCAGTAGTACAACTGAAGGTAAAACGGAGCATGTCTATCAAACCCTTGATGAAGCCGACTGAAAAACATTGAAAAGAGAACACGCTCAATTTTTTTTATATTGAAAATTTGATAGGGCTACTGCTTTAGTGGTAATCGTGGTTGCCTCTCACTCCAAGGGGTCTGGAATCATTACAGTCGCCGCCGTTGGGGTTTTTTGAGGTGAAAAATATATTTGTGTGAATGTATGTATGTCAAACAGAAGAAAGCGATTTTTTCGTAAACTATGCTCGAAATTCCCACCGAAACCTTTGGATCCATAATATTGCAATTCCCACTAGTCTCGAGACGATCGCGAGTTATTGGTTTTACCCCTTTAACTTAGTTTCAAGATTTTTTTTTTTTTTATGAATTCATTTATTTGTACAGGCTCAATCGAATCAACTTTACAGAGCCAAGTTTTCATGTTTATATACATCAGTTATCTTAGAACTAAGGTTAAGGGGGTGGAACCGATTACTCGCGGCCGTCTCGAGGTTATTAGGAATTACAATTTCATGGATGGAAAAATTGCGGTGGAAATTTTAAACAAAGCAAAAGGAACAATGGTTTTCTTAAATCTAGAATTTCAAATTACAATTTTTTTATTGAACGTTTTCAATTTAAAAAAAAAATCACTCACTCACACACACACACAACACTCAAACACACAACCACAATCACACACCGATGCACACAATCCTCACAAATTTAACCTAAACAAGTAAGTTAAACAAACTACAATCTAAGGCTTATGTTAGTCAAAAACACATAAATGAGTTTCATAAATTCCAGATCGCGTGCAGCCAAAATGTCTCGAATCGGTACATTGGGTTGTCTACCTCGAGCCCGAAGGGAATCATAAAGCTCAGATCTGACTCCACGATGCTCAGCACAATACCAAATTACGTGATCTGCGTCCTGGTAACCTTGTCCACATTCACAGAGATTGCTATCTCCCAGCCCAACACGGAACAAATGAGCGTTTAAAGAATAATGATTGGACATGAGGCGAGACATGACACGAATGAAGTCTCGACCCACATCCAATCCCCTGAACCAACATTTTTTAGACACCTTAGGAGTGATAGAATGTAGCCATCGCCCCAAATCTCCTTTACTCCATTTATACTGCCAGCTATCGAGTGATATCTGACGAAAAATATAGAAAAATTCGTTGAAGGCGATTTGTCGGTCATAAATATCGCCTTCCATAGCGCCCACCCTTGCAAGCGAGTCCGCTTTCTCATTGTCAGTAATCGAACAATGAGAAGGGACCCACACAAAGGTGATAATAAAAGAACGTGAAGATAAAGCATTTAGAAGACCTCGTATTTTCATAAGAAAATAAGAGGTGTGCTTTACCGGCCTCAAGGAGCGAATAGCCTCTATAGAACTAAGACTATCCGTGATAATGAAGTATTGATCCGGTGTAAAAGAGGCAACAGTCTCTAAAGAAAAATGAATTGCTGCCAATTCCGCGACAAAAACAGAACAAGGTGCTCAAAGTTTACGAGCGACGCTATAATTTTCATTGTATACACCAAAGCCAGCGGAGTCCTTTATCAAAGACCCGTCAGTGAAAAACGTTTTGGCGGAATCAACTAGGCCAAACTTTGCAGCAAATATCACCGGAGCAATCATAGGACGATGATGCTCTGGGATTCCACGAAGCTCCTGCTTCATGGATAAATCAAAATGAACCGAATTTCCGAAGTCGGAGAAGCAAACACGATTGGGAATATTCAGCGAAGGGCTGACATCCTGTGTTATGTACAAATGGTACAAAGTCATGAAGCGGGTTTGAGGATTCAACTCAAGGAGCTTCTCAAAATTTTCGATCACCTGGGGGTTCATAACTTCACACCTGGTGAGGAGCCGGAGAGATAATTCTGAAAACCGATCCGAGAGTGGCAACATGCCAGCCAGCACTTCAAGACTCATGGTGTGAGTCGAGTGCATGCAACCTAACGCAATACGAAGACACCGATACTGAATACGTTCCAGTTTAATGAAGTGCGACCGAGCCGCTGACTGAAAACAAAAACAACCGTATTCCATAACCGACAAAATCGTTGTCCGGTACAACGTTAGAAGATCTTGTGGGTGAGCTCCCCACCAGGTCCCGGTAATTGTGCAGAGAAAGTTGACCCTTTGCTGGCATTTTCGCTTCAGATACTCAATGTGGGATCTCCAGGTGCACTTTGAATCGAACCAGACCCCAAGATATTTAAATGACATAGAATGAGTTATCGGTGTACCCAAAATTTGAAGCTTCGGTTGTGCAGGGTTATGCTTCTTAGAAAAAACAACCAACTCAGTTTTCTCCGTAGAGAATTCGATACCTAGCTCTAGAGCCCAAGTAGACAAATTGTCTAAGGTATCCTGTAAGGGTCCTTGCAGATCGACCCCATTGGGTCCAGTGACAGACACTACGCCGTCATCTGCAAGTTGTCTCAACGTACAATTCTCACTCAGACAACCGTCAATGTCTTTGACATAAAAATTATACAAAAGGGGGCTTAAACATGATCCCTGGGGGAGACCCATGTAGCTAAATCGAGAAGCTGTAGAGTTTCCATGAGAAAAGCTCATATGTTTCTCTGACAGCAAATTGTACAAAAAGTTATTCATTAATGGAGAAAAGCCACAAGCGTGGAGTTTATCTGAAAGAACTTCAACAGATACTGAATCAAAAGCCCCCTTGATATCCAAGAATACAGAAGCCATTTGCTCTTTTTTAGCAAAAGCTAACTGAATCTCTGTGGAAAGCAACGCGAGGCAGTCGTTCGTTCCCTTACCCCTACGGAAACCATATTGAGTATCTGAAAGCAGGTTGTTCGTCTCAACCCAATTGTCCAGACGGAAAAGGATCATTTTCTCCAACAACTTTCGAATACAAGATAACATCGCGATGGGTCGATAGGAGTTGTAGTTTGACGCGGGTTTACCAGGTTTTTGAATGGCAATAACTCTCACCCGTCTCCAGTCATCCGGTACAATGTTGAGAGCCAGAAACTGATTAAACAAGTGCAACATGCGCCTCTTAGCGACGTCTGGAAGGTTCTTAAGCAAGTTGAACTTGATTCTATCAGCCCCTGGAGCCGTATTGCCACACGAAAGGAGTGCGAGAGAGAGTTCTACCATTGAAAAAGGTTGGCTGATCTCATCTATCGAATTCGTGGTTTCGCGAGGAAACATTTGTGCAGGCACAGAATCTGGACAAACTTTTCGCGCGAACTTGAGGATCCATTGGTCCGAATACTCCTCGTTCTCGTTGTTCGTAATTCTGTTACGCAATCTTCGCGCCGTATTCCAAAGGGTATTCATCGACGTTTCACGCGATAGTCCGTCCACGAATTGTCGCCAGTAACCGCGTTTCTTGGCCTTGATGAGGCTCTTAAATTCTCGTTCGAGAGCCGTGTACCTTTCGAAGTGCTCAGGTGTTCCACGTCTACGAAAAACTTTGAACGCGTCGGACTTTTTGCGGTAAACCTCGGTGCATCGCTGATCCCACCATGGGGAAGGAGGTTTCCTGCCAAATGACGTTCCTGGAACTGGTCGAGTTTGAGCTTGAAGCGCGCTTTCCAAAATCAGGTTGGAGAGGAAGTTATATTCCTCCAGCGGTGGAAGCCCTTCTACCGTTGTTACGGCTTCATCTATTGCTGTCTTGAACCTTGTCCAATCGATATTACGAGTTAGATCATACGTGACGTTGATGGATTCCGCCGGAGTGAGCCCGGTGGCAACCGAAATTTTAATAGGCAAATGATCACTACCGTGGGGATCCTGGATCACATTCCACGTGCAGTCCAACGATAATGAATTTGAGCAAAGTGTAAGGTCTAACCTACTGCCAAGTGAGGATGGACCAGCCAAGCGTGTAATTTCTCCATTGTTGAGAACGGTCATATTGAAGTTGTCACAGAGGTCATATATCAAAGAAGACCGGTTGTCATCGTACAGTTCTCCCCAGCCTGTACCGTGAGAGTTAAAATCTCCCATGATCAACCGCGGAGCAGGAAGAACCGAACAAATATCTGAAAGTTGTTTTTGGTTTATTGAGGCTCTAGGAGGAATATAAACGGAAGCAATGCAAAGGTTTTTATTTTTAATAACAGCCTGACATGCGACAACTTCAATACCTGGAATTGGAGGAAAATTCACTCTATAGAAGGAGTAGCACTTGTTGATCCCCAAAAGTACTCCTCCTCCACGTGAATCCTCACGATCAAGCCGTGAATCGGAAGATCGATTTCGGGTGAAAGCCATGTTTCACAAAGAGCAAATGCATCACAACCGATATTGTGAGCTAAAAATTTAAATGATTCCAATTTAGGAATAAGACTTCGACAATTCCACTGCAGAATAGTGATCAAATCCCCAACCTCATTTGGAAAATTATCCATCGAAGGAAATGATAGCTGCAATGAGGGGCCACTTTAATGTTAATTTCTTCAAAAAAGTTTTCACAGTGGGAAGCATTGCCATAACAATGCTTTTAAGAGGGTCAGACATTTCGAGGTACTTGAAAATACCTTCCACAATATCATCAAATGAGAACAGCCCAGATGAAGAGGGGGCTTCTGTTCTTAAAATCGGGGCATCAGGGGTTTTGGATGTCCCCGCGAGGGATGGGAAATCCTGTGTGTAGTTGGCACTTCGAAAACCAGGAGGATTCGGATTATCCTTCTTTAAACTGCTCTTTGAATTGGGCATGTGGATTTGGGGCTTCTGTTCAGCTACTTTCCCTGCTCGGATGCGAAGCACCTTCCGGAAAACTGAAAGATGTCCCCTCCTCAAGCAAGTCCGAATCAGACTCGTCATCTGACAGAGGAGCAAAAGGATTTGTATTGACATCGGGTGGCGAGGCTTTCTTAAGCATTTCTGCAAAAGATTGCCTTGAACGTTGTTTCAGAGAACGTTCCAATTTTTCCCCGCGTTGTTTGTACGCCGGGCATGACGAGAGAGCATGGGGAGGAGTTCCCTTGCAGAAAACGCATTTTAGTGTGTTATCTGCACAGGGACCAGCCTCATGTTTCTCCCCGCAAGTTGAGCAGCGTGCTTTATTGCCGCAATGGGAGGCCGTATGCCCCATCTGCTGGCAGTTTTGGCAGATCATTACCCGGGGTACAAATAACCGCACAGGTAGCCGAAGTTTGTCCAGTTCTAAGTAGTGAGGAAGGGCAGAGCCAGAAAAGGTCACCCGAAACGAGTCTGTGGGGGTAACTTTTTTCTTACCCTCGCTGTGCGACATTTTAACTAATTTTCTTACTTCCAGTATCTGAACTGGGGGGAGCAGAGGGTTATTGAATCGGCCAACCGCCCGCTTCTCCAAAATTTCAGTGCACAGACTCGCCTCTGTGACCACTCCTACAATCTCCACATCACGAGCTGGAATATAAACTCTATATTCCAGTGTAAAATGCTGGGAGGAAGCAATCTCATTAGCCTGCTTCAGGTTAGAGACGACAACACGGAGTTTATTCAATTTAACTTTCGTGATCTCTGTCACGGCTGAGAATCGCTTCGTCAAATCAGTAGTTATTTGGTATACATTCAGAGGTTTGATTTTGGGCTGAAAGTAGACAACCCATGGACCGACCGAGTCCATTGGATACGATCGCGGTCGAAATTTTGTTTGTGCCTCCCCATCATCAGGTGGCAAAGGCACTTTTTCAGCCAAACCGTCCATGTCGAAGAAACCTCTTCAACATGCACGATTTGCCATACTCGTGGGAGCGTTGGACTCCCCCAAAAATTTAAATCACACACAAACACAAAACAGGAACACACACAAATTAACGCTAAACTCTAGTGGGATGAGAGACAGAGGAAAAAAAAAAAACTTAACAGATATTACTGATCTGTTGCTGCTGCTGCTGCTGCTACTGACGCACCGTATGCCTGAACGTCGCACTTCTATGCGGGCAGCGGGGAGCGGTGCGCTGCGTGGGTGCACGGGTGTATACGATCACCTTCGGGTGCACTCGCTCGACGATGTCGGATGACCGTTGGCGATGTAGTAGTGTATCGCTGGTTAGCGTCACCACGCGGAGATGAAGCGAAAATGAGCGGGATGATAATTCGCCAGCAAGCACTGCTTGATTTTCTTATTTCACTGGAAAACCACACTGCCTTCTTAGAAAAAAAAACTCACATTCACTCCTTTCACTGAAGTGAATAGATTTTGAGAAAAAAAACTAATTATTTCCAAGGATCGCACTCTAATAAATCTTCCAAAATAACGGAGCGCTGGATCGAACGAACTTTCTTCTTTCGCTGAACGAAGTGAGATGATTATTTATTTTTGTACATCAAAAATGAAAACTTACATCTGGAAAGTTCATTTGATTAAGCTTGTCCAAATTAGTCGCAAAATATTCTTCTAACTTTGTACGAATATCTTATTCAATAAATTTGAATTGATCGAAACATTAGTTGAAAGCAAACCAATGCCAGCAAAATGTGTCAACAAATTATATGTCACGTTATAAAATCGTGAGATGGCCAGGTCTCACCAGAGGTCAATTAAATTTTCGCTCATCAAGAACAAAAATAAATGAGTTGCAACAATAGTAGCATATCTAATATTTATATTTTACATTCATTCAACAACCTCAATCGATCAGTTTATTAAGCCTCTCGTTCGAGATATAGAACCTATATATAAACGTTCAGCTCGAGGCGCAGATGGACACGCAAATGATAATTTGCTTTCAATCACTACTTTCGCAACTTTTGGACTGCTGACATCATTGCAGCAGAGCAACCCGATAAGCAAAAATAATGTTAAAACTTAAGTTATGTCTTCTTCTGTTGGGATTTTTTGTACTTGCTGAAACAAGACTGGATATATTGAAGAAGAATGTGAGCTTTGTTATATTTTAAGGTAATATGTTTTTTTAATATTCTCTAATTATTTACTCAACAGGATGAACGGTCCTTCACTATCGATTATGACCGAGACACATTTGTGATGGATGGCAAAGATTTCAGGTATGTGGCTGGATCGTTCCACTACTTCAGAGCCTTACCACAAACGTGGCGTACAAAGCTTAACACATTGCGCGCAGGAGGACTAAACGCCGTTGATCTGTATGTGCAGTGGTCGCTGCACAATCCGAAGGAGAATCAGTATGTGTGGGATGGCATAGCTAATATCACGGATGTCATTGAAGCAGCGATTGATGCCGATCTGTATGTTATCTTACGACCAGGACCATATATTTGCGCAGAAATTGACAACGTAAGTATCTGTACATTCCGTCTTCATGTGACTTGATCACTTTTATCGTTTGTTTCACGTGGTCGACCGTATTAAGACTTTGCACTGAATGTTTCAACCTATTCCTATCCTAAAGAAAAGAAGTTCAACGTACGTGACGTGAATAGCTTTAGTTTTCTTTATTAAAGTGTAGTGACATTTAATGTTATTAGAATTGCGTCGTCATAATCATGTATCGGGTAAAGGAGCTCACGGATACATCACGGATGGTGACTATCCCTCAAATTTGTCTCCTAGATACTCGAGAATGTACGATAACTGCACAAAAATGCGTCATCGATAAGAATGGGTTTCATTTGTTAAATGACAGGAATAAAGCATTTAATGTTGCTATTCCACCAACGTCTGTCCTTGGTGACTTCACACTTCACACGCTGCGTTAGTCCATCAACTTTAAATAATTAAAGCTGGCGCTTCAATAGCGCTTCACGCGTCGCGTTACGTCGGGAGCTCATCCGTTAATTAACAGACCTTAATTAGCAAAGATGAAAAAAAAACTCCTTAGTTTTCCAGACATTCTAGTGGAAAATATAAGCCATTGAGTTATCTGTTTAAAAAAAGCGGAACAATAAAAAAAATGACGAGAAATGGAGTGAGCTACTTAACAAATGACTGGAGGTTGTTCACATGAAAATATGCACAAATTTCATACGAATATTCTACAGAACAGAGCGAAAAAATACTAAAGTTGTTTACAATTAGACTTGGAAGAAACTTACAAAAATTTGGTTGAGAAGGGATTTTAAAAACATTTAAGAAATATCAGTTATACAGAGGAAATCCACAGACAGATTTCTAAGAAGTTCCAAAAAATATCTAGATGAAGTGAGCAGCTATGATAATTCCTACTGATGAAGAATACTTTCAATACGATCTGGAGGAAGTTCAGTAGAATATCAAAAACAGATTTTCACAAAATCAGCAACAAGTCCATGAAAACTCATACGAAGGGCTGGGAGAAGCTACCATATTTGATAATTGAAGCCTACAATGCCTATCCATGCAATTTCTCATCTTCGGACGGAAGTTCATAGGCCTTCACATGAAATCAGGCAGCGCCTCTTGAGTTTCAAGAATGAAATGCGCACATCTAGATGAGACGCCTCTCGTTTAAAGTTAAAACCAAATAACTACTACAATCGGTCGTGAAACTATTACTGTTGCTGAAGGGAGAATTGGCCAAGTATGCTGGTTTCAAGTAAATTATTCACCTGTACAAAATAATCTTCCTTTTTCAGAGTTGCAAATCGCTTTTAATGGGCTTCGCTTAAAAAATTCGATTACATTTAAAGACTGCAGCTTAGTCGCAAGTTTAAGTTGCTGCTAAAAAAAATGAATGAATTCACTACCACTGTCGAATGATGGAATCCCAGGTGTTTTCCGATACATCTGTTGGACGCAGTCGGGTTTTCCACGACGGTGCACTTAATTTTTTGGCGGATCTGTTCGTGTTCTGATGCCAGCTCAATAACTACCGTGAATTCAACTTGACCGTGACTTTAATTGATTCAAGACACTCTGGGGTGGGAAGCAATTGCGCTTACCACTGCGATATCGGTGAGATTTTGTCAATTTTCAAAAAACAATTTGAAACTGTATTAATTGAAGACGTTTTCCCCAACAATTTGAAAATTATAAGATTTTGATAACTGACATGTCAAAGAATTAAGACGATTTATTCAAGAATAAAAAAATGATTTAGTACAATCAATTTAAAGAAATTGAAGCAAACCGCTCCGATAGATGGATTTATTTTTCTTTATTAGCATTTGAATGGCATTCTTCGTTAGCGGGAAGCCCCATTCTCCAGCAATCTGAGTAGTCTCAGTCAGATCCTTTTCCACAGCTTCACTAGTCTGGTCACCGTTTTTCAATGTGTGTAATCCATTTTTCTTGTTGAATATGGTTCCGTAGGAAACAGAAAACTGTGACGATGCTTGTCGAATGGAAAGCCTATCAGTTTTCACAGCTTCGAAGGCTTTTTGTGCATTTTCGGACGAGTAGTTGTGATACGTTCTTTTTGGTTCTTGTTACGGCAATTTTTGGTTCTCGTTACTGGTCAATGTACAGTCAGATATTAGTAAAATAATACTAATTATGTCACATATTCTTTTGATACTCCCATCTGCGTTTTTGAAAAGGAGCTTTATTCAAAAATTAAAAGTGTAAAAAAATTGAAAGTCGCAAAATAAAAAAAAAAGTATTCAACGAAAGCATGGTAGTTAAAAGACAATTAACTGCAATTATTGACTCAATTGCTATGCCCGACCTAACAGCTTTGGTTTTGTTGGGCTTTATTAAAATAGAAAATTGCGCTCTTTTTGTTGGACATTACTGATCAATTCCACCCCACTGATCAATTTCACCCGAATTCACGGTACTTGACTATTGTAACGAAACATAAGTATTACACTTTTAGCTAGTCTCTGTCAAAATTTCATCAATTTTTTTTCCACACATTAAAAAAATATAGCTTGATCATTGTGTCTTATTTTTTTCGAGTACAGTCTTTATTTTAATCAACAACCCTAAACGTAGTCGTACGTCTATTTGGATATGTCCCTGACATTACCCACTCGAATTTTTAATGATATCACTGATAATGAAACACGTGTTTTAATTATAATAGTTCAACAGGGGCGAAAAGAGCACCCCGCAAAAGAGCAAATCTTAACCAAACCTGCTGCCAATGATCGCAACATATATTACAATGATCGGTTGTCTGATTTAGTGTCCAAACATGTATATGTGGCTTATGAATAGTATTTCATCATAATTGTAATGATTGACCTTCTTCTTTCTTGTCATGTATGTGAAAGTAGTGTGAGTTAAATAATCCATAAATAAATAAGATGCCCATTATGCCTCGTTCATTCTCGCCTGCCTACCAACACTTTCTTTCCGAATTTTTCGGGTGAAATGTACCGTACTTCATCGGCTCTAATATACCGTACGCCATGCTCTGCACAGTATTATAAATTGGATGTTTACTGGTGTCTAATTTAACGTACGTTTTGTCGTCCATCAGAATGTATCAGTTTGGCTCTTTCAGGAAAAGGTTGTACAAGCTCCGTGACCTTGTTTTCGATTATGCTCTTTGAATATTAGTCCATTTAGGTGCTCTTTTCTTATTAGTTCTGGTGTTGTTACGCTTCTTGATATTTTGTAGAGTTTCGGTACTAATGCTCAGGCTGCTTTTAGCAATTTTACGACCAGAATACGATTGTTTGATTTCAAAAGATGCACCGCTGCCAGCTCTTTTTTTGGTGCATTGGCCCTTTTCTGCGTCCGGATCTCGGTAGGTCATTAAAAAAACAAGTTTCACCATACTTCTTCACGATTTTGAAAACTGCAGACTTCGTTCGTTTGACTATTTTCGCAAATTCTCAAAACGATAGCTTTTCGGAACACCATTTGTGCAGAATTAGTCTGCGTGTTGACAGGTTGATACGATCCAATTTTTGTAATTTTTATCTGTCAAATCAGGTTATCAGGTGAATTGCCAAAAAGAGCATTTTAGTTACAAACTGATATTTTTTTTTACACAATGTTTCTTCCTTAACCCAATAACAAACAAGTGTTCACTTTATAAACTGAAGTCTTTATTCGAATTGAGTGAAAATTTTGCATTAGAATTGTTTTTTTTTAACAATTGAAATTGGGCATCCGCTAAAGGTACCAATAATAATAAATGCAAAAAATTGCACGTGTTCTCGCTTAAGAAAATTATGTGAAGTGCTATTGAAAGTATCTTGAAGTAACCGAAACATTCAAAATTATATTTGAATGTTCTAAAGAAAGTGATAATAGTTTTCCTCTCTTATAGTCTTTCTTAAAAAATTACCGGTGTTTCTTCTCTATACTCGTACTTGTAAAATGAAGCAGAATTCTGCCAATATAATAAGTTTATAAATTTTATCAAATCTCATAAACTGTAGGGTGGCCTGCCTTATTGGTTATTCACGAAATATCCGGGAATCCAGGTGCGCACCAGTGATTCCAATTACATTAGAGAGGTTGGAATCTGGTACGAAAAACTCATGTCTCAACTGACTCCATATATGTACGGCAATGGAGGTCCCATCATCATGGTGCAGCTTGAAAACGAGTATGGAGCGTTCAACAAATGCGATAAACCCTACCTCAATTTCCTCAAAAAAGAAACAGAAAAGTACACTCAAGATAAGGCTGTACTCTTCACAGTTGATAGACCATACGGGGATGAGCTTGAGTGTGGTCAAGTTCCTGGAGTTTTTGTCACTACCGATTTTGGTTTGATGACTGACGAAGAGGTTGACACCCATAAGGCAAAGCTGCGTTCTATTCAGCCAAAAGGTCCATTGGTAAACACTGAATTCTACACCGGATGGTTGACACATTGGCAAGAAAGTAATCAACGTCGACCTGCTGAACCTTTGGCCAATACACTGCGAAAAATGCTTCGAGATGGATGGAACGTGGACTTTTACATGTACTTTGGAGGAACCAATTTTGGTTTTTGGGCAGGTGCCAATGATTGGGGGTTAGGAAAATACATGGCCGATATTACATCGTACGACTACGATGCTCCCATGGATGAAGCAGGAGATCCAACAATGAAGTACACTATCTTCAGAAACATTATTGGAGAGGTAATATCTAAACACACTTTAGGCGTTCCAGTGTTGGAAAAAAAAACTTTTCTTTTCAGTATATCGATCTACCTGCCGTACCTGTACCAGATCATGCACCAAAGATGAAATTGGATAATGTAGAAATGGCCAGTGTAGATACTATTCTTTCATCGAATTCAAGAAGTCTCTTAGGGTCTCCAGAAAGGACATCCAATCGCTTAATGACTTTTGAAGAAATGGATCAAAATTCTGGTTTTTTGTTATATGAAACAAATTTGCCCAAGTTTACGCGTGACCCAAGCCAATTATCAATCAATGATTTGAGAGATAGAGCACAAATCTACGTTGATGAGGTAAACATGAATTTAATCGATTATAACAAAGATTGTTACCAAACACTACATTTTTCTGCAGTTTTATGTTGGTACTCTTTCAAGAGAAAATGCTATTAACAGTCTTCCGATTTCCGCTGGATGGGGTACGAAACTTTCAATATTGGTGGAAAATCAAGGTCGTATTAATTTCGATGTTCTAGATGATTATAAGGTAAGTAATCTCTAATTGTAAAATATTATCGTTATGTTATTGTTACATTGCTATTTGCTTTCAGGGTGTTCTTGGAAATGTAACCATACAAACATACGATGAACCGTACAACCAGGAGCTAACTGGTTGGACGATTACTGGTTTTCCGTTTGAAGATTTTGATAAACTTAAACAGTTGACCGATACGGTTGCCAACGGTCAAGGAGTGAATGGACGAGGAATGGCTATTCATGGTCCAGTAATCTTCAAAGGAAACTTCCTTACTGACAGCAGTAATATCCATGATACGTACATCGACATGAGCGGTTGGGGAAAGGTACGAATTTTAGCTCGTTCGAACATCGATGCTATATCTCTAATTATTCGCCTTCGTTTTAGGGTTTCATCTTTGTGAATGGTTTCAATCTTGGGCGATATTGGCCAGTGATAGGACCACAAGTGACTATGTATCTACCTAAAGAAATTCTTAAGCAAAGTTCAAATGAGATTCTTTTAGTAGAGCTACAAAAAGCTCCGTCTGATAGGTTAATTCGTTTTACTGATTCTGCCATTCTCGATGAGGCTTGATTGTATTTGCATTCTACTTTCAAATAAAGCATTTATATTTAAAAAAAACGTTGCTCATTTAATTTTTAGAGATCAATACCAACATCGGCCATGTCCCCACGATCGTCGGGGACGATGATTAAAGATTGTACTAAAAAATGCAACAGACAAAAATGATCACCAAATATTCATTTTAAGTCGGATATTTTTGAAACTCTAAGGGAATAAATAAACACATATTTGGTTGGTATATTCAACCTCCTCTCCTAGGCTAAATGCCCGCATCTTCACCTTAACACTACCCATCAAACCCAGTGCAACACTTGCGCCATCTTTCTTACACACTTTCATCCACTCTTTCTTCAGATCCTTGTCGTTTTTGAAGACCTTCCCTTGACCGGAGCTTGCCCTTCATAGTCGCCCAGTATTTTTCTATTGGGCGAAGTTCGGGCGAGTTTTGCGGATTTGCTTTTTTCGGCACAAAAATTACATTTTTGGCTTCGTACCACTCCATCACCGGTTTCGTGTAATGACATGATGCCAGATCTGGCCAAAACAGAGTTTCACCTTCGTGGGAGCGGAGGAAGGGCAGCAGGCGCTTCTGGAGGCATTCTTCTTTAAATATTTGGCCGTTGATGGTGGCGGTCGTTATGTACGGCTTGTTGAATTTGCCACACCCACAAATTTGTCGACCTACTTCTTCCAGAATTTCTTCGGAACATCCAGGCGGGACTTGCCGACGGAAAACTCCAGGCCGGGATCTGCTTGGCGTATGTTTAAAAGTATATCTCGTCGTACATTACGATGCATTTCAAATTCACCAACCACTCGCTGCACAGCTTCCTAGCGCGGGATTTAGCCACCGTACTCTGTTTATGTGTTCTGTTAGGCGCCTTCTTTACGTTAAAGATATGAAATCCAGCCCGCTTTATTGTCTGCTGGACGAACCAGACGGAAGAATTGACCTTCTTGGCCACGTCTTGAATCGAATGCTTCGGCTTGCGCTTCAAGTAACCCCTCACCTTCCTTGCATTCACGGGGCCGGTTGTCTTCCGCTGCCAGCTTGCCGGTGAGTCTTCTGGGTCTCCTTGAACGATTTTAATACACGGGACATGGACGAATTGTCGATTCCCAACTGTTTCACGATTCACCTGTGGGACTGACCTGGTTTTCCACGACTGCGCCCATAATTCTGGCAACATTGCTATATCGTGAGCCTGTGTTTTCATCGAGTCGTCCGTATACATTGGTAAATCATCTGCAACTGCCCACCCGCAATTCATTTATTGTGCATCAAATCGCTCATCATCGCCGCCCACATCACCCACACGAGTTTGTCACAACATTCAATCAGGTAGGATAAGTGAATTTGACAAGTTCCGAGCTGGCTTGAGCGTGGTTGACAAAAATACTCGCCACCATTGCCCATTGCAATTTGCAAACGTCCCACGCCACTCTCCCCCTGCACATTGTTTGTTTACAACTCTGTGTTGTGCGTGTTAATCGGTACTGTCAAAACCCCGTTTGCTTTTCACCCAGTCATCTTGTACCGCCTGCAGCCGGTAATTCACAATACGCATTGTGAACTGTACCATGCGAAACTGAGCCAATAAATCGATTCTGTTTCTGCTGCTGTTATCACTCCGCATTCCGAAAACCAACCCACCGCCCCGCCAATTTCACCAGTTGCCCACAAGCGGCTTTGCCACAGCATCGGCAATTTACATATAGCATCTGATAGTAAATACACCCATCGCACACAAGCATCGCAGCAGAGAAACGCATTTCGTCAACATCCCGACATCGCTAGCACAGATTTTTTCGCAGTATAGGTGAGCCATAGTTGTTTGCAAACTTCGCATTGCGTGTGTATACTCTGCCATTGTTACTCCACTGCGCTACTGTCAGTTATCGCGTTAGTGGCGCCATCTATTTGTCACTTCGCGAACCAACGTTACTCCACAGGCAAACAGACGTAACACTGAGGTAATTTCTGTCGACTACGCAATTTCAATCGAAAATACATCATGAGCACGTCGGCAATTTGTCACAGTTGCGCAATCAAAATGGATACTGTGGAAGTTGCTTGCAGTGGCTTTTGTAAAGCTGCTTTTCACTTCAGTTATGCAAAAATTACGGAAGAGCTGTACAAGGAAATGCTTTGACTTTCATGAATTCTGCTGCGATCGAAGTCAACGACACATTCCAAAAAGTTATCGATGAGATTAAGAGCGAGATAAAAGACAGGAACAACTCGTTTCGTTTTTGGCCGTTCCAACACTCCCAAGAGAACCCGTGATGATGAAGTCGCAGTTTCCGATCAACCGATCAAAATTCTCTGAGGAGCCGGTCCGTCAACAGCCAACGTACCAAAAGTTCGTGTGGATAGACCCATTGACAAATTCTGGGTTTATCTCACAAGAATTTCTCCTGACGTTTCTGAGACAGACATCGAAAAACTGGCCAAGGACTGTTTGAATGTGGATGAAGCCGTTGTGAAACCGCTTATACCGAGAGGTCGGCCATTGTCGTCACTGACATTCATCTCGTTTAAGGTAGGAGTCAGTGTCGAAATGAAGTCGAGAGCTATGGATCCTTTGTCCTGGCCGCAAGGAATCGAGTTCCGGGAGTTCATCGAGGATAACACGAGATCGATGATTTTTTGGAAACCTGTGCAGAACGCGGATGCAGGCCCAACGACCATCACATCGAGCCAGCCGTGTTAACTCCAGAACCTTCTCCCATTCGTCCTTTCACCTCTAAACCACTCACCGCATACTACCAGAACGTCCGTGGGCTGAGAACTAAAACGAACACACTGCTCCTCTCTCTGCTCGCCAGCGATTTCGATATTGTTGTTCTTACGGAAACGTGGTTGCACACCGAAATCGCTTCCGCAGAACTAGCATGTAACTACGCTATTTATCGATGCGACCGCAATGCTTCTACCAGCAATCTGCGAAGAGGTGGTGGCGTACTGATTGCTGTTAAATTGGAGCTGAACTGCAAGGCCGTACATCTAGTGGATTGTGATAGTCTGGAACAAACTGCTGTTCGGGTTGTTTTTCCGCAATTTTCCTTATTCGTTTGCTGCATTTATCTTCGACCAAACAGCTGTCCTGAGAGCTACGCAAGGCACGTGGAATCAGTCAACCAACTTCAAAGTCAAGCCGACCCCCGTGATGTAATCGTATGCTTTGGAGACTACAATCTACCAAATTTAATCTGGCGATTTGATGAAGAGATTTTGGGATACTTGCCAACTAATATGTCAACGGAACAGGAGCTTGCCCTAGTTGAGTCTATGTTGTCAGCGGGCCTCTATCAGGTGAATGATCTTCTGAACGCGAACGGAAAGCTACTTGACTTGGTATTCGTAAGTGATCCATGTATCATAGATCTCTTCGAGGCTCCATCTGCTCTTCTAAAAATTGACGCTCATCATAAGCCATTCGTTTTAACTGTGGACGCCCGTTCTCGCGAGGATGATTCTCTATCAGGCATCACGCCGCGTAATGATCTGGACTTCAGCCGCTGTGATTATCAAGCCATAAATGCAATGATCGCCTCCCAGGATTGGAACCAGCTACTGAACAACAATTCAATCGATGCCTCAGTTACCACTTTCTATGGAACTATCCATCAAATCATCCGGGATACTGTTCCTGAAAAACCTCCAAGGCCTTCTAAACAGTTTAGCCAACCTTGGTGGACGCCACAACTCCGCAATTGTCGTAACCGCTTACGAAAGATCAGGAAACGGTTCTTCCGCAACAGGAATTCTACGAGCACGAGAGAGTTGAAGCTTGCTGAAGAGGAGTACACTCATCTGCAACAAATTCGTTTCCGTGAGTACATCGACAGTATCCAAGCAAATTTCAGACAAAATCCTTCTTCCTTCTGGACCTACATCAACAATCGTAAGAGTTCTGCCAGAGTTCCCGTTGATGTTTCCTACAGGTCTTATACCTCTTGCTCGTCGGTCACAGCTGCGAATCTATTCGCCGAGTTCTTTCGTTCCGTACACGACGACAACCCACCTCCAATGTCGCAGCAATACTTGGAAAGTCTTCCATCGTATAACCTTCGACTTCCTCAAGTCACTTTCAGTGATGACGATATTCAGAAAGCTCTCAGCGCTGTCGATTCATCTAAAGGTCCTGGTCCCGATCTCATTCCGCCCGTCTTTGTCAAAGAATGTGCTCAGTCGCTGTCTGTTCCCGTCGCAGCGATTTTCAACCGATCCTTGATCGAAGGAGTATTTCCGGATGCTTGGAAACTGGCATCAATAATTCCAATCCACAAGGCTGGAAACACACATTGCGTGGAGAATTATCGACCGATATCTATTTTGAACTGCCTAGCGAAAGTTTTTGAGAGTCTATTGCACGACGTGCTGTATCCTGCCTTGCAACCTGTGATATCCGAGCATCAACATGGTTTCGTAAAAAAGCGGTCAACCACGTCGAACCTCATGACTTACACCCACAGTGTGATCAATGAGCTGGAAAAGCGGTGTCAGGTTGACGCAATCTACGTTGACTTCTCAAAAGCGTTTGACAAGGTACCTCACGTATTGGCAATTGAAAAATTGAACCGCCTGGGACTACCTTTTTGGATCATTCAGTGGCTGAAATCATATCTGTCTGCGCGCAAAGCTTTTGTCAAAGTGCACGATGCTAGGTCGAATGTATTTGATATTCCTTCCGGCGTCCCGCAGGGCAGTCATCTTGGTCCTCTGATATTCGTCCTCTTTATAAATGATATGTGCGATAGCCTCAAGTCTGGGAAACTGCTCTATGCAGATGACTTAAAGCTGTTTCGCGTGATTAAGTCGCTTGTGGATTGCGGTGCACTGCAAGCTGATATTGAACGTGTTTCAACTTGGTGCGAAATGAACGGAATGCAAATGAATGCGGCGAAATGTAAAGTTATGACGTTCACTCGATGTCGGACTACTGTATCTTTTGACTACGGGCTGAACAACTTGCCATTAGAAAGAGTCACATCGATCAAGGATCTTGGCGTCATACTTGATAGTAAACTTCGCTTTAACGAACACATCTCAGTGACAACTGCGAAAGCCAATGCGATGCTAGGTTTCCTACGCCGGAACACAGCCCATTTCAATGACGTGCATGCACTGAAGGCCCTGTTCTGTGCTTTAGTTCGCAGTGTACTTGAATATGGAGTGCAGGTTTGGGCTCCGTATCATGCCGTCCATATAGCTCGTATTGAGAGAGTCCAGAAGCGCTTCATAAGGTATGCTCTACGTGGCCTGCCATGGAACGACCCAGTGAACCTACCGCCATACGAACATCGATGCGCACTCCTCGATTTACAACCGCTGGTGAGTCGTCGAGTGATGCTGCAAAGGTTGTTCATTTTCGACGTGCTTAAGTGCAACATCGACTGTAGCAGCCTTCTCGAAAATATGAGGTTTTATGTACCTACTCGTCAGCTCCGAAGTCGGCAACTGCTGTGGATCCCCAGCCATCGAACAAATTACGGCCTGAACAATCCACTGGATTTATGTTGTAGACGTTTCAATGAAGTGTGTGACTGTTTCGATTTTAATGTTAGCAAAGTAGTTTTTAAATTTAGAATTAAGAGTGTCGTTTAACCAGTCTGTGCGACTTTTGTGTCGAAGATGTTGTCAAATAAATAAAATAAAATAAAGTTCATTTTTATTATTTCCTCAGGAATTTCATTTCATGTTACATTCGTATTGCCCAAAAAATAAAATTTCACAGAACAAATAAAAAATATATAACACTTCGAAACTTGAAATTTTTTGACATATGTCACGTCTTCTTCCGCATTGTTTACTAACCCAACAGAACTGTTGTAATACACACAATGTGAGCGACAAATCCCCTATGCAACTACGGTAATTTTCCAGGATCTTGATGTGGCAAACTACGCAAGAACGTATCTCACAAATTTGTTTTTAATTGTTTCTACCCGACAAAAAAAAAATCTCATAGATTTACAATTAAATGTATTGTAACCATATAATAGAATAGTATGTAAAACTAATATTATTGTTCATGACAATAAGATGACAATAGGAGATATTGTTTCCACAATAGAATTTAATGTTAATTGAGACCTCGACAATAGAATAAGGGGGTTGTTATGTATCTTAACTAAAAAAAAATATTTTTTTCCCGAACAAATCTGAGTCAATTACTATTGATTGTATTGTTTCACAATTGTTGAAAATTCTAGCATGTAGGGTGAAAAGTAGATCTATTGTAATGACAATATGCATTTTTCATTCATCCAATACGTGAACAATAAGATTCATGTTCGGCAATAGATTTTAATGTTATTTTATATTATTGTATTGTCATTGTATGGTTATTTTTATCCGGGTATCCTGTTGATCTCTTTGACACAGTAGACCTGATATGCACCCACTTGATTGAATTTGATGTTAAAATCGGGAGTACCAATATTCAGTAAAGTAATCAGAGGTGGTAATGATCGGGGAATTCGTTAACAACTTTAAATATTAGGCCTATCTAATAATGCCACATTATTTTTTACTCTGTTTGAGACATATTCCACTGCGATCAGTATTTTGATCTTATGTATAACATCCCGTGTTTATGTTTTAGCAAAATTCTTTTATTATACTAGGATACAAAACTAAATAAAAGCTAAAATGTATGTATGTATGTATGTATGTATGGTAGCCACCATCCCTTCATGCCCTTGGCTTGGATGCAGCTCCACTTAATAGCAAGATCAAATTGAGCCACCGATCTGAATTCACAATATCGCTGTATGAAGGGCCAAAAACGGAGGGGTGGACCCGTAAGCAGAGACACTCACGCGAAATCCACGGGAAATTAAGAATCTCCTTCCAACGATACGATCCAACAAATCGAATAACCCAATTCGCAATACTTATTAAGCTTTCTACAGGATGGCTTGTTAAGAAGGGCGCGTCACTCTCACTGAAACTGTTGGAGTAGAATTCGCAGCATCACAATCGAATCGGTAGGATAAAGAAAATGATAATGCTCGTTCCCTCCTGGACTCAGGCAGTCAATCAAACCATCGTCCAGTTTCAGCTTGAATGATACCCTGATGCTTCCTCCCAACCCAGTATTTATTATATATAATGTACATAATATGTCATAATATGCAATATATGCAGTATGTAATAGAGCAATGTTATATACTATTATATTTAATTAAAATATGCCATGGTTGGAATTCGTCATCCTGTAATTTAAATATGGATATAAATAAAATAATATGATGAAATAGTTAAAATAGTAATAATAGGCATATGATAATCATATGCAGCTTGGTGCATATTTACAGCTCAATCAGTGGCAGATGAATATAACTCTGGAATGTGAAGGTCTTATTGCAATTAAATAAAACATAAACCATTTAATTATACATGAATCAAAAAAATATGTATGTATTCATGACATATAGATATACATAATCAGCAGAATTGAAGAGCATTTATTAATTTTTATAAAATTCAATGATTTAAATTCATAGAAAAACACCTTTAGATACAATGAAATAAAATATCTGTACTATCTGGAATCTATTTCCTTGCAACCTTGAAGCAAATGAAATTTAATTATTATTATTAATCTTTGAGTAAATATTTTTAATAATATTTTTAATTTAATATGATTATACTTATATATATATAATGATGATATGATGAAAATAATACGATGTTGTAATAGTATACACATAAAAATTAGATGCAACTATTTGTCTCTTCTGCTGTGATGTCAGATGATTGAAGCTCTGAAATGGCAAACATTTCGAAAGTGATAGAATGAAATAAAGTTAATCACCGGGCAGCCAAGCAGAATAGCAAAGAAAATTTAAGCAAAGAATTAGCCGGAATAAATTTCATATGATTATGATTAATGCCCAAAAACGGAAGCTTAATAAATCTACAAAAAAAAAAACCAGAGAGAGAAAAGAAAAATGAAACTTGAATTCTCCGATAACGCTTGCTTTCTACTGGGCCCATAAATAATTCTTTATATCTGTGCAATAGAAAATGAGAGATCATCAACAATTTTAGTTTTTGAAATATAAAACTTTTCTGGAAATTTTATTTAGTAGAATTTGTCGTATGATCCTTTCTAAAAGAAAAACATTAAAAACCATCCTATCTTTTCAAATACATATCGTGGGTTAGGTGGTCTAAAACTTACGACGATGCATAGATGCGAACCTGAAAATAGCTTTAAAAATATTGTGAAGGGATGTTATAATATAAAATGATAGTAACAATTATATTTGTACTGTCTGCATGTCTGTAGACTGATGTCCAGCTGCAATTGTAGACGCTCTTGCATTATCATTGCCACGAAGGAAACAAAAAAATTTAAAATTATTAAACAACACTTGGAAATTCCATAGATGATCTGAAATTATACACCGTATAAAGAATACTTCCATTTTTTGTGGTAGGGTAAGATTTCAGCATGCCACCTTCCTACATCGCGTTGGTGGGACTGCTTCCTAAGGTATAGCTGACGCGATACAGCGTTTCTTACTCAGCCGCTGGATGCCAGGACAGACGCTGTTTGAGCTGCACCTCCTTGGACAGACGCTCCGAACGCACCTCCTCAATCTAGCTGAAGTCAGAAGGACAACAGTGCCCAGGCTTCACTACCAGCTAAGTACGCAACCCTTAGCTGGCGGTCTTTGTCATCTCTTGACCCGTGGAAGCATGAGGTAGGAACTTGTGAGGACCAGTGCTATGTTGCGGGGACGCACGCTCCATCCCAGTTGTCTACTCACAATTTTGCAGCCCAGGGGGTGGTGAAAAAAATTTTTTTTTAAAAATTGTTTTTTTTTATTGGTGGATTTTGTTTTAAGGGGGATTTTAAAAAAAATTTTTTTTTTGGTTTTAAAAAGAAATATTTTTTTGGGAAAAAAGTTAATTGGTGGGGGGGGGGTTTTTGGTTTTTTTTTTGTAAAGATTTGCGTTCATGATGGCGTTCATGATATTTCGTGATTGGCGTGTTCTGGGGGTTGATTTCGTTACATACAAACACAACATTGTAGTTTTTGAACCAGTTTAAGATGGTCGAACGTTATACCAAGATGCCAAATCCGGGCAAAACAGTGTCTGGCCTCTGGGCTTAAGGAAGCCCAGGAGGCGCTTCTGGATTCATTTATCTTTGAAAATGAGGGCTGACTCATTTTATCGAACCTACACATCACCTGCCTGCCAAGAAACTTCTTGGCGAACATGGACAATTCTTCCGGTGTTCCGAGTATTCTTCCGGACGTTCTAAAAGGACGGCAAACTTGGATTTAGCGACGTAAAACTGCTGTCCCGGCTACTTTTTTGCACGAGTGTTTGCAACTTTGTATTGAAACATTTGGAATCTTTGCAGCATCCCGAACAGAGAGGTTGTGTGGGCGTTTGAGAGATTCAATTTCTTCCTGGCCTTCCAAAGATGTACTGTTTTCCTACCTCTACCATATTTCAGGTTTGCTCATAATAGATACCTTTGCGTTCTGGGCTGCAAAATGGTGAGTTGACAATGGGCAGGGAGCGTGCGTCCCCGGAACATAGCCCTGGTCCTCACAAGTTCCTACCTCATGCTTCCACGGATCAAGAGATGACAAAGACCGCCAGCTAAGGGTTGCGTACTTAGCTGGTAGTGCAGCCTGGGCACTGTTGTCCTTATGACTTCAGCTAGATTGAGGAGGTGCGTGCCGAGCGTCTGTATCCACCAAGGAGGTGCGGTCTGTCCTGGCATCGGCAGCGCGACCCGGTAAGGTAGTATGCTGAAATCTTACCCTGCCACGAAAAATGGAATACGGTCCGACGGTGCTAATTTCAGATAATAATAATTTCAGTGCTAATTTCAGGTATAATAATTTAAGATTATTTTTTCCCTCGTGGCTATGATAATGCAAGTCCGTTTACAATTGTAGCAGGACCACAATCTGCAGGCATAACAAGTGTAATGGTTATTATAATTTTATATTATCACAAAACCTTCACAATATTTTTAATGCTATTTTCAGCTTCGCATTTATGCATCGTTGTGAGTCTAAGCCAACCTAACTCACGCTATGTATATGAAAAGATACGATGGTTTTTAATGCAATTTTTTTTTTCTTTATCATAAGACAATTAAAAATACAAAACCTAACATTGTTCCTACATCTTCTATTAGACAGGCATAAAGAATCATTTATGGGCCCAGTGGGAAACAAAAGTTAGCGGAAAAATCAAATTTCCTCTTGTTTTTATTTGTATTTCTTTTTATTTCAGATTTATTAAGCTTCCGTTTTTAGGCAATAATCATATTCATAGGGAATTTATTTCGCCTTATTGTTTGCTTGCATTTTCCTAGCAAAACGGCTGCCAGGAGATCAACTATGTTTCATTATATCACATTGGAAATTTCCGTTATTTCAGAGTTTAAAGCAACTAACACCGCTGCCGTAGAGGCAAATGACTGCATTTTATAATTATATATACATTATTTTATTGCAACATCATATTATTTTCATCATTGTATATTATTAAAACATATTGAAATTATTATTATAAATAATAATAATAATAATTAAATTTTATCTGCTTCAAGGGTACAAGGAAGTTTGTTCCAGATAGTATAGCTATTTTTTTGTCATTGTAGCTCAAGGTTCTTTTCTATTAAATTAGATCATTGGATATTATTAAAATTAATAAATGCTTTTCAATTCTGCTGATTATGACCCATATGTTATAAATACTTACATATTTTTTATTATTTAGTATAAACTTAAATGCCATAATGCATGTTTATACTTCATTTAATTACGAAATGGTTTGGCAAAAAAGGTTTCACATTCCGGAGTTACATTCAACTACCAATGATTGAGCTGTAATGAGGCACCAAGCAGCATAAAATTTTCATATGTCTATCATTGTTTCAGTTATTTCATCATATTGTATTATTTACAACCAGGTAGACCAGGGAAGGTAAGATTATTATTATAAAGAAAAATACTCTACATTATTATATGAACATCACTATATTATACATAAAATAAAAAGGGTTGGGAAGGGACCATCAGAGCACCGGATTGAAGCGATTTGGATGGGGAGAGTGGAATTGCCAACTCCCTGTCATTAACAATTCGTGAATTGATGGCGAGCTCTCCTACCCACTCATTGGGAAGTCCTCACGTTTGATGGCTTGTTCGACATTAGGTTGTAGGATTCTAGCATTGGAAGGAGATTCTCATTATCCCGCGGATTACGCGTAAGTGTCTCTGCTTACGAGTCAGCCCATCCGTTTTTGGCCCTTCAGACAGTGTTAAATTGAATACAGGCAGATGTCGAACTTGATCAAATCATTCGTAGAGGACGATCCACTGTCTTATGGCTGTGCCTGCAACGATGATGGTATCTTTTACATACATACAATAGATACCTTTGCGTTCCGTTGACGTTAATTTGACAAAAAAAAAGTAAAAGAAAACCTATGAGAAAACTGTCAAATTCACAAAAACGCATCCGCAACGTATCAATTCTGGGCCTGCCATTCCGCTTGTTCGTCTGTTTTGATCACACCGAATAAATTTGTATGATGAATTTCAAGCTGTTTTCCTATCCACCAATGTGACGCGCTTGAATTTGAGAAGTAACTCACAAAATTGTTTCGTGAATCTATTCTTGTTCCGACACCATCATGGTAACTTTTCACTCTTGTTCCACTTAAATTAAGCAGATTTATTTTCTTATGATAATTGTGATGAGTGTGTCTCACTTTTTCCCCATTAAAGCAGCTGCTGTAGATCTCCAGATCAATGTTTTAGAAAATTCAAAGCAATATGATAAGCTTTCAGTAACTATGGTGGTTATTTGTGAGATTAGTCTCGCAACACCTTAATATTCCAGACCCAGTAACCGATCCGCTTGAGATCATATCCACTCGCGCATGCTCCCTAAATCTTGAATGAATGTTCTTAATAAAGAGAGTAGGAATGTCTCAGCTCAATGTGCTATGCTCAGTCTTGGATTTAAATATGGGCGCATCAGTCGCTACTTAGGTTGTTGAGATAAATTGTTATCTGTGTCGCATTCGAGAAGGCTTGTTTATATTTAGCACCCAGACAAAGCACTTATCGTTCAGTTGACGCCTAGTAGATAGCTGAACACGATAGTACATTATAATCATGATTAATTAAAATGGCTCTATTGAAGCGTATGTTATTTATCACTGTTACGGTGTTGACCTTTGTTCATATTATCAACTGTCAAAGACTTCTTGATAAAAGGCAGGTAAGTGCCAACTACTATTCTATTATTCAAGTATGTACTTACACACTTGACCGATACCGGTAGATAGAATTAGAATTATTGTGTATTTATAGCGAACATTCACGATTGATTACGAAAACAACACATTTCTACTGGATGGAGAGCCATTCCAATACATTTCTGGATCGTTTCACTATTTTCGAGCTTTGCCTCAGTCATGGAGTTCAATATTGAAATCAATGAGGGCTGCTGGTTTAAATGCAGTAACCACGTACGTAAAATCTGAAACTTCGGCATATGCCATTATTTATCACAGATCATATTTCCACTGATTCCAGATACGTTGAATGGTCACTACACAATCCTAAACAAGGGATATATAATTGGGAAGGCAGTGGTGATATTGAACGGTTCATCCAAATAGCACAAGACGAAGATCTGCTGGTGATCCTCAGACCGGGGCCGTACATTTGTGCTGAGCGGGATATGGGTGGATTTCCTTATTGGTTACTCCACAAATATCCCGGAATACAATTAAGAACAGCTGATGTTTGTAAGTGAATTTTTTTTGGAATCACACCACAACTTATCACACCACTTGCTGTGAATATTCATTTCGATGTAGTAGGATTAATTTACCGAATACTCGTTTGGTCATACATTAAAAAAATATTATGCATATTGAAGTTCTTGTGCTTGATTGGGCTCGCAAAGTTGTCTAACAGTGAATTGCTCTTACTCTGAAACCTAAGGCATGAGAGCGTACATTCGTCCCGATATTCAATTGATATTTAGATTTGAACATCAAGAAATTCAACTCATGAAAGTATTATGGTCAAATGAACCCAACTGAGTCAAAATGAATATTTCAAAATTGAATATCATGGTTAATATATGTATTCTCTCACGCTTTAGATGGTAGTGTGAGAGGAATACATTTTAAGATTAATTTTTGTGGCTAATCTAGCACTAAAATTTTCCCAGAAGACTAGTCACATGACTGATAAGGAGCCTAATTGTCCTATAACTCACACGATAATACTGTTTCACCATTACTAAAAATCTATATGGGACAATAATGCTTTTATGGACAGGTCCGCATTTGCAAGTAAGAGCGCAACATAAGAGCGGGGTTGTTTATTGTGTGATTTCTTCGGCGGATCACAAATGAGTGAAATTTCGTAAGTCTGATCAAATCAAAATGATGGAGCATTTTTGTTCACTATTTTGATTTCATATTAAACACTAAAACGGCTTGGAGTAACAGAATGCGGCCCTAACTTGGCATAACATAACTCTAACTTTTCTTTTGTAATTTTATAGCTTATTTGCGCGAAGTTCGAACGTGGTATGCAGAGTTATTTTCAAGGTTGGAGCCATATTTTTATGGTAACGGTGGACCAATAATAATGGTACAAGTAGAAAATGAATATGGATCCTTTTATGCATGTGATCACAAGTACATGAAATGGCTTCGGGATGAAACCGGTACAAACTAACGTAGTTTAGATTAACGAAACAATTTAATGATTAATTCTTCCAGACCGATACGTAAAAGGCAACGCTGTACTCTTCACAAACAATGGACCCGGTCTCACTCAATGTGGAGGCATTGAAGGAGTTCTAAGCACTTTGGATTTTGGTGCTGGGACGAGTGAGTAAACATATTAACATAGTAACATAGCAAACATCAAGCTTGTAAGTGATAACATTATTTCTCAGTATTATGAAGTTATGGGATATTATAACAACAGTTTTTGATCACAAGATACAAGCAAACGTTTTTATTTTATTTTTATTTTTTTATTCCTTTATTATCGAGATTTTCAGCCCTGGGCTAGTCCATCTCCCGTCGTATTCACTCAAATACTTTTTTTTTCGTAACTTGTCCGGGGTGAGATTTGAAATCGTGACTTTGGCGTGATTGGTATGGATGTTAACCACTACGCCGGGGTCGCCCCCAAAACAAGCAAATGTGGTTCTAATTAATTAAATCCATCCAGTTCCCATTCAAATTGTAACAATCCAAGATTTACTGTAACGATTAATTAGAACGACTGAGTGCTCATCGTTTCAGCTAATCGTAAATGAAGACGACCTGAATGTGAAATCGATACACTATCGAACACATCACCATAAGTTGTTTATAATTTTCTTTGCTACTTATCTCAATATAAAAAGTACTGGACAAAATTAATCATACACCACAATTGTTTTTGTGTTTCCCTCGATATCCCTCCTTATTTGAATGATAACTGTGTAGTGTGAGTTCTTTGGGAAAGTTTAATTTTTGTTATGGTATAATAATGATGGCATAAAAAAGCATAGGGTTTTGCATGACTCGCTCAATAATAAAATTAGAAGTTGAAAATTAACATTTTAACATGGACAAAATTAATCACCATTCCGCAAACGCTGAAGTGCTTCGGTCGAGTTTGGTTTTCGCACTCCGCACTACGTTTATTTTCAAACCCGCAATAAACCACGCGGTAATTGCTTTTAGTGCAAATATAGTGGATTGTTTTCAACCACCGTAACCCAGCCGAGCGTTCCTTAAGGGAAACAGACATCCCCGGCCGAGCCAGACGGATGTTCTGTCCAGGTACCAGCCGGAAGAAAAAAGGTAACACCAGCAGCATTATCGCAGCAGTGACGGTCATCTATAGCCGGTCAGCAACCGGTGCTCTGTCTATAGCACAGAGGCACATAGGCAAAGACAACTGCAGCGTAAGGGCAAGTAGCAGATTTTTTTTTTTTTTTTTTTAACTCTTTATTTGTTCCAAATTTATTCATATTTACATTTCATGTTAATCTAGGTGCTCCAGCTACTACCGTAACGTATCAACCTTAATTGTTAAAATATGTATCTAATTTTGTTTACATTGTACATGCCTTAGCAGTTCAGTATTTTAAACAGGTTTTTATTCCTGCGTGTCAGTATAACAATAATAATCTTAAAACTAAAAACAAACTGAAATTAATCTTAACTAAGCATAAAGGGAATTAATCATTGCAATAGAAGATTGCAACGATTTTTGTCTGAAATTATTAATTATTTTGTTGGACATTTGTTCTAAAGTCTCAACATTCGAAATTCTATGTACTTCGTTAGTACTGTACCAAGAAGGCAGCTTCAAAATCATCTTCAGAACTTTGTTATGAATCCTTTGAAGTATTTTTTTTCCTGGTAGCACAACAACTAGACCATATTGGAACAGCATAAAGCATGGCCGGTCTAAAAATGTGTTTAAATATTAGTAGTTTGTTCTTCAGACATAGTTTGGATTTTCTGTTTATAAGAGGATATAAACATTTTATATATTTATTACATTTGGCTTGAATGCCTTCAATGTGATTTTTAAAATTTAATTTTTGATCAAGTAATAGACCAAGGTATTTCACTTCGCTTGACCAGGAAATTGGAGCACCGCTCATAGTAACGATGTGATTACTACTAGGTTTCAAAAAAAGAAGCTCTAGGTTTATGTGGGAATATTATTAGTTGAGTTTTGGAAGCGTTGGGAGAAATCTTCCATTTCTGTAAATAAGAAGAGAAAATGTCCAAACTTTTCTGCAGTCTCCTGCAAATGACACGAAGACTTCTTCCTTTAAGTAGCACATTTTCATTTTCGTTTTTGTTCCCCCATCTGCTAGTATTTTGTGTATCTCTCTCCCATATAGTAAATCGTCCTGCATAGGGTGGTCCCAAAAAAATCATCTGATTTTTATTTATTTATTAAATTTTTTTTTTGTCCGCTGAATTTGTTTTTGCATGGATGATTCTACGGGGGCCGACTTGCCTCCCAAAGATGTTTTTAGGGCGCGCTGTTATCAGCCGTCTTCTGCCTCTCCTTGGGTTGTCTACTTTTGGCAGAAAGTGAAAGCCCTAGACTTTTTGGGCGTTAAAAGAAATTTGACGCGTCATTATCCGGGGATCGAATTTCATCAGGTCAACCGAAACAAACTGCGTGTCACTGCACCTACGTATAAAATTGCAAATGAAATTGCTAGTGACGAAGGTTGTAATGTCGAGTACTACGTCTACATCCCATCTCGAGGTGTGGAGATAGATGGTGTGGTTTCTGCAGCGAGCCTGACGTGTGAAGACGTTATGGAAGGTAAGGGGCGACTTCCAAATTCTGCTTCGTCTACCATTGAAATTCTGGAATGCAAACAATTGCATGCAGGATCAATGATAGATGGAAAAACCCGAATTAATCCACCGATGGTGAGACTGAACCCTTCTTACACTTCACCAGAATTACGAACTCAAATGTTTCTGGATACATATTTCCATCAGAAATTCAATGAAGATCCAGGAATATTCGATTTGTCATACATTCAGTTTATAAAATGAACTATTTGTCAATCCTGAACGTATTGTTCATCGATGTGATTAAAATATTGCCATTAATAGACTTTAACGACCTGTTTATGTTAGTTATATAAAAGGGGAAATTACATAAAATACATAAGACATTTAATATATTCAGTCCATAGAATGAATTATTACACAATCGTAAGCGTCAATTTTGATTGTCGATATGGATTTAAGATGCTTAATGAGTACATGTTCGTTGAAAATTGTGTAATTATAGTAAATTGAGACTTTGTGTAATTTTCGAATATACTCGTTGCTGTTCAAAACCGGACCACTCGAGCCAATCGATCCTGCTCTAATTCTATAGAGTCGCATAGTGTGACGAGTGCGCTGTATGTGCTATACAACGCACCAGATGCGACACTATAGAATGCAAACAGGATCGATTAGTGCGAGTTGTGTTTTCCGGTTTTGAACTGCAACGAGTATATTTTCATCTCGCAATTATGTGCTCTCAGGTATTGTTTTGGTCATATCTCCATGAAGGATTATCCAATCATAATGAAATTTTGACCAGTTATTTGAAGATTTTATTTGGCTTATTACTTCAATTTGGCGCTAACAAAACTAAAATCGGTACAAATAGCTCAGTATGAACATTGTTACAAATAGCTCAGTATGTAATCGGAGACTAAACTGTTTGATTACTATTATAATAGGCCGTCAAGTACTGTTTCGTTCATAACTTCGTAACGAAATTTCCGAATAAAAAAAAAATCAATAGCGTTCTATGAGAATGTTGTAGCTTTCATTAGCCGTCAACAAAACTGAAATCGGTTCACAAATGGCTGAGGAACCGATGTGACATAATTTGTAACACACACACACACACACACACACACACACACACACACACACACACACACACACACACACACACACACACACACACACACACACACACACACACACACACACACACACACACACACACACACACACACACACACACACACACATACACAAACATGTGCTCAGTTCGTCGAGCTGAGTCGAATAGAATATGACACTCGGCCCTCTGGGCCTCGGATAAAAAATCGAGTTTTCAAGTGATCTTAATACCCTTCTTTTGGTCTCTCTGTAAGATGGGTAAAAAGACGTATTCACCGTCGGACTCGCTACAAGTGACCTTCGCCGGATCAGTTCTCCCAAAATTTGTTGAAATTGATAAAAAAAAATTCCCCAGTGTGCCTTTTTGTACCAAGGGTATTTAATTGTACCAAGTGCTAACAGTTGGGTCATACGGCTTCTTTTTGCGACAACAAGCCCCGTTGTGGCAAATGCGGCCAAAGGCATCTTGAGGATGCTTGCCAACAGGAAGCAACAAAGTGTGCTTACTGTGGCAAAGAGCCTCTCCACGATTTGCAGAACTGCCCCGTGTACAAGAAGCGCACTGGAAACGTGAGACGTTCCATGCAAGAACGCTCCAAGCAGACGTATGCAGAAATGTTAAAGTCGCAAAACGGAGCGTCTGCATCGTCTGTATCAGCCGCTCAAAATGAAAATCCTTTTTCGTTTTTGTCTTCTGACGAACTGGACTCTGACGAAGCCGATGAGAGTGAATTTCCGGAGGTACACGCCCCCGGTAAAAGAAAGCCTACTAGTTCTCCGGGTGTGCGCCGGAAACAAATAAAATCTACTCTCAAAAGCTTGCGAAAAATTGGAGGTAGCGGGGGTCAATTAAAAAAACCGAAAAAAAACCGGTAATAGCTGATGCATCCGTTCCTAGCTGTAGCTATACCACCCCGCCGCTACCTAATAACAGTAACCATATGAGGCTGCCAAAACCAAAAACTACGTCTTCTCGCAATTCTAAGAATATCCCGTCCAAGCGAGGTAAGATTAATTTTAGGGACATCGTGGATAACATTAAATGCCCTTGGCCTTTCGGATGCTTCGCCGCTCCAAGGACTTATTGACCTGCTTATTCCTATAGTTGGAAACTACTTCAAGCAATTGACTGTATCATGGCCCCTCATTGGTGAATTCATATCTTTCGATGAATAATTTGTCAAGTGAGGATCAAGATATGATCACCGTATTACAATGGAACTGTCGTAGTCTAATACCTAAATTAGACTCATTCAAGTATTTGATTCACAGTTCTGATTGTGATATATTTGCTCTCTGTGAAACATGAACTTCCACGATTTTAACATTATTCGCCTGGACCGAGATGATTCATATGGTGGCGTACTTCTAGGGATCAAAAAGTGCTACCCCTTCTATAAAATCTCACTCCCAATAATCTCAGACACTGAAATCGTCGCTTGCCAAAAAAATTTAAAGAATTAAGATCTTTGCATAGCTTCCGTCTACGTCCTTCCGAGGGCATCAATAAACCGCCGTCAACTTTGGAGTTCAATTACATTACTTCCATCTCCAGTTCTTATTCTGTGTGATCTGGATTCTCACGGTACTGCTTGGGGCGAACAATACGATGACCTCAGAGCGGGTATTTTCTATGACTTATGCGACGATTTCAACTTGACCATCTTGAACACTGGAGAAGCGACAAGAATAGCAAAACCTCCTGCCAGGGAGAGTCGACTTGACATATCTTTGTGCTCTAATTCACTATCATTACATTGTCTGTGGAAGGTAATCAATGATCCCCATGGTAGTGATCACTTACCAATTACTGTCTCAATCACAAATAGTTTTCAAAATACAGACCAGTCAATCCATATACCTTATGACCTCACGAGGCATATTGATTGGCAACATTTTGCATCGGCGGTAACCCTTGGTATTGATTCTACCAAACCTCTTCCACCATTAGAAGAGTATCGTTTCCTTTCAGAACTGATGTACAAAAGTGCATGCATCAGAAACGACGTGTTTCAAGTGCATCCCTCAAAAGAAGACCCGCCACCCCTGGGTGGGATGACAAATGCACTAAGTTGTATCTTGAGAAATCCGATGCGTTTAAAGATTATCGTAGACATGAAACATGTGAGCTTTTTGATAAGTACCACAAGCTTGAAAAAAAAGCTTAAAAACTTACTCAAAGCAAAGAAACGCAACTACTGGCGTTCGTTTGTAGAGGGACTATCTAGAGAAACCTCGATGACAACGATTTGGAGAAAGGCTCGTTATATGCGAAACTGCTCATCCTCCAATAAGAGTGAAGAATACTCCATGCAGTGGATATTCGACTTCGCTAAAAAGGTTTGTCCAGACTCTGTCCCAACACAACCGAATTTACGGGATACTACCCGAAATAACGGTTCTCTGGACGAACCATTCACAATCTTGGAATTTTCAATGTCACTTCTTTCATCGAATAACTCTGCTCCGGGAAGCAATATGATTAAATTCGACCTTCTAAAAAACCTCCCCGATATCACTAAAAGACGATTACTTGACCTGTATAACACTCTCATGGAATTAAATATAGTTCCACCCGCATGGAGGCAGGTTAAAGTAATAGCTACTCAAAAGCCTAAGAAACCAGCGTCTGATTGTCATTCATACCGTCCGATCTCTATGCTATCATGTTTAAGGAATTTTTTTGAAAAAATGATCCTATTAAGATTTGACCTTTGGGTTGAATCAAACAACCTACTACCAAATACACAATTTGGTTTCCGAAAGAGCAAAGGAACAAACGATTGGTTAGCGCTGCTGTCATCTGATATACCACTGGCCTTTGCACACAAGGAGCAATTGGCTTTAGTATTTCTGGATATCAAGGGCGCATTTAATTCAGTTTCCATTGATATACTGGCAGATAGTCTGCACAGTAGTGGTTTACCAGGATTTTTAAATAATTTTTTGTATAATTTACTGTCAGAAAAACAAATGAACTTCCAGAATTAGCTACATGGGCTTACCCCAAGGCTCATGTCTAAGTCCCTTACTTTATAATTTTTATGTTAAAGATATTGATAACTGCTTGGAAAATAGATGCACGCTAAGACAACTTGCAGACGATGCTGTGATCTCCTTTAGAGGTCCACGTGCGGAAGTCTTGCAAAGACCATTGCAAAACTCCCTAGATAATCTGTCCATCTGGGCCAGAAATTTGGGGATCGAGTTTTCACCGCATAAAACCGAATTGGTAGTGTTTACTAGAAAGCGGTTCCCTGCCCAACTGCGTCTCAAGCTGTTGGGAAGAGACATTACCCAATCATTGACCTTCAAATACCTTGGAGTCATGTTTGATTCGAAATGCACTTGGAGTACTCACATTGCGTATTCGAAACAGAAATGTCAACAAAGGATCAATTTTCTAAGATCAATTTCCGGGACATGGTGGGGTGCTCATCCGGAAGAGCTCATTAAATAAACTCTATGAAACAACTATTCTTTCAGTTCTCGAATTTGGCTCTTTTTGCTTCCTCTCGGCAAGAAATAGCCACCTCATCAAATTAGAACGCATTCAATATCGTTGTCTACTTATTGCCCTTGGCTGTATGCATTCAACGCATAATATGAGCATAGAGGTTCTGGCAGGAGTAAAACCCTTACAGAACCGCTTCTGGGAACTCTCATCTAGAATACTGATCAAGTGTGGAATCAGTAACAACCTTGTGATTGAAAACTTCGAAGAAATGCTCAGACCCAGTACCCAGTCTAGATTCTTACGAATCTATATTAACTATATGTCATCTGATATGAGTCTTCCATGCTATAATTCTCCTAGTGTTCGCTTCCCTTAACACAGTTCCTCCATTGACTATGTCTCTCCATGAAACAGGCTTTTCAAGGAGTTCCAGATCAATTTCGACTTATTTCATTTCCCCATATTTTTATTAAAAAGTATCAACATGTCAATTGCAACAGAAGAATTTTCACTGATGGGTCGCGCATTGATGGATCCACCGGTTTCGGTGTTTACAATGAATACTCATCTGCCTTCCGGAAACTTCAGGAACCTTGTTCCGTATATGTTGCTGAACTGACAGCAATCAATTTCGCATTGAGGATAATTTCCGACATGCCCATAGACCATTATTTCATCTTCTCGGATAGTCTCAGTTCTATTGAGGCCCTCCGGTCGATGAAAACAGTGAAGCACTCATCTTACTTTCTTTCAAAAATAAGGGAGCAGATGTGTGCGTTGGTCGAAAGATCATTTAGAATTACCTTTGCATGGGTCCCCTCACATTGCTCAATTCCAGGCAATGAGAAGGCGGACTCTCTAGCAAAGGTGGGCGCAAAAGAAGGTGAGATTTTTGAAAGAAGTATTTCACATGATGAATTTTTCCCATTAGTACGCCAGAGTTCTCTTCAAAGTTGGCAAAACGATTGGACAAGTAATTCTCTTGGGCGGTGGTTTCATTCGTGTCATGTCAAGACTTATGGCCAACCACTACTCGCTAGACGCACATCTCTACAGAATTAACCTCGTCGATAGCAATGTATGTAGGTGCGGAACCGGTTATGATGACATCGATCACGCAGTTTGGCATTGCCCGGATAATGATGCCTCCAGAGCACGACTATTGGATACCCTTGTGGCCCGAGGTAGACAACCCTCCCGCGAAGTAAGAGATGTTTTGGGAATGCGTGATCTCCCCTACATGCAAGCGATTTACGAATTCCTTTGTTTGTCTGATCTAAGAGTGTAATGTCATCATCCCCTCCCCTCAAGTCTAGTAAATTCCCTGCCATTGTGTCCCAGTTATACTATCCTTTTGTTTCCGTGCTACTTGTACCTGCCCAGCAAGCAGTGGTCACCCATCTGCGGCTTAGTTCCTGAAAGGGACTACAGGGACCTTGGATTTGGTAGATATCGCAACCATGAGCACCAAATAATACCTTCAATAAGTTACCTGCCTAGCCCCTTCCAAACGATAATGTGACCCATTAACCTCGAGCTAGCCACGAGTAATTGGCACCCCATTTTACTAATATTGAAAAAGTATACATTGTAAATAACAATATTGAATATCGGCTCCGTAAAGTGTTACACACACCGGAGCCTAACAAATAAACGAACTAATTTAAAAAAACATCAGTGGGGTTGTGTTTAACACACGACCAGTTGACGTAGACTACGTTAAACCGTTTTATTACTTTCGTTAGTTTCGTAGCAGAATATTGCAACGCAGGTAGTGTATGTAAACCTAACCGCTTTATAGACTGTTCAGATTCTGTTTGATATGTTTGATAGTTGACAGTCGCGAAAATCTCTGCTGATAAGCCTACAGCGTGCCGGCGTCGGTGGTTTAGTGGTAAGCGTGACTGCTACTTGGCACCCCAGTGGGTCTGGGTTCAATCCCAGTCGACGTCGGTGGTTTTTCTGAGGCGAAAAAATCTTGTCACGTCTTCCTTCGGAAGGGAAGTCAAGCCGTTGGTCCCGGCTCATATTCATGAGTCGTTAGGTAGGGTCCAGGTGGTGGAGTCGTCTTCCTGGCGTCGGTGATTGTATCACCATGTGAGGAAATAGGCCAACATAAAATAAAGAAAAAAAAAGCCTACAGCGAGCTTCATAGGGTGGGAGAGAAAAAGTTTTCCTAACCATATTTACGTAATACAAACAATAAAAAAACTGTTTTTGTACAGACTCTATTCGCTCTTCATGGATGACCGAAAAAGGTGACTAGACTACACTAGAATATTCCAGTATTGACCTCACATAAGCAATGTTAAAACCATGACTAAAGCGTTTTATAAATGCCAGCATGTTATTAGCTCTGTTAATTATTGTATTATAATGGTCAACAAATGTTAGCTTAGCGTCCAGCATAACTCCTATATCACGAATTCTTGTGCACTTTCTTACAGACTGATTTCCTAGGAGTGATCAGTTCCTAAGGTGTGTCTTGTTTTCTGCTAAATGCTATCGCATTCCATTTTTGAACATTTAATTGTAACAGGCTTTTGTTACATCAAGTATAGAAAATATGTATTTCTTCTTGAAATATCTTGCAATCTTCTTGGTTTCTTATTTCTAGGAAGAGCTTTATATCGTCGGCATATATTAAGACTTTTACAGTTTTAAGAATGAATGAAATATCGTTTACGAAAAGAATAAACAAAAGACGCCCTAGATGGGATCCTTGGGGGACACCAGAGGAGACTTGAATAGGATTTGATTCCTTTCCTTTAAATCTTACTTTTTGTTGTCGATTAGTTAGGTAACATTTGAGCCATTTGAAAAGACCTGGCTCAATACCCAGTTTTTGTAATTTGAATAGTAGCATGGGAATGTCAATCCGATCAAATGCCTTACTGAAATCAGTATAGAGAGCTTCCACGCGGTTTCCGTTATCCATTGCAATCAACGTGTAGTTACTCAAGTAACACAATTTGTTACAATAAAGTAACATTGGCTTCTTTGAGACAAAATACATTCCGCATCGAACGCTGAAGTGCTTCGGTTGTTTTTTTTCCGCACTCCGCACTACCTCGTTTGTTTTTTCAACCAGCCGAAAACCACGCGGTATCTGTAGTGCATCGGAAAATTAGTCCATCGTTTGAACCGCCGATATCCAGCCGAGCGTTCCTTTAGGGAAGCAGACATTCCCGGCCGAGCCCGACGGATGATCTGTCCAGCCAGTACCATCGTCAAACACCCGAGGGGAAAAAGTGTAACCCCATAAGCATCATCGCAGCAAGGAAGGTCATCGCTCCATCCACTGCCGGTCAGCAAGCGGTGCTTTGTTTGCGAACAACAGCAGAAGCTGCCATACCGGCAAACGGCAAGTAGCACATTTGTTTTTTGTTTCGTCATCTGCTAGTGTGTTGTGTATCTCTCTCCCATATAGTAAATCGTTCTGCATAGGGTGGTTCAAAAAAATACCGTTCTGCATAGGGTGGTTCAAAAAAAATCATCAGATTTTTATTTTGTTTTATTTAATTTTTGTTTTTTTTGTCCCTGAATTTGTCTTTTCATGGATGATTCTAAGGGGGGCGACATGCCTCCCAAAGATGTTTTTAGGGCGCGCTGTTATCAGCCGTCTTCTGCCTCTCCTTGGGTTGTCTACTTTCGGCAGAAAGTGAAAGCCCTAGACTTTTTGGGCATAAAAAGAAATTTGACGCGTCGTTATCCGGGGACCGAATTCCATCAGGTCAACCGAAACAAACTGCGTGTTACTGCACCTACATATAAGATTGCAAATGAAATTGCTAGTGACGAAGGTTATAATGTCGAGTACTACGTCTACATCCCATCTCGAGATGTGGAGATAGATGGCGTGGTTTCTGCAGCGAGCCTGACGTGTGAAGACGTTATGGAAGGTAAGGGGCGACTTCCAGATTCCGCTTCGTCTACCATTGAGATTCTGGAATGCAAACAATTGCATGCAGGATCAATGGTAGATGGAAAAAAGACGTATTCTCCATCGGACTCGCTACAAGTGACCTTCGCCGGATCAATTCTCCCAAAATTTGTTGAAATTGATAAAGTTTTTTTCCCAGTGCGCCTTTTTGTACCAAGGGTATTTAATTGTACCAAGTGCAAACAGTTGGGTCATACGGCTACTTTTTGCGACAACAAGCCCCGTTGTGGCAAATGCGGCCAAAGGCATCTAGAGGATGCTTGCCAACAGGAAGCAACAAAGTGTGCTTACTGTGGCAAAGAGCCTCTCCACGATTTGCAGAACTGCCCCGTGTACAAGAAGCGCACTGGTAACGTGAGACGTTCCATACAAGAACGCTCCAAGCAGACGTATGCAGACATGTTAAAGTCGCAAAACGGAGCGTCTGCATCGTCTGTATCAGCCGCTCAAAATGAAAATCCTTTCTTGATTTTGTCTTCCGATGAACTGGACTCTGACGAAGCCGATGAGAGTGGATTTCCGGAGGTACACGCCCCCGGTAAAAGAAAGCCTACTAGTTCTCCGGGTGTGCGCCGGAAACTTATTAAACCCACTTTCAAAAGCTTGCAAAAAAATGGAGGTAGCGGGGGTCAATTAAAAAAACCGAATAAACCGGTAATAGCTGATGCATCCGTTCCTAGCTGTAGCTATACCAACCCGCCGCTACCTAATAACAGTAACCGTAAGAGGTTGCCAAAACCAAAAACTACGTCTTCTCGCAATTCTAAGAATATCCCGTCCAAGCGAGGTAAGATTAATTTTAGGGACATTGTGGATAACATTTTAAATGCTCTTGGCTTTTCGGATGCTTCACCGCTCCGAGGAATTATTGACCTGCTTATTCCTATAGTTGGAAACTACTTCAAGCAATTGACTGTATCATGGCCCCTTATTGGTGAATTCATATCTTTCGATGAATAATTCGTCGAGTGAGGATCAAGATATGATCACCGTATTACAATGGAACTGTCGCAGTCTAATACCTAAATTAGACTCGTTCAAGTATTTGATTCACAATTCTGATTGTGATATATTTGCTCTCTGTGAAACATGGCTTTCATCCGAAGATGAATTAAACTTCCACGATTTTAACATTATTCGCCTGGACCGAGATGATTCATATGGTGGCGTACTTCTGGGGATCAAAAAGTGCTACCCGTTCTATAAAATCTCACTCCCAATAATCTCAGGCATTGAAATCGTCGCTTGCCAAATAAATGTAAAGAATAAAGATCTTTGCATAGCTTCCGTCTATGTCCCTCCGAGGGCATCAATAAACCGCCGTCAACTATGGAGTTCAATTACATTACTTCCATCTCCAGTTCTTATTCTGGGCGATCTGAACTCCCACGGTACTGCTTGGGGCGAACAATACGATGACAACAGAGCGGGTATTTTCTATGACTTATGCGACGATTTCAACTTGACCATCTTGAACACTGGGGAAGCGACACGAATAGCAAAACCTCCTGCCAGGGAGAGTCGACTTGACATATCTTTGTGCTCTAACTCACTATCATTAGATTGTCTGTGGAAGGTAATCAATGATCCCCATGGTAGTGATCACTTACCAATAATTATCTCAATCACAAATAGTTTTCACAAAACAGACCAGCCAATCCATGTTCCTTATGACCTCACGAGGCATATCGATTGGCAACATTTTGCATCGGCGGTAACCCTTGGTATTGATTCTACCGATCCTCTTCCACCATTAGAAGAGTATCGTTTCCTTTCCGACCTGATGTACAAAAGTGCATTAGAAGCTCAGAAACGACGTGTTCCAAGTGCATCCCTCAAAAGAAGACCCGCCACCCCTGGATGGGATGACGAATGCACTAAGTTGTATCTTGAGAAATCCGATGCGTTTAAAGATTATCGTAGACATGAAACATGTGAGCTTTTTGATAAGTACCTCAAGCTTGAAAAAAGGCTTAAAAACTTACTCAAAGCAAAGAAACGCAATTACTGGCGTTCGTTTGTAGAGGGACTATCTAGAGAAACCTCGATGACAACGCTTTGGAGAAAGGCTCGTTACATGCGAAACCGCTCATCCTCCAATGAGAGTGAAGAATACTCCATGCAGTGGATATTCGACTTCGCTAAAAAGGTTTGTCCAGACTCTGTCCCAACACAACCGAATTTACGGGATACTACCCGAAATAACGGTTCTCTGGACGAACCATTCACAATGTTGGAATTTTCAATGGCACTTCTTTCATCGAATAACTCTGCTCCGGGAAGCGATATGATCAAATTCAACCTTCTAAAAAATCTTCCTGATATCGCTAAAAGACGATTACTTAACCTGTATAACACTCTCATGGAATTAAATATAGTTCCACCCGCATGGAGGCAGGTTAAAGTAATAGCTATTCAAAAGCCTGGGAAACCAGCGTCTGATTACAATTCTTACCGTCCGATCTCTATGCTATCATGCTTAAGGAAATTGTTAGAAAAAATGATCCTATCAAGACTTGACCGTTGGGTTGAATCAAACAACCTACTATCAAATACGCAATTTGGTTTCAGAAAGAGCAAAGGAACAAACGATTGTTTAGCGTTGCTTTCATCTGATATACAACTGGCCTTTGCACACAAGGAGCAATTGGCTTCAGTATTTCTGGATATTAAGGGCGCATTTGATTCAGTTTCCATAGATATACTGGCAGATAGTCTGCACAGTAGTGGATTACCAGGAATTTTAAACAACTTTTTGTATAATTTACTGTCAGAAAAACAAATGACCTTCAATCTGGGTCAACTGACAACTTCCAGAATTAGCTACATGGGCTTACCCCAAGGCTCATGTTTAAGTCCCTTGCTTTATAATTTTTATGTTAAAGATATTGATAACTGCTTGGAAAATAGATGCACGCTAAGACAACTTGCAGACGATGCTGTGATCTCCTTTAGAGGTCCACGTGCAGAAATCTTGCAAAGACCATTGCAAAATTCCCTAGATAATCTGTCCATCTGGGCCAGAAATTTGGGGATCGAGTTTTCACCGCATAAAACCGAATTGGTAGTGTTTACTAGAAAGCGGTTCCCTGCCCAACTGCGTCTCAAGCTTTTGGGAAGAGACATTACCCAATCTTTGACCTTCAAATACCTTGGAGTCATGTTTGATTCAAAATGCACTTGGAGTAATCACTTTGCGTATTTAAAACAGAAATGCCAACAAAGGATCAATTTTCTAAGATCAATTTCCGGGACATGGTGGGGTGCTCACCCGGAAGACCTCATTAAACTCTACAAAACAACTATTCTCTCAGTTCTCGAATATGGCTCTTTTTGCTTCCTCTCGGCAAGAGATAGCCACCTCATCAAATTGGAACGCATTCAATATCGTTGTCTACGTATTGCCCTTGGCTGTATGCATTCAACGCACAATATGAGCCTGGAGGTTCTGGCAGGAGTAAAACCCTTACAGAACCGCTTCTGGGAGCTCTCATCTAGAATACTGATCAAGTGTGGAATCAGTAACAACCTTGTGATTGAAAACTTCGAAGAAATGCTCGAATTGAGAACCCAGTCTAGATTCTTACGAATCTATATTAACTATATGTCATCTGATATAAGTCTTCCATGCTATATCCCTCCTAGTGTACGCTTTCCTTATCACAGTTCCTCCATTGCTTATGATCTCTCCATGAAACAGGCTATTCAAGGAGTTCCAGATCAACTTCGACCTATTTTAACTCCCCATATTTTCATCGAAAAGTACCAACATGTCAATTGCAATAGAAGAATTTTCACTGATGGGTCGCGCATTGATGGATCCACTGGTTTCGGTGTTTACAATGAATACTCATCTGCCTTCCGGAAACTTCAGGAACCTTGTTCCGTATATGTTGCTGAGCTGGCAGCAATCAATTTCGCATTGGGGATAATTTCCGACATGCCCGTAGACCATTATTTCATCTTCTCGGATAGTCTCAGTTCTATTGAGGCTCTCCAGTCGATGAAAACAGTTAAGCACTCATCTTACTTTCTTTCAAAAATAAGGGAGCAGATGTGTGCGTTGGTCGAAAGATCATTTAGAATTACCTTTGTATGGGTCCCCTCACATTGCTCAATTCCAGGCAATGAGAAGGCGGACTCTCTAGCAAAGGTGGGCGCACAAGAAGGCGAGATTTTTGAAAGAAGAATTTCACATGATGAATTTTTCCCATTAGTACGTCAGAGTTCTCTTCAAAGTTGGCAAAACGCTTGGACAAGTAATTCTCTTGGGCGGTGGTTACATTCCATTATTCCAAATGTTTCGTCGAGATCGTGGTTCAAAGGTCTGGATGTAAGTCGCGGTTTCATTCGTGTGATGTCAAGACTTATGTCCAACCACTACTCGCTAGACGCACATCTCTACAGAATTAACCTCGTCGATAGCAACATATGTAGGTGCGGAACCGGTTATGATGACATCGATCACGCAGTTTGGCATTGCCCGGGTAATGATGCCTCCAGAGCACGACTATTGGATACCCTTGTGGCCCGGGGTAGACAACCCTTCCGCGAAGTAAGAGATGTTTTGGGAATGCATGATCTTCCCTACATGCAAGCGATTTACGAATTCCTTTGTTTGTCTGATCTAAGAGTGTAATGTCATCACCCCCTCCCTTTCACTCTAGTAAATTCCCTGCCATTGTGTCCCAGTTATATTATCCTTTTGTTTCCGTGCTACTTGTACCTGCCCAGCAAGCTGTGATCACCCATCTGCAGCTTAGTTCCAGTAAGGGACTACAGAGACCGAGGATTTGGAAGATGTCGCAACCACGAGCAGCAACAAATACCTGAAATAAGTTACCTGCCTAGCCCCTTCCAAACAATAATGTGACCCATTAACCTCGAGCTAGCCACGAGTAATTGGCACCCCACTTTACTAAAATTGAAAAATTATACATTGTAAATAACAATATTGAATATCGGCTCCGTAAAGTGTTACACACGCCTGAGCCTAACAAATAAACGAACTGATTAAAAAAAAAAAAAAAAATAGTTCTGTAATATTATTTTGTAACAAAGATTCCAAATTTTAGTTTCATCTGCTTGTTTGATACGTACAACAGAAATTTGTTAAATTTGAGTCATCAAAATTAATCATTATGCAAATATATGAAAACATTTGTCTAGCCATAATTTGGTAATATATTCTACCATGGCGGCTAAGCATAAAATAACAACACCGCAGGTTGAAAATTTATTAACAGATTTTTATTTATGGTTTTTTCTTCACTAGTTAGAAATATATTCCATATTTTTAATGTTAATGCAGACATTCACATCTTACATCAAAATATGTACATATGTTTTCGAAACCAAAGTGTTTCAGTTTAAAGTTAATTACATTTTCTGAGCTAGTAATACTGCTGCGAAGATTATTAATTTAGTCACTGTAGTCAAGTTTCCGTAAATGAGTGTCTGTTAAGAACTCAGTGCAAATGCTCAGCCACTCGAAAATGTGGCTATAGAAACAATGGCGGCACACACGCAGAAGACTGTTTGAAGAAGAACTGTTTTTAGTCGAATGAAAAGACAAGCGTTCATGTTTATGAAGAACAATTGTTTACATAGTTTATCCAAGGGATTATGCTTTAATGAATGATTTGTAATTGTTAATTTTTATTGGTTATTTACAAAATTTCAGTTATCTTAATTTTGATAGTAAAGTAATAGAGTTATGAAGAGGCTCTAATGTGGTGTAGTTATCTAAAATTTGGTCTATCGGAATGTGACATTATTATATCTAGATAATAATATTGTAAATATTGGTTTTGTAAACAAATTCGAAGATAAAATCCCCCTAAAATTTAAGGAAAGGGCCAGTTCATTCCTCAAATTCAGCCTATGACTTTTTATAATGAATACACAACGAAAACTTTTGAACATTCGGAAGAAATTAGAGACATATATTATCTATTTGAATATATCAGATGAAGCGTTGATTCATGATAAATAGTACGACAGAAAATTTTCATCGATAAGCCCAATTCTTAAGATTCATTGGACGACATTTCATGTATCTCCTCTTTGTAGATTTTCAAAATAATGAGAAATATTTTGCTTCCAGAAATAAACTTCTTCTACGAGTATGTTTTATTTAATATATCATTAAATCTTTTTTGTCTGAAAACTATTTTCTATTGTAAAGAAATTCCTTTGATCTCAACAGCAAGCGAACCTATTTTCATCAAAAATGTATACATGTATACATGCAAACAAAAGACTAAATAAAGAAGAGATTAAAGAATATTATCAATATCTCAAAATGCAAAATTATAACCGAATCTTACGATACGTTAATAAGACGTATATAAATAAATCTAGAACTACTTTTTGACATAAACAAGTAATTATTTATTGAAATCATTTTCTAAAAGCAAACATAAACTATGGTTGTGCATGGCTATCTTGAATAAGATCTTAAGGTTTATAAACGTTCCATGCCGGAGTAAACAGAGTTGTTTTACTCACTCACTGCGAGCTAAGAAACCTTACGGATAAGTTTTCATAGAACTTTAATTAATTTTTAGCGTAACCTTTGCACCTAACACATGTTATATGGACCATAGCTGTTGTGTATTAGTTTTGATATAATTTGTAACTTAATTTGTTAAAACTTATAACGTGAAACATAAGCCTATGAGGAAACTGCAATTTGTATGATTTGGATAGTATTAAGGTGATTATTCATTTAAATCTCATATATTAATCCGAACTACATCACAGTTGCACTTTATTTATCACCCCGCACCTATCAATAACTACAAAAAAGTGTTGAAATTTTGTATTTACTTTTTAGTTTTGATATGTGTACGAGTCAAATTACCGTTTTTAAATCTTCATCTTATCGTACACATTAAATGAAGCATTTTTTCTCAGAAAAAATTCGGCTTATTAGATAGATATCTCAAATCTGGATATAGAAGTAGAAATAGTGACTGTTCACCAAACCAAAGATTTCTAAATATACAAACTGGGAAGAGCAAATTGAAGGTTTGAACAGAATATTTTAACTAAAATAATAAACTCAACTTAAACTAAACGATAATCAAAACAAAGTCCTATATCTTTTAACATTCTTTTCGATGGATACCAATAGGCCTGATTCTTATTGTAGATGTCCTTCACTATCCTTAATGCTATCGAACTCGTCATTGGCTTTCTTACCATAGTTAATTTTTTAATCCACTTCCGATGTGATGTAAAGTGTTTTCTTCATCTCAGATGTTCTAATTTTACTGGTAGCGCATTTGGAATTTAAAGCTGCTAAGCAATCGCTCTGGAAAGCAATCGCACTATTTATAATTTGAATTTGTGAGCAGCATCGGTTATGCCTGAGTTTTCGATGACAGAATTGCTTCTTATACTGATAATTTGGTTTCAGTTTTATTGAGAACCATATCATTTTATTGAGGGCAAACGTTAATGCATAAATGTTGTAAAAAACATTAGTCTATCAACAAAAAATGCATTACTGTTATTTTAATATATCAGGCATTAGAGGCAAGGGATAGAGGCAATTTGAATATTAATTAAATATTGCATAACTTTACGCTAACAAGCCTAAGGTGCTAGAGCTAGAGCAGTTTGACAAATTAATTGGATTAATCAAGGTCAACAATTTTATCATAAATCATCTTTTATAAATCTGATTTTGAAACGATCTATCGGCGAATGAATCAGACTGAGCCGAAATGGTTAGCACAGGTGCAATTCATCCATTATTTAAAAAAATAATAAATGGTTAAGAAAAGAATTTTATGCAATCCACTATCGGTTCAAATGATTGGATTTATCATGAGCTTTAAACATTTTGTAATTTCATTATATAAATATATGACCTTCCATCGTAAACGCAATATATCATCAACATTGGAACTCTCACGAAATGTCGTTAATTTAAAGGGTCACCCACTAATACGTTTTGTTCGTTGACGTAAATTTGACAGAAAACCTTGGGAAAACTGTCAATTCCGCACGCTCCGCCGTTCTTGTGGCCTCTAACGGTTATACTTCTCCGCTAATTGTCAGCTATTGCCAACAAAAACCCAGATGTCACTGTGAAATGTTTTCTGAAAGCCATACTAGTACCTAGATGGTTGCAAATCTATTCCAATATGATTTAAATAACAATTTGATAGAGTAAGTTACGAAATGGGTTTTGGAAACTTATAGGTTCATAATACTGAAATGAAACATGCTTGCATTTTTAGGATATGTTGCAATGTAGTTCCGGACTACTACAAGTTTCACATATCCAAAGGGTAATTTATTTGAAACAAACAAACTCCATCTTACTCGAGATCATATAACATAGTTAATGCATGTGTCAAATATAAAAAAAAATTGCAACGTTAGTGCAATTCACTGTACCCCTTGCAACATTAAAATAGCTCTGATGCAACAGTGTTTGTTTTTTTGTGCCTGTAGAGAGTCGTATTAGAAACAAGAAAACAAAGCATATTTTTTAAACGATGTTGCATGTGCTGCTTGGGTAACGAATTCTAGTAAATTTGTATTAGCTGAACGTCCTTTGTAGAACCCATGTTGATTGTTAGTAATCCTGTTTTTGATTTGATAGAACAGCTTTTCATTAACCATAAGCTTCCAAAAAGTTTAGGAATGCATTGAAATAATGGCAATTCCACGGTAATTGCGTATGTCAGATTTTTTTCCGTTTTTAAATATTAGTACTAGGTAGGAGCTCTTCCAAGGATTTGGGAAAAATGGCTGATTCAAGCGACATATTGAAAATCCAAAACAATGGAGTTGTGAATTCTGGCGCTAAGTTTTTTTTTAAATAGGGTGGAATACGTAATTTCGTTCAGATGCATTTTGGATGGAAAATTTAGTTTTCACGTAGGTAAATAAATTTTTTGGACAACATTTTTATTTCACTTTCAGTTTTCTAATTGTACTCTTCAAAAGCAATGTCAGTAGCTAGATTTAGTTGATCGCAAAATGTTCAAATAGGTGACCAGATTATCGTTACTAACTATACTTTTTGCAAATTGTGTGAGCTTTTGTTTGCGGTTTTTCAATTTTGACGTAGGATTTACGTCTCTCTATTCTATTCCTGTATAGGGGCGCCGTTCTAAAATTTCTGAAAAGACGAAGCGTTACGCGGGTTTGAAGACTTTGAACGATAATATCTCCTCTCTGGCCCACAGAAATTTTACGAGTATTTCATTCGCAAGGTAGAACATCAAAGCTGAATCCCTGTTGCAAACTTAATTCGTAAGCTATTGGTCGAAAATGATATAAGGTTTGCGCCTCGCTCTGATTAGGTTCATACTGCCACAGTTACCGTGCCAGCGATTATCAAACATGTTTGGACATTCGACCAATTGTCAGTTCTCTTCGGCTGAGCATCTCGCATGCGACGGACATGTAACTGTAAGGCGTTGGTGGGAAACGGCGCCCGTGGAGCACGAGGACAACAGGACCAGGAAGAATCATCCACGTCACCTGCAGCTAGCCATCCGCAACGACGAGGAGCTGAACAAACTTTTCTCCGGTGTGACCATTTCACAGGGTGGTGTCCTGCGGCTCATGAAGGCTGAGAAGAAAATTTCAATCGCGAACCATGTTGCCTGCGTAAACAACTAAAATCCGTCCTTTTCAGGACGATCAAATCAAGTTGCCAACTAAAGAGTTGTTTGATTGAAATTTCTTTTGAGCTCATCAAAATTTTCATTACCACGCACCGACTCAATATGGCGTTGCTTAAAAATAGCCAAATCTATCGCCCACATCATCTTCGTGGTCAAGTGGTTAGCGGCGTCACCCGTCGTTCAAGCGGTTGCCATGAAGTTGAGGATTCGATTCCCGCTCCAGCCTGTGGAACTTTTTGCAAAACGAAAATGTCCAAACTGGTCCACTGGTTAAGTTGTTCGTAATTCGCTCTACACCCAACATAAAAAAGTACGATTGTAATACAATTTCGCATGATTTTGTTCCATTTCGTGCGGTGGATCGTAAGTTGGAGGAAAAATCCAACATTGGTTGCGGGCAAAAAAGCAACACAGCAATTCGCTTTGAAAAATTATATATGTGCGTGAGGTTGTGCGCAGTGGTTGAGTAAGAGATGGGAGCCCGAAAGTCAGATGACTCACAAAAATAAAATGAGATAAGCCGAGACTGAGATTTGAACTGTGGCTGTCAACATGGCGGCCCTTGATGGTTCGCTTGGGGAGGAATTCAGGGTACAGCATTGAAGCAAATGGACATATTTTCCACAAAGCTGTGTGCAACTTGTCGCTATCACACACTTGCATGGCATTGTTTATTTCATAAAACGCTTTGTCGATGATCAATGAGAACAAAAATAGAACACTTGACGGCGGCATTAAGACAGTGGCCAATAGCGTTGCACCATTTTGTGCTATCGACTCATCCATATTGTATATTGATATGTTGATGATGATTGAATAAGGACACTACAGCGATAAATTTGTTTCGAGCTATTTGTGCCTGCGAGTCGCTCGCACCTGTTGAAATCGTTATAACCATCTTTTAATTAACTACATAAAATATGTATTCCAAATTAAGAACCCCATTAAAATTGAATTGTAACTACCCCCAACTGAAAGTGAGCCAATTCGATCGATTAGCAGAGTAGGCAGGGTATCTTATCACTCCTTATCAGTATGTCTCTGGCCCTCTCTTTCTGATACGATCGCTTCACGATCGTAAGCTGTGAAACCCCCCGATCATTATTGAGGTAAAAAACCAGATAAATCGTTTGGCTCTCTGAAACAATTAGTTAGTAATACATCGACCATTTTCGAGACAACATCCCCTTTGGTGTCCCTCAGTGCGTGAAAGAAATCACTTTAGAACAGTGCCTCTTCAGATTGTTCCTGATCAATTTGCTGCCGTTTTTTTTGTTCGCCGTGTCTACCGCCGCTTCGTCCAGGTTTGCCAACAGTAACAAACGCACGCAATAAAAAAAATCGAAAAGTATGCAAAAATTAAACGCGAAGCGCACGCGGTTAGGATGGAAATAAAAACGCGTCCACTCTGATTGACGACTGAAATTGAATTCGTACGTTTGGGTGGTTGTGGGTGGTTCTGGCGTAGGTGTGGGTGGTTCTAATAGATCGTTAGACCAGCATAAGATAGTAAGCATGTTAGAAAATTGTTTTTGTACACTCTTTAGAAAGCAATTGGTGGCCCTAAGTGACCTTAAAGGGCCGTTGGTTTAAATGATGATACGGCCTCGAGTTGAAGGCTCTTCGTCAACGTCTCAATCAGTAGTTGACAACGCATTACACCTGGCTGCTTTCAGTTTTGCCCAAAAACCACGAGCTAACTCGGCATCGGTAGATGCTCGTTTTGGAGGATCTCCCGTATGTTAGCTCTTAATCCTTCCGAAATTTGCGCATATGGTTGTCATCAAAACGTTATGGCATTTCACTTATTCTTACATTCACAGTTTCTCAAAATCTATTTCTTCCTAGAAGTTAAACTCTACACTCTCGTTTCATTTTGCTCAATGTCTGAATACAATTGTATACTATCTCATTTTCTCTCACGGAAATGTTACTAAATTTTCGTAAAAAGTGGATGTATTCATAAAATTGAGTAGATCCACGTTTTACAAAAATTTAGTAACATTTCCGTGAGAGACATAGTATAAAATTGCATTCAAAAAATGAGTAAAATTCAACAGGATTGTATTCAATTGTTAATTGTTAACACAACAGAATGACTATTCATAACAGTACTAATTGGAATGCGCAGAGAATTTTAATTCGGAATATCATGTTTGAAAATCAAAACGTTGTTCGTGATAGGAAATTTATTGATACTTGCCGGTACGCTACATTCTCTTAAAATGTCCAACACCGAGGGATGAATATGTACACATAATATATTCATCTTTTATTTGTTTATTTGTTGAGTAAATAATATGGTAATTGTTAAAACCTCTACATAAGAGCAAAAATATCATAAATCAATCAATCAAGAAACGATCGAATTATTAGCGTCCAGTGTTTCAATTTTTGCAGCCATTTGTAAATTGTACACTCAAGGAGAGCAACGAAGAGAAAACTAAAATAGTTTTAGCCATCGCTGTCTGCCAATTGGTAAGAGCTTGGAAAGTAATGTTGGATAAATTCCAATCAAACAAACTCTCTCAAAATTGTCTTGGTCGTCCTGAAAAGAACGCATTTGAAATGGTCCGCATGTTAAGTCAAACCTTCTCGGTTTTGAGAAGAAGCAGGTTATTTCAGCCGTTGCACGTTGCGCCTTACCAAAATATGGCTACCAACAAGATCACACACACATACAAGCACCTTCTCGTGGTTGCACCCACCGGCTGGCTACGTATACATCACCGGCATGGACAACCGACTGCCTAGCACACCACTGCATAATTAATGGCTGCCTAGCAACAGTTGCCTAGCCAACGGCTCGATAGCAACACCCTTCAGCGTAATAAGCGCAATGATCAATGGTTGGTCGCCATAGATTTTTTTTTTAGACGGGATGGAAAATCTGCAACCAGACACTTGAAGAACTCAGGGTGTGGGGATGAGGGTGCCAACTCCTCGACCCACTAAAAACCCACCCGTGCCTTAAGCCTTGGACCCTCCCCGGAACCACCTTTCGGTATTACTTCGGGGAGGGGGCTATTGTGCTTGTTAAGCACCCACTATGTCTAACTACTTAGGGCTTTAGTAGTTATGTGGTCCCTGCGACCTGCCTTTGGTCGTTTCACCATTTTTGTTGAAGATCGAGGACGATCTGGGAGGCGGCTACGCATACCGCGTCCCAGACGTCCCGGTCCTGGCACATCATCTGGACCAAATTATCCGGAGTGGTGTCGTGACCGCTTACGGCAATCATACCGGATCTCGCGCCGTCAAAGCGAGGACATGCGAAGAACACATGTTCCGCAGTTTCCTCGACTCCCGCGCACTCGCTGCATGCGGAGGACTGTGCATGTCCATATTTTTGCAGTTATTGTCTAAAACAGCCGTGGCCAGACAATATCTGCGTTAAATGGAATTTCACTTCATCGTGTCGCCTACCGACCCACCCGGTTAATTCCGGGATTAGTCGGTGGGTCCACCGACCATTGGTGGAGTTGTTCCATTCCCTTTGCCACTTAACCATGGATGCGGCTCTAGTGGTCTTCCGAATACCTCTTGTTCCACGTTGCTCGAAGCACTCTACGTCCTCTTTTATGACAATGCCTATTGGTATCATCCCCGCTAGGACGCAGACCGCGTCGCGTGATACCGTTCGGTATGCACTCACCACTCTTAGGCACACAAGCCTGTGTGTACTCTCTAGTTTACTTGCGTAGCTCTTGGTAATCAAGGCGTTGATCCATGCCGGCCCGCCGTACTTAAGTATGGACTGGGCAGGAGTTTACGCTTACTCCCTTGCACCGCCGAGCTATTCGACATCATGCGGAATAATGCCGATATAGCCATAGAGGCTTTCTTGCAAGCGTAATCGACGTGGCTGACAAAGGACAGCTTATCGTCGATCATAACCCCAAGATACCTAAAGAACCTCTTCGATTCTATTGTGCAGTTACCTGCACTGATCGTCGCATGTTGCTCCGATTTTCGATTATTCACCACCGTGACCTATGGTGGACTTATGGTGGGCTAGCTCCAATTGCCTGGAGCTCATCCATCTCTCCACAATGCCAATGGAGTGCGAGGCCGTTAACTCGACCTCCTCTTCGATGGATTCACCACATATCTACAGGGTGATTTCGTCCGCGAACCTGACTATCTTCACCCCGCTCGGGAACTCAAGCCACAGTACCTCGTCGTACATGGTGTTCCATAACACCGGACCCAGGATCGAACCTTGTGGGACGCCTGCGGTGATCTGCACACGTTTCTGGCCTGCCTCTGTATTGTATACCAGTACGCGATTCTGGAAGTAGCTTCCGAGAATCTTGTACAGGTACCCAGGAACCTGAAGGCGTTGGAGCGAGTCGGCGATAGCCACCCAACTGGCGCTATTGAACGCATTCTTCACGTCAAGGGTGACCACTGCACAGTATCGTACTCCTCGCCTCTTGCGCTGGATTGCCACCTCGGCCATCTTGGTGACGGACAGGATGGCATCCACCGTCGACTTCCCTTTACGGAAGCCAAACTGATTATTAGACAGACCTATACCCTCCGTGTATGTTATCAGTCTGTTGAGGATTACCCTCTCGAGTACCTTACCCGCTGTATCCAACAGACATATAGGTCTATCCGCCGATGGATCTCCTGGTGGCTTCCCTGGTTTTTGTAGCAACACAAGGGTCTGAATTTTCCAGGCGTCTGGGAAGACATCCTCGTCCAGACACTTTTGCACCACCCTGAACATTTCGGGATCCAGCAAGATAGCGGTCTTGATGGCCAGGTTCGGAATACCATCCGGTCCCAGCGCTTTGTTCACCTTTAGCGACTTTGCTATCGCAATGAGTTCCTCATTCGTCACCGTCGCCGGCCCCCGTTGTGCCGTTGTCAGTGCCCACGTGGTCACGGGTGTTCGGCTGAGCCGTTCACCCTTCCGTCGCTATGACCGCGTTAAGGTCTGGGATACTGGAACGCTGGTCATGGGACACATCTACGGCGGTGGGGGGCCATGGACTTGGGTCGTGGCTCGGAAAGAGCCCCCCAACGATCACCTGCAGCAGCTCTGATGAACGCTCGGTTGGATCCGCCGATCCTCTGGTTTTGGCCATTACTACCCGGTAGGCGTCACCCCACAGATTCGTATTGGCCTTCTGACACAGACCCTCGAAGCAAGCTCGCTTGCAGGCCTTTATCTCCCCCTTTAGTGTGGCCTTCGCGGTGACTAGCGCCCCTCTACGCTCGATTCTATCGGCGTCTGACCACGCTTTTTGCACCCTCCGTCTTGCGTGGAGGCATGTTCTTCGGAAGTCGGCGATCGATTCCGTCCACCAATACACCGGCGATCTTCCATTCCCTCGGTTTGACTTCCCTCGGCATGGTCGCATCGCACGCTCATGTAAGTGTCATAACGAGTCGTTCGCCGCAAGGTTCCTGGGTTTTGCGTAAGTTTCGTTCCCTCTCAAGCGCCTCTTTAAAAGTCTCTACATCAAAGTAGGACGTCCTCCATCTGCGGGCGAATGGAGTGGATTCTCCTCCTTCCGCACGCTGCCTTGTATTGTGGACGATACAATAACGAACCGCCAAGTGGTCGCTATGGGTGTAGCAATCATCCACCCTCCAATTGCTTAGCAGCCCAGGACTGCTAAATGTCATATCGATGATCGATTCCGCTCCGTTTCTATGGTAGGTACTCTCGGTACCCACGTTGGCTAGGTCCATATTGAGCCTAGCTAAGGCCTCCAGAAGAATCTGGCCCCTAGGATTGGTAAGGCTCCCCCACTCGAGCGCCCAAGCGTTGAAGTCCCCCGCTATTACCAACGCGTTCAGGCCAGTTTGCTCCGTTGTCATCCGATCGAGCATATTGGAAAACTGTTCGATCGACCATCTTGGCGATGCGTAGCAGCTGCAGAAGAACACTCCATTCACTTTAACAACCACGAAGCCTTCGTTTGTGGTAGACACAACCTCCTGAACCGGGTACTTGCCCGTCGTCCATAATGCCGCCATATTGGACCTGTTCACAAACCAATTTCCGTTGCCGGATGGGATGCGGTATGGGTCGGAAATTATGGCGATATCCGATGCCGACTCGCTAACTGTCTGACACAGCAGTTGCTAGGCTGCCTCACAATGGTTCAGGTTTAGTTGGGTTACCTGCATTACGGTTGGTTCGTTGGAATACCCTTAGCGGCCGGGCACTTAGACCCCCCCCCCCCCCCATGGCGCACATCAAGCATTTAGGGGGGCATTTGCAATCCCGAGCCTTGTGGCTAGTGCTGCCACACCTTTTGCACATGTTGCTCCTATCTGGGCCTTTGCACTCCCAGGACATGTGCCCGCTCTCTAGGCATCTGAAGCATGCCTTCGGTGGCTGGTGTAGGCTTAGTGGGCATAGTCACCTACGAGACGAGGGCACGCACCTCCACACCCTCACCTTAGGCCTGTTTTGCCATGTCTCTGTACGCTGGGTCCTTAAGCGTTGTCGCTTTCTTAAGCTCCAGGAGCATCTCGCCGGTGCGGGTACGGCGTATACTCCGTACATCGGCGCCTAGGCCTGCCAATTTAGCGTTCCCGCTCATCGCTTTCAAGACCTCGGAGTTCTTAGACGCCTTGGTCTTGACTATGTGGGCCTCTCCGCGGTTACGCTTGCGGGCCACCTGTCGCTTGTCCTTTTCTTTTTGAGTTTTACTTCTCTTTTTCCTCACCTTATTCCAGGTGCCTTCCCTGCCCCGCCTGGGGTCGTCACTCGTCCCCCTCTTAGCAGTAGCGTCTGCTTCCGTGCTAGTTATGGCTGTTGTTGTTGGGGCCCTGCCGCTCGGGCCCCCTTCGGAACTTGAGACAACACGCGAGCTGGATGTCGCGCTTATCGCGCTGGGCGTAGCGCCGGGGCCTCTCTCTTTGCGGGCAGCCGGAGCTTGTCGCGAGGATGGACCCTCAGGGGCGGGCATGGAGAGGGTGGACTCTCCGACTGAAACGGATGTTTCTGAGTCTGCTTCGAGGCTATATCCCTCGCCCTTTCAGTGGCCGCTAGCCATGCCAACTCTTTGGCACTTTGCTCGGCATGGAGTTTAGCCTCCAGCTCTTCCCTCTCCTTGCATGCAGCTTGCACTGTCATGCGTAGCCTAAGGAAGCTCAGTTTGAGGTCTTTCGCAATGTTGTTGCGCGACGACGTGAAGTCGATAATCGCGTCCAACTGCTCAGACACCTCCACCACTTTAGGAAGGGTTTCCCGCATCCTATCCATGGCCCGGATGAGTCCTGGTCCATCCATGGCCACACCTAGCTTGGTGCCACCTGCCTCCGTTGCCGTAGCACTACCGCAGGTGTCGGACACACCCGATACCACCGTTTTACGCGGTGGGGACCTCACTAGGCCGCCTTTAGCGAACGGATTCGCTTTCTCCTGGGTTTTCTTTGTTTCTTCCATGTTGTTGGGCCCCCTCCAGCCGCTATCCAAGCCCACGTGGAGTAGTCGCTATTGTGATCCCATGGTTGTCTATGCATGCAGGGAGGCCATGCGAGGGTTGACACGGCCCTTCATGGGGAACCGTGTTCAGAGCCGGATCAGCGCAAGACATGCATAGGTCATCTGAGCCTACTCCCGCCCGACTGGCGAGGTCGGGCGGTGGAGAATGGAACGTACTGGAGGCCTGCCAAGGTTTTAATGGGACGGAGACGACCTGTGCCGCGGGAACCTCACCATTTCCTGCTCGGTGTCATTCGGCAGTACAGAGGGAGACGACATAGGTGCCAGCCCGAATACAACGTTACCACTCATAAATCTTTTCGCAGCCAGTTGCCATAATTGGGGTTTTACTAGCATCCACCCCAATGCGTCGTATAACGCTCCCTCCGTAGTCCGTTTAGTCGTTAAGGGGAGCTTAACGTTTCAGGGTGCGCGGGGGGGGGATTTGGGGGTGCGGGGGGGGGGGGGGGGGAATATATTATTGGCTCTTTTTTTTGTTTTTTTTTAGACGGGATGGAAAATCTGCAATTAGACACCTGAAGAACTCAGGGTGTGGGGATGAAGGTGCCAACTCCTCGACCCACTAAAAACCCACCCGTGCCTTTAGCCCTGGTCCCTCCCCGGAACCACCTTTCGGTATTACTTCGGGGAGGGGGCTATTGTGCTTGTTAAGCACCCACTATGTCTAACTACTTAGGGCTTTAGTAGTTAGGTGGTCCCTGCGACCTGCCTTTGGTCGTTTCGCCATTTTTGTTGGAGATCAAGGACGATCTGGGAGGCTGCTACGCATACCGCGTCCCAGACGTCCCGGTCTTGACACATCCTCTGGACCAAGTTATCCGGAGTCGTGTCGCGACCGCATACGGCCATCATGCCGGATCTCGCGCCGTCGAAGCGAGGACATGCGAAAAACACATGTTCTGCAGTTTCTTCGACTCCCGCGTACTCACTGCATGCGGAGGACTGTGCATGCCCATATTTATGCAGGTATTGTCTAAAACAGCCGTGGCCAGACAATATCTGCGTTAAGTGGAAGTTCACTTCACCGTGTCGCCTACCGACCCACCCGGTTAATTCCGGGATTAGTCGGTGGGTCCACCGACCATTGGTGGAGTTGTTCCATTCCCTCTGCCACTTAACCATGGATGCGGCTCTAGTGGTCTTTCGGATACCTCTTGTTCCACGTTGCTCGAAGCACTCTACGTCCTCTTTTATGACGATGCCTATTGGCATCATCCCCGCTAGGACGCAGACCGCGTCGCGTGATACCGTTCGGTATGCACTCACCACTCTTAGGCACATAAGCCTGTGTGTACTCTCGAGCTTATTTGCGTAGCTCTTGGTACTCAAGGCGGTGATCCATGCCGGCCCGCCGTACCTAAGCATGGACAGGGCGACACTGGCCAGGAGTCTACGCTTACTCCCTTGCACCGCCGAGCTATTCGACATCATGCGGAATAATGCCGATATAGCCATAGAGGCTTTCTTGCAAGCGTAATCGACGTGACTGACAAAGGACAGCTTGTCGTCGATCATAACCCCACGATACCTCAAGAACCTCTTCGATTCGACTGTGCAGTTACCTGCACTAATCGTCGCATGTTGCTCCGATTTCCGATTGTTCACCACCGTGACCTCGGTCTTATGGTGGGCTAGCTCCAATTGCCTGGAGCTCATCCATCTCTCCACAATGCCAATGGAGTGTGAGGCCGTTAACTCGACCTCCTCGATGGATTCACCACATATCTCCAGGGTGATATCGTCTGCGAACCCGACGATCTTTACCCCGCTCGGGAACTCAAGCCGCAGTACCTCGTCGTACATCGTGTTCCATAACACCGGACCCAGGATCAAACCTTGCGGGACGCCTGCGGTGATCTGCACACGTTTCTGGCCTGCCTCTGTATTGTATACCAGTACGCGATTCTGGAAGTAGCTTCCGAGAATCTTGTACAGGTACCCAGGAACCTGAAGGCGTTGGAGCGAGTCGGCGATAGCCGCCCAAGTGGCGCTATTGAACGCATTCCTCACGTCAAGGGTGACCACCGCACAGTATCGTACTCCTCGCCTCTTGCGCTGGATTGCCACCTCGGCCGTCTTGGTGACGGACAGGATGGCATCCACCGTCGACTTCCCTTTTCGGAAGCCGAACTGATTACTTGACAGACCGCGTATACCCTCCGTGTATGTTGTCAGTCTGTTGAGGATTACCCTCTCGAGCACCTTACCCGCTGTATCCAACAGACATATTGGTCTATATGCCGATGGATCTCCTGGTGGCTTCCCTGTCTTTGGTAGCAACACAAGGGTCTGAATTTTCCAGGCGTCTGGGAAGACGCCCTCGTCCAGACACTTTTGCATCACCACCCTGAACATTCCGGGATCCAGCAAGATAGCCGTCTTGATGGCCAGGTTCGGAATACCATCCGGTCCCGGCGCTTTGTTCACCTTTAGCGACTTTGCTATCGCAATGAGTTCATCATTCGTCACCGTCGCCTCGTCGCCGACCCCCGTTGTGCCGTTGTCGGTGCCCACGTGGTCACGGGTGTTCGGCTGAGCCGTCCACCCTTCCGTCGCTATGAGAGCGTTAAGGTCTGGGATACTGGAACGCTGGTCATGGGACACGTCTACGGCGGCGGGGGGCCATGGACTTGGGTCGTGGCTCGGAAAGAGTCCCCCAACGATCACCTGCAGCAGCTCTGGTGAACGCTCGGTTGGAACCGCTGATCCTCTGGTTTTGGCCATTACAACCCGGTAGGCGTCACCCCACGGATTCGTATTGGCCTTCTGACACAGACCCTCGAAGCAGGCTCGCTTGCTGGCCTTTATCTCCCTCTTTAGTGCGGCCTTCGCGGCGACTAGCACCCCTCTACGCTCGATTCTATCGGCGTCTGACCGCGCTCTTTGCACCCTCCGTCTTGCGTGGAGGCATGTTCTTCGGAGGTCAGCGATCGACTCCGTCCACCAATACACCAGCGATCTTCCATTCCTCGGTTTGACTTCCCTCGGCATGGTCGCATCGCACGCTCGTGTAAGTGTCATAACGAGTCTTTCGCCGCAAGGTTCCTGGGTTTCGCGTAAGTTTCGTTCCCTCTCAAGCGCCTCTTTAAAAACCTCTACATCAAAGTAGGACGTCCTCCATCTGCGGGCGAATGGAGTGGATGCTCCTCCTTCCGCACGCTGCCTTGTATTGTGGACGATACAATAACGTACCGCCAAGTGGTCGCTATGGGTGTAGCCATCATCCACCCTCCAATTGCTAATTAGCCCAGGACTGCTAAATGTTATATCGATAATCGATTCCGCTCCATTTCTATGGTAGGTACTCGTGGTACCAACGTTGGCTAGGTCTACATTGAGCCTAGCCAAGGCCTCCAGAAGAATCTGGCCCCTAGGGTTGGTAAGGCGGCTCCCCCACTCGAGCGCCCAAGCGTTGAAGTCCCCCGCTATTACCAACGGGTTCAGGCCAGTTAGCTCCGTTGTCATCCGATCAAGCATATTGGAAAACTGTTCGATCGACCACCTTGGCGGTGCGTAGCAGCTGCAGAAGAACACTCCATTCACTTTTACAACCACGAAGCCTTCGTTTGTGTTGGACACAACCTCCTGAACCGGGTACTTACCCGTCGTCCATAATGCCGCCATATTAGCCCTGTCCGCAAACCAGTTCCCGTTGCCGGGTGGGATGCGGTATGGGTCGGAAATTATGGCGATATCCGATGCCGACTCGCTAACTGTCTGACACAGCAGTTGCTGGGCTGCCTCACAATGGTTCAGGTTTAGTTGGGTTACCTGCATTACGGTTGGCTCGTTGGTATACCCTTAGCGGCCGGGCACTTGCCCCCCCCCCCCCCCCCTATGACGTGCTTATCATCCGGTTTCCCGACGCACATCAAGCATTTGGGGGGACCTTTGCAATCCCGCGCCTTGTGGCTAGTGATGCCACACCTTCTGCACATGTTGCTCCTATCTGGGCCTTTGCATTCCCAGGACATGTGCCCGCTCTCTAGGCATCTGAAACATGCCTTCGGCGGCTGGTGCAGGCTTAGTGGGCATATTGACCATCCCACCTTCACCTTCGCCACTTTCAACGCCGCGTCTGCGTCGACTGCGGCTACCCTCAGGGTTGCCACCTGGGTCCCAAGTGGACCCTTCCTCAGACGTATGTCTGCGGCGGCAACCTCGACCTTGCACTGTTCCTTCAGTGCAGTGGAGATCTCGTCTGCCTCGGTGATCTCATCCAGGTTTTTACACTGGATCGTCACCTGCGAGACGAGGGCGCGCACCTCCACACCCTCACCTTAGGCCTGTTTTGCCAGGTCTCTATACGCCGGGCCCTTAAGCGTTGTCGCTTTTTTAAGCTCCAGGAGCATTTCGCCGGTGCAGGTACGGCGTATACTCCGCACGTCAGCGCCCAGGCCTGTCAGTTTAGCGTCCTCGCGCATCGCTTTCAAGACCTCGGAGTACTTTGACGCCTCGGTCTTAACGATGAGGGCCTCTCCGCGGTTACGCTTGCGGGCCACCTGTCGCTTATCTTTTCCTTTTTTAGTTTTATTTCTCTTTTTCCTCACTTTATTCCATGGGGCTTCCCTGCCCCGCCTGGGGCCATCGCTTGTCCCCCTCCTAGCACTGGCATCTGCCTCCGTGCTGGTTATGGCTGTTGTTGTCGTTGGAGCTCTGCCGCTCGGGCCCCCTTCGGCGCTTGAGACAACACGCGAGCTGGTCGACGCGCCTTTCGCGCTTGGCTTAGCGCCGGGGCCTCTCTCTTTGCGAGAAGCCGAAGCTGGTCGCGAGGATGGACCCTCTGACCCCGCCGCCACGTTCGCATAGGTTCGTTTCCCCTTTGGGGCTTCCGACACGATGCGCTTCTTAGAAGCGCCGGGTGCCGTCTCGCCCGGGGACTGCCTAGCCCGCTTGGAGGTCCCCGCCCCCATGGATAGGGTGGACTCTCCGACGGAGACGGATGATTCCGTCTGCGTCTGCTTCGAGGCAATGTCCCTCGCCCTTTCGGTGGCCGCTAGCCGTGCCAACTCTTTGGCACTTTGCTCGGCTAGCAGTTTGGCCTCCAGCTCCTCCCTCTCCTTGCATGCAGCCTGCACTGTCATGCGTAGCCTAAGAAGGCTCAACTTTAGGTCTTTCGCAATGTTGTTGCGCGACGACGTAAAGTCGATGATCGCATCCAACTGCTCCGAGACCTCCATCACCATAGGAAGGGTTTCCCGCATCCTATCCATGGCCCGGATGAGTCCTGGCCCATCCATGGCCACGCCTAGCTTGGTGCCACCTGCCTCCGATGCCGTAGCACTACCGCAGGTGTCGCTCACGCCCGATCCCTCCGTTTTACGCGGTGGGGACCTCGCTAGGCCGCCTTTAGCGAACGGATTCGCTCTCTCTTGTGTCTTTTTTGTTTCCTCCATGTTGTTGGGTCCCCCTCCAGCCGCTATCCAAGCCCACGTGGAGTAGTCGCTATTGTGATCCCATGGTTATCTATGCAAGCAGGGAGGCCATGCGAGGGTTGACACGGCCCTTCATGGGGAACCGTGTTCAGAGCCGGATCAGCGCAAGACAGGTATAGGTCATCTGAGCCTACTCCCGCCCGACTGGCGAGGTCGGGCGGTGGAGAATGGAACGTACTGGAGGCCTGCCAGGGTTATAATGGGACGGAGATGACCTGTGCCGCGGGAACCTCGCCATTTCTTACTCGGTGTCACCCGGCAGTACTGAGGGAGACGACACAGGCGCCAGCCCGAATACAACGGTACCACTCGTGAATCTTTTCGCAGCCAGTTGCCATAATTGGGGTTTTACTGGCATCCACCCCAATGCGTCGTATGACGCTCCCTCCGTAGTTCGTTTAGCCGTTAAGGGGAGCTTAACGTTTCCAAGGTGCACCGCGGGGAGGCGAACTACATTCACACCTCAGGCCTTGCCGCTCTGCACTGCCGAATGAAGCTAGTACACCTTCCAGGGTATATGTCATCGCCAGCTGTCAAACCATACGACTTGTTATTCCGCCCAGCTCAAAAACTGCAACACATGAATATTTGTGAAGGTGTACCCGTTTTATATCTCCCTTGCTCACATTTGAAATTTGTGATAGTAAAGTACTGTGCATTTAGTAAATTTAGCCTGCAAACCAAAATTATAAGACATCACCTTTTATTTTAGTTATTTTCAAGAGTTTCAAATTGTGAACGGATGGTTTTTGATAGTTGAATTGATACGCGGGAAAATTTACAACCTATTGATGTAAACATCTTGTTAATTTATCGAGCATTTATGAAATTATAAGCGTTTAATTTGTAACGATATTTCGTGACGGTTACTAATTTTTAGATTTTCAATTGACACCCTACCCTTTCCGTAAGACGTAGTCTACGTCAAAAACTATCGAATTTATGATGAGCAGTGAAAAACTGGAGCCCTGGAAGCTGCCGGAAGTCTGCTTTTACATACGTCTCATCATCCATAACGGGGCAATGTGGTTTCGTCAACATCTGGATGTAGAGCTTCCGTGCACGTGTTTTACCTACCGTATCCTGCATTCACCGCGATTAGGCGCCTTTTGGACTTTGTGCGCGTGTAGTCCTTCACGTTTTTTCGCATCTTGAACGAAAGTTTTGGTTAGATTCAGTTTCTTCGCCACATCTCGAACTTAATTGTTGGGATTCCTCTTGAAAGCTTGCACTACCCGCTTGTGATCCCGAGTCATCGCTCAGCTTCTGAGACGTGCAGACGTTTTTTCGATTGCGCTTATCACAAGTCAAGCATCTACCGTTGGAATAGTTTTATTTCTTGCTACACTGTGCTGCGTCGCGTGCTGAAGTATCCCGCGATGAGGCGAGATAATACTTTTAAAATAGATTATTCTCAGTTTGCCGTGAAGCCGTCGGTCAAAAAACTCTTCAGTTTTTGTCGCTCGGTTCTCAGTTTGAAACGGGAAGACATCAAAAGACTCCAGTGCCACAGAGGTGGAGCATGTGCGTTCATCAAAGTCAGTGACTTGGCGCTCGCACAAAGTGTCGTTGACGAACATGACGGGAAGCATGAAATGGAGTGTCAGGGGAAGAAACACAAGCTCGAATCACGTTGGAAGATGGTAGTGTTGAAGTGCGTGTTCACGTGTCGGAAGAGAGGATCGTCGAATACCTATGTGCGTTTGGTGAAGTGATCTCGATCCGCGAAGAGCCGTGGGCCAAAAGCAACGAAGTCGAAGGCATACCGCTCGGCATATGGTCTGCCTGTATGTTAATGAAGCGGAATATCGACTCGTGGGTCACCATTGACGGAGAGCAAGCGTTCGTTGTATACAAAGAACAGCTACAATCCTGCCGCCGCTGCAAGGAAGAAGCTCACACTGGTATATCATGTGTCCAGAACAAAAAAGTTAAGTACCAGAAAAGCTACGCCAATGTGACGAAGCAAGCTGGACAAGCGAATAGGTCAACCACCGGCCAACAACCCAAAAAAACAGCTGGTGCAAAACCAACAAACACGAGCCCGGTCGTTCAGAATACCACCGTTTCACCACCGTTATCATCAGACGCTTTCCCAGAACTGCCTAGTTTCACGAGCCAGGCCTCAAAAACGAATATAAGCAGGCAGACCGCACCAGCTGTACAGACCGTGCCGACTGTGGTACCCTCGTGTCCGGAAACAAAACGAACGCAGAATTCGTCATCATCGTTCCTAACACCACCGCAAACTGGCGTGGCCGAGGACGATATCTTCAAAAAGCCAGCGCTGCGATCGCAGAGCAAGAGCAGCACCGGTAACGAAACCGACCACTCCACTTCTTCAACGAGCAGTAAACGATATCAATGCCGACCGGTTGGTAAAAAAACCACGTCGGGATGACAACGACGATGAAAGAGAGGAGGAAATGCAACTATAAATGGCTTTCACGTCGTATAACATCTTGTCCATCAACATCTGCACACTCACGAACCCCACGAAAGTAAACGCTCTCCGGACCTTCATCCAAGTCTCGACATCGTGTGTCTACAGGAAGTTGAGAACGAACAGCTCTCCTTGTCTGGCTACGTCGTTTATTTCAATGTAGACCACACGAGAAAAGGAACAGCTATTGCTCTGAAGGATCACATCCAAGTCACTCACGTCGAGAGGAGCTTGGACAGCCGACTGCTTGCACTGCGAGTACAAGAAATGACGATCTGCAATGTTTACGCTCCCTCCGGGTCTTCGCAACGCTCCGCTTGGGAGAATCTCTTCAATGAAACACTTCCCTACTACCTCCGTCAACGCACCACGCACACCATTCTCGCTGGCACACGACTCAAGCAGCCCGAACACGAGTCCCGCCCTCAAAACAGCCGTTCAACAACTGCAGCTCCACGATATATGGGAGAAACTGTGTCCGTGTGATGATGGTTTTACGTACGTCTGTCGGAATGCTCAATCGCGCCTGGATCGAATTTACGTCAGCAGCGGTATCCGTGACCACCTACGAGCAGCACATACCCACGTCTGCTCTTTTACGGACCATAAAGCGCTAACTCTCCGACTTTGCCTCCCCTACCTTGGTCAGGAGCATGGCCGAGGCTTCTGGTCTCTCCGACCGTACCCACTAACCGACGAGAACGTTATATTGGCAATATTGGACCCGGCAGCGTAGAAACTATGGCTCATAGATGGACTGGTGGCTCTCGTTTGCTAAGCCCAAGATCAAACAGTTTTTCGAGTGGAAATCTCGAGACATCTTCGATGAATGTCACAGCGAGCATCAGCGCCTCTACGGTGAACTGTGGCTTGCCTACGACGGATATTATCAGCACCCAGAAATGCTGACCACCATCAACCGGCTGAAAGGCGAAATGCTTGCGCATCAACGGAGGTTTTCTCAAACGTTCATGCGGATCAATGAAACGCACGTGGCGGGAGAACCAATATCAATATTCCAGCTAGAGGAGATGCGAAGGAAGAATACCGTTATCACGCAGCTGCAGACGAAGCAAGACGAAACCATAACAACATCACGAGCGATAGAAGACCACATGGTGAACTATTTCTCGACTCTCAACACTCCTCCGTGCAACAGAAGAAAACGAAAACGGATTCGTCTGTGAGAGTGTTGTGCCACTCAACGATCCATCAAATGAAGCCTGTACGAGCGACATCCCGCCGCAGAAATCTGGTCTGCAATAACAGCAAGCGCACCTCGTTAATCCACTGGCTTCGATGGTATTCTGAGAGAATTCTACCACCGCATGTTCGACGTCATACACCGAGAGTTGAATCTGTTGCTGAATGAGGCACTCAGAGACAATCTTCCCGCAGCGTTTGTTGAAGGGATCATCGTGTTGGTCAAGAAGAGAGGTGGCGACCACACAGCGCGATCATACCGACCGATTTCACTGCTCAACAGTGACTTTAAGCTCTTCTCCCGCATACTCAAAACCAGACTGGAGCGAGTGATGTGAGAACACCACATCTTGAGTGACGGACAGAAATGCTCGAACCCAGAGCGAAACATTTTTCAAGCCGCTCTCGCTCTAAAAGATTGCATAGCAAATCTTTGCCACCACCGCCGCGCTGGAAAGTTAATCAGCTTCGATCTCGATCATGTGTTCGATCGGGTCCGGCACTCCTTTCTCTTCACGACCATGCGTTCGCTCGACATCAACCAGAACCTCATCGCTTTACTCTCGCGCATTGCCAGTCGGTCCACTTCTCGGCTGCTGATCGATGGGCATCTCTCTCGGTCGATCGAAATCCAACGGTTTGTGAGGCAAGGGGACCCGTTGTCCATGCACCTATTCGTGCTGTACCTTCATCCACTAGTGTGCAGGCTAGAACGTGTGTGCGGTAACGATCTGCTGGTAGCCTATGCGGATGACAACAGTGTAATCATCACATCGACGAGGCAAATCGAAGAGATGAATAGGCTGATTATTCGCTTCGGGGGAGCTGGTGGGGCGAAATTAAATATGCGGAAAACCGTTGGCATCGATGTCGGATTTTGGGGAGGTGGCACCATCAACTCCCGGGGGGTGGAAACAGCCAACAAAATTAAAATTGGGGGTGGTGTGGTTGGAAACTCGGGGGCTGGGAAAAAGGTAAACTGGGTGGGGTGGGGGGGGAAGTTGTGGAAATAATGTTGTTTTTTTGGTGGGGGGGGGGGGGGAAAGAGAAAGAATACGCAGGAGGGGCGGGGGGGGGGGGGGCGCAGAGGGGAGAAAGTAAGGGGAGGAGGTTGTGGGGGGGGGGGGGGGGGGGGGGGGGTGGGGGGGGGGGGGGGGGGGGAAAGAGGAAGGAGGAACAGTCCGCATCGAGCTCTCATGCCGTGCGGTTCTATTTTCTTTTGCTGAAGGAAGTATTTTTGCTACCTAAAGCTATAACAAAATCAAACAGCACTTTTCAGTGCTTAACATTACCTGCACAATTTTTATTTTTTACCCTTATTCCTTTTCGATCCTTGTCTGGACCCTACGCGAGGTAATCCGACTTGGATATCGATTTGGAAAATTCCTCTTTGACCCTTCGGATTCTTGTAGAATCTGCTTGGAAGTTGATTAGGAGAAAACGTATAAATTCTAATCATTTTGGAGAAAATGGCGCCTAAACGCAAAAGAAAGGGACAATCTCTGGATTCCCCTTCTAACAATATTGATTTGAGCAATCAATTCGATATTCTGACTGATGATGAGAATGATCCATCAGTCAGGCAAAAATCTTCGAAGCATTCCCGAATTAATGCAGGGAAAGAAAAGGTTCCACCTATTGTGGTAACAACATCTGATTTTCATGGGCTCCGAAAGGAACTCACGAATTTCATTAAAGATTCTAAATTTTCCTTTCAAATTGGTCGTCGGGGTGAATGCCGTGTATTGGCTGAAACCTTGATCGGATTTAAACTTCTCGTGGAGTATCTTGCTCAAAGAGGCATCAAATTCTTTACACATGACACCAAAACTGAACGTCTGTTCAAGGTGGTCTTAAAAGGTCTAGCCAGTGGTGAATTCCTGGATGAGATCAATCAAGAAATTATTAAATTGCTTGGAGTTACACCAGTTCAAGTGATAAAGATGAAAAAGAAATCCCAACCTGGAGATTCTCGCAATGGGATTTCTAACGATTTTTATTTAGTTCATTTTAAATCAAATGAACTGAATAACCTCAAGGCATTGGAAAAAGCCAGCCTTATGCTCCATGTCAGAGTGAAGTGGGAACACTTCAGGAAGACTGGAGGAAATTCTCAACACCTCACCCAGTGCCGTAAATGCCAGGGATGGGGTCACGGGACAAAAAATTGTCACATGGATGCCAAATGCATGCATTGTGGCGATTCCTCTCACGCCAAGGACAACTGTCCTGTGAAGGATCCCAAAAATTTTAAATGTGCGAATTGTGGTGGAAACCACAAATCCAATTTTTGGGAATGCAAGACTCGCAAAGCGATCTTGAATTCTCGTGCTAAGCATCAGGTAGGGACCGCTTCACGTTCCCGACCAGGTAATTATTCCTCGGCTGTTAACAACGGTCATCGAGGAGGAAATCCAACATTCGTACCGGAAGGTACGATCAATGCTCAACCGTCAAATTTTCCACTGCTATCTGCTGTTAACAATGGTCAGCGAAGTACAAATGTACCCGTAAGTACAAACAGACCACAAGTTTTCAATGCTCAATTCTTACCTGCTGGTAGCAATGTACAGCAAGGTAATGGAGCTTCCTACGCTGCCGTTACAGCCGGTAGAAACCAAAATTCTACCAGAAATGTTGAAGATTTTGACTTAGGTAGCATAACCGCTCCAAAAATGGATTTTTTACAGAAATCATTAATCGATATGATTAATGGAATGTTAAATACAAACTCCATGTTTGATGCAATTCAAACTGGTATAAAATTTGCAAACAATATTGTCATGACCCTGAAATTCAGCAATGGGTATTAAGGCACTGAATATATTAAATTGGAATGCTCGATCTCTTAAAAATAATGAAGACGAGCTGTTTAACTTTTTACGAGTTCATAACGTGCATATTGCCGTTGTAACTGAAACTTTTCTTAAACCTGGTGATAAAATAAAAAGGGATCCTAATTATTTCGTACACCGCAATGATCGTCTTGAAAGTCCAGGTGGTGGCGTTGCCATAATTGTTCATAGGCGTATCAAACATCAGATTCTTTCTTCATTTGATACCAAAGTTTTTGAAACTTTGGGGGCTTCTGTTGAAACAAAATTTGGTCAACTTACACTATTAGCTGCCTATTTACCATTCCAATGCGTAGGTCAGCAAAAGAATCTTCTCAAGGGTGACCTACAGAAGCTTACCCGTAATAGGTCAAAATTCTTCATTATTGGTGATTTTAATGCAAAACACCGATCGTGGAATAATGCTCAAAGTAATTCCAATGGTAATATACTATTTGACAATTGTTCTGCGGGTTATTACACTATCCAATACCCAAACAGCCCAACTTGCTTTTCTTCTGCCAGAAATCCCTCAACTATTGATTTGGTCTTAACTGATTCATGTCAACTTTGTAGCCAATTGGTTACCCATGCTGACTTCGGTTCGGATCACCTTCCTGTAACTTTTGAAATATCTCAAGAAATAATTTCTAATCCCAACAGTTCTACTTTCAATTATCATAGAGCTGATTGGAACCAATATCAAACATTCATGGAATATAACTTTGATCCTAATATTCCTTTGGAAACTAAAAATGATATCGATAATGCTCTTGACTCTCTGACTACTTCCATAGTTGAAGCAAGAGCTGTCTCAGTTCCAAAATGCGAGGTAAAGTTCAATACAATTATAATAGACGACGATCTTCAGCTTTTGATCCGTCTGAAAAATATCCGTAGAAGACAATATCAAAGAACACGCGATCCCGCCATGAAAGTTATCTGGCGAGATTTGCAAAAACAAATTAAAAAACGCTTCTCTGCCCTAAGGAACAAACAATTCGAAAATAATGTGTCAAAATTAGAGCCGAGTTCCAAACCTTTTTGGAAACTCTCAAAAATTTTAAAGAAACCTCAAAAGCCTATTCCAGCGCTCAAAGAAGGTGATAAAATATTGCTAACAAATGTGGAAAAAGCTCAAAAACTTGCTGAGCAGTTTGAGAGTTCCCATAATTTCAGTTTGGGTCTTACTAGTCCTATTGAGAATCAGGTTTCTCTTGATTATCTGAATATTTCCTCAAGGGAAAATATTTTTGATGAATCCTGGGGTACTGATTTGGATGAAGTAAAAACTATAACTAAAAAGTTAAAAAATATGAAGGCTCCAGGTGATGATGGAATTTTCTATATACTCATCAAAAAAACTCCCAGTGAGTACCTTGTCTTTCATGGTTAAATTATTTAATAAATGTTTTCATTTGTCATACTTTCCTGGCAAATGGAAAAATGCCAAAGTTGTTCCAATTTTGAAGCCCGAGAAAGATCCAGCTGAAGCTTCTAGCTACAGACCAATAAGTTTACTTCCTTCAATCAGTAAACTTTTTGAAAAGCTAATTTTGAATAGAATGATGCTTCACATCAATACAAACTCAATTTTTCCAGATGAGCAATTTGGATTTCGCCATGGCCATTCAACTACTCATCAACTTTTGAGAGTTACTAATTTAATTCGTTCAAACAAATCTGAAGGCTGCTCAACTGGAGTTGCTCTTCTAGACATAGAAAAAGCATTCGACAGTGTTTGGCATGAAGGTTTGATTGCTAAATTGAAAAACTTTAATTTTCCGCTCTATATTATAAAATTAATTCAAAATTATTTAACTGACAGAACTCTGCAGGTAAATTATCAGAATTCCAAATCTGATCAACTACCTCTTAGAGCTGGAGTTCCTCAGGGTAGCATTCTTGGGCCGATACTGTATAACATTTTTACTTCCGACCTCCCTGATTTGCCTCAGGGTTGTCAGAAATCCTTGTTTGCTGATGACACAGGCATCTCCGCTAAAGGAAGAAGTCTTCGTATCATTTGCAGGAGACTGCAGAAAAGTTTGGACATTTTCTCTTCTTATTTACAGAAATGGAAGATTTCTCCCAACGCTTCCAAAACACAACTAATAATATTCCCACATAAACCTAGAGCTTCTTTTTTGAAACCTAGTAGTAGTCACATCGTTACTATGAGCGGTGTTCCAATTTCCTGGTCAAGCGAAGTGAAATACCTTGGTCTATTACTTGATCAAAAATTAAATTTTAAAAATCACATTGAAGGCATTCAAGCCAAATGTAATAAATATATAAAATGTTTATATCCTCTTATAAACAGAAAATCCAAACTTTGTTTGAAGAACAAACTTCTAATATTCAAACAAATTTTTAGACCGGCCATGCTTTATGCTGTGCCAATATGGTCTAGTTGTTGTGCTACTAGGAAAAAATCACTTCAAAGGATTCAGAACAAAGTTCTGAAAATGATTTTGAAACTGCCACCCTGGTTCAGTACTATTGAATTACATAGAATTTCGAATGTTGAGACTTTAGAACAAATGTCCAACAAAATAATTAATAATTTCAGACAAAAATCGTTGCAATCTTCTATTGCAATGATTAATTCCCTTTATGCTTAGTTAAGATTAATGTTAGTTTGTTTTTAGTTTTAAGATTATTATTGTTATACTGACACGCAGGAATAAAAACCTGTTTAATATACTGAACTGCTAAGGCATGAACAATGTAAACAAAATTAGATACATATTTTAACAATTAAGGTTGATACGTTACGGTAGTAGCTGGAGCACCTAGATTAACATGAAATGTAAATATGAATAAATTTGGAACAAATAAAGAGTTAAGAAAAAAAAAAAAAAAAAAAAAAAAAACTTCCTGACGTCAAATTAATCCTATCAAATTTATCCCATATTCCCCTCCAAATCCGACAGAACCCCTCCGCCGATCAAATCCACCAGCATTTCGTCAACCAAACAAGGAACTGCCGACGGTGGAACGAAACAGTCCAGAAGTCGACTGGCCACGTGGCAAAACATCCAAGCGAAGCAGCTTCCATCAACGCACCGGTCGAAACTCCATTTGATGGTTAATGGCAAAATCGACCATAGAGAGCTACTGTTTGTGATGCGGAGAGTTCCGGACGAATTTTGCATTTATTGTGACAACCAAGCGACTGAATCTCTTCTCCACAAATGTTATGCTTGTGCTCGTGTTGCCTCAGCCTGGGTAGTTCTACTGCAGAGGATAACAGCCATCATGGAGGGATGGAGACGTCTCTCTTTTGAAGACTTGGTGAGACCTGCACTAGCAGGAATAGACAGAAGAAGACGTGTGGAGCTGCTTAAACTTTTTTATAAATACGTCTACTTTGTTTGTGAAGGTAACGATCAAATTAATTTAGATGCACTAAACTTTCACCTCGATATAAATAAGAGAATTGTGATTATACTGTGATCTAAAAACTGACAAATAAAACCAACTTATCTTGCTGAAAAAAAAATCCTAAACACTATACGAAGATCCATTTTTGCCACTTTTTGACGTAGGACTACGTCTGTGTTTTCAATACTGGGGTACACGTTCAAATTGCGAAAATTTGGAGCGTCACGAAAAAATATATAGGTTTTGAACGTTAATAACTAAGTCATTCCACGATTCACTTCCAAAATGTTTGCACCAATCGATTGGGACGTTTTCTACGCTTCGATTTCAATATTTAGAACTATTGATTTTTAACATGCAACTAATAAAATTAACGCAAATATGAAGTGATGTCTTATAATGTCGATTTTTCATATTAAATTTACCAAATACACAGTACTTTCCCGCGCACAGACTTCATATTTTAGTAAGGAACGTCTCCTAGGCAGCCATGAATGTTATATAAGGGGTACACCTTCGCATTTTGATTTTTAGTTTTTTGGTGGTCGTGGAGCTGTGCAGAGTAGGATCTGCAGTTGGATCGTAGTTGGCGGCAGCACTTGCGAGCAGTTGCTGCCCAGAGAGGCGTTGGCGCAGTTGGCTATTGTTGCCGATGCTCCCGTCAATCTCGCTGCGAGAGACATGGCTGCTGAAGCCTACGAGTTGGCGGGAAAAAGCCGCCCCGTGACAACGAGACAAGAATCAATCCTCCCACGTCACCTGCAGATGACCACCCGCAATGAAGAGGAGATGAACCAAGAAAGAAAGTCCAAGTTCAATCGCGAACTGTTTCTCCCCCGTCAACTAAATCCATCCTGTTTAGGACGACCAAATTAGTTTGCCAACTAAAGAGTTTATTTGGTTGAAATTTTCTCTTGTGCTGTTTGAAATTAATTACAATTACCGCACCCCGGATGAACATAGCATTCATTAAACGCCGCGTCCCGTAGTAAATGACAAAGAAGATTGAACAACCAACGAACGGAATTCGAGCCGAACTGCGACACTTGAAACCGACCATGTGGTTGAGTTCGTTGTAGTTCCTAGCTAGGCATAGCGGATTAGTTGCTGGTGGTGGCAAGCAAATTAGGAAATTAGCGGGTAATAACAAAAACTAATTATTGTGGCGCAATAATTGAAGTTCGTCCCCTTTGATGCAATTTGTAACACATTGCCTTCGATGGTACCGCCTTCTTTCGTGCACTAGCATCCGACGCCTTTACCTAATAGGTCTTAGCAGAACCTTTTGATTAAGTCTTACGACAGTCGTTAAGCTGTCCAGTGACTGTAGGATCGCAGTTGGCGGCGGCGAGCAGTCGTTGCCCAGAGAGGCGTTGTTGCAGTTGGCTGTTGTTGCCGATGCTCCCGTCAACCTCGCTGCGAGAAAGATGGCTGCTGAAGCCTACGAGTTAGCGGGAAAAAACCGCCCGTGACAACGAGACAAGAATCAATCATCCCACGAGATGAACCAAGAAAGAAAGCCCAAGTTCAATCGCGAACTGTTTCTCCCCCGTCAACTAAATCCGTCCTTTTCAGGACGACCAAATTAGTCTGCCAACTGAAGAGTTCGTTTGGATGAATTTTTCTCTTGTGCTGTTTGAAATTTCCATTACCGCGCCCCGGCTGAACATGGCATTGCTTTAAACGCCGCGTCCCGGAGTAAATGGCAAAGCCCGTTGAAAAACCAATGAGCCAACAGATCCATAACTATCTTCTACGCGTTAGAGATAGTGGTCCTCTCAACCTTCGTAGAAAATACAACCGGGCCGTATCATAATTAAGAGCCACCAAATGCTTTCTAAAGAGTGTACAATAGAATTTTCTTGGCCCTTTTCAGGACTGACTTAAATCAATTAGTGGATGGCCCTGACGTGTATGGAAATTAGATTGCTGCGTAGCCTACGTCACCTTTGCGCACAACCCCATTGGGCTGTACCTTGTAGTTTTTCTTTCTGATCGATGGTCAAACGTTCGTGGTACCGATTTAAAACACGAGACACCGTAGAATGTAGCATTCCCAGCTTCCTGCTGATGGCACGATGCGAAAGATCCGGATTTTCGAGGTACGTGCGCAAAATTTCTATTCGCCGTCGCTGTTCTTCCGACTCCATATTCGCAACGATTGCACATCTGCTAGTGAAACTTACACAGCGTAAACAAATACACATTGAATTATTTCCACCCAAAATTTCAATAGAAAATACCCAACGGGTAAAAACAAACAACCATTTAAAAGTGGTGCAATTTGATTCCGAACAACCTTTATGTGAAACCAACCCAACACAGCCATAGTGTATTTCGAGTATTATAGTAAAATCGAAAATAATGTCAAGTCATGTTTTAACACATTCACAATGACATTAACACATTAACACAATGATTCAATTATTTAAAAAAGAATTTGAATAGTAACATAGTCCTTCACGAATACATTTTTTAAATCAGTTCGTTTATTTGTTAGGCTCAGGCGTGTGTAACACTTTACGGAGCCGATATTCAATATTGTTATTAACAATGTACAATTTTTCAATTTTTGTAATATGGGATTCCAATTACTCTTGGCTAGCTCTAGGTTAATGGGTCACATTATCGTTTGGAAGGGGCTAGGCAGGTAACTTATTTCAGGTATTAGTTACTGCTCATGGCTGCGACATATACCAAATCCATGGTCCCTGTAGTCCCTTTCAGGAACTAAGCCATCTGCGGCTGGGCAGGTACAAGTAGCACGGAAACAAAAGGATAATATAACTGGGACACAATGGCAGGGAATTTACTAGGCTGGAGGAGAGGGGTGATGACATTACACTCTTAGATCAGACAAACAAAGGAATTCGTAAATCGCTTGCATGTAGGGAAGATCACGCGTTCCAAAAATATCTCTTACCTCGCGGAAGGGTTGTCTTCTTCGGGACACTGGGGTATGGTTCCAGACTTTCGAACATATATATATATATATATATATATATATATATATATATATATATATATATATATATATATATATATATAATATATATATATATATATATATATATATATATATATATATATATATATATATATATATATATATATATATATATATATATATATATATATATATATATATATATATATATATATATATATATATATATATATATATATATATATATATATATATATATATATATATATATATATATATATATATATATATATATATATATATATATATATATATATATATATATATATATATATATATATATATATATATATATATATATATATATATATATATATATATATATATATATATATATATATATATATATATATATATATATATATATATATATATATATATATATATATATATATATATATATATATATATATATATATATATATATATATATATATATATATATATATATATATATATATATATATATATATATATATATATATATATATATATATATATATATATATATATATATATATATATATATATATATATATATATATATATATATATATATATATATATATATATATATATATATATATATATATATATAATATATATATATATATATATATATATATATATATATATATATATATATATATATATATATATATATATATATATATATATATATATATATATATATATATATATATATATATATATATATATATATATATATATATATATATATATATATATATATATATATATATATATATATATATATATATATATATATATATATATATATATATATATATATATATATATATATATATATATATATATATATATACCTCAGGATTTCATCAAATTGAGATCCATGAGAAAGACGTTCAGAAAACTGCTTTTAGTGTTGATGGTGGACACTATGAGTTTATCCGAATGCCTTTCGGATTAAAAAATGCACCCGCTACATTCCAAAGAGTAATGGACAACATTCTCAGGGAACATATCGGAGTACGATGTATGGTTTATATGGATGATATAATTTTTATTTAATTTAATTTATTTAAAAATCATATTGCGAAACCTTGAGGAAATACAATATGAAAATTCAAATTGACAAATGCGAATTTCTTCGAAAAGAGGTCGCATTTCTATGGCACGTGGTAACTCCAGATAGAGTCAAACCTAATAAGGAGAAAATCAAAGCGATAAAAGAGTGGCCATACCAAAAAACCGAGAAGGAGTTAAGAGCCTTCCTAGGTGTGATCGGTTACTATCGTAAATTCATTAAGGACCTTGCAAAAATTGCAAAACCCTTAACCCAACAACTTCACAAAGGAGAATCAATCTGCCAGACCAATGACTTCGTGTCAGCTTTCGAACGTTGTATAGAAATTCTATCCAGTAGCCACGTGCTACAATATCCAGATTTCTCTAAGCGTTTTATACTTACCACAGACGCTTCGAATCTTGCTTTGGGCGCGGTACTGTCACAGGCTCCCATCGGATCAGACAAACCGATCGCCTTCGCCTCACGCACGTTAAGCCAAACTGAGGAAAAATACTCAGCAATCGAGAAGGAGTTATTAGCCATCGATTGGGCGTGCAAATACTTTATACCGTACCTATTCGGTCGTAAATTCAGCCTTTATACAGATCATAAACCGTTGACTTTCGCTCTGAACCTTAAAGGCTCTAATGATAGACTTATCAGATGGAAATTACGGCTTGAGGAATTCGATTACAAAATCCATTACAGGCCTGGAAAACAGAATGTTATCGCTGATGGGTTATCAAGAATTCCACAGCAAGTCAATCTGAACAAGAATCGTCCTCATCGTCCTCTAGCGAAGACAACGATGACGACGATAATGATGTCGATAGCGATGACGGAAATACCGTACACTCAAGTTCATCTGATGCAAGCGAGCTGCTTCAGATGACCGAACGCCCTATTAATTATTACAAGAACCAAATTGTTATCAAAGAAGGCGGACAAAAAGAAGAGACGTATCTAAAGGGTGTCCACGATGAAATTGCCACACACAAAATTGATTCACAAAATTCGAGTTTTCATCCGATTGCCATCAAATTTTCAGGGATTGAGAAGTAACTATTAAACTTCATTTTACCATTTTACTCGTATTTTATTTACAGTCCATACGCAAATGCCCGCACCTTGGCCTTAACCCCGGCCATAAGATTCTGCACAACCTGCGAATCAACCGTTTTTTGCATGTAAACCCATACTTTCTTCAGTTCCTCGACTGTCTTCACTACCTTAGGTCGTTTAAGAAGGTGCTGCTTCATAATCGCCCAGTACTTCTCGATGGGGCGGAGTTTCGGAGTGTTGGGAGGGTTGAACATTTTCGGCACGAAATTGACCTTATTGTCCGCATACCACTTCAGCACATCCTTGGAGTAGTGGCATGAGGCCAAATCCGGCCAGAAGATTGTTGGGACGTTGTGGGCCTTCAGGAGAGGAAGCAGCCGCTTCTGGAGGCACTCTTTTATGTACACCTGTCCGTTCATCGTGTCCTGGGTCACGAAAGGTGCACTCCGCTTACCGCACGTGCAGATGGCTTGCCAAACCAGGAATTTCTTCGCAAATTTGGACATCTTCTGAGTGCGGACATGCTCCGGAACGCTGAACTTATCCTTGGCCGTGAAAAACAGGTTGCCGGGGATCTGTTTGAAGTCGGCCTTCACATATGTTTCGTCGTCCATGATGCAGCATTCAACTTTCGTCAGCATGTTGAGGTACAACTTCCTGGCACGGGTTTTGGCGGACTTGTTCTGCTTCTCGTCGCGATTAGGGGCCTTTTGTACCTTGAACGTTCGAAGCCCAGCCTTAGTTTTGGCCTTCTGGACAAAACTTCGGCTTAGGTGCAGCTTCTTAGCCACATCCCGAACGGAGGCGTTCGGATTTCGGTTGAAGGCCCCAACTACGCGGTTGTGATTTTTGGTGTTGTACGGAATACTTTTTCCTTCACTTCTGGGCTTCCGATCGGTGGTCAACTGTTCCTCGAACCGCTTAATCACTCGCGACACCGTGGAATTCGCGATTCCCAACGTTTTAGCGATGGAACGATGCGAGAGATCCTTGTTCTCGTGATGAATGCGCAAGCTTTTATCACGCACGAGCTGTTCTTTCGACTCCATTTCCGCGAGTTTTGATCACAGGACAGGATGCAGGATGTAAATAATGCACTATGAACTAAATCCACCCAAATTTTCATTAAATTCTACCCAACGGTTAAAAAGTTAGAGCAATTTCATAGTGTGGCAATTTCATCGTGGACACCCTTTAGAAATCTTCCCATCGATCTTTCGGCGAACTATTACTAGGATTAATAGTTGGAATTCCATATCCAATAAAAATGTTCAGAGACTTCATGAGCCCGACGAAAGGTAATTGTATATTATGTCCCGAAAAGTGGCTTAATATCTTGCAGATTGCGTATAAAAATTATTGCTCCAGGAATAAAACCTTTAAAATAAAGCTAACACAGTCAATTTTGCAGTTTTTTTATAAGTCACAAAAAAGGGCGTCATACTTAACAAATCGTGAACAAGATGTGCGCATTTATCACTAACTTTCTCTTCGAGGGGTACTGGAAGGCTAATTTGAAAATTTACTCGAAAATTCTAACGAAGTTGGATTTTTCTACCTTTTATCGCAAAACTCAATGCGTTAGGATAAGAAATCGTAGAAACATTTGAGAGTATTTCGCAATTATGGAATATTTGTGAAAATGTTGAATGTGATGACCAAATAGTTTAGTGTGGAATCAAACATAATTACAATAAAAGGCTTATAGGCATAGGTTAAATGCCACACTGTCAATCTATTTCCAAATCACGACGATCCTTCGGTGGTCGATTATGGATGCTCCAGCACCGTATCTATGAGACCAGAGTTTGTGCTTCTCCTGGAGAGGGTAACGTATCACGTTCCATCTTGCTGTACAATACATCCACCGATATTTTCGAATGCTTGCCATGAATCTGCGTCAGCAGCGACTTCAGTTTAAGAATCTCTTCTGCCGGAATCTGAATGCCAGTTGCTTGTCCCTGAGTGTCATCTGACGGCTGTTGAATCATAATACGAGCGTTTATCAATAAGAGACGGATAATGGGAGCACTAGCTCTTATGTTGTTTTGTTGCCTTGTCGGTGAATCCGAGACCAATCTGGAGTTTTCCGAGCACCCAATTAACATGCGTTTATATGGTTCCGAAGGGAGGCTATATGAGCAAAGACTCAAATTAAAAACTGCATGTTAATGATAAACTTTCACGCACCATTTTGTATGATAATATTTTATTCAGAACTCTATGCGTGGCTCCAGCAGACACCAACCAGATAGACCAACTCGTACACGAAAAGAAGGTTGTGGTGTTTATGAACGGAAATCCGGAGGCTCCTCGGTGTAATGCCGTTGCACAAATTTTGCGCATGCATGTCGTAAACTACTATACTGTCACGACGTTGTGAAAAGTGATGATTATTATATATACATTATATATACATTATAATATATATTACTATACATTATATATTATTAAAACTGCTGAAAAAAAATGTTAACCTCGCTCTCGATGTCCGCAAATATTGAGCTTAGTGACGTTTAACGCACGCACACTAACGTGTCTATCGTAGTGTAAAAATTGTTCGTTCTCCTTCAAATAACCTAAAAGTTGGCTTACCATTTTTAATCTTTTTGACAGTTGTTCAGTTCTGAAAACTAGAACGCACCTATCACACCCAGCGTGATAAGCTTAAAGACAGTTCTTTCGAAGACGTGGCTTTTTATGCAAAGAATGACATTTTGTTACGAGACTTTCCGGATGAGTGACTGAGTAAGAAAACTACCGCTATGTTTCACGCGAGCACTGAAATCTGCTTAAGGGATTTCTCCATTGGAGTGAAGAGTTAATAAGTTAACGTGAAATTCACCTCAGAAGAGAAACATCAGATTGGGGAAGAGAGGGCCGAATGGGTATTCACCACAGGGCGCATATGGGGTGAAATGGTCATTGAACAGTTTTTTTGTTTTTTAATAGTTACAGGCTTCAAAAAACATAGGTCCAATAGAAAAGTATCCTCTACAGATTGAAAGGTATTTGATAGGTCAATAAAAAAATTCACAAGAAAGGTCTATTGCAATCAATTATTTCCGTAGTTGCACTGTTTAAACTGCGTGTTTTCTTCTTCAGAAACTAAATCTCAATCACCACTACGGCGAAAATAATTGCGAAGAGAAAAAAAAACTGAATTCTTATGTAAATAACACGGTGAAAAAGCCAAAACTATGGAGCACGGAAGACACGAACTTCACCGCCCAACAAACATCGGTGTCGAATAAACGGCTGTTCAAACAAATTTGGAGAAGTTATTCAGCTTTATAGAAGAAAAAGCTGAACAACTTCTCCAAATTTGTTTGAACAAGCGGTTATTCGACACCGATGTTTGTTGGGCGTTTACTTGTGCACTGAGGAATGTGGCAATTTAGAAGTTGAAACTGATAGGACAAATATATCGGTGGAACGTAATAGCAGCACATCTAGTAATGCTTATCACGAGTTTATTCATCTTAAACCAGGTAGCAAACATGTCTAGCAGTTCCCGAAGCCAGTAACAGTGCTCAATAGACCTCACCACCAGGTAATTTTTCGTCTGCGTACATGAGTAAGTAGTTCGATCCTAGCACCAAAGCAACATCGTTAAAGAACAGCGCAAATAACAAGGGTCCCAGGTTTATGCCTTGTGCTACACCTGAATTTATATTGAACGTACAGGAAACAACTGAATAAAGCGTTACGCGTCGCTCTGATGCACTTAGACGGGATAGTTTGTACAGAAGTATTCGGTAATCAATAACGTCAAAAGCGGCCTTCAAGTCCGTATATATGGCATCCACTTGATGTTTAGCTTCAATCTGCGTAATACAGGTACTAGTGAAGTCCAGAAGGTTCGTTGTTACAGAGCGGCCTGGCATAAATCCATCCAATTTAGAATTAAAAATAAATGTGTTATGTAAACCGTACCTAAAATTCCCGCCTATCTTCCCATCTGTTCAATCCCAGTCAACACAGAATCGCATATGATAGCGCATATGAGTACAACGTGGAGGCGATATACGTTCATTTGTCCATTTAACTCCATGTTAACTGTACGCATATCGCCTCCACTTTATACTCATATCCGTAATTATATGCGATCTTGTGTTTACTGGGATTGTTATTCCTATTAACCTCGAGACGACCGCGAATAATCGGTTCTATCCCCCTAACTTTAGTTTTAAGATAACTGATGTATCTGAAATATGACAACTTGGCTCTGTAAAATTGATTCGATTGAGCCTGTACAAATAAATGATTTATAAAAAAAAAACAATATATACCCAACAAACGTTGTAAGTTGGATAACAGCGTGTTCAATTAAAATTAAACTTCTCAATGTATAAAATTGCTTATTCAGCTTTTAATCAACTCTAACTAAACGCTATAAAAAAAATTGACTTTTACTGTGAGCCATGTTTTCAAGCGTCCTGTGAAGGTGAGTGAGACAATACCAGAACACGGCTCACAGTAAAAGTCTGAAAGACAAAACAATTAAAGCAGCGTGCACCGGCTCATTTGTTTGGTATAACGGCACTTCTGATTTGTGAATAAGATTTATAGGTTTTTTGTTACATACAGTTCCGTGTATGCATTTATTTATGTTTTTTGTCGGTTTTCTTTCGATTTTTCAAGCTGCCGCTAAAAACAGTTGTATATACGAAAACGTCGAAGGTATGTTAACAATGTGGATTACATGATTTGAAACGTTCAATAAAAAATACTGATGGTGATGATGATGATGATGATGATGATGATGATGATGATGATGATGATGATGATAATGATGATGATGATATGATACTACCATCTATTGTAGCAAGGTAACTTTCCATAGCAGTGGAATAATCTGAGAAACGATTTGATCAGGATTCTATTATTGTTTGTGATCATCAAGCTCCTGTATGAAGGGCCAAAAACGTTTGGGCGGGCCCGTAAGCAGAGACACTCACGCGAAACCAGCGAATATAGGGAAATGAATCTCCTTCCAAAAGCAAGGTCACACAGACAGCACTAGAATCGAGGCCTCGATTGACAGAATAGACCCAATCGATGGGGTCGAAGAGCCCGCCCTCGTTCCGCGAAATGTTAACAATAGGGAGGAGGCAGTCCCATGCTCCCTATCCAAATCGTTTTACTTGGGTCCCTCCCTTTCCCCGTTATATGTTATTTAATATTTAGTATATTTTGTACACGAAAAATTAAGATATCATTATAGACAAGAATGCTAATTTATTTAAATTTCAAACTTAAATGATATAATACATCCAATGGATTGTTACTGAAAAATAAATTAAAATTAGATATGTATTAATATCCTTCTAGTCCTGGAAAAGCTGAAAACAGAATAGATCATTCCAAATATCTGAGATAAAATTTCAATAAAAGATATTATTTTATAAGACATGTTGAAAAAAAAATTTCTTTATACTGTTCTAGTAACATTTCAAAGGTTGCAATCGGAGTGATCGAAGAGTCCGGTTTGATGATTTCTGTAATAATGGCTTATCTTACCATAATACCACTAGACACAATATTAAAATATAATTCTAAATTGCTTATAAGCACATGTCAGTATTTTATGAATATAGTAGTTGAAGTTTAGAAGTGCAATTTTAAATTAAATGTTATGCTGAAATGCTGACAAACCAAATTGACCCTTTGATGCCTGTCATGTTGCTCCAGGCTCTTACATGGTTTTGGAATGCAAAGATGATTCTAAAGCGGTATTATATATAGCATTTCAAGCTTATTGCTTTCACAAATTGCTTATTTCCTGCTCTCAACTCAGTGTTCCAAACTTCCAAATGCACTTTCACAGTTATTAATTGAGAGATTTCGATGCCGATGATTCTAATGCGTACTGAAATTATTAATAAATTGAGAATGGAAAATTTACAATATGACTTAAGGTACACGATTTTCAGTCGCACCCCCTCACTTCGCTATTGTCAGATTGACAGCATTGCCCAGGCTTCGCTAACCAGTGTCTCCATGTTTCAGCTGGCAGTCTTTTGTGATCATATGACTCGTGGAGGCGTGAGGTAGGAACTTGTGAGGATGAGAGCTCGGTCGCACCCAGGGGCCTGGCAACCCTATACTCATTACTAGCGTTTGACAGTATGCAACATATCACGGGCCTTATTTGAATAAGGCCCGTCTGACGTTTGTTACTGCGGGTACGAACACCTGCATTGTTTACAAACAATGGATCTTTTGAGGTTTGGATGTTAGAGATGTTGGCTACAGTAAAATGGCTGCCAGTCAGGTCCTTGGTCGCACTCTCCTTCGAAGTTGTCAACGCACCATTTGAAGCCCTTGAAACGTTCAATAAAAAATACTATGCATAAACAGTAAGTATATCCATGAATTTAGTATGATTTAATCTATATTGGTCGGTTACAGTTTTCAGTGCAAGAAAATTCAACATTTTTTGTTAATGGTAACGAAGGGCGCTATTCTATCTGATATGCAACGAAATTTCTATCCATTGCTTCCGAAGTCAATGCGAGACAGAAGTGCAGGTGCATCGATTTTACCGTTCATTATCTTTGCGATGAGGGCAGCTTGCTGAATATTGAGGATTACACCAGGGTAGGCTTCTGAGTGCAATGCGTATAAATCGACGTTGAAGACAAGACAATCGTCAATCAGTTCGCACGCGTTTTTTATTCGCTCCTACCCTAATAAATTTCGTATGGTTATTTTTCTTAACGACCTATTTGGGGTATCATCCAAACCATTAAAGAAATGTTTGGAGGATTTGTGATATCGTTCGTTTAAGGTAATTTTTTATCAGGGTAGCCACGTGCTTTTGTGCTACTAATATTTTTGCATACGTTTGTTTATGTTCTGCGTGCTTTTGTTTTGCCGAAAATTTAAAATAAACAAAAATGAGTTGTGAAATTTGCTCGTTGGACTCTTCCGTTGACTCAGTCATGTGGACTTGTGTGGTATGTTCTCGAAAATTCCATGCCGCGTGTGTGGGTGTGATAGTGCCATGGAGCTCTCTCCGTAAGAAGGATAAAAAAGTTATTGATCCCTCGTCATATGTGCTTCCGTGTTGTGACTCGTGCCAAAATCTCATCACGGCTAATTTTGAGTTCAATGAGCTTGTGAAGAAGCAAGCTCAATTGACCGATCAGCAAAACATACTTGAAGTGCAAATGCATGCCAATGCGGAGGTAATGCATAAACTCGTACAATTGGTTAGGCCTATCCAATCGTGCAACATACGATGGAAGGCTTGGAAATTTTGCTTAACAGTATTAAGGGCTTACGCTGAAGCATTCTCGACGGCAGCCATTACATCAAAATTTAGAATAGACCTTTCTTGTGGATTTTTTTTATTGGCTTGTTTTTTTTAAGCCTGTAACTATTGAAAAACAATAAAAAACTGTTAAATAACCATTTCACCCCATATGCGCCCACTGGTGAATATCTATTTGACCCTCTCTTCCGCAACCTGATGTTTCTCTTCTGTGGTGAGTTTCACGTTAGTTTGTTAGCTCTTCACCCCTAAGGAGAAATCCCATGAGCAGATGTCAGTGCTCGCGTGAAACATGCGGTAGTTTTCATACACAGTCACTCCACTGGAAAATCTCGTAACAAAGCGTCAATCTTTGCGTGAAAAAGCCACGTCTTCAAAAATTCTATCATATACCGTTTTCGTTTTTGATTCAGTTAAAACCAGGATCGGGTATCCAGCTTGCGTCACCTTGTTGTGTGCTTAACGTCGGTGTGTTTGTCTTTATTTGTAATACGTATCAGGTTGAGGTTTTTACTGATGATAAAATTGGGCAGCTTAAAAAACGAAAACGGTAAATATGTCCAAAACTATTTCAGTTGCACCGACAGTCGGAATCTCCGATTCTACTGTCCCGCCAGCCTCGCCTCGGTAGCCTCAGAAGTTTAGGGGAAATCAAGAAACCAGAGGATCCTGGAGCAGATAGTTTTCTTTCCGACATACAACTACTGTAAAAAAAACCAGCCGGACAGAGACTTCCACCGACGAATTCTGCGGAAAACAGATCTTGTCCAGCTTTCGAAGGCTTGGCATCCGTTGCGACACCGACTTCTTCAATATCCTCATCAAGAAACGTCAACACGTTTTCTCAACACCCGAGAAGAGCTGACAAGGACTGCACGATTAGAACAAGACATTGTCGTGTACGGTGTGCTTGAGCTGAGTTGTTTAACGCCAGATGAATCCCGTGCCTAGCTCACAGAAATGAGAGAATCTGGCATAAGGTAGGTTTTTTGACAACTTCATATAGGTCCTCGAACTTACGAAATCCTCATATTTTTCGGGATCATCATCCACATTTTAGGAGTACGCCAGGAAGTGGCAACGCAAAACTTCCGTTGTGTGACGGAAGTGTTGGAAATTGTCGAACAGGAAAGATGCAAACCGAACGAAGTGTTCGGTAGTTGATAGTTGCAACAAAAATTGCGAAAAGATGAACAAAGTATACGATCGGAATTAACGTAAGGCCGGTCGCGACGAATTCAAACTGGAATATGATGGTCACAAAGTGAAGCGGTGAAGCCTGAATACTGGATGGATCACATGGGGATAAAGGGGCTCAGTTTGGATGATACCGTTGCGGTAATAAGACAGCACTCGTGGGAACAGTTCAAAGAGCCTCAAGCCGAACCCAAGAAACCACAAGCATTATATTATTGCACTTTTTAAACTCAAAATCAACATCATTAATGCGGGATCGCATTTATTCGACACCATTAATGCGGGCTCGCATTAATTCAACAGTTGTCAAGTAATGAAGCGTTAGATTAGATTTAAGAATGTAGTGATGCATTACCAATGCAAGAATGCTACTTTAGCAATGTCTTATGGCATTACAAAAGATATAGCATTAGTTCGATCTTAGTGGGGCCCTTTTCAGCATTATTCCAACTTCAATGATGCACTAGACGTAATGCATATGCCCTATATATGCATGCTATTATAGCCTCGTGGTTACTTGGGAAGGCTATGAAGTGACCAAAAATCCCAAGTTAGGACACTAGAAGAAGCAATAGCATTCGATACAGAAGATCAAGGTAAAGATGACGGTGACTGGAATATGAGCACAGAAATTAGACGGATAGTGTGAAATCTGTTCACAAAAATTGGAGAGAGCTTACAAATGTAGCATAAAAGAAGAAGAAGAATATAGAACAACTTTTCTGCACAAAGGTTTTTTTTTTTTTTATTGGTAATAATCAGCAATGTCACAAAACAAATCATGCTTTTTCTATATGGCGTCTAGCTCTCATATCAAAAATGATACTTTATTTTCCAATATCTGTAGATGCTATACAAATGCTACTCTTCCAACAGTCTTACATTAAACGATGAATGATGTTTTTTACTCAGTAGTTCAGGAAAAGCACACAGAGCTCTATTGTTTAGAAAAAGGTATAGGTACACGATGGAATTGTCATAATACTCTTATTTGATTGTGCTCGGAAATATTGGAGAAAAGAGGCAGCCGTTTTGGCTACCGACAGCGAGTTCAATTCCTTGACTCCGAACTCATTCTGAAGAGACTTCATATAGTGCAGCATGTACTTGTAGGGAGGAACCGTTGTCAGGTCAAACTTGAGCATGCGGATAATGAACAGCTCGACTTGGACAATGGAGTCTCGCATCGACTAGTACTCGTCACCCAACTCGAGCGGCTAATCAGATCGATTGATGGTACTATGGGCAACGTTGATCTCGTCGCGAATTTTCACTGGGTCGTCCCTGATCTTGCAAGTGAGGTACAGACAAAGAGGATGCAATCGTGTATGGATTTTCCGTATCATCAGTTTATCGGAAGAACCGATGGAAAATGATTGCTTCTGTCGATGATGAAGCGACTTTAGTCCTCGATTGATGGCACATTCAAAAAGAAAACGAACCGGCTTTCCCTTTACGATCTTCTTTCTGTAGTCTACGGATTTCGATTGAATAGATGGAAGTAAGGGCATGTAATCTTTCTTCAACGATGTAATAACGTCTATATCATGCAACATCATTCGTCTGGTTGCCATTGTGTTACGTTTGTCATCTTGTTTACCTCCGTTTTTAAAGTAAAATATTAGTGTGTAAATCGATTTTTCTTTGTTTTGAAAGTGTTGCTATCGTCTCGCTAGACAATATTTTGCTTAACTCTTTTTGAAAACTGTTGATCTGTGCAACCGTTTAATAAGATCAACCTCCAAAAATCTACCGAATCTGTTCCATCCATATCATTTTGCTGTGGAGCTTCACCTCAAACCAGTATGGAGAAACAACAATGCGGAGAGTGCCAGTTAGAAATCAACGACCTTGAACCATTGTGTTGTGGTTTTTGCGAAGTGTATTTCCACATTAACCAGCAGTGCTGTGGTCTGAACATTCGGAATATGAAGGAACCGTTATCGTCTGGGAAAATTATGTTCATCTGTCATTGCTGTCGTGAAGAACTGAAAGGCCGTTCTATTCGTCGCTACATCGCTGAGCAACACCATAAAACAAAAACGCCTGCGCTCGCATTTCTGCCTGTACAGGTTCAGCAGCTGCATGATGTTGTGGCCGAGCTAAGCAGAAAAGTGGACAGTTTTTCAGTCACGCCACAACGCTGCCGTCCAACATCTATAAGTGCTACTCCAATTTGGCCCAGACTGAATGCGAAACGCCGTCGGGAGGATCGACCCGATTTCAACGCGGCAGTCACGAAAGGGACAAAGACAATTGATTTGAGTGATCTCTCCGTTCCCTCCATCTCGGCTGCTGCCCACCGGTAAAGTTTTGGTTATATCTCTCCCGATTGAACCCACTCATAACTGATGATGACGTGCAAAGTGTTGTTTCGCGAAGTCTGAGCACAACAGACCCTATCGCCGTGGTGCGGTTGGTTCCCAAAGGAAAAGATACATCCAACCTGACATTCGTGTCATTTAAGGTTGGTCTTGATCCGGATTTGAAAGACTGTGCTCTAGACCCTGCTTCATGGCCCTCTGGATTGCAATTCCGTGAATTCGTTGACTTGGCAAAAAACTAATAAATTACGTCAACCCAACTGATTCCACTTTCGACAACAACTCATCTATCGACGACAAACTCTCCGAACCGGGACACCTCTAAACAGGCACCAAGGAAGCCCCTGAACCGCCCAGCCCAGTCGTGCTTTCTGCTGACATCTGCCATCTTCACCGTCCCGGACCTGTGGCTGGTGACGGTAGAGGGAGCTTCGCTTTCTCAGTTGGCGTGATCCTACGAACCTGCCTCCGTATGAAGAGCGTTGCCGTCTGCTTAATATCGAGCCACTTGAGGTGAGACGAAAGGCCGCTCAGGCTTTGTTTGCTGGGAAGCTGCTCAGGGGTGAAATTGACTGTCCGGCACTGTTGTTACAGCTAAATTTGTACGCTCCCGAGAGACCTCTTCGTCAACGTGTATTTTTGTATCTTGAGCCACAGAACAACAACTATGCACTCCATGAATCAATTCGAGAAATTAGCCAGCGTTTCAACGAGCGTTTCAATATGTTCGACTTCAACTTATCTGCTGACGTGTTTCGTCATCGGCTACTTGACTCTTTCCGTACTTCTGGCCGTAACCAAGTAATTTAAGTTTTTTATTCATTTAGACATTTGTTGTCAGTTGAATTATTGTGATAAATAAATAAATAAAACATGTTGTATGTACAGGTTGTGGTGGGACCCCCCCCTTATTAAACAAACTATGATTAGGTTGTTGTCAGAGAATTGCAGAATAGAGAACAAATTTTAAATTATTGTTTCTGGGGGAATGATCTGACTGCTGTCCACTTTGACCAATAGCTTATAAGCGAATGTGCGGTGACTCTCCATTTGATTTGATTTGATTGGATTCCTTTTTTTACGTTTCGTTGCGTTTATATACAAACAATTTTAATATAATCTAATATGAAGAAAAAATCTAGAATCTGACAATAAGTTTTCTCTGTTGAAATAAATCATATTATTCCATAATTAGAACTATACTATGCTGTATATTTTTTATCTCTATATTAATCGCACAATGCTAAAAGTGTTTTGGTTATAAGAAAATTTTATAGGATACTAGAATGATTCAATCTATCACAATTTAATCATTCAGCGTTGATGAAAGAGCTACGTTTTGAAAGGATTCTTCAAAATATTGAATTTGAAGTGAATCAACAAACAAAGAATGACTTAGAGAATAACACATCTCATGTACGTACTTTGTTGCTAGATTTGGACATTTATTTTGAGAAATTGAATTCTGTTTGTTTATTTTTCTTGTTAGTCATGCGTACGTCCTTTCTCCTATAGTTTCGAATAAGAATTTTCAGCTTGATGGAGAGCCTCCTCTGTGACAATTGTTGATGTCATTGGTTTTGTTTACAAATAGCTTTTCTATTGTTGTTTCTTTTTGCTATGCAATCAGTCTCAAAAGAATAACTTATGTCGTTTTCGGTTATTGCCAGTGCGGAACTGGGTTCGCCCTAGGTCTGCCCTAACAGCTGTCAAAACGTTTTTTATTCAATCGGGTCGGACCTGGATCCGCTCTGGATTCGACCCAACATCGATAAGGTTCGCTCTCAAGTTTTTTCGAGGTCCAACCTGGGTTCACCAACACGCACTAACATGAACTGTCAAAATAAAATGTTTATGTTTGTTTATGTTTATATTTTGCACTAATACCATCATACTGACTCGACTCTGGATCCGTTTTCGTTCGGTAATTGCGAGTCAGAGTCAAACCTGACCCAGGTTTAAAACCGAAAACGACATTAATCTAAAGACACGGTCGCCGCAGGTCCACTGGATGCCGTCGTCACCAGTCCATTGTTGATGATCGAATCCCGTTTGATGTAGAAAAGAATGTATGGATTGCACTCGGCCACCGCACTGCTGCAGACTTCCGTCGCCGGATGGTCGTGGAAATGCATCCAAATACCGTTGTTGTCGGTGCAGAGACCGCAGTTGGATCTGGTGTGGAAATCGAAATGTCATTCAACAAGAGAGCCACCTTGATCTATGCTTGAACTTACCAATTGCCATGATGCACGTTAACAGTCGCCAGATCATACACGTTGCAGCTAGAATTCGAATGACTCGTCTCTGGGCCATTATTTAGTATATGCTAAAGACAACGATATCCGGAGATCGATTTTGGTTCTGAGGGGAAAAGAAATATTGTAAAATACTTAATACTCCCATGTACGCCAACCTTAAATTACTTACGGCGTCTTATCAAATCAAATTGCACTCAAAAAAGCAAAAAACTATACATGTGAAATTTTGTAAAAAAGGTTAGTTGTACACTCAGAAAAAAATCTAAACTAACAAGTCTAAAGTTCACACTAAATCGATATTCACCTGGTTGACGCCTAGCTTCATATAAACGGCAACTATACTCGCTTAGTATAAACTTGAAATATAAGGGGCGTAGTGTATTGTTGATATGTATGTGCGTAGTTTAATGGGGATTTATTTGAAACTCAGAATAAAAAAAATTCCCGCCCCGGGATTTCATTTGGTTTTGTTAAATTCTAACCTGCAAATTGATGACGCCGAAATTTCTTAAATCATCTGAGCCTCTTTTTGTCCTTAATTAACTGGGATGACATGTTCCAGTCAAAGTTTATACTTGTGTTGTACTTCGCCATAGACCACCTAACACCATAAATAGCCTGCAAAACTCCAATGTATTCTCCCTGGCCAAATAGTACTCTTAATAGTCTGAAGTCAGCGGAAAGATCCGCTCTTAAAAAAATAATCAAAGAACCGTAACGCCTACACGCAGTCACATCATCTTGCTTGCAATAACGATTACAAACTGTTTCATAGCTATTTACAACAATGGTGGGCGCAAAAGAAGACGAGATTTTTGAAAGAATAATTTTACATGATGAATTTTTCCCATTAGTACGTCAGAGTTCTCTTCAAAGTTGGCAAAACGATTGGACAAGTAATTCTCTTGGGCGGTGGTCACATTCCATTATTCCAAATGTTTCGTTGAGATCGGGGTTCAATGGTCTGGAAGTAAGTCGCGGTTTCATTCGTGTGATGTCAAGACTTATGTCCAACCACTACTCGCTAGACGCACATCTCTACAGAATTAACCTCGTTGGTAGCAACATATGTAGGTGCGGAACCGGTTATGGTGAAATCGAACACGCAGTTTGGCATTGCCCGGAAAATGATGCCTCCAGAGCACGACTATTGGATACCCTAGTGGCCCGAGGTAGACAACCCTTCCGCGAGGTAACAGATGTTTTGGGAATGCGTGATCTCCCTACGTGCAAGCGATCTACGAATTCCTTTGTTTGTCTGGCCTTAATGTGTAATGTCATCACCCCCCTCCCCTCAACGCTAGTATACTCCCTTCCATTGTGTCCCAGCAATACTTTCCTTCTGTTTCCGTGCTACTTGTACCTGTCAAGCAAGCTCTTGGTCAACCTTCTGCGCCTAGCTCCTGAAATGGGCTATAGGAATCGAGGACTTGATTGCAGCCGCAGCCATGAGCAGCAATTATTAACTTAAATAAGTTACCTGCCTAGTCCCTTCCAAGCGATTATATGACCCATTAACCTCGAGCCAGCCACGAGTAATTGGTGCCCCACTTACTGACACTATAAAGCAAATCATTGTTGATAACAAAATTGAATATCGGCTCCGCAAAGTGTCACACACGTCTGAGCCTTACAAATAAATAAACTAATTAAAAAAAAGCTATTAACAGCAGACTCAACGGAATCTAAAACTCAGCCCTCGGAAGTTTAGGTCTTATATCGACGAACAGCGGAAGGAGACAGGACTGACCACTACAATGAAGTTTGGTAATAAAGAAGCTTCCTCTCTGTCGGCCATAAGCGACCCCTTCAGGGAACAGTTTTCAGCAGTATTCACAGACGAAACGCTTAACTATCATCAGTTATCCGAATCTGTAGCCAATTTACCTCAACGTCCTGCCATTGGTCCTCACCCACAAATAACACTTGATACTGTTGTATCCACCTGCGCTCGCTTGAAATGCTTTTCAAATCTCAGTCCCGATGGTATACCATCCATTGTGTTGAAAAGGTGTAACTCTGCACTCTCGACTCCTTTGACAACTATTTTTAACCGCTCTCTTTCATCTGGATCCTTCCCAAGCATTTGGAAGAAATCATTTGTTTTTCCTGTGCATGAAAAGGTGATAAACGAAAAGTGTCCAAATATCACAGGACTGAAGCGGCTGTCATCCACGAACAACAATCGTGAAGCCGAAAACTTGGTGCTGTGTGTGGTGCTAATTTGACAGTTCGGTTTTCTTGAAGATTATATGCAGAAAACACAATATTCGCGGTGTAAGTTATATTTTGTCGTTAAATTGATTGAGCATGGGCATGATTGACCGCCCGAGGTTGCTACTCCGTTGCTGCCAGATCAGCAGCTGGCAGAGAACCAACAGATGATGCTTGGGACTAACATGCATCTTCAATGTGTAAAAACTGGTGATCCCAAACTAAGGCAATACCGGGGCCGGCCTCGCCCGAATACAGGTCAAGTAGGGAATGGGTAGGAATATGTTGATGTGATACTCGCTTTATTGGAAGCCGCGGAGTCCACTGCACTTCCACGAGAAATCACTCGGGTTTTGGATAACAGGGTTCGTTTTGGTTAACGATAAGCTCTCAAGTGTCATTAATACCGATTTCCGATTTGAGCCGATTTAAACCAACAGTAAGGATGCTATTGGGGCCACTCACAAAGTGTGATTGTGGTGTTTCATTTGGGAAAACAAAGTGATTTGAAATAATGCTGAAAAGCCAATTTTGACCTGTTTAAACCAACAGTAAAGATGCTATTGGAGCCACTCACAAAGTGTGATTGTGGTTTTTCATTGGGAAAACAAAGGGATTTTTAATAATGCTGAAAAGCCGATATTGACCGGTTTATACCAACAGTAAGGATGCTATTGGGGCCACTCACAGAGTGAGATAGTGGTATTTCATTAGGAAAAGAAGGTTATTCATCTCAACGCTTGAGAGCCTACTTGGACCGATCTACACCAACAGTACGGATGCCGCTGGAGTTCCTTACAAAATGGGACAGTGGTTTATTTGTTCCAAAATAGGGTGGCTCGGCGAGCATGGCGAACGTATAATTTGGATCACAATTAATTAATTATCACCACCGACCGAACTTACCCGGCGAACCACGACTTCTGATGCTCACCCGATCACTCGCGCAACGAACAATAGGCAACCGAAACAATAGAGAAAACGTTACGCCGGATAACAAAACATTGCGAAACAAAGTATCGACACAATCGATTCAACCGATTCAACCGATGGTCGACGCAAACCTATTAAAAATAAATTTTATTAATATAGATACAATGGGTAACAATAACCTGTCCTGCTCTACGTCCTTGAGCGCACTTACTACCTCACGAGTCGCCTGTACCCAACTCCGCATATTTCCGTCCAGTTCCAGTATTATTACTTTAAAAGTTTTGAGAAACAGAGAAATATTAAGTAGATACTGTCTTCAAAATTTGGTAGAAATAAACTATTTGTTATCTGTTTAAATATCTATGAAAAGATACTAACTATGTGTTGAACACTATTGGCTGAAATCAGCATTGAATGAGAATAGTGGGAACATTTCATTGAATTAATGACTATAATATTAGTCATTTATTAAGCTGAAGCCCATTCAAGCTATATCTGATGAACCCAGTCGGCTGCTCCACTTAATAGTCCCTTAATCATGAAAGGCCACTGGTCTATACTGTTACTGTCACCCTCTATTGTTAGTGAGTACATATAATGTTTGAAGGTCTATTATTGGTTTAATCTACAAACAAATCATCTGAAGCCTCATTTCTATTTATCTTCTCCGCCCAGCCACTCTCAATGTCTGCCTCCCTAAGCAGTCCCTCCGCATCCTGTAATAACCTAACTATAAATTCACAATCCACCAATTCCAAATCACGAAAGAAATTCCCACCGCCTAACATGCAAGTGAGCGGAATGTTTTTATTTTCAATTCATTTATTTGTACAGGCTCAATCGATTTAACTTTACAGAGCCAAGTTTTCATATTTATATACATCAATTATCTTAAACCTAACGTTAAGGGGATAGGACCGATTACTCGCGGCCGTCTCAAGGTTAATAAGAATAGCAACTGAAAGGATGGGAAGGTGGGCTGGAATTTGAAGTGTGGTTTATACAACACATTTTTTTTAAATTCTAAATTCTAAAAAAACTTAAAACTATACAACTTTTGGCTTTTTTTGACTTGAACATTTTTGAGAAAGAAAAAAAAACACAAACACAGATAAAAAAAAGAAAAAAAAAACTTAAAGTAAACATACAGGTTAAACTAACTACAATCTAAGGCTAATGTTAGTCAAAAACACATAAATGAGTTTCATAAACTCCAGGTCACGCAGAGGCAAAATATCTCGAACTGGTACATTGGGTTGTCTACCTCGAGCACGAAGGGAATCATAAAGCTTAGATCTGACTCCACGAAGCTCGGCACATGACCAAATAATGTGATCTGCGTCCTGGTAACCTTGTCCACACTCACAGAGATTGCTGTCACTCAGCCCAACACGGTATAAATGAGCGTTCAAAGAATAATGATTGGACATGAGGCGAGACATCACACTAATGAAGTCTCGACCCACATCCATACCCCAAAACCATGATTTCTTCGACACCTTTGGGATGATAAAATGTTGCAATCGCCCCAAATCTCCTTTACTCCATTTATACTGCCAGCTGACGAGTGACTGTTGACGAAAAATAGCAAAAAATTCGTTGAAGGCGATTTGTCGATCATAAATATCGCCTTCCATAGCGCCCACCTTTGCAAGCGAGTCTGTTTATTCATTGCCCAGAATTGCACAATGAAAAGGGACCCATTCAAAGGTGATGGTAAAATAACGCGAAGATAAAGCACTTAGAAGCTCCTGTATTTTCATGAGAAAATACGAGGAGTGCTTTACCGGCCTCAAGGAGCAAATAGCCTCTAAAGAACTGAGACTATTCGTGAAAATGAAATACTGATCCGGTGTTAGTGAGGCAACAATTTCTAGCGTAAAGTGTATTGCCGCTAATTCAGCGACATATACGGAACAAGGAGCTTGAAGTTTACGATTGGCGCTATAAATTTTATTAATTATACCAAAGCCTGCTGACTCCTCTATTCCAGCCTCTAGCCAGCACTTCAAGACTCATTGTATGAGACGAGTGCATGCAACCTAACGCGATACGAAGACACCGATACTGAATACGTTCCAGTTTAATGATATGCGACCGAGCCGCTGATTGAAAACAAAAACTACCGTATTCTATAATCGACAAAACCGTTGTCCGGTACAACGTAAGAAGATCTTGCGGATGCGCTCCCCACCAGGTCCCGGTAATTGTGCAGAGAAAGTTGACCCTTTGCTGGCACTTTCGCTTCAGATACTCAATATGGGATCTCCAGGTGCATTTTGAATCGAACCAGACCCATGATATTTAAAGGACATAGAATGAGTTATCGGTTTACCCCAAATTTGAAGCTTCGGTTGTGCTGGGTTATGCTTCCTAGAAAAAACTACCAACTCAGTTTTCTCCGTAGAGAACTCCATACCTAGCTCTAGAGCCCAAGTAGAAAAATTGTCTAAGGTATCCTGTAATGGTCCTTGCAGATCGACCCCATTGGATCCCGTGACAGACACTACGCCGTCATCTGCAAGTTGTCTCAACATACAGCTGTCATTTAGACAACCGTCAATGTCTTGGACATAAACATTATACAGAGGGACATAAAGAGGGCTTAAACATGAGCCCTGGGGGAGACCCATGTAGCTAAATCGGGAAGCTGTAGAGGTTCCATGAGAGAAGCTCATATGTTTCTCTGACAGCAAATTGTACAAAAAAATATTCATTAATGGTGAAAAGCCACAAGCGTGTAGTTTGTCTGAAAGAACTTCAACAGATACTGAACAAAAGCCCCCTTGATATCCAAGAATACAGAAGCCATTTGCCCTTTTTTAGCAAAAGCTATCTGAATATCTGTGGAAAGCAACGCGAGACAGTCGTTCGTTCCCTTACCCCTACGGAAACCATATTGAGTATCTGAAAGCAGGTTGTTCGTCTCAACCCATTTGTCCAGACGGAAGAGGATCATTTTCTCCAACAACTTTCGAATACAAGATAACATCGCGATGGGTCGATAGGAGCTGTGGTCGGACGCCGGCTGACCAGGTTTTAGAATGGCAATAACTCTCACCCGTCTCCAATCATCCGGTACAATGTTTAGTTCAAGAAACTGATTAAACATGTTCAACATGCGCCTCTTAGCGACGTCTGGGAGGTTTTTAAGCAAGTTCAACTTGATATTATCAGCCCCTGGAGCCGTATTGCCACACGAAAGGAGTGCCAGAGAGAGTTCTACCATTGAGAAGGGTTGGCTGATCTCATCTATCGAATTTTCGGTTTCGCGAGGAATGATTCGTGCCGGCACAGAATCTGGGCAAACTTTTCGTGCGAACTTGAGGATACATTGGTCCGAGTACTCTACGCTCTCGTTGTTCGTAGTTCGGTTACGCAATCTTCGTGCCGTGTTCCAAAGAGTACTCATCGACGTTTCGCGCGATAGCCCGTCCACGAATCTTCGCCAGTAACCGCGCTTCGTGGCCTTGATGAGCCTCTTAAGTTCGCGTTCGAGAACTGTGTATACTTCGAAGTGCTCAGGTGTTCCACGTCTACGAAAAACATTAAACGCGTCGGACTTTTTACGGTAAACCTCGGTGCATTGCTGATCCCACCATGGAGAAGGAGGTTTCCTGTGAAATGACGTTCCTGGAACAGGTCGAGTTTGAGCTTGAAGCGCGCTGTCTAAGATCAGATTGGAGAGGAAGTTATATTCTTCCAGCGGAGGAAGCCCTTGTACCGTCGTTACGGCTTCATCTATTGCTGCCCTAAACCTTGTCCAATCGATGTGACGGGTAAGATCATACGTGACGTTGATAGATTCTGACGGATTGAACCCGGTGGCAATCGAAATTTGTATTGGCAAATGATCACTACCGTAGGGATCTTGAATCACATTCCATGTGCAGTCCAGCGATAATGAATTCGAACAAAGTGTGAGGTCTAATCTACTGCCAACTGAGGATGAATCAGCCAAACATGTTACATCTCCATTGCTAAGTACTGTCATATTGAAGTTATCACAGAGGTCATATATCAAGGAAGACCGGTTGTCATCGTACAGTTCTCCCCAGCCTGTACCGTGAGAGTTAAAATCTCCCATGACCAACCACGGAGCAGGAAGAACCGAACAACTATCTGAAAGTTTTTGGTTTATTGAGGCTCTAGGAGGAATATACACAGAAGCAATGCAAAGGCTTTTATTTTTAATAACAGCCTGACATGCGACAACTTCAATACCTGGAATTGGAGGAAAATTCACTCTATAGAAGGAGTAGCACTTTTTGATCCCCAAAAGTACTCCTCCTCCACGTGAATCCTCACGATCACGACGAATAATATTGAAATCATGAAACAGAAGATCGATTTCAGAAGAGAGCCATGTTTCACAAAGAGCGAATGCATCACAGCCGGTATTGTGAGCTACAAATTTGAATGATTCCAATTAAGGAATCAAACTTCGACAATTCCACTGTAGAACAGTGATCAAATCCCCGACCTCATTTGGAAAATTATCCATCGAAGGAAATGATAGCTGCAAGGAGGGGCCACTTTAATGTTAATTGCTTCAAAAAAGTCTTCACTGTGGGAAGGTGAGAGGGTCAGAAATTTCGAGGTACTTGAAGATACCTTCGGCAATGTCATCAAATGAGCACAGCCCACTTGAGGAGGGGGCTTCTGTTCTTAAAATAGGGGCGTCAGGGGTTTTGGATGTCCCCGGAAGAGATGGAAAGTCCTGGGAGTAGTTAGTGTTACGAAAACCAGGTGGAATTGGATTTTCCTTCTTTCCACCTCTCCTTGAAATGGGCAAACTGGTTTTGGGCTCCGGCTCAGCAACTTTCCGTGGGCGAACGCGTCTTCGTTTTCGTGAAGCACCTTCCAGAAAACTGACCAATGTTCCCTCTTCAACCAAATCAAAGTCAGACTCGTCATCTGACAGAGGAGCAAAGGGATTTGTATTGGCATTGGGTGATAGTGTGGCTTTTTTCACCATTTTAGCGAAAGATTGCCTGGAACGATGTCTTAGCGAGCGTTCTAATTTTTCCTCGCGTTGTTTGTACGCCAGGCACGACGAGAGAGCATGAGAAGGAGAACCCTTACAGAAAGCGCATTTTGGTGTGCTGTCTGCGCAGGCGCCATCCTCATGTTTCTCCCCGCAGTTGGAGCACCGTGCCTTATTGCCACAATGGGAGGTCGTATGTTCCATCTGCATATGCGCAAACTTACAGCAGGATGGAAATATGCCGCTGGAGAGGGACATGCAGAATAGACCATGAAGTGGTACTAATAAGCTAGTTATATACGTCTTCAAAAACGCGGATGCAACACCATCAGGTCCAGGGTTGAAGGACGACTTGAGTGAAGTCGCGGCCTTGGATATCATTTCCACGTTAACATCAATTGCACCGAGCGTTTGACCGATTACAGGAACATTCATAGCTGCCACGGTAACATCGTTGTCACTCAATAGCTCATCTGTGAATACACTGAAAAATTTGTCGGAAAACAGGCGGCATATATCTTCAGGAGTGGCAGCAACTTCTCCATTGAATTCCAAAGACGATGGGAGGCCAGACTCTCTACGTTGCTCGTTCACGTAGTTCCAGAAGGACTTCGGGTGCAGTTTGAGTTTGCGCTGAATGCAGCGTTGAAAATGCAAAAAGCAATGGCGACTGACTCGTTGGTACATGTGATTTAGCCGCACATAATGAAGTTTCAGAGAGAGCGTGCGATACTTCGTAAATCTTTTCAAAGCTGCTCTTTTGATTGACTTCAACCGTCGTAGTTCACTCGTTTGCCAGGAAGCGCGAGAAACATTGCGATGAGTTTTTTTGGGATGTGTCTGTCAATGACATATGCCAAGACATGTGAAAAAGTTTGCGCTGCAGCCTCAACGTCTTCAGGATCAAGAATGTTCTCCCAATCCATGTTAGATAACACATTTATAATGCTACGGTGGTCAGCTTGACGAAAGTCGTAAAAAACGGCAGCAGGAAAGTCGTCAAAATCGTGAACTAGTTGGTCTTCAACAGTGACAATCAGAGGAGGGTGGTGCGGAATTGGTTTAATTAATGGACAAGGAGCCATGGAAATGAATGGAGCCTTGTCTTGAGTGCTAACGAAGCAGAGGTCTAGACTGCGGTTATTTTCGTTTACTACATAGTTGATTTGAGAAAGCATTGCTGCGCTATAGTTGTCTAGAAGATCAATAGTACCTGCATGAAATGTAGAATCGTCAGGATGTGGATATAGAAATCCACTATGGGATGGCCTCCACGAAACGCCAGGCAAATTGAAGTCGCCTAAAACGAATATCTCATCAACTGGAGTCGCACTCTCGATAACTGAGTAAACAGACCGGCAGTGGGTATCAATGAGATCATAATCCCGAACTCGATCAGGCGCAATATACAGGGCGCACAGAAATACACACCTAGATTGATAGCCGTCCAAACTTGCTCCACACAGCTCCATAAATCGTTCTTGATGGCGCTCGCCTCCAATCCGCGGCGGACAGCAACAAGAACACCTGCACCAGATTTTTTCTGGCTGTTGTTGAAATTTCTATCGCAACGAAAACCCGCATAGTCAGGACCAAAAACCTGACTGGAAAGCGTTCGGGAATCGAGCCAGGAACAATAACGTCATAGCTAAGATCCGATACATCTAGTCGGTACTCTTCGACATCAGAATTCATTCCACCGGCGTTTTGGTAATAGATCATGACGTCCTGCTTACGGCACGGAATCGAGCAACCGGCCTGCTCGGCACGAGGGTTAACGTCGCCAAAAATTCTGAAAATCTTATCGGAATCAGGCGGCGAATGCTCAATATATTGATAGTACTTGCCTGTAGAAGCAAGCTGGAAGTCCCCAGAACCACATCCAGCCACAGGTCTAGGACGACTATGCTGAACGCTGGCAGGAATCGGCACGACTGGGCTAGAGGGACCAGGGACTTCCAAAATGCGGTCTATTGTGCGTCCCAGATTTAAACAGCAGGGCAGAGATTGAACATTGACAGCATCAGATACCATTCGACTTGGTTGTTCACTGGAAATCAGGAATGCATCAGGAACAGAATTACTAGGAAAACACACATACTTCCCTGTAATTTCAGGTCGGGAGACCCTCCCCCGAGCTCTAACCATAGGACCGGGATGACTTGGATGGCTGGAACGAATGGTTGATTTATGTTGGATGGTATTCGGCTCGACTGGGTCAGAGTGGTTGAGGGCTCCCTTGGTGCCTTGCAGTGTGCATCCCAGTTGTGTGATGAGATCCAGCGTTGGGCAAACATGACAGTTTAATTCAAGCGATGTGTTTTCAGAAACCCCTATCCGGATTTCCTATCTTGATAATTGACAAATTCACGCAAAAAAAACACCATCTTGCCATGTGTCAGCACTCAAAGCCACCTCCCGGTACTTTTCGTCAACCCCAATTTTGAAGGAAATAAACCGCATAGACGATAAATCGGCATCCTTTTTCACCAACTTTCTGGCTTCGATAGGTTCATCGCAGGGTATGCAATCCGTTGCTAGAGCGAGAATGTCATCTTCCGTTGCATTTGTTGCAATACGGGATAGAAACACCCAGCATTTTTCTGGTTCTGGGGGAACAGTAGAGATCGCTGCAATATTAGCAGAGAACTTTTTTGTGCCGCACGACAGGCTAGGCATATCGGGTGATATCAGCCCGGCAGCACCAAACGTCCTTTTGTTGGTTTTTCGCGCCATACTAGGCCATCCAATAGGTAGAACGGGGGCTGCGGGAGTAGCAGGAGCAGTAACGGGTACAGCAGAAATCTTCGTGGCAAGAACTTCAACTTGCTCCCTGTTCTTTTTAGCTCTGTTCTGACTCCTTCCAAAGCCGAGCGATGTGTTTCGCTCAGATTTCGAAATGCATCAGTTAATGCCGCAACGGCATCCCGAACGGGTTTGGAATTCATTATTCCAGAACAGCTGTTGCAGGACCAGAACAAATTAGGTTGTTCATTGATGAAATCCATGTTTGGACGAGATAGGGAAACACACTCGAGATGAGCAACCTTTTCACAAAAACCCTGGCATCTCATAAACTTCAGGGTTTTTACCGGCTCAGTGCACTGCAAGCATTTCGATTCCATTCCGACGCTAGAGTGCGAGAACAGCAGCCAACAGATATGCAACACGTATGGCAGTTAATACTATGCTCCCGTTGTGTTATTCAGCTGGCAGTTGCGTGCAAATAATAGTACCGTATTTGACAACCAGATGTCGTCCCAGGAAAAAAAAATTGCGTGGGGAGTTGGTACAATGGCACTTTGATCGCAATCACAACAAAAATTCACTGAACTTAACTAACGATTTATTACACTTACAGTTCGATTTTTGACGTAGGACTTACGTCTCTCTTTTCTATTCCTGTATAGGGGCGCCGTTCTAAAATTTCTGAAATCGCAAGCGTTACACGGGTTTGGAGACTTTGAACGATAATATCTCCTCTCTGGCCCACAGACATTTTACGATAAGTATTTCATTCGCAAGGTAGAACATCAACGTTGAATCCCTGTTGCAAACTTAATTCATAATGTTTGTTTAAACTAATTAAAATGTACTTAATAGAAAAATGTCTAAACGCGCAACGCTATTGGTCGAAAATGACATCATGTTTGCGCCTCGCTCTGATTGGTTCATACTGCCACAGTTACCGTGCCAGCGAATTTCAAACATGTGGGGACGACCGACCAATCATCAGTTCTCGCTGTGCATCCGCATGCGACACACGTATTTGCGGAGCACGTTGGTAGAAAACGCCGCCCGTGGAAACAAGAAGACCAGACCAAGAAGAATCATCCACGTCACCTGCAGCTAGCCATCCGCAACGACGAGGAGCTGAACAAACTTTTCTCCGGTGTGACCATTTCACAGAGTGGTGTTCTGCAGCCCAATAAGATTGAAGAAAATTTCAATCGCGAACCAAGTTATCAACTAAAATCCGTCCTTTTCAGGACGATCAAATCAAGTTGCCAACTAAAGAGTATGTTTGATAGAAATTTCTCTTAAGCTCAATTTTCATTACCACGCACCGGCTCAATATGGCGTTGAAAAAGCCGCGTCCCGGAGAAAATGGCCAAATCAATCGCCCACATCATCTTCGTGGTCAAGTGGTTAGCGGCGTCGCCCGTCGTTTATTGCCATGAAGTGAGGGTTCGATGCCCGCTCTAGCCTGTGCATCTTTTTGCAACACGAAAATGTCCAGTCTAATCCACTGGGTGTTAGGTTAAGTTGTTCGTTGTAATTCGCTCTATGGTCAATGTTCAGTCTGCACACTCTCGAGTGGAAGACGTTGCAAATGTCATTTTTTATCGTAGTATTAAGTGCTGCCAAACACTCAGGCCATCCTGCTGCCCAGGAAGACCGAGAAGAAAATTTCAATCGCGAACCATGTTCCCTCCGTTAACAACTAAAATCTGTCCTTTTCAGGACGACCAAATCAATTTGCCAACTAAAGAGTATGTTTGATTGAAATTTCTCTTGAGCACATCGAATTTTCATTACCACGCACCGGCTCAACCTGGCGTTGCTTGAAAAGCCGCATTCTGGAGAAAATGAGCAACATTTTTTATTAGTATCCATATATAAATCTCTATTTGCCATGTTAAAACTAGCAAGCACGTTGTACATTCAACAAACGAAATATTAACAGTTAATTTGAGCCGAACTGCAACACGGCAGACCAATTATGTGTTTCACATATTCAATGTATGGGGTAGGTTAGCTTCATTGTAGTTCTTGTTGTACATAGGTTCATAGTGGATTAGTTGCAGGTAGTTTTAAAGTGTGAGTTATAATTTTTCTAAATAATATTTAAAAACTCTATTGTTTTGCAGTTTCAGAAGCAAGTGTGTCTAAATGTCAACTCTCTTTGGATGGGGTTCTGTGAGTATGCTAAATTCTATAGGTCTAGTCTGGACTTTTACTTCACTCTGTGCCAGATGGCTAGCAGGGTCTACCCGGGTAGAATTGAATAGGGTTCGGACTCACATCCCTAAATTTTACCGATCAATAGAAAAATCACAAAATAAGATGGCGGAAAGGAATGTGCGATCATAACAAACTATAAAGCTTTAATTACAATATGAAAAACTAAATGGATATTTATTCTACTTTTGTACATAATTTTCGATGAAAAAAAAACTAATAGAAGGAAAGGATAATAGCGCACCTTTCTTGCTCGGGGTTAGCACCGACCTTATTGTTTGGCTCAGCGTGTTTGATGAGGTAGTTTGGCGTCGCTTCTCCGAGCTCGGCTATGATGTTGGCGCAATTTCAGGCGGAAGCGCGCGATTCGTTGTGGCTAGGCTTCCGTCGACTTCTCGTATGTGTCAGCACCATCGACACTACAGTGGTATCTGCTTGATCGGCTCGATGGATGGCGGATTATCGGTAGGCACTGATGCGCAGCTAGGTTGGTTTGCACTACTTTACTTTGCCAACTTTGGCACAATTTCGTCACTATTTAGTTGTAAGAAAATTTGATTAAAGTTTTTTTTCACTGTTTAGTGTTTAAGATTTCGTTACCGAATAAGCTCCTGATCCATGGATCTGTCCCCTTTTATACCAGCTCATGTACTGGTTTTGGGGTCCAGGCTGGGCGATGACGTGGATGTAGGACGTCAACACAAAGGATGCTGCTAGCCGTCAGTTGGTGTCAGGGGGTATAGGATTATAGCAAGGTCGAATTCAAATTTTAATTTATATAGCGGATAATGGGGATCTGACACCAAGGGAATGGGATTGGGATAGGATGTATAGGAAATTCAATTCAATCTAAATATACATTATGATTTATTTATGATCGCAAATTCAACACGTTACATTAATATTTATTTAAATTATATACAAAACAAATCTCATAAATGAAGAAATGATGGTCACTGAAAAAAATATTTGTGGAAGCTTTTTTTTGAAAGGTTACAGTTCTGAGGCCCTGACAAGGGCCGTTTTTCTGTTGCCTGAGTTGAAAAGATGCGAATTTAACCTCGGAAACCCCTGTCGCTCTAATGAAAACTAATGATTTCATTTCCACGGTGCTGTCTGGCGTAACAACTGAGGCCCGTCCCCTTTTGTAAAATTTGATTCGCGTTGCCTTCGTTGATACCTCCTTCCTGTCATGTAATGGTATATGCCATTACAGGCCCGGCACGGCGAACAGTTATCATTCGTTATTGGATCATTGACACGTTCAGACGTGTGTATCCCGCGCTCTCGTGGTTAAAAAGCGCTTTTCCAAGTGTTTCGCCCTGCTGCTGGAGATCGAGTAGACGCCGCCTGATGTGGCTGGCACGTCCGCTAGACGAGGCAAGCGGAAGAAGCCCGACGTCGACGCTGACGTTAATCATCCCTCCGTAAACAACTAAAATCCGTCCTTTTCAGGACGACCAAATCAATTTGCCAACGAAAGAGTATGTTTGATTGAAATTTCTCTTGAGCTCATCGAAATGTTTATTAGCATGCACCGGGTCAACATGGCGTTGCTTAAACTGCCGCGTCCCGGAGAAAATGGCCAAATCAATCGCTCACATCATCTTCGTGGTCAAGTGGTTAGCGGCGTCGCCCGTCGTTCAAGCGGTTGACGTGAAGTTGAGGGTTAGATTCCCGCTCCAGCCAGTGGAACTTTTTGCAAACCAAAATGTCCGAACTGGTCTACTTGGTGTTAGGTTAAGTTGTTCGTAATTCGCTCTACACCCAAACTAAGAGAGAAAGATTGTAATACATTTTCGCTTTATTTTGTTCCATTCTTGCTATTGATCGTAACTTGGATGAAAAATCTAACATTAATTGTGGGCAAAATAGCAACAGCAATTCGCAATGAAAAAATGAACGTGTGTAGTAGTGATCCTTAATTAATGAGTAAGAGATGAGTGTCCGAAAGTCAGATGGCTCACAAAAATAAAATATTCCAAAATACGAGAATTAGAAACGAACCTTGACCATTGGCGCGGCGGCTCTTGATGGCAACCATTAAGCCACTTTTACAAGCTCAAAGATAGGGAATAGAAACCCTACGGTTAGTTCACTTGGCGAAGAATTCAGGGTACAGCAATGAAGCAAATGGTCATATTTTCCACCAAGCTATGTGCAACCTGTCGCTATCACAAACTTGCATGGCTTTGTTTATTTCATGAAACGCTTTGTCGATGATCAGTGAGAACAAAAATAGAACAGTTGACGGCGGCATTACAACAGTGGCCAATAGCGTTGCGGCATTTTGTGATATCGACTCATCCATATTGTATATTGATATGATGGTGATGATTGAATAAGGATCCTACAGCGATAAAATTGTTTCGAGCTATTTTTGCTTGCCAGTCGCTTGCACACATTTGCATGGCTTCATTTGTACCATAAAACGCTTTGTGGATCAAAATGGGCGAAATTACCATTTCTGAATCATGCGGATTTCTCAAGATATGATTGCAAAACTGCAATTGCATTTTTTGCCACCTTTTCAACTTTTGGGAGTATGTTCAATCTTCAGTCTGTACAATCTCGAGTTGAAGACGGTGTAAATGCCTATTTTTTATCGTAGTATCACGTGCCGCCAAACACTCAGGCTGTCCTGCACCCCAAGAAAACTGATAAGAACATTTCAATCGCGAACCATGTTACCTCCGTAAACACAGGATCCATTTCACACTTACAAGCACGATGGACATTTTAGCGCCAACATTTGATTAGGGCGAATCTGCTTTTGTAAACAAACACTTTGTCTGCTAATTTATCGGAAGTTGAATACAATCCCTTCAAATTGAATATATCAGCGGATAGAAATAAAGCTGATCTTCCTGAAAGAGTTCTTAATTTGTATGTGTGACATTTTGTTCAAGAGCAAATGACTACGAAAGCCATTGTTTACAAAAGCAAATTAGGGCGAATTAATGTTGGCGCTGATTTAACAAACAAAATAACATTAACAGTAAATTCGAGCCGAACTGCAGTTTCTATAAATTTTCGTGGAGAACCAATAGCGGAAGAAGAACCGGAGCCTCACACACCAATAGCATAGGGTTTGATGGTTCTTCAGACTGAATAAAATATAGTAGAAATTTATTAATTCGTGACATCAATTTCTTCACATCAACAAGCAGTCCTACGTCAACTTTGCAGTTATGTCACTGACATAACTCATCATTTCGTTTTTTCACACCTGTACTATCGCGACGTAGCAAATCAACAAACAAAACGAAAGACGGTCGAATAACAAATTAAAACTCCAATGGTTTATCGAAAAAATGATTGTAAAACAGCGATAAAAAAAACCGTGAACTGTGTAAACAAAATACTGTGAGTTCCTGATATCCTGATATCCTGGTATTACTGATCTGATGGAGCCGGCGACGATTGTACTGCTGCTGCCGAGTGACGATGTGTGGCCGCGTGTACCGGTTAAACGTTGAGCTGATCGATGATGATAATGATGATGAAGATACTGGTCGGTGGTGGATAGCAGATGAACGAATGCACGCTTCACACGATGGACTGCTGGTGTGCGTGCCGTATAGATGCGGAGCAATATGGTATTTAGATCGTGGCAATATTGCTAATTGCACTTTATGACGTTGTTGCACGGCTTAACACACAACGTTTTCTTCTTCAGAAACTGAATTTCACTCGCGATCGAGAAAAATAAAATAGAACTGAAGACTTGAAACGCCTAATAAAAAAACTTCCAAAGCAACGGAGAGCGGACCGAACGAACTGCACCGTTCGCTTATTCACTGGGCAATCCGAGTGAGCGGAATGTTACAACTTGTAAAAATTGTAAACGAAATCGATGAATCAACCCTCTCAGACTTATCGCTAATATGCTATTATGATAAATTTATAAGCTCACAACTGCATGCTAGTTTGTGATTTGAAAAATGTCGAGATTCACGAACAAAAAGTCCGGGCACTGATGCAGCATGGCATCCGAACTTTGGATTTGGAAATTTGTGTTGCTTAACAAATCCTCAAACAAATGTGCAAGAGCACGTTGGCCAATATTTAGTGTCAACCAGTGGGTACGTGTGCTCTACTCCAAGTTCACCTTCTTTCAAACTCACCTTCAGTTCAATTTATCCATTGGGCAGGACACACACACACACACACACACACACACACACACACACACACACACACACACTCACGCACACATACACACACACGCGCACGCGCGCACCCACACAAACACACAGACATGTGCTCAGTTCGTCGAGCTGAGTTGAATGGTATATTTATGGGCCTCGGATAAAAAGTCGAGTTTTCTAGCGTATCATTACATCATTTTTTAATGTTATTTTAATTTTTTACATGGGTTTTTTACCCATAAGGTTTTGTTTGATAAACAGTTGTTCGTTTATTAGTCACTAAACATTGTGTACCCAATGATACTAAAACAGATTAATGAAACATTTTTAAATCATGGCATTTTTATTCTATAAATACACCAATGTGTAAGTAGCAAACTAACAATACCTCAATGTGAGATTTGCTTTAATATTTTTTTTCTGCTTACTTATCTAAGTTTGCTTTGATACCTGACGATGCAATACGTAGCTGGTTCTCCAAGTGTTCATCAGATAGCTTATTTCTGGCTTTTGACTTGACGGTTTTCATGAGAGAAAATAGTTGTATGTTGAGCCTAAGAATGAAGTTATAAAAAGAGCACGGTTTCGCAACTCAGGAAAAGATTCTTCCGAAACGTATTCCGAGTAGAATGTTAGAATGTCATTCTCCTTGAATTTTTCATTCAACTCGATGTCACATTGCAGTTGTATAAGGTCCATTTGAAAATTTTCCGGGGCACTTGTAGCATCAACACTGAACGGTGTACAAATAATTTTAAAAAACAAAAATGTCTTTTTTGTGTCATAAACTCTGCGATTTCCGTCTTGAGATCGTAAACACGCTTAATTTTTTTCCCTGCTGAGCCAACGAAGTTTAATACAAATAATCTTGGAATTCTCGAAGATTGAGAGCATTTGATCGAATAAAATTAACGACCTTAATGACATCCTTCATAACGTTCTTGAACCACACATTTTTAGGACACAAATTTTCCTGGTGTATGATGCATTGGTACTGCATGAATCGCTCGCTAACACCATCTCGTCGCCGGAGATGAGCAATGGCACCTTCATGCTTTCCTGTGGAACAAAAAATGTTGCTTGTGCTCCTTAAAACGCAAAAAAAAAAAATACACTTACCAATCATAGCTGGGGCACCGTCGGTGATCGCACTCGCCAGTTTCTTCAAATCCATGCCGAATTGGTTTAGCATCGATGAGAGAGCGTTGAAAATATCAACACCTATTGTGGTGCCTTTGAGCGGAAATAAACGTACGAGCTCTTCAGTAATCTCAGGTAGTTTTGACGGGTTTAAATTTCATTTTGACGAGTCTTAATTTCATTTTGACGAGTCTTAATTTCATTTCAACGAATCTTAATTTCATTTTGACGGGTCTTAATTTCGTTTTGACGACTCTTCAGAAACTTAAAACCCGTCAAAACTATACAATCTTGAAGAAACTGAAGACCCTTCAAAACACCCGACAAGCGCTAACCAGAAAGTTAATACCTCCGATTGCATTATACCGGGCAAACGCATCTAAGGAGCATTTTTCCAAAGTTTAAGGAGCATTTCCCCAAAAAGAAGGGTGTATTTACCCTTTGCCGTAGGTAACCCTTTTTCTGGAGAGAACATCTGCGCGACAGGCTTATTATCTGTGACAAGAACGAACCTTTGACCGACCAGGTATTGGTGGATTTTTTTAACACCACAGACAATAGCATATGCCTCCTTATCAATTTGGGTATAGTTCTGCTGAGTAGAGTTCAAGGTTTGCGATGCGTATTGAATCGGACGTTCACTTCCATCGGGGAATATGTGACTGAGAACTACCCCAACACCATTTACTCGCATTCCATGCTCAGCAAATCTTTTCAAAACTTCTTGCAATCGCACCAAGTGAGTTTCGTCGTCTGGTCCCGTGACCTTAACATCGTCTAAGAAAACAGAAACCCCCGGTATGCCTTGAAGAATCTGTGAGATTTCCCGTTGGAATATGGCGGGAGCAGATGCGACCCCATACATTAGTCTAGTAGGGTTAAATAATCCGAGGTGTATATTTAGTGTTAGAATCCCTTGATCTTCAGACCGTACACCCATCTGTAAGTAGGCTTGCGCCAAATCCAACATAGAGAATTTTTTTCCACCAGCCATATTCGCGAAAAGTTCATCAGGTAAAGGATGTTCATCGATTAATAAATGCTTATTTACAGTCAATTTATAATCTCCACAAAGGCGGACCTTTTTTGCAACCTTCATCGCCGGTACAGGTCGGTATCGAGTTCGAAAGAAATTTCTTTTTCTATATCAATCCCGTTTTAAATTCCGTTTACTGAAACGGAAAAATAAAAAATCGAAAAGAAATTTCTGCAGCAGTATCCACCTGAAAAGAACGAAAAAGAAAATTGGAATTTGTAAGGTTTCCACGCAAACTAATGGGACCTGTCACTTTTACTGTCGGAAAAACATTCCGCTCGATTATTCCGTAAAGGCCAGTATCGACTTAAAAAGTAGAGAGGTTACGGAATTTTGTTCAATATTACCAAGCGGAATTTTGACAATTGATCTGCATGGAACGAAATGTCACCTTCACTTACGGATTAATCGAGCGGAATGTTTTTCCGAAAGTAAAAGTGACAGCTCCCATTAGTTTGCGTGGAAACCTTACAAATTCCTATTTTATTTTTCATTCTGTTCAGGTGGATACTGCTGCAGGAATTTCTTTTCGATTCTTTACTCATCCGTTTCAGTAAACGGAATTTAACATGGGATTGAGATAGAAAAAGAAATTTCTTTCGAACTCGATACCGACCTTAAGTGAAGGTGACATATCGTTCCATGCAGATCAATTGTCAAAATTCCGCTTGGTAATATCGAACAAAATTCCGTAATCTCTCTACTTTTTAAGTCGATACTGGCTTTACGACAGGGGTACCCTACTCGCTGTTGTTAACCCTTATTAAAATACCATTATGAACCATTTCGTTGATTTAGGACAGTATCGAATTAAAAAGTAGAAAGGTTACGGAATTTTGTTCAATTGATCTGCATGTAACGAAACGTCACTTTCACTTACGGAATAATCAAGCGGAATATTTTTCCGAAAGTAAATGTGACAGCTCCCATTAGTTGAAATGTGGAAACCTTACAAATTCCAAATTTATTTTTCGTTCTTTTCAGGTGAATACTGCTGCAGAAATTTCTTTTCGATTTTTTACTTTTCCGTTTTAGTAAACGGAATTTAACATGGGATTGAGATAGAAAAAGGGATTTCTTTCGAACACGATACCGACCTTTTCTCATTCAACAACATCACGAATAGCGAAAGGCAAAGTTCGAGACTTGAGAAACACTGGTCTTGAGTCCGGTTTGAGAGTTGCTTGTATTTTAGTCGTCTTTCCAACGGAATCTTCAAAAACGGAAGGAAACTTCTCGAAAACAGACCTCACGGATGCAGACAACGGTGTACGCAAGACAATTTTACTGACAGTAGTTACTGATTTTTTATTTTTTTATTCAGTTCGTTTATTTGTTAGGCTCAGGCATGTGTAAAACTTAACGGAGCCGATATTCGATATTGTTATTAACAATGTATAATTTTTCAATTTTAGTTATCTCGCGGGAGGATTGTCTACCTCGGGCCACTAGGGTATCCAATAGTCGTGCTCTGAAGGCATCATTATCCGGGCAATACCAAACTGCATGATCGATGTCATCATAACCGGTTCCGCACCTACATATGTTGCTATCGATGAGGTTAATTCTGTAGAGATGTGCGTCTAGTGAGTAGTGGTTAGACCTAAGTCTTGACATCACACGAATGAAACCGCGACTTACATCCTGACCTTTGAACCACGATCTCGACAAAACATTTGGAATCATGGAATGTAACCACCGCCCAAGAGAATTACTTGTCCAATCGTTTTGCCATCTTTGAAGAGAACTCTGATGTACTAATGGAAAAAATTCATCATGTGAAATTCTTCTTTCAAAAATCTCGCCTTCTTTTGCGCCCACCTTTGCTAGAGAGTCCGCCTTCTCATATCCTAGAATTGAGCAATATGAGGGGACCCATGCAAAGGTAATCTTAAATGATCTTTTGACCAACGCACACATCTGCTCCCTTATTTTTGAAAGTAAGATGAGTGCCTCACTGTTTACATTGACCGGAGGGCCTCAATAGAACTTTGACTATCCGAGTAGATGAAATAATAGTCTATGGGCATGTCGGAAATTATCCCCGATGTGAAATTGATTGCTGCCAGCTCAGCAACATATACGGAACTGAAGTTTCCGTAAGGCAGATGAGTATTCATTGTAAACACCGAAACCAGTGTAGTTACTTATTTTCGTATTACTTCACTCCAAGTCAGTTGTAACGCACGCATCCACTCTCTGCCTAACAAGGGATGTCGGTTTGACTCAACCATCGCAATATAACCATTGGCTAACTCTAAGACCAGTATGTCCCGAACAAATACGATTTTTTCTTGAGCTTTCGGTTGAGAACCTCTGCACCTTCACCCGAGACCTTCATCGAAAGTGAAATCTTCTTCACCTTCTTGGATGTCAACGCTTTTTCCTCGATGAGACGCTGATTGCGGAGCCCAAACACTAGCTGGTTTCGCAAAACCTTTTGTAGTTACTCGCCGAATTTGCAGTGTTTCGCTTCGCGTTGCAACGCCGTAATGAATTCTGCAATAGATTCACCCTCCAGCTGGGTCCTGGATCTGAACTTCCATAATTCCACCATCTCAAGCGGTTCCGGATCATAGTAGCTCCCATGTACGGTAACGAATTGTTGATATGTCTGTTCTTCTGGCTCAGCGGGAGACAAATTGTCTGCAAGGATGTTATATGTCTCCGATCCCATGTAGTATAGTAATACACATCACTTAACATCTTCGTTTACTCTAAATAGCCACATGGCACCTTCCAGCCATTTCACCCAACGGCACCATTTCGTTTTTGTTTTATCAAATGGCTCGAACGCAAATGTTGGTGGTATTCTATCAGCACCAGCAGTAGAGGCAGCACCGACAGCAGGGGGATTTCCCGGGTTAGCCATTCTTCAAATCAATCGCAATATCAAATCACTTCAGTTCCAACGAGGATTCCAAGTATGGTTTCTACGAAGCAATGCTTCAAAGCAAGACACACCAGAAACAGCGTCGCGGCAAGCACATCAGCAGCAAAGTTCGACGAAAAACAAACAGCAACAGCAACAAGCACGGCACAACGCAGCAGCAGTCTAACCTCACTTCTTCGCAGCAGCCCTACCTCACAAGCAGATGCAATCACCTTCTCCTTCCTACGGTTGGGCCCAGGACATAGCTCTGGCGGTATCGGTAAAATTCTTCTTTGCGGGTTTCTACTCTGGTTGCCAACTGTTGTATTTTCGGATGGTGGAGATGACGGTAGCACGTGTAGTTGGTTGTAACGATAATTGTTACTCAATAACTCCAGGAATGACGGAGCTGGGTCGTTGAACGGCTTGTTTGTGTCATTCACATCACGCATCAAGGACCTGACATTACAAGCAGCATCAGATTCTTGTTTGAAATCGTCTCAAAGACCAGTTGAAAGAAGACAAAACCAAAAATGTTCCCGATCACTTTTGGGGAAACTCCAGAAAGGCGAGGATTGATGGCTCCGTTATGAGCCCGAAACAAAGCGAACAAAACAAATAGGAGTAGAAACGCTTTACCCTAGGGCTATGCTAGGTAATTAATTATGCCTGCAACCAATTTCTTAACTAAACATAGCAGATCGCCGTGGCGGTAGTGGTTACTGTTGCTGTGGATGTAGCGATAGCTATGGCAGACTCTGAAGCCGTGTAGGTGGATGTAGCAGTGCTGGTGAAGGTAGCAGTGGCGGTGGAGGTGGCTGTGGCGGTGGCTTCGTTGGTGTCACTATGGCGTTTGTATGATGGCGACGGAAACGCATCCGGAAAATGGCGGATTATGCTGGATGTGGATTTGCGCTGGTCTGTCCTCCGCCGTGAACACCTGCCTTCGAAATGGAAAAAATAACAAGAAAGAAGGCCCCTTCTTGGAATCTTCACCACAATTAGTACACACATATGACGTCACAAAAACTCTCTAAACTCACTAACCGGTTGCAAAAGTTTGAGAAATATGTACCTTTCTTTTTCTTCTTTTGTTCTTTTTAAGCTATCCTTCGGTACTATTGTTTTTCGGTGCCTTAACACTCCCTACAAATTACAAAAGATTATGTTTTGCCTAACTTGACACGGTTGTATCACTAACCGTTCTCCTACAACCAATCTGCCTATCAACGGATTTACTGGCCTGCAAAGCACAAGCAAGAACGAAAACATTTCCACTTCACTCATGTTCAGGTAAATTTACGGACACCGCGCGCACTACTACTCCGTTCCGTACGAGTCACCACTAGAAGAGACTTGGCTCGGCATCGGAATCAGAAAAGTCAAGCCTTCGGGAATCGAGCATATTTCCGAAGGTTGACGTTTGAGGATCTTACTCTGTTGGTTCATTTGGTCTTGGTATACTGTGGGTCTGAGTCTGTGTGCAAGTTTCGAAACTGGGCGGGGAAGTTCATTAGGCTTAGTGACGTTTAATGCACGCACACTACAGCGCCATTTAGATCAAAGGAGTGCAAGTAGGAAGGAAAATCTTTTGGAGGAAAACAAACCATCATTCCTCTGCGTGAGCCAGAAAGAGAACGTCAAAAAGCCTAATTCTCGCTCCAGTTAAAAACTGGAAAGATCCACTACTCGCACGTTCAAGCACCAACCAACGGTTACATAGTACAGGAATGGCACTTTTTCTCTTGAGCAGTCAATACAGATAGAAACAATGACATATAAGCACAGAGAACAGACATTGATGTCCATGTACTCTAAGAAAAAATCTATCGTTATACCGACAGTCAAATCATGGTCAAGATGACTATCGCATATAATGGTTACAATAACCATGAAAAAGGATGAATTTACCACGTTCATGGCATTCTTGACTATTATCATGGTAACAAGGACTATTCCGATATTATGGTAAATGTTGAATCAACTATTTTTAATTGTTGTTTTGACCATGATCATAGTCGGTTCAAAGTCACTATACTGCAATAGTCATCCTAACCCCCACTAATGGTAGAATTGACAATCAAATTTGTCTCTGTGTACCTTTTCTTGAAAAACGTGTGTAAAAATTAATATGGGCAGCCGATGTAAGCAGCAACTGCAGAGAAAAATATACAAAAAATTTCAAGTCGTGCGCTACGCTATTTATTGATAAACATTTACATAATAGTTATCGCACAACTGCAGCGCCGCCTACCAGGAGCAAAATGACATACATTTGAAATGTCGGTTTAAAGTTTTACACAAGTAGCAGACCGATGATGAACGTCTGTTCTCTGTGATATAAGCTTGATGGACTAGTAATGACGGATCAAGGATATTTTATAGCAGGTAGCATATTATAACAAATACATTTATATTAAGCTTTATGGCTCATGTGAAATGTGTATTTACTTATTCACAAACATGACGCGATGTAAAATGATTTGATGCTGGAAGGCCATGGAAAATTTATTTGAAGAGAAATATATGTTTTAACGTAGGACTACGTTTCTCTTTTCTGTACCGGGTGTCATTTCAAAATTTTGAAAAGTGAGAGCGTTACGCTAAAGTGATAGGTTTTTGAACGCTAATAACTCTCGTTCAACTGAACACAATGACTTCATTCATACACCATTTGATCAGAAAAACCTACAAATGTTTTGCATTGAAATTATAATTAAGTGCTATTAGTGTAAGTTGTTTAATTTTTTACTTAAAAATGACCTATTTGTGCTCCCATACAAATCTGCATATGAAAATATGCATAATGCATTTTCATTGAAAATATGTTCTTCCCTATCCGGGTCCTCATAAACGGGTAACAAATGGTTCAAATTGTCTTTTTATTTTATTAAGTTTTATTCCATAATGAATACTGAAATAGCCACACCCCTCAGCTGCAAAATTATTTTGCTTTGTTTCCGGTATCTGATTTTATAACTGGGGCTCGTCCCCTCTTTAGAATTTTGCTTCGTTCTATATTTTCGTGCCTCTCTTCATTCAGGGCTATGCTATCAACGCTACTATAAAGCACGCGAGATGAACCGAAATGATTTCAGTTTTCGACACGAGCTCTCAGCTGGTGGTTCGAACCGGGCTTTGTCCACCCGCCACAGTCCGGGAGACAGAGTCATGCAAGACCGGCTAATCGGTCAGTTACCGATTTCCATGTCTTCCCAATGCAATGATAAAATTTCGGGCCACTGAAAACTGGTCATTCGTTCCTAAGGAAATCATTCATCACGCGTGCTATATACTAGCGTTTAATAGCATGGCCCAGAAAGATCACGAGGATCACGAATGTGAGGTATGGAGCAAAATGCATAAGAAGGGATGGGTCCAAAATAAAATTATAGAACTATGTTATTAACATTTTAACCAACCATCCCAAGTAACATTGCGAAAACCATCCAGCTTTATTAAGTTTTATTAAAGTTTTATGAAAGCCACTAGAAATCAATTCGGCTTTATTATGGCAGCAAGAGATGCCAATAGGTTTCAAATTTTAGTCAGGTTTATAAGAACCTACACAGCTTCTTTAGAACGATCTTAAAACCTTGACTTCTAAAATTCCTTTTACTCCTATCAAAGGTTTTATTTTGACTTTATTAACTCATAAAATGCTGTTTTGAAATGCCGTTTTAGGACTCATTCATATTATCTTATTATGGTCAGTTGAAAAAGCATTTTAAAACCATTTTGCCTCCAGTAAATGCATTAAACGGCTAACTGGCATTGAGGAAAGCTACCAAGCGGCCAGATAGTTTTATAGTAGCCATTGCTAAGATAAATTGGCTTTTTGGTAAAAACTGTGATTTCTTGCAATCGCCATGTTGAAATATATGAAATAATTGAAATGTGAAAAAAATAAATACACCAAATTTTAAATGTAATACAATTGAACTGTAGATCTGAGACAAACTTCGTTATTCGTTTAGATAACCTTATTGAATTCCATCAATTTTCAGGAGTTTCATGATTAATTTACGGAATATATTTCTTTAAATTTTGTTTTTATTGTTGTAAATAATTTTTCATATCGCATAATTTCCAAGGCGCATTAATTTTCAGCTCTTATCGTGCCAATATTCACCATAAAATTAAATGCGCATATGATTTGGAGCATGATACGCTATAAAAAAAACTCAATTTGTTTTATATATTTTGCTATCAATCATAATTTCCCGCAACAGAAGAACTTTTTTTCTGAGCCATTATTTGCTGTTGAATGAATCAGAAGAGCAACAAAAGCAAAACAACAAAATCTAACCACGATATCGCCGTGAAGTTTGACAGCTGTGGCCATTCAGCCCCATGCTGGTTTTGATGGCGGCCAATAGGTTTTATGATGGTTCTCAAGTGGTCATAACATCTTTCACTAGAACATTTTCAAAATCTTTATGGTCTTAGAAAAGTTTTATTAATTTGTTTTCACAACCGTCTATAGAGTGGGCCACTTTGTACACATTTCGGCTTTAAAGATGCATAGAGGAGGTGTTGGTGGACAAAACAGTTTTGAATGTAGTGTCATCAACAAAGCCGGGAGGAGTGCTATACGGCTGGAATAGAACTGAAATTGTTACTTGGGATATGTGTAACGATACGTAAAGGGCGAACACGAAATTATTGCGACACATTCAACAGGGCATAACTTTTTTACCATTGGGTAAAAATCAACCAAATTTTGCACACTTTTTCATTGATGTGTATTGTTTACATGCTGTCAAACTCTAAGTCGTGTTTTTCGATTCAACGAAAATGGAGGTGAACCAACGCGAGTCGAGAGAACAAATTCTTGCCAAACACCTGGAATTTCCTGACCTGTCGCACCGGCAGTTGGGAAAAATGTTGAACATTCACCATTCAACCGTCTCCAGAGTGTTGAAGCGGTTCCAGGAGCGGTTGACGTTGGACCACGGCAAAGGAGCTGGAAGAAAACCGTGACCGGAGAACAAAAAGACGGAGGGAAAGGTGAAGCGGATGATTAAAGCAAATCCCAACGTCTCAAGCCGTGATTTGGCTAAAAAGATCGGCATGTCACAGAGCTACGTCCAGAATGCAAAAGAAGAGAGCTGGACTACATACATACAAGGTACAGAACTTCCCAAACCGCGATGAGCGGCAACAATCGACGGCTAAAACTCGGGCACGGGAAGCTCTACGAGAAGATGCTGACAAAATATGGCTGCTGTGTGATGGACGACGAAACGTATATAAAAGCCGATTTTAAGCAAATTCCGGGGTTGGAGTTTTTCACCGGCAAGAGCAAGTTCTATGTGGACGACAAATTTAAGAAGAAGAAAATGTCGAAGTTCGCCTCCAAATATCTGCTCTTGCGGACTGAGGAGTGAGCCTTTCATGACAAAGGGCACAGTAAATGGCGAGATCTACAAATCTGAGTGCCTCGAGAAGCGCCTTTTGCCGTTCTTGCAGCAGCACGACGAAGCTCCGCTATTTTGGCCAGATTTGGCATCATGCCACTATTCTAAAAGTGTCCTGGAGTGGTATGAGGCCGATTCTGTCCATTTTGTTCCAAAGGACATGAATCCGCCAAACTGTCCGGAGCTGCGTCCGGTGGAGCAGTACTGGGCAATGAGGAAGCGGGAACTTCGGAAGAGCAAGAAGACAGTCAAAGACGAGAAGGACATGTTAAGAAAATGGAAAAAAAAAACTGAGAAACTGGTACCGGATGACACTGTAAAGACTTTGATGGAGGGCATCAAGCGAAAATGCGTTCAATTTTACACTCAAGGCTCCATCGATTAACTTTTCTTTTGATTGTTGAAGTAAATATATGTATAAAACTATTCTAAAATTTTGGTTTGATTCTAAACATTATAAGAAAATTGGCATGACATTTTCGGTGTCGCAATAATTTCGTGTTCGCCCTTTATACCATTATTACTATAAGCCAACGCGGTCCTACGCGAACTTTGCGGTTAAATGCCTGATATAACCCACCACTAATTTTTTATACATATAAAGATAATTCAAATTACTAGAACAGCCATTCAAGCCTAAATCTCAGCGTGTTTGAAATTACATAAACGTCAATTCAAAAGAAATCATCAAATAAAAATAGCTACTAGCAACTAGCAAATGGGACATCTCACGATGTGTGTGACGAACTTCGGCATAATATTTTGACACGCTTGCAGATGCCGCAACCTCGCCACATCTGTGGGAACCACAACTAAGTGAACTACACGGCGCTATAGAGCAAACGATTGCTTATGTATTTTAAATTGAAAATTTACACTTAGTTATCGATTAGTTTTATTCTTGCCTAAAAGTCTGTCTGCGTTACTAGGATCGGTACTGATTCCCTAAACTAAACTTACAATAGCTTACCTGCCTCGGTGTAAACGGTAATCGACTTTTCACCAAATTCCGATAATTTTGATATTTTTGTTTCGAAATTCCGGTATGCAACATAAAAATATTCAATATTCAGCTTGCAGGAACCAAAATTTGCCAATACTGGAATTTCTGACCCGGGATGATCAGTCGACTGACGATTTGGCTATTTGAATATTGTACAGGGAAGATGATACATCAAGAATGAAGACATTCGAAGTAGTTCTGGGAATCGCACTGAACACAAAAAAAATCCTCGAGTACTTCACTTTACCTAATCCCAATTAAAGGTTCACTTTACGTTCCTCTCTCCCTTCTCTCCCACTTTTTTACTAGCAATCTGATCAGATAATTGTACTTCAAGGCCCCTGGCAGCTTCACCACCAAGTGTCTTCGTTGACTGCTTGTTCAGCTATCACCTTCGGGTTACCAGTTCAAACAGCATTGGGTTCTTCCTTCGTGCGCGTTTCACTCCTTCCAGATACTGATTTGAGAGGGATGACAAATTCACACTAATACCGTCCAGGGCCACCGAGTAAGTTGACGGACACGGAATTAAACGTGTGTGCTGGTAGATCTACCGGGAATTTTTCCGGGACTACAGCAAAGTCCTAACGAAAAAGTAGTTTACGTTAGGACTTGTTTCTAAAGTTGCAGTCACTGGCAAATTACCTGCCGTTTACTACCCAAACTTACTTTCCTCTGACACTCACTTCTGTTTTCTCTAGTTAAATTTCTATAGTCTTTCAAACTAGGTTCGAACATTATCTACCGTTTAACTTGATGGTTGGTTGAAAATTGATTCACACTAAGCTTGTTCAATGCGAATCTAGTGAATCATGGGGTCACTTTCCTCAGCATACGGCGATACGGCCAGTGACCCAGGCTATTCACAATTCATCGTGCTCGTTATCGCGCCATTTATAATGGGTGGCTTCTCTATTGCCACCCCTCGTGGGCGTCCAATGAGCTGTTTTTCGTCCATCTGGTGGTGGGTTTTGTAGACTTCGATGGGGTGGGCGGCTACGTTCTTTGCCAACGACCATACTTTGAATTACCAGAGAGATTAATGGAGAAAACTGTGAGCATATACGACCACTTCCCGCTAATTTATTCCTAAATATACTAATATTCATAACACGATAATTTCAAAAACATTCAAAACTGAAACGCGAGCACTTATAAATAGGCCGCCGAAAGGATGGCCTAAAACTCCTTCGGCGCAATCTCTTTTAAAGCCTCAATTAACTCGAATTTCTTTTCCAGTAGTTGTACTTTGAGTTTGAAGATAAGAAAGACTTAGCACATGTCTCGTCCCCCGTTATGATGTTTTTCATGGAGTAAAGGATCCTTTCTAGTCTCGGAAATCATGTCTTCAGCAACCTTCTTTCGATGGTCTTTTAGCTCCAAATTCAGCTTTTTAGGTCGGTATCGTTTTCGAAAGAAATTTCTTTTTCCATCCCAAACCCACGTAAAATTCCGTTTACTGAAACGGAAAAGTAAAGAATCGAAAAGAAATTTGTGCAGCAGTATCCACCTGAAAATAACGAAAAATAAAATTGGAATTTGAAAGGTTTCCACGCAAACTAATGGGAGCTGTAACTTTTACTTTAGGAAATATATTCTGCTCGATTTTTCCGTAAGTGAAGGTTACATTTCGTTCCATGAAGATCAATTGTCAAAATTCTGCTTGGTAATATTGAACAAAATTCCGTAACCAACCGTAACCAAATCGATCAAATTTTTGCCCTCAATAATGTGGAAAAAATTAAAATTACTTAAACATCGATTTTATATTTGATCAAATTTTGCAAAGGAGTTTATTTAATCGCCCAATGCTTGTTTTTATTCTTCTGAGCTTCCACTGCAGCTCAGTGCCAAACCTGATTGTATACACCTCTCTCGTATACTAATTGGCACTGACGATACCGTTTTTTCTCACACAGACTGACAGTTGTTTATGGGATTTTTCGTTGGAGCGAAAGAGAATGAGAAAATCTGCCATTTTCGTACAAGATAACATTTGGTTATGGGATTATTGCAGAATGGGAGAGCAGGTCGGCTAATTTCTCTTCTTCTCACAAATAGTAAGTACTAGAAAGAGAAGATTGAAATCCATTCCATTCTGGTGACACAATAAGATCCATGTGTGCGACTGAGATAATTTTTTTCAAGTAAAGTAAATGTAAAACTAACAGTTCGCGTTTCGGTATTTCCTTCCGCGTTATTAACTCGTGCTCGTGTCCGTTGCTATTGTCGGCTGCCATTATTTTTACGTTCAAAGCCAACAACCAACAGAAAATGGTCGGGAAAAGTGAAATATGGAAGTTTTTTATAATAGGCCCCTCCGCTGGGAAGTGTAAGTGTTGAGGAATTATTGTCAAAACGGCAGGGAATACTGTAAACTTGTGGAGCCACCTAAAAAGGCACCACAATCATGTATATATGGCTACTACTGGTTTTTCGACGCACCATAAACAGGTCGTATACCTAATTACCCGATCCTGATATTCTAGTTTTTGAAGCAGTTGTGCTGACTAATTTTGGTACTTTATATTCAAAGGATTCCGAACCAACACCTACTACAAGCAAAAATCAATCTCCGGAAGCAAATAGACCCTTAATACCATCTATAAATAAAGTGCGATCTCCTGGCCCGAAGGCTAAACGTTCAAAATTCCATTTTACAATTCAAGATTCATTCGCTCGAGTTTCTTCATTCAAAGGTAAGTTATTTTAAAGCAAAGAATCTTCTTAGGCTATGACGTTTCCATATTGAAATTTTCTTTTTGGATTTTGCATCGTTCACCGACATAATCAGGCCTATTTTTCGAGTCGCGTCACTCTGTCACTTGCGAGGTGAGAAAAGTCAAGTCGTATGATGTGACACTCCGTGCAAATCAAACGGTTACTCATCTCACTCGATCTGACTTTTGCCACCTCAAAAGTGACAGAGACTCGCAGAATAGGCTTGAATATTCTTTTGGTGTCAACCATATCGTATCAAGCCGTGAATTTAACAAAAATAACAAGAAACTATCTAAATTTGTCAATAGCAGAAAGTTGAAATAAATAATTGAAAGTTTTTTTTTTCAATCATAAAAGGATCATTACACTGATGTACAAAATAAACTGCTCACCTCATCGTTTTTTCAATTTCTCTCATTTACTTGGTTCACATTAAAGTAAACGCACTGTATTTTTTTTATTATCTTATTTTTTATATTCTTTTTAAGTTTCACTTATGGAATACTGAAAAAAAAAGGAGGCAGGCGTTTCGACATGCTCTCGACCCTGCAGGCGCTTCGACATGCTCTCGACCAGGTTCTTTAAGTGCTGTGGATCTAGCTCTTCCCAGGCGCGCTCCAGGGCTTCAAAATAGTTATTTTTATTGGTAACACCAGTTTTGTCAACCCTGGCATCGAGAATCGCCCACAAATTCTCAATGGGATTGAGGTCCGGGCTTTGTGGAGGCCATTCCAGCGGTTTGATCCGACAAGACCGGAAGAAAGACTTGGTCTTCTTGGCAGTATGCTTCGGGTCGTTGTCCTGCTGGAATACGAACTTCTCTTCAAGGCCCGTCTGGATCAGCGAAACCTCCAGATTTTCTCGCAGGATGTTGATGTAAGAATCTGCCGTCATTATCCCGTCGATTTTCACAATGCTTCCCACTCCATCCCACGAAAAACACCCCCAGACCATCACATTTCCTCCTCCATGCTTCATCGTGCCTTGGATGTGGCGCTCCTGAAGCTCCTCTCCCGATCTGCACCAAACACGAACCCGCCGCTTTCGGTTAAACAGCTCGAATTTTGATTCGTCCGTCCAGAGAACCGTTTTCCAGAACTCTAGGGGCTTATCAGCATGCTCCTTAGCAAACTTAAGCCGTTTGGCTATGTTTGCCATGCTGATAAATGGGCGCTTCCGGGCAAGTTTGCTATTCAACCCCTGTGCTACGAGACGGCGACGAACAGTTCGACCGGAAACTGATAACTGAAGGGTTTCCTGGATCTCGCGAACCGTTACCTTCGGGTTCTTCTTGACTTCGCGCATGATCTTGGTGTCCGTTCTCGCATCCGTTTTCCGCTTCCTGCCTCTGCCAGGGCGATCCACCACTAATCCAAACGTTTTAAGCTTCAGAAGAATTTTGCCAACCGCTGCCTTACTGATACTGTACTTCTTAGCGACAGCCCGGTGCGATTCACCGTTTTGCACATCACGACCGACCAATTTTCGGATACACAAGGGAATTGCTTTCGAAAGCACTGCGTTCTCCATTTTTTTTTCAATTGAATCAAATGCGATCACGTATACAAATGCACCAGGTTGAGCCGTTTGCTTCAAAACATGTCAAAATATCAAAACATAAACAATCAAGGGGTCTTCCAATGGAAACTTATCGAAAACATATCGATTTTTGAAGTGGGCACTTTATTTTGTCACTGTTTTTTTTTTCAACACAAATTGATTTTTGTTTTCTTTAAGTAAAACTCCTTTTTTTCAGTATTCCATAAGTGAAACTTAAAAAGAATATAAAAAATAAGATAATAAAAAAAATACAGTGCGTTTACTTTAATGTGAACCAAGTAAATGAGAGAAATTGAAAAAACGAAGAGGTGGGCACTTTATTTTGCCTATCAGTGTATAGCGGTGCATTATTATAGCACAATTTGAAATCAAAGTAGAGGTAGTAGAGAGTAATGTAGAGGACACTTTTGTATTCCGATATTCGTTGATCTAATAATTAATATATTTTCAGGGAATGGTTCTGCATCGACTCAACTGAACGAAGCACTAATGTACATGGTAGCCACGGATAATCAGCCATTAAGTATAGTAGAGCATAAAGGATTTATAAAATTCTGCAAAACGGCTATACCTCTCTTGAGTTACTGAGTAGAAGGACATGCACAAGAATGATGGACAACAAATACGATGTCTTGAGCGAAGTTGTCAGACAAAAACTTATAGCCGTTGAACGGTGCGCGATGACAGCCGACGTTTGGACTGACACATGTAATGTCAAAAGTTACTTGGGGATGACTGTGCATTACTTGGATGGAAATGTGATGAGATCGATTTCCCTTACTGTACTACCACTTGACAATTCTCATACTGCTGTTAACCTTGCTGAGAAAATTGAAGATGTATGCCGAGAATGGAAGATAAGTACATCTAAGGTAGTCACACATTTTTTTTCAGTATATTTAAAAGCTTTCTGAAATTTTCGATTTTTTTTTCAGATAAGTGTGCTTGTTACTGATGGCGGAGCAAACATGGTAGTCACACATTTTTTTTCAGTATATTTAAAAGCTTTCTGACATTTTCGATTTTTTTTTCCCAGATAAGTGTGCTTGTTACTGATGGCGGAGCAAACATGGTAGCTGCAACAAAGCAAGTCGTTGGTGAAACCAGACATTTGATATGCGTGGACCACTCACTCAGTAGAATGACAACAGTGGCTATCGAAACATCGTCGCAATTCGGAAAACTTTTAGCCAAGGTTCGGGCAATTGTTTCATTTTTTTAAAAATCCGTCAATGCTGCTGACGAGCTGCGAAAGCTGCAGACCCGTGAAGGGAAGACCAACGATGAAATACTTAAACTAAAAAATGATGAACCTACTCGGTGGGGTATCACATTTGCAATGCTGGATCGGTTTCTCGAGCTCGCCGATCAGGTTGGTATGATCATTTTACATAACACTAAGGTGGGCCCCATAGTGGAAGCGATTGCGACGCGACGCGACGCGATGCGACGCGATCCTAATCGAATCGATAATCGACGCGATGTGATACCCATAGTGAACGCGATTAGAAGCACTTTTCACGGAGGAAAATGAACCGAAAATCATCTCCATATAATTTCCATTCGCTTCGATAGATCCATCTTCCGCCATATTGCACACGAATTTTGAAAATTTTGGACAATAAGTCGAAGAGGTTTGGTTTCGATAAAAAAAATTCTAAAAAAGAAGAAGAAGATATATAATCGCGCGACACCGAGCGACAAACCAGTGCACGTCCTGTTCGATCGCAGGAAATCGCTCATCGCGTCGAGTCGCGTCGCGTCCACTATGGTGTGTTAGCTATGTTTTCGCTTTGTTTAAATGTACGGAGGTTGGTCGCGCGACATCGCGCGATCTGTCAATCTTCGCATCGCGTAGCGATCGCTTCCACCCTGGGGGCGCCCTTAGAGAGGATTGGTTGCATATCGATGCTTCGAAGATCTTCGTACACGATGAGTGAATAAGGGGAAAATGATGCGAATATCAGCAAGCCTGGTCACTGTTCACAGTATCAATATCACGAGCAAAGTTCAAAGCTCACTCACAAAAGTACTTCACACTGCACTATATTTCACTTCACTGTGCACCCGTAATCGAATTATCTACTCGACGTCCCACGCGACCCGATTGACAGAGACACGGAGAGCAAAGCAAAATAAACTACAGCAGCGAAGGGATACCACCAAGCAGACGTCCGAAAGGACAGAAAAGTGAACCAGCAAAATACTTAGACCAACGGTAGAGACAACACAGAGGCTAAATGTTGTCTACAATTCCCGTATGGGATGAAAATACTCGCATGCATTTACAAGATCGATTTATTTTCCGATTTTTATTCCACTGATTATTTCCCACCGGTGGCTCGCATGCATAGAGCCCACCAGCTAACCATTCAAACATGCACAATATTACTTCCCCGTTCAATCGATGGCGCCTGTCGATCGTTTTCGTCATTGTTGCTCTCGGTGATCAGCTGATGCACAGATGGCTGCTCTTCAGCGATGGTGGGTCGTCGAACGATGGCCTCAGGTCACTGCACTAGAGCCTCTTCGATGGCTACTCTCTTACACTGTACATAGAGTCCATTTTGTCACAATCACTGGTCACTTTTCGTGATTTAATGTCCCCGATATCCGGTTCGAAGAACCAAAAATGTTCAACACTGAGCGGACTAAACACTGACGGATTACGGATTTCGGTATTTAGTGAACACACGCGACGTACAGGTAAAACAGAAAAACTTTATTTCACAGACAAACAACTAAACTGTTCGGAATAATTTATTTTAATCTGTTTCTCGGAACGGACGGACAGAGTAACCATCTGCGCGCACGGTTTATTTAGTACTAACTGCTGATCACATCACCGACAGCGATCGGTACGAGATGCTGAATGAGAGCTGTAGAGATAATGAGTTCCTGGCTATTGCTTGTGTGTGATGTGTGATGTATAACAGGGAATGTTTACAATAGGCTATGGAAAACGGATAATTGTGTCTGCAAGCTGCGTGTTGTGTAGGGTGACCAATTTCTACTGTTGAGCCAACAGTCCCCACTTTTATGAGTGAGTGTGAACAAAAATAATGAATTTGTTTCGATACACGCACACCCTCAAAAATATGTGCAACAAGAGCTGTGTAGCACACTCATGAGTCATGTGTCACGGCTGAACGATACGATACAAAAAATGACAGCGCAACTCATAAAAGGCAGTGCTGTTGTTTTTCTCATCAATCGCTTTTTGATGAGTTTGCCTGGAAATGTCACAGCGATGTCGCGCTACACGATAAAAGCTCACATGCAACCATCATTCAACTCATCAGGCCATCGCAAGCAAGGAAGAAGGCAAATGTTTGTTTTGACAGTTCTAGGAAGATCAAAATCAAGCTGGTGGAGATAAAAGTGTGCCTGAAACTGTGCGCTTTTGAAGTTGTAAGTACTTTTTATTTATCATATTACGTTTCATTAATGGGGCTACAAATGGTGAGTTGACAACTTCGAAGGAGGGTGCAACCGACCTCTGGTCCTCACAAGTTCCTACCTCACACCTTCACGAGTCATATGATCACAAAAGACTGCCAGCTGAAACATGGAGACGCTGGTTGGCGTAGCCTGGGCAATGTTGTCAATCTGACAATAGCGAAGTGAGGGGGTGCGACCTGTAAATCATATCATATAATTTTCTATTCTCATATCAATTACTGATTTCAGCAGGCTTTGGAATTATCTTTGCATTCCAAAACCATTCATCTCAGGAGCCTGGAGCAACATGACATGGATAAAAGGCTGAGTTTGTTTTTCAGCATTTCAACATAACATTTACTTTGAATTTGCACTTCTGAACATTAACTACTATATTCTTAAAAGACTGGTATGCGCTTATAGGCAGTGTAGGATTATATTTTGATATTGTGTTTAGTGGTATTATAATTAGATAAGCCATTTATTTCAGAAACCATCACACTGGGCTCTTCGATCGCTCCAGTTGCTATCATGAAAATGTAACTAGAACTGTATAAAGACATGTTTTAACCACATCTAAAGGGTGATACGGTCAAAATTTGGTCAAGGGAAAACGCGTGTAAATAGGTGAAATCGTTTATTTTAAAAATCAAATTAAATTTCTTTTTCAAGTTCAATTAGTATAACATTCAGGAAAAATATTCAGTTAGGCTTCCGCTTTTCCAAATCCGAATTGCCGGGCCTTACGCTTGACCCCTGCCATCAGATTTTGTACAGCCACCTTGTCCAACTTCTTCGCCGCAGAAAGCCAGTTTGCCTTGAACTGCTGCTCGTCCTTAGCAGTTTTTTTGGTCTTCTTTAGGTTCCGCTTGACAATAGCCTAGTATTTCTCAATTGGGCGGAGCTCTGGCGTGTTGGGAGGGTTTTTGTCCTTGGGAACCACTTGCACGTTGTTGGCGGCGTACCACTCCATGGCCTTTTTACCGTAATGGCAAGATGCCAAATCCGGCCAAAACAGTACGGAACAACCGTGTTTCTTCAGGAAAGGCAGCAGACGTTTATTCAAACACTCTTTCACGTAAATTTCTTGGTTGACAGTCCCGGAAGCTATGAAAATGCTGCTTTTCAAGCCACAGGTACAGATGGCTTGCCAAACCAGATATTTCTTTGCAAACTTTGACAGTTTCGTGTGCTTGAAAACATCTGCTACCTTTCCCCTTCCTTTTGCCGTATAAAACTCCTGTCCCGGAAGCTGCTTGTAGTCGGCTTTGACGTAGGTTTCGTCGTCCATTACCACGCAGTCAAACTTCGTCAGCATCGTCGTGTACAGCCTCCGGGATCGCGCTTTGGCCGTCGTATTTTGTTTATCATCGCGATTTGGAGTCACTACCTTCTTGTAAGTCGATAGTCCGGCTCGTTTTTTGGCTCGATGCACGGTTGTAGACGATACACCCAGCTTATTTGCGGCATCTCGGAGAGATAGGTTAGGGTTTCGCTTGAAACTACCGGCAACTCTCTTTGTCGTCTCAGTGGCTTCCGGTTTTCGATTTCCCCCCGATCCAGACTTCCTGGCTGTCGACAAACGTTCCCCAAACACTTTAATTACATTTGTAACGGTTGATTTGGCAACTTTTAGCGATTTTGCCAACTTTGCGTGCGAGTAGCTCGGATTTTCGCGATGCGCGAGCAAAATTTTGATACGCTGCTCTTCTTGCTTGGACGGCATTTTGACAACTGAAGAGTGAATTCCAAAATCAAAATAGGAGCAACATTCTACACACACACACACCTTCAAAATGAGGGGTGTTCAGGTTTTTTAAATGCAAAATTGAAAGAAATACGTCAAGTTGATATTGACCAAATTTTGACCGTATCGCCCTTTATATATATAAAAATGGATTTCTGTCTGTCTTTCTGTCTGTCTGTCTGTCTGTCTGTCTGTCTGTCTGTCTGTCTGTCTGACCCTAATAGGCTCGGAGACTACTGAACCGATCGGCGTGAAAATTTGTATGCAGGGGTTTTTGGGGCCGAGAAAGGTTCTTAAGATAGTAAGAGACCCCTCCCTTCCCTAGAAAGGGGGGCTCCCATACAAATGAAGCACAAATTTCTGCATAACTCGAGAACTAATTAAACAAAGGAACCCAAATTTAGCATGCAGAAGGTTTTAAAGGCAAAAAATGTTTATATGGTAGTTTGAGACCCTTCCCCTCTCTAGAAAGGGAGGCTCCCATACAAATGAAATAGAAGTTTCTGCATATCTCAAGAACTAATCAAGCAAATGGAACCAAATTTGGCATGTGGGGTTTTCTGGAGGCGAAAAATGTTTCTATGGTGGTTGGAACCAAATTTGGCATGTCAGGGGTTTTGAAGGCAATGATTGTATGGTGGTTTGAGAAACCACCCCCCTCTGGAAAGGAAGGGGTCCCATACAAATGAAACACTAATTTTTACCAAAAATTAGAACTATCCAGGTTACTTAAACAAAAACGTGTGTTTCTCGGGTAAGAAGCATATTTTGATAGAAGTTTGAACCCCTGCTTATTCAAGAAAAAAAAACTCATTTCGAAAAAAAAACCATAAACGTTCCAGTTATATTAAATTTTCCTTCATTTAGTTGCAAGCGTAGCAGCGCACGCACCGGGTTCAGCTAGTGTCTTATAAAATAATATCTTTCATTGAAATTATATGTTTGATATTTGGAATGATATTTTTGGTTTTCAGCTTTTCCAGGACTAGTTGGATGTTGGTACATATCTATTTATATTTTTTCAGTAACAATCCAGTGGATGTCAGATATGTTTTGTACAAACGCATATTATGTTCTCGTATTGACTTACTGTAGCCGCTTTTGACATGGTCAACTAATTTAATTGTGTCTTAAAATGCCATGTACATCATTCAAGTTGGAAATTTGTATTAATAGCATTTTTGTCTTCTATGATATTATAATTTTCTATTTTTAGGGTTTTTATTAGTGAGGGTGATTCTAGGTAGTGTAGATGTGTTACTGCTGTGTAACATAAGATCTTTTTCTATTAACCACCCACACTTGTGAGTGGCCCCAACAGCATCCTTGCTGTTAGTTTAAATCGGTCGTCAAATTGGATATTTCAACATATTCTTGTATCCCATTGAAATAAACCACCCACACTTGTGAGTGGCGCCAACAGCATCTTTACTGTTGGTTTAAACCGGTCCTCAAACTCGATGATTTAACATATTTTTGTATTCTGGTGAAATAATCCATCCACACTTGTGAAAGGTCCCAACAGCATCCCTACTGTTGGTTTAAATCGGTACTCAAACTCGATGTTTTTAACGTATTCTTGTATTCCATTGAAATAAACCACCCACACTTGTGAGTGGCCCCAACAGCATCCTTACTGTTGGTTTAAATCGGTGCAAAAATTTGAATAATTGTAATGTGCATCTCTGTACAGAGAATAAATCGGGAACATACTTAAATATCTTATTCGCTGCCGACGTCAGTTGAATTCAGCGCACCGTTTACCAAAACGGATCCCGCTGAAGACCCAACCATTTTATCCAACATCCCAGTGATTTCTCGTTGGAGTGCAGAGGTGTTCTCGGCTTCCAATAAAGCGAGTATTACGTCAACATATTCCTACCCATTCCCTACTTGACCTGCACTCGGGCGAAGCCGGCGCCGGTATTGCCTTGGTTTGGGATCACCAGTTTTTACACATTGAGGATGTTTGCTGGTCCCGAGCATCATCTTTGGTTCTCTGTGTGATAACAGCTGATCTGGCAATAACGGAATAGCAACCTCGGGCGGTCAATCATGCTCATGCTCGTGCTCATGCTCATGCTCATTATATGACGTGTCATTAATGGTTGATGTTAACCTTTTTTGTAGAAAATCAAAGAGCAAGTTAAGAGAGACGGAGAGCGTTCTGCTGCCAGATGGATTTTCTCTGACGAATGTACCGTTGGGCGGTGGTTAGCAAATTACCGGTGAAGTGGAGTGAAGTGAATTGTGCTGGTCTCAGTAAAAATGATGTTTTATGCTAGGCGTTGATGTTATCGTTGTTACTCTTGCTGTGATCTTATGATTATTCTTAAAACTTTCAAGGTTAATTATTTTTATTGATTCATTATTCAATTGGGTGTGAGAATTATAACAATCATATTTTACAGGTGCATACCAGTGTTTATACAAACGAAGAGCTACAAGATGTGTACAACCAGTGGAAGAAGGAACACAAAAGCACTGCGATGAAATCTGTCATGGATATTGTGAATTGTGAAAATATAGACAATAAGAAAGATTAGAATACCGACAGCATGACGACGACGTGATTTGATTAAGAACCGGTGCCAACAGCTGAATTAAAGTACTCTTCTTCAAGGTGATGGAATTTCAGTTGCAGCACGGATTTGGTATGGTACTTAAGAGGACGCAAGAGAATTCCCTTGAAAATGAATGTGTAAAGTCTTCATGACAAATTATGCTAAAACTGTAGCAGTAACTATGAAAATAAACCTAAGAAAAAACATAATAATTCTGTTGAAATGGCATTCAACATTCCAAAGTGAACTCACTGCCTGCTATTCGTTTCGCAAATTTTACACAAATTTTGATTGGACTCCTGCGTTTAATGTTGATCATCTATATCTATAAATTTAAAAAAAAAAAAATGAATTTTCTATTTCTATTTCTTTTTACTTTGCCTGTGGACATTTTTTAGGCTCAAAATTTGATACCAATTAAAAAATTCTAGTTAAAACAATTGCCAGTTATGTATGCTTGGTTTACATTAAACATAAATTGAACTCCTGGTTTAACTCCGAATGTACCGTTTCCCAAAATAACATTTCCTCGAATTTTTAATTTCCCGAGAAACTAATTAACTTGTGATTTTATATAATACATTAAATATTATTCAATATAAATAATAAAATAATACATATTAAATAAAACAAAATCTAACAAATTAATAATATAAATTTAGTCAATATTATTATTAGGAGTTGTTTTATATAAATGATCTTGTATCAACAACTTATTTATTATTGATAACCATATATATTTAATATATGTAGCAATATTTTAAGATTTTTATAAATATTAACCAAAATTAATTAAGAGGTTTTGTATAGAGGGACGAATTCCGTGTATTCCGAGATTTTTTATTCTTCGTACTACATGTAGCTGTAGCTGTGAAAAATAATGTTTAATCCAGACGAAACAATATCAACTCATGAAAATATGTTTTTGCTACATTTCAAATTCTTAATATTCTATAGAATTAAGAAATAAAAAAAATAAAAATAAACTCAAATATGATTTGAACAAAGTCTACCAAGAAATTTACTCCAAGTTGATTTCAAATTTAGTTTATTTTGATATTGTTTTTAGTCCCCACTATCATGTATGAGTGTGCACGAAAATAATGAATTTGTTTCAATACACGCACACCCTCAAAAATATGTGCAACAAAAACTGTGTAGCACACTCATGAATCATGTGTCACGGTTGAACTATACGATACAAAAACTGACAGCGCAACTCATCAAAGGCAATTGGTGAATTAAACAACACAGCTGATGACTTTAACAACACAGCTGTAGTGAATGCAATCGATTTCCTCCCGAAATGTGTGATGATTGGGGGCTTTCCCCCGTTCTTTTTGTGCTCCGCCCCGCAACCGGAGAAAGAGTTATATCAGCTTAGTTTTGTTTATTTGTGGTGGTATTATGCCACCCGGACATACATTATTAAATTAGAGTGTTTTCACGCTTCACCGCGAGTGAATTGATAATTTTAACCAGCTTTTAAGATCGATGTAGAGCCGCCTTATTGCGGGGAATTTTAATATATTGGCAGTGTGGAGTGCAAAAAAGAAAACCAGTGCAATGTCTCTTTTATGACTCCGGCCTCACAAACCAATCCACCTTCCATCTCGGACGACATCTAATCACCACTCCTAGATCGAACGTATCGTCTTATGGACATCCAGGACGCACATAGAAAGCAATATGGGAGTCCCCAGTTCCTCTAACTCAGTCGTGCCGGTTGCAGCCAGCGTACATCATAGTCGTCCTGGCCCTGGGATTAGATATAGACTGGAGGTCTCCCAACCTGCTCCGTCAGGCAAGTACAATTTGCACCATTCACCTTCACTCGATCGTTCGCTGCCTTATGCTGGTTTGAATTTCAGCACACTATGGGCCGCCCATTCTCAACAAGAGCTTTTGACATCACCGACCTAACATCAGACAACATGGCTCCCTTCAAAATCGGACGATACTCTTTATGGACACCCAGGACGCACCGTAGAAAGCAATATGGGTGTTCCCAGTTCCTCTAACTCAGTCGAGCCTGTTGCAGCCAGCGTTCTTCTTAGTCGTCCTGGCCCTGAGCTTAGATGTGGACTGGGTGTCTCCCAACTTGCTACGTCAGGCAAGTTCAAACATAAACGTAAATTTTCGCAGCCTGATGCTGTTCCCAATTCCAGTACCTCCAATTCCTCGTCTTCACCTGCAAGTTTGCATACCGGAATCGCCTCTGCTACCTCATACGCAACTACCCAGTTCTACCCAGTTCTACCGTCTGCCATCCCTGATGGTTCCGAACCTGTCAACAATTGTGTTGAAGCTGCCTTGCTCCAGAATTAAGAAGGAGAAAATCCGTTCAGCCCAATTCGTCGGTCTTCCGTACACAGGACCTCATAATTTTCTACCAGAAGGTCGGTCGAATTATTTCTAATGTCCTTGACTACCGTTTGGCTACTGCTGCTTGCTGCTATGATGTTATCGTCCTGATTGAGACTTGGCTCGATGGTCGCACACGTTTCAACCAAGTATTTGGACCCGATTATGAGGTTTTCCGATGCGATAGAAATCCCAACAACAGCAGGAAATCTACTGGAGGTGGTGTTCTAATAGCGGGTTGTTGCGGATTGAAGGCAAAACCTATCGAAAATAATGAATGGGAGTGTTTGGAGCAGATCTGGCTCACTGTTAGACTATTGGATAGAACACTGTTTCTGTGTGCTGTGTATATTCCACCAGATCCGACACGTGATACCGAATTCATTGAGGCGCATTGCCATTCCGTTTTCTCTATAGTTGAAAACTCGGCTTCAACGGATGAGTTTGGTTTAGCCGGTATTTCGTGGAAATCGTCTCTGAGTGGCTGAGTGGATCCCGACTGCCAAAGATCCGTGCTTCATTCAGAGGCTTTACATCTTCTCGATTGCTATAGCGTGGCAACACTCTCCCAAATTAATCACGTAGTGAACGAAAATCCCTGCAGCTTGGACCTCTGTTTTGTAAGTGCTCGAGACACCACTCCGTTCATCTCTACGGCTCCGCCCCTTTGGTTAAGCATGTCCCACATCATATACCTCTAGTCGTTTCTATTCCTGAAAGTCTGGACAACGGCTATGCTGACTTTTCAACGCCTGTGTCGTATGATTTCCGGAAAGCCGACCATCGTAGCATAACCGAGGTTCTGGCCAACATAGACTGGGATACAATTCTGGACGCTGACGACGTTAACAATGCCGCTCTCACATTTTCTCATGTCTTGGCATACGTCATTGACAGGCATGTGCCGAAAAATATTCGCCAGAAAGACTCTCTTCATCCATGGCAGACGAAGGAACTAAAAAAGCTTAAATCGACCAAGAGAGCAGCACTAAGAAGATACACTAAATATTGCACGCTTCCCTTGAAACATTTCTACGTGAGGCTCGATTACGAGTTCAAGCGGGTTAGTCTATGCTACTCTCGATACCAACAAAATTTCCAAAGAAAGCTGAAATCACGTCCGAAATCTTTTTGGAGATATGTTAATCAGCAGCGCAGGGAGTCTAGACTACCATCGTCCATGGTCTTGAACGGTGAAACCACTTCCATTCCTCAGGATATTTGCCGCTTGTTTTCGATCAAGTTTGCCAGCATATTCACTGACGAAAATGTTACTAACGATCAGATAACTGCGGCTACGAACAACGTTCCTCTGCATGGTCACTCATTTGGTGCAATCGATATCAGTATTGAGATGATCTCCAACGCCGCATCGCAGCTCATGTCATCCTTCAATCCTGGCCCAGATGGAGTTCCGTCAGTATTTCTAAAGAAACACATTTCCATTCTGCTGGCCCCCTTGCATCGTCTGTTCCGGATTTCCACATCAAGTGGCATATTTCCCTCGTGTTGGAAGGTTGCTCACTTGTTTCCAGTTCACAAGAAGGGAACCAAAACAGATGTGGATAATTATTGAGGCAGTTCATCTTTGAGCGCAGTATCGAAACTATTTGAGCTCGTTATGATAGACCCTCCTCTCTCCCATTACAAGCAACACTTAAGTGAAGATCAACACGGGTCGGCCGTTCCACTACCACTAATCTGTTGTGTCTCACTTCGTTTATTACGGAAAATATGGCCAAAAGAGCGCAAACGGACGTCATCTTTACAGACCTTTCAGCAGCTTTTGACTAGCTCAACCACGACATCGCTATCGCAAAACTACATAAGCTTGGCGTAAATGGAAGTCTCTTACAATGGTTTCACTCCTACCTCACTGATCGTCTGCTGACAGTTGCTGTTGGTGATTGCATGTCCGACGTTTTTCCAGCCACTTCAGGAATACCACAAGGGAGTCATTTAGGACCGCTGATCTTCTTGCTGTACTTCAATGATGAGAATCTAGCCCTCGTAGGCCCCCGTCTTTCGTATGCTTGTCTTTAACTTGAAGATCTTTTTACGAATCCAGTCTATCAACGATTGTCACCTCCTACAACAGCAGCTACACATCTTTGCTCACTGGTGCAGCCTCAACCACATGGTGGTTAATCCGGAGAAGTGTTCGATGATCACTTTTTCTAGAAAAAAAAAGAGCCGATTCTCTTCGACTATAAGCTTCAAGGCACGGTAATCAAACGTGCGCCTTACGTCAAAGATCTAGGAGTTATTCTGGATTCTCAGTTGACGTACTAGTTTCACATCTCGTTCATCGTGGACAAGGCATCAAGAGCTCTAGGCTTTAATTTTTGGATGGCTAAATACTTCTCCGATATTTACTACTTGAAGTTCCTTTATTGCTCCTTGGTGCGATCGATTCTGGTGTATTGCTCTGCCATCTGGATTCCGAGCTACATTAATGGCGGGAATAGAGTAGAATCTGTTCAACGCAGGTTTCTACGCTTCGCTTGGAGAGACCCGTTACGAGAGTCGTTGTCGATTGATCGATCTTGCACCGCTTCGGTTTCGTCGTGACACATCCAGGGCATCTCTTCGTGACACATCTCTTTGTTGCAGACATTTTACAAGGCCGATGTTTTTCTGAAATGTAGATCTTTATGAACAAGTGTGTTGTGGTTTGATATTTAAGTTTAGGTGTTTAGGTTCAAGTTTATTGTACTCGACATATTTTGAATCCCACCATTGGGGCTTAATTAAGCCTGTTGGTGCTGACTAAATAAATAAATAAATGTAGAAGGCGGCCATTTGCTGGTCAGAAGCAACGAACGCGCATGTGCGTGTGAAAGGCTGGCACATAATTTCAGATGCATTCACCACATAGTGTACAGGGTTCTGTTAAGCTAGTTGCATATCTAACGGGCAAGTTACGAATCAACGTCAAAAAATTTCATTTTTGCGAAAGAACAAGCTAGTGCCATTATGGAGGCGGCCATGGGTGAGATCTATCTGACAATAACTGTACAAAAATAATCCTATTTTCAAAAAATACTAAAAACGTGCCTGGTTTGGAAATATTACATTTCCAAAACTTAAAGTGTGTTGCAGTACTTTTATCTAAATGATATCGGTAATTTTTACATGCGGGGCTTATTGTATGTGAAAGTAACCTCAAAATGGGCGTGACTCTCCAGACATTTTGAAATGGGTTGCTGGATCTGCAGTAGAGCTATCACTTTTTAGCTCCCGGTTTAAAGCTGCTTTCAATGATCACTTGAAGGATTGTTGCAAACAGATTTCTTCCATAATACCATTGCCGGCCAATGTGTGTTAGATTGTACACACACAAGATGAACATCTATACAACCATTCTCAAACAACAGTCGTTGTCCATCCATACCTCTCACGCCAAAATCCCGAGTTCGAATTTCACCCGGACAAGTCATAAAATAAATACCCAAAAGGTGCTTAAGTGACTACAATGGAAGATGAATCAGCCTGAGACTGAAAATCTCGATAATCAAAAAAAAAATCGGAAATGTTTGAAATTTGAAATTGAATTATTCGAATTGATTTACCAAATGTTTAAACAAAGGTTCTTCATTTTTAAAAAAATTGTAAAGGGTGGTTCCGAACCGGGGTAAGGGTATAGGGGATTGTTGTGTGGTTGGTGGTAAGTAAGGGGTTTTTTTCACGGTAAATCTGGAAAACTCCTTTTATGACTATATTTTGCACATTTTCAAGATTATAGTTGATACGTCAAAAAGTGACTAGTTTTTATACACATATGAGGAGTACTTTTTACGCCTTTTCAAGTATGTCAACGGCGACAAAAAATGCGTAAAAAGTAGGCACCGCTGAGAAAAGAAAATTAACTCTGCACGTGACTTGATGCTGACGCCATTTTCAAAAAAGCATTTATTTTGTAAGCACCGTATTTAAGTTTCGGAATGTATAGTATAGAAAATGGAGGAAAGATCCAATACGTTGGATACAGACGTATTCGCGAAGTTGACAGGTAAGTTAAATATTTGCTTTCGTCAGTAATTACAAATGTTTTACACTGTATGAAACAGAACAGGTCTTCCATGCGCTGTGGCCGGATGCCGGATACATTATTAGGGACGAATCATTAAGCTTGGGACCGAGCTTGGAGTCGATGTGCTTGTACTTCCTGAGCAAAAAAATTATATTCATTTTCTTCTTGACTATCCAGCCACTGCTATAAGGTTAAAGTAAATAGTTCCAGAACGTCTGTTAATCAACTCTGTAACAAAATGCGTGAGTAAATTTTTGCGCAAAACCTCTAGATATGTATTTGTAATTTTTTTTTTCAATTAATAAACATGACTGTGTAATTTATTGATGTTTTTTTCAGTTTCTAATTTGAATTTCGGAATTGAGCCGTTTTCAGCCATACTCGAGCAATATTGATTTTGTGAAATGCGTAAAAAGTATACACCTGTTGTCCTCAAAAGGAGTAAAAAGTATGCATATTTACTTTCCAAAAGGAGTAAAAAGTATGCATATTTTATTTTTCAAAAGGAGTAAAAAGTATGTTTACTTTTTTAAAAGGGTAAAAAATAGGCATTTAGTTGTTTTGTTTGGGAAGGAGGGGGAAGATATTCTTTGGGGAATACACGGAGAAAAACAAATATACTAAAAAGCATAAATTTTATGCTAAAACCATATTCGATCCATCCAGTCATTGGAATGAATAAACCAGGTTTATACATTGATAAGAATAAATCAAATATATGCATTCCAATGCATACTTTAAGTATATGCATTGCAATGCATATTTGTATAAATATATGCTTTCCAATGCAGAAATCAAATTTATGCATTGCAATGCATATTTATATAAATATATGCATTCCAATGCATAAATCAATAATATAATAAAATATATGAAAATCGACATTGTAAATTGTAAAATGACAAACAATTGATTAGGGAGCACAAAAATACAAATGTATCAATGTATTATGTGAAACAACTATCTATTTCGATAGACCCCAGTATTCCAGTAATGGATGAGTCGCATTGTAAGCGCGACAAAACGATGCAAAAATTTGGAATCTGTGTGTTTAAAATTGCACATAATGAACAGGCTTAATGAAACATCACACTATTTTTATTATTATAAATTATCAAGCATAAAAGATAGTCACTAGATATAGACATATCTAACGAAAATAGAAACTATACAACTCACAGAAAAAAGGACTTTGTTTCACTCCAGGATTGGGATTTTCAACTTTTCAATAAAAAATTCGAAATAAATTCTTTAATAAAATATTCCACACATTCCTCTAACAAAACATGATTTGTCTACTTTCGCTAACCGCATTCCGAATCTAGTTTCGATTCGCACAGCCTTTTCAAGTGCACTAGGTTCACGTCCTCTGCTTGCCGTAAAACTTTCCTAATATCACCAATCCTTCCGTTTTTATTCGCTTATAGATAAGCTGTCTTGAGCTCCTAAAGTTTATAACGCCGGTTACGAAATATGCGCGGAAAATAATAATGATCTAATATGTAATGCAATGCATACAATATATTGATTCAATGCATACTTTTTATGCATTGCAGTGATTTAAAAGGAATAAAGCGTAGAAAGGAATATATAATAAGCTTTTCAGCATTTAATGCCGATAACGCAATATGCAGGGAAAGTAATAATTATCTAAAATGTATTGCAATGCCTAAAATATATTGATTCAATGCATTCTTTTTATGCATTGCAGTGATTTAAAAGGAATAAAGCGTAGAAAGTAATAAATAATATGCTTTTCAGCATTTTCGATTTTCTCCGTGTAGTCATAATAGCGTAAATTAAGATTACCGTGTAAGACATTGCTAAACACAGAGGGAAATTTAATTGGCTTTTTTTCATTTTTGGGGGGCGGTTTTATGAGAGGTTGGGTTTTCCGACTATGACTCATGGTCAAACTACCTATGGCCATAGTTGATTTTACTTTTAGTACATTGTTAAAAATACCATAGCCTTGTTGAAAATCAAGGGTTTTGCAACAATTGTCATAGTACTTTCCACTATGCAAAATCTGCTAGAAATAGTTCCTTCGACTATGAACATGGTATTTTTAACACCAAGATTGTAGCATATGGTGGTTTTGACTACTTGATGGTAATTTGTTTTGGAAAAATAAATTGTGCAAAAATGTATCGCATCAATTGTGTGAAAACTCTTGTAAAAGAGAGCCTTTATGTTAGATCGTTTTGGTGTCTACTACAAAAAGTACGCCGAAGACACCAAAATGATTCAATGTGAAGACACACTTCTATAATTATTTTCACACAACAGACACGAGAAACTTTCCCGTAATGCATAATATTTATTTCAGGAAGTATAGATCATTGTATTGTATTGTGATTTATTGCAAATAATCTGCGGTCAAACCTTTCAGCATATTACTTTGGATTGTCCATGATCCAGATGAGCATACTTCAGTCGCAGTTCTTCTTCCACTTCTGATGCTTACATAGTTTATCGATAGTGATAACGCCGGCTTCATGTGGCTTCTCCGATCCTGCTGCCTCAGTTGTAGCAATTTGACTTCGATTCCGACTACTGCTTTGCCAGAAATTTGTGGAATACACTTAATCCACACCCGACGGATCATGAAAATAAAGAAATTGACCATGTATAATATCCTAGAGGATATAGCATCAACTTTGAGACTGCTCCGGTTATACTTCATCGGTCATGTAGCCTCAATTTTGGGCAAATGTGAGCAAAAATTCTAAGGCGAACGAAGGTTTGGAAGATTTGGAACTTCTCCCTTCAGGGGTTCGGTAATCATAATTCCGTAGGTATCTTTCAACAAGTATCACGACATCAGGGTGTACAATTGATTTACCGGGGAAACGTGTTCTCACATCTGATCAGAATGCCGTTCAACATGAAAAAACTAGGCTTCACCAAACCCGGACAATCGCAGAGCAACAGCTCACTGAAGACGTTAATTGTTTGGAAAGTTTTGTCTAGCCGGAAGTTACTAAAACGGATATTTTCTTTCCAACTACTTAAACAACGTTTAGATAACCGACCAAGCTAACCGTCACCAACCATTTGGTAAAACTTTCCTCTTTGTGAAGACTTTTAAGATGGCAATAAGTTGGGTGCTTGTGAAGATGTTAAAATTGTTTCGTATGCGGAGCTTGATTCTGAGACAAAAAACCAGCCACATCCTTAATCAACATCAGATTGAACATACCGTACTGTCTTTTCCTATCAAATATTCAATCATTCCTCCAACTTTTGATAAAACTCCTCGGCCTAATCAACAATCACCTTTAATTTTTTTAATTTCCCCTCTACTAGCTTACCATCATCATCATAATCATCATCATCATGTAAAAACCTGGAACTTGAGCATAAACATATCGATCGTAAACCATCTTTCACATATGGTAGGAGCATGCCCTCCACTGGGGAAACTGTATTTCACACTGGTAACCCTTGATTTTGTCCTTGTCCTGCTTCCCGGCACCAGTTACACTTCGCACTGGTCCACCTTTTCCACATTATGCCAATTGAGATGAACATCCTTTTAACTAGAGTTTCGAACTTGTATAAATGAGGCGCCTCGTTAAAAAACAACTGAAAATGGGTCGCAAACGATTTGCTGCATGCAAATACATGTAGGCCTTCACCGGATTCACTGGAAGGAAATAATACTTTTTAAAATGATTCACCTGAACATCAATGAACCAGTACTTACCGGCAAAATCGAACCGCACCACACTGTTTTCACAAGTGCGGGGAGGAGCCACCGGGTTTTAGCAGCACCGGTTACAAATTATGACACTTGAGAAGAAAATCCCTTTGACCTCCAGTTTCACACTTGTAGGTACAAACAGAAATTCAACGGACACGTCTTCTTCACTTCCGTAAGTGTCAATTTTGGAATTTTTTCCAATCGGACAACTTTGAAGATTGCAATACGGACCCATAAATAACAGTACTGCCTGTCGAGCATAATATTGGCCTCTTCATACAGACGATTGATTCCTAGGTGCTGTTGGCGTGTTAGTATCACAGTCTACTGGCAGCGGAGCAATAGGAAAAACAATAGCAAGTGCTGTTTCTTCCGCTACCACCATCACGGATGCTGCTGACCCGGTGGTTTGATGAACTACTGCCGCTTCTTGGAACATTTGCTTGTATGACATTTGCTTGTCCGTCAAAAATGCATAATAAAATGTTTGACGAAATCCTCCACGTAATTCAACACCGAAAAAGACTTGCACTTGATTTGTACACTGTACAATGGATTACACAACAAAGCTGCAGCAATGTCTACGGACACAAGTGAGCTGTTAGATAAATCGTTTCGCCATTTCTAAATCTGAAAATTCGAATAAAAAATTAGATGTAATCTAACATGCACAATTAAAGGAAGAACCTCACGAACAACATAACAACTTACATTAAGATCCAGGGAAAGACTCGGACTTCTATTTTGTGTTGACTTGCAAAAAACGTATATTTATTGTTGTGTTGGCTTGCAATTTAATCCGGACGAGCGCAACAGCTGAGATTTTGTAGAGGAACCAGATTCTTTGTTGTGGTTGTCTCGTTCACAGAAGCTAATAAACTCTTAAGGATTATTAGTTATGTTGCGAGACTTCAATAACATCAATAGACATTCGGTATACTCACAGTTCATCACGCCATTATCTAGATTGATCCAAACGTTGAAAACCAGGGTAACCTTCTGGATGGAGCATCGATGCCACACTGTGGCTGAGGTGAGATGACGTGCTGTCATAAAATTATCACGTCATTCGCGGGCAGGGGGTGCGACTCTATCTCAGATGCAGGATTTTTTGTGTGTTGCTTTTGTGCGATGTGCGCACGCTTAGTAGAGAGAAAGAAGATTTTAAAGATTTTGATGAAGATTTTAAAGATTTACTGCAAAAAGATGCACCACGTTGCAAGTTGATGGATTAAGATTCACGAGCTGAAACAAGATTTTGACGTAGACTACGTCTTACGGGAAGGGTAGGGTGTCAATTGAAAATCTAGAAATAAGCGACCGTCACGAAATATTGTTACAAATTAAACGCTAATAACTTAATAAATGCTCGATAGATTTTCAAGACTTTTACATCAATCGGTTGTAAATTTTCCCGCGTATCAATTCAATAACCAAAAAATTTCCGTTAACAATTTCAAGCTATTGAAAATAACCAAAACCTAAGGTGATGTCTTATAATGCCGATTTTTCAGAGTAAATTTACTAAATGCACTGTACTTTACTGTCACAGATTTCAAATTTAAGCAAGGGAGGGCTCATATGCAGCACTGAACGATATAAAACGGGTACGCCTTCGCAAATTAACTCAGTAGTGTTGCAGTACTGGAGCTGTGCGGAGCATCGAGCCATTATGGATTGGCAGCTGGCAATGGAGGCAACCCCGATGGCATGAAACCTGCAGTGTGGAGCGGCAAGCTGCCAACGTAGTGCATCATGCCACAGAAGGTGCACTGGCAACCAACCAGTGGTGAGCTAGTCGATTGTTCTGAGACTGTTGCTAGCAAGCCCTTGGCTAGGCAGCCATTGTATATGCAGTGGTGTGCTAGGCAGTCGGTTGCCAAAGCCGGTGATGATTTGTAGCCAGCCGGTGGGCACCACCACAAAGAGCTACATAAGGTGCTTGAGTGTGTGTGATATTCTTGGTAGCCATCTTTATCTGAAGCGCAACGTGCACGGCAGAAATAACCTGCTTCGTGAAAAGACCGAGCAGGACTAATTTAAATCCATCCTTTTCAGGACGACCAATCCAAATCTGAGAGAGTTTGTTTAATTTGAATTTATGTAACAACTAACCAAATGGCAGACAGCGGTGGCTAAAACAATTTTAATTTTCTCTCCGTTGCATACCTTGAGCATTGTGCACAATTTACAAATGGCTGCCGTCATGAAAAATTGAATTTTCAATTGAAAATCGAAGAATAATCGACCGTCACAAAATATTGTTACAAATTAAACGCTCATAACTTCATAAATACTCGATAGATTTTCAAAATTGTTACATCAGTCGAATGGAAATTTTTCCGCATATCAATTCAATTATCTAAAATTATCCGTTAACAATTTAAAACAAATGAAAGTAACGAAAATGAATGGTGATGTCTTATAATTTGGTTTTTCATGCTGGATTTCATAAATTCACAGTACTTTCCTATCACAGATTTCAAATGTGAGCAAGGGAGGTCTCATATTCAGCACTGAACGACATAAAAGAAAATTGTCTCATTAGTGTCGCAGTACAGGAGCTGTGCGGAGCAACGAGCCAGAATTCATTGGCAGCTGGCGATGGCATGTACCCTGGAGGGTGCTTTATTCGGCAGAGCGGAGCGGCAAGGCGCCAACTTTGGAATTGGCTGCTGGCGGTGGCAACCGTTGCTAGACAGCCATTAATTATGCAGTGGTGTACTAGGCAGTCAGCTACCAGCCTGTGTTGTGCTTGTGTGTGTGATCTTGTTGGTAGCCATCTTTGGTAAGGCGCAACGTGAAACGGCTGAAATAACCTGCTTCTTCAAAAGACCGAGAAGGTTTTAATTACTATGCGGACAGTTTAAAATCCGTCCTTTTCAGAACGACTAATTCAATTTTGAAAGAGTTTGTTTGATTGGAATTTATTCAACATTACTATCCAAGTTCTTACCAATTCACAGCCAGCGGTGGCTAAAACAATTTAAGTTCCCTCTTCGTTGTATACCTTGAGCATATTGTGTACATTGTTCAACTGGCTGTCGTCACGGAACATTGAAACACCGGAAGCTAATAACTCGATCGTATTTTGATTGATTTATTTGTGAGATTTTTGCTCAAATCAACTAGAGGTTTATACGATTGCCATTTTATTTACTCAGGTGTTTAAAATTTTACAAACAAAAGAAGTATTTTATTTCGCGGAAAATTTTAAAGAATGTTGCGTTCCGGCAAGTATCAAGAAATTTTTTACGTTTGATTTTCGCTTTGATTTTCGAAATGGATATTCCGAAGTAACATTCTCGGCATACTCCAGTTAGTACAGTTATGAATAGTTATTCTGTTGTTTTAACGATTCACGTTAGATAGAGTTTTACTTCTAGGAAGAAATAAATTTTGAGAAACTGTGAAGGTGAGAATGAGTACGATGTCTAATCGTTTTGATGCCAAACGTTTGCGCAAATTTCGGAAATTGAACATATGGAAAACCCTCCGACCATGTACCGATGCCGAATGAACTCGTGATTATCAGGCAAAACTTAAACGTTGCCAACTACTGGTTGAGATGCTGGATTTTGCCAACTACTGGTTTATAATGCATACTAACATACAGCGTCCTCCTGCCCGGTCTGGTCTAGAAATGTTTCGTTAAGGAAAAACTATTTGCGATGCAATATACTTTGAAATAAACATTTAATTTTCTGCATTATCTAATGCGTATAAAGGAAATGCTAAATTTGACTTGAATTCATGGAATATTTCATTAAAATGTAAAAATGATATCACTGAAATCAGGTCTGTGGTATGAAAGATTGCAAACAATTTCTTTTTTTACGCTTGTTTTGTGTGCTTGTAATTATGAATTTTGTGCGTCTGCTAAAATTCATTATTATTTTTTCTGTGAATGTGCCACTACGAAACTAACGAAACTAATCAAACGGTTTAACGTAGTCTACGTCAACCGGTCGTGTGTTAAACACAACCCCACTGATTTTTTTAAAGATTGATTCGCTAGCGTGGGATTTTTCGATCATCTTGAATCTGGATTTAGATGTGTCGCACCCCCTGGGCGGGGGGGTTGTGTAAAAACAAAAAAAAAAAATATTTCGTGGGGGGGGAATATTCTTCTTTTTTTTTATTTATTTTTTTTTTTTTGAAGAAAAAACAAAAAAAAAGGAGTTGTTATATAAAAAAAGGAGTAATCATCAAAGACGGCAAGTTACTTAAAGCGTTGCGCAAAATAAGAGGGTTTGCCCCGACCCTCGCATACCGCGTCAGTTAAGTGTAATATTTCTGTACGTTTTGATCCAAGAAGTCGATACGTTCTTCGGTGTTGTTCAATCCAAATGGTATCCCTATTCTAGCGGTGGTCATCATACGGCCATAAGATGTAAAGTTAGCATAAAAGCTAAAGAAGAAGTTACCAATGGGTTGATTTTTCACACGATACCGATGGAAACCCGTATCCAGGAACGCTGGCAACATGGTCGATAGGAAACATGCGGAAAAGCCCGGGGCTGATCTAAATTCCTCCAACAACGTCCCATTCTGAGCAGCGGCACAAAGACCGAGCACAATTATATTGGATTAGAAAACATAGCGCTGTGTTAACGATCATTGTATCATCAGCATTTTTATAAATCACCTGCATCGATCGTACCATTAAAAAAAAACTCGCCTTGCAAATGCTCTTGACACCGATTCCCTAGAATCTATCCAAACAATCGTACAACGTTAACAATCCTTGACAACTGTCGCATATACTTACGTACTGATGTATTCCATTCGATGCATCATCCAGAAAATCATAATTTCGCCACAATTTCATCTGATTTGCTAAAGTGTCTGCTCGTTTGACTAGCCATATTAAAACTCCTTGCATGAAATTACGAATAGTTAATCTATCCAATCTTTATCAGCCTCTTTGAAGTTGTAATCGTTCTCTTCCTCGTCCGTTAATATTTGACAAAATATTGCATATCTCGTTGATAGTCATATTTGGCAGCTAATTCCTTTTTGATATCCGCTGTCGTTTCCATGCAATTCACCTTCTTCCGTCATGACTTTTAAAGATCCACCAACAACAGTCACGGAGTGTAAGTTGTCTGTCGGGTTAGTGCTCTACCCTCATGACGCAGGACATCGTGATTGATCTCGGGCGAGTCTGCATTAGATTCGTAGTTGAACAAAGCTTCCTGGCTGTCCCATCAGTGCGAACCGATGTAGTTTGCGTAGGTTCCTGCAGTGTTAGGATTTCACGGGCCATTTTCCATGCATTCTACTGGGTAAACGTACATAGATATATTACTTTGAATGTTAAAAAAAATTTATCTTCGTTTACATACCAGTTTCGTTGGCGTTGAGCAATGCGTTGATATTTTATACTGTAAGACTGTACTGTCTACCGAAAATCGCGAACCGCTCCACAACAACTTGCAATCCACTTCAAAAGCTGAAATACAAATAAACAATGGAATTCATGCAATAATTTAGTCAATAACATATCAACTTACGTTTAGATGCACGTAAATGCTCGGAAGAATATACGAAAATAAATAATTGATGGGCTGTCAACATAGAATTTGCTTTATATTATTGATTTTCTCGTGTTTTAGTACTACTTTTACAGACAATTTTGTAATTGTTCCTCTAACCATGATGGTGGTCAAAAATTGTTTTGGGTCATGGTAAAAACCACCATAGACGTGGTACATTGAGCAATTTTGAGGGTTATCTCAACAATTTAATACAATAGTCAGCTTAACCATGAATTCATGGTAGATGTGACTATGAAATTCCCCTCAGTGAAGTAGCATTATTGCATTGGTAATGCATCACTACATTCTTAAGCTAATCTAACGCTTCATTACTTGACAACTGTTGAATTGATGCGATCCCGCATTACCGATGTTGATTTTGGGTTGAATAAGTGCAATAATATAATGTTTGTGGTTACTTGGATAATATTCAGTCATATTTTATTCACTGCCTTTAAAACCAACCGTTTGACATTCAAGTGAATTGAAAGTGTCTATCTATTGGAAATAATATACTGCACGATAAATTAATTTAGTGTTTTGCGCTATACACACAAAAAATAAATCTTGTTTTATTAAAAGTTTTGCGCTTTACTTCTGAAAGGTGTTTATTTTTCATTAAATTGAAAGTAAAATTATCTACAATGAAAGTACTTCGCTTGATTTTAAAGTGTTATGTTTCTGTTCAGTGCGTACATTTAAAAGTGATTTCTTTTACCATGAAAATTGTAGAACTGTCAAATCCACCAACACAAAAAGCAAGAAAAACAGCTTTTTTACCTGTCAAAGTCACCCTGTTCTTTTTTCATCCGTCCGCGAAAACCCTTAAGCTGTTCACGGATATTGTTCAGTTTTACACTTTCTTAGTGAAGGGATTTGTCAAGGATTTTAAGGTGAGACAGCAAAACACCCCAACGAACTATAGCAACAGTCGACTTTCTTCCAATTACGAATCTCACCGGCAGCGAATCGGATCCGAACTACGAATCCGTCCGAGCAAACCCCTTCGACGACCGGTCCATCGTAAAACGATTCGCTCTCGAAGTCCGATTCCTAAGCGACGCCAGGTGTGCACGAGGCAACCGCCACGACAACGACGGAGGATACCGAGTTCGACACTCCTCCGGCCGAAACAGAAGCGAAGACGCCTTCAATGTGGGAACTGGAAATCACCGGCGTCAGTGACTACTTTCAAGTTTAATTTTTTCATGCCAATAATGAGAACAGTCGTGCAGTATAAGTTAATTAATTGTTTTTTATATGTGTGTTTGGGAATGCTGTTATATCCTGACGACGAGCGAAAAACGACTCCAACATAGTATATTTAGATGATTAATATCATCCGAATGCAGCTTTTGAGTGAGGATTATGCTTAAGTTAGATATCCGTTCCTTACTACATGAACCAGGTACAAGAAAAATTTGTTTACAAATCGAAAAAATAATGTTTTATTAACTATATCCGACTTTTATTTAAAATCAAATGATTTTCAAACAAATAGCTGTATTATTAAAATTTATATTGATTCATCTTAAAATAAAAACAATTAATGTTAAAACTATTTTATATTTCAATCTTAATAGCTCACTTTTATTTGAATTGCACGACACTTTCTGGTTGAAAGTTTCTTTTGAAATAAAAATAATTTGCTTTTATTTTCAACGATGCCACGGTTTCGATTTGACAGTTCTACAATTTGTTTTGAAAGTATCAACTTTTAAATGTACCAAGTAGGAAAATTTCGATTTGACAGTTTGCACGATTTTGTTGTGAAAGCTAACCTTTCTACGAAAAAGAACCAACGCAACTTTTCAATTTTAGCTATGTTTTTCTAATTCTAACAATCATTATTCTTTGTGTGTAGGATTGAACATGTTTCAACCAGTACCGCAACTCAAAGTGTAAACCACTTTATGGATACATGTATATTGTTTTTAGTGTTGGGTATATGGTACATTGTGACGGAGAAAAATGCTTTTAGTACAAAAATTCTAGAACTGGTGCAGAAAACCTATCACTCAATTGAACAACCATGTACTAAAAGACCTTTATGCAAGGGGTCGGACTTCCTCATCATTTGATCAGATCTCCTCATTTTTCATTTTGATCTTTGAAAAAGATCTGATGATCTTATCAAGATTTAAAATCTTTTATGACAGTTTGAAACAGACTGTTGTTTTATTTCAGTGTTTCAAAATGTCAACATACTTGTTTTGATAACAATACAGACTGGGTAACATTTTGTAGCGCAAGCATTTTTCAGTGTAATTTCAAAAAGTTCAATAAGGTCCAAAGACAATTTTAACATTTACATTTTTACTCTTTTCAGGGTCTATTCATCGTTTTCTCCCATGGAATCCTCAAGCTTAAATCGGATAGTAAGGCCATTCACCTGTTACAAAAGTTGCAGCTGATGGATCCGAACAAGCGCATCACTTCGGAACAGGCAATGTTGGATCCCTACTTTTCGGAAGATCTCATGCCTACGGTGAACGTAGTTGCCGGCTGCCCTATACCTTATCCAAAGCGTGAAATTCTCACCGATGAAGATCAGGACGACAAAGGTGAAAGCAAACAACAGCAGGCCAACGTAAGAATATGGTTCAATCATACACAATAACATTTGTAAATTTGTTCTTATTTCTGTAGCAGCAAGCTCAACAAAACCAACAACAGCAGTCAAATGTAAGTGGTTTGAAAACGTTAGTACGTTTCAATTATTTTATTTTTTTTTATCATTTCTCAAACATCAGAATCAGCAGCAGGCAGACGTAAGCCACACCTATAACCTTTTCCTCGATAACCATAAAATCTTGCCAAATAAGGATTTCCCTTTCAACAGCAACAGAACCAGAGATCTCAAGCCGTCTCGAATGAACTAAAACGTCTACAGCAGACGTACAGTTTAAAGAGACGTAAAAAAAATGAATCAGAAATCTCAACAGCAGTAGCAGCAACAACAGCAAGCGCAGAACCAAGGTGGAATGGACCACAGTGCTGCTAAAAGGGTGCGCAGCAGGATTATCAACAACAGGCCCAGCAAGCCGCGGTGACAGTAGCTTAGAAACAACAGCAGCGGCAACAACAACAAAAGCAGAAAATGATGTTCAACAATCATCAGCAGGGCGGATTCCAACAACGTATTAATATTCTATGTGTGATCAGTGTGTGGGGCATCATTTCCAGATAATTTAACAAATCATTTTAGTGTTCATTTATACGTATAAAATATTGTTAATCATGTGAAAATAATGTCATGTCGTAGGCTGTTTGAAGGCATTTACTGTTTGGGGAAAATATTGGAGAACATTCAATGATAGAAGAAATTTTTGTTTTATTTAGTTCAAGCCACTTTGCAATTTTTCACATTGCATAATTTGATCCATACATCCAGCCCCTACTCAAAGACCTTGAGGATGGCCAGCGTACATGCAGATCTATAGCAATATATATTGAATATAACTTATTCAATTAAATCTCGTTTCTTCTCGTCCTTATCGATGGCACTGAGAACTGCTTTGCAAACGACATCTCGCGTCTGCCGTAGCAGCGTGAACTCATCGAACCGATAACTGTGACAACTCTGTACCAACTGGAGTGATCCGTGGTTATGCTACAATTTATAATACATGGTCTTCTCAAGATTTGCAACTGTTAGCCACCGTTTGGCCATGACCACGTCTGTACAGAATCCGATGACTGGGTGGAAAAATGTTGCCTGCAAATGGAGATCAGTCGTCGAGAATGTCATCGTTAGAAAAACTGTGTCGCCTCCGCCGAAGGAATCTTTATAATTTTATTCACAAAGCTCAACTGGGCTTATCGCTTCGTTCTCGCTTCATCGTTCCATATCTAGTGCTTTGCGAAATCAAGGTGCCAAAAATGTCGGTCCATCGTCCCATCCAAAACCGTCAACGGCAAGGCACTTCTGGCGATTTTGATTGGTGCAACTAGTTCCCATGTCTGTAGTTCCAAATCATGCCACTCAAGCGACTCTTACTGTTGATACAATGGCCTACCGTAACCTGCTGACTACGGTAAAGCCAGCACCAAGCCGTTTTGAATGGATTGGTTGAATCTAGGTCCATTTATCCAGTTCCGGATCATAGGTCTAAGAAAAATCAAACTTAATGATGTTACATGCCTAGCATATATCACTTCATGTAACATATTTATCCTGAAATATATGTATTTATATTAATAATATAATTAATAATAATTATAATATATTGATCATATATTAATACAGAGATCAAAGGACTTGAATTTGTTGGGAAATGTGTTGCTTTTTATTTTATTCTTATTTACAATTTTGAGACACTGAAAAAAGTTTGTTGTTGTTTAACCAAGATTGCCCGATCAACGGCCCGATCTTTGGAAAAGATTTGAAATCTGTTGAAGATTTTAAATTGATTAGATTGACCGGCCCCTTGCCTTTATGCTTCATAAACAAAATATGGCTTTCTTATTTACTCAGCCAAATTAACTTTCAATATCATAAGATTGTGATATTTTGCCACTAGAAATCAGTATGAATTTCATTAATTTGCCTCATAAAATATAATGATGTTAGAAAATTAGTAGAAAGATTAGTAATTTTCATTTGATTCCAACTACCTTTATAGCTTATCTTGACAGATACGCGTATTTCGTCTACAATGTGCATAGTTCTTCAGTGTCGAGTGTTCTTAATACTCGACATAAGGACACTACATTGAAGAAGTCTGCACATTGTAGACGATATACGCGTATCTGTCAAGATAAGCAATAAAGGTAAATTATGGAGAGTGTGAGCTGTTTAGTGAAATACCTGTAACTAGAAAATAAGAAGAATGATTGATGGAATGAATGATGGAAATTACTAATCATTCTTCTTATTTTCAATAAAGGTAGTTGAAATTAAATGGAAATTACTAGTCTTTCTTCTCATTTTCTACACGCAAAAAAACCGCAGTAGAAACTACCATTTCGAGGGTTAAATTAAGCGCAAACACTAACAATTTTCACCTGACTATAAATGCGTTTGATTTTACCATGCCTGCGATTAGATCGACCATGGTGCGGTTGATATCAATATGAGGTCTGTAAATATACCACAAATGTTGAAGGTTTTACCCTAAACGTAGTAAATTTGACTGAAATTTCATGGTAGTTTTAAGTATAGGCATACCCAAGTAACCACAAGCATTATATTATTGCACTTATTCAACCCAAAATCAACATCGGTAATGCGGGATCGCATCAATTCAACAGTTGTCAAGTAATGAAGCGTTAGATTAGCTTAAGAATGTAGTGATGCATTACCAATGAAATAATGCTGCTTTAGCAATGTCTTATGGCATTACAAAAGATATAGCATTAGTTCGATCTTAGTGGGGCCCTTTTCAGCTTTAATCCAACTTCAATGATGCACTAGACGTAATACATATGCCCTATCCGCATGCTATTACAGCCTCGTGGTTACTTGGGTAGTCGCGTAAAATGGTAGTTTTTACTACAAGAATTTTTTCTGTGTAGTTACAAATATTCCAAAAGCTCACACTCACCAAGATTCATAATGATATTGAAAAAATAAAAATTTGGCGTAACCCGGACTCGAACCTTGAATGTTGGGGTTATGGGTCCAGTGACTTGACCACTAGTATACATCAACACTTGTAAACAGGAAAGTTCGACGGTATACAACAACAACGTCGTCTAAAACCAAATCCATTCATAAGTCAGAATTATGAAATTCTTAAAGCATCGTTCATATTTTGAACCTTATGAAATTCTTATGTTTATTTACCTGAGTGTTGTTCGAAAGACAAAATTTTTGCTAGTTCTTAGATCATCTTCAGTGGTGGTCTATTTTTAGATCAACTTTATACTTGACTTGCATCAGCGAAACTTGAATAGAACTAGCTAAAATAGACCAACTTTGCGTTTCCCGCACCGGTGTTGTATTTCTAGTTGTTAAACCCGCCAACACCTGTCATCCTTCAACATCAGAGATCAGAAGTTTTTTTTCAGAGATCGCAGATTTTTCACAAACATATTGCCATTGATTGGTTTGACCAAATCATTTTTAATGCCAGTAGTGAGTAGTTAGCTGACGACAAGGAATACTTGTTCTTTCGTTTGGCTGAATGTGAGTGTGCGAAGGCATGCATTTCATTAAAACGATATTAGATAATGCTGATTTCGACAAAGATTTTTCATTAGGGCCTAACCATAGACTAACTCTAAGACTAGTAGGTCCCGAACAAATACGATTTTTTTCTTGGCTCAGTCAGTACTAGCACATCGGTCCCAAGCTCGGTCCCAAGCTTAATAATACGCCCCTAATAATGAACTCACACGAACACACTCTCAAATATTCTGTCAAAATAACACAGCAAATCAAAACAAAGGCGCAAATATGTATAGTTAGGTGCTGGCTTCAAGGTGCACTTCGGACCAAGGGGTTCTACAACAGTGAACCAATTTCAAATCGCTAGTTGCATATTGATTGTTGGCCTAACTGACAAACATAAACAATAGCTTATTCCGCGAATGTTTCGTCATTGAAAACTCGCCTAATCAAACCACAACGGTCATTTCCAATAGGAAGAGTTCGCCTATCCGAAAGAATTGGAGGCTTACATGGGTGGCCTTTGTGCCACGAGAAATTTACGAAAGAAGCCATTGTCTACGTTTGTCAGTTAGGCCCTAATGAAATTTTTTTGTCGATTTGTAGTTTGGCAGCGGATAAACAAGAGTCGAAACGGAGAGGGCCACGTCCTGGATGACGCCCCAACACCGACCGTGATTTCCATTCCGGTCATCATAAGCTGTTCCAGGACTTCTTTAGCGACACGCAAACCTACAACGAGAAGCACTTTCTACGTTTCCGCATGCCAAGGGAGGTGTTCCTGGAGTCAACTAGAGGCTTCTCCAAAATTTATCTGTGAGCTATTTGCTAGTGCTTATTATGACCAATCTATCAATAAACCGATTGTTTGCTATGAAGATTTCATTACTTTTCATTTTCAAACAATCGAAATACTATTCGGAATCTTGGAACCTCCGCATTTCGATCTAGTCAGCGTTTTCCGGAAAATGCAATGGCTGTAAAAAAAAACTAAGACAAGCATTCGTTATTTAAGAATGAAACGAAAAGGCAATTCACTAGAACCGGGAGCAACTTGAGGTAATTATCAGCATCCGAGGCGAGCAACAAAACTTTTTGTCCGCCGCCAGCACACGCAAAAAAATACGTAGTTTTACCAATACAAAGTAGGAATCAATTTAACTAAAATTTTGGTTTGAATACCAATAAAACTGATGAACTAATTCAGCAAAAGCATTGATTTGAAATAAAACATCATGGTTTACTTCGTGTTTTATTGCTCAAAACAAAATGTTTTCTTAAACCAACTAAACGTACACAGCAAAAAAAAATGTAATATACATCAACGTAATTGATTCTAACGTATAAAAACTGGTGTAATCAAGGAAATTACGATGCACAATAACATCCCTTTAGTGGAATATTACATCGGTCTTCAAATTACATCATAAAAAAAAAATATTAGTTGCATGAGTGTAATAATCACATATTAAAAACATAAATATTACACGAAAACCAATGCACATAAAGAACTCCGCATAAAATGTTAAATATTACACGACTTTGTTGGTTTATCGCATTTTGTTTTTATGTAAAATTAAATCTCGCAACACTGCCAAACTTGTTCTTTTTTTTAGCATATTCGTTTTTGATTCAGTTCCAAACTGGATCGGGTATCAAAATTGGGTCGGCTTTTTGTGTGTTAAACATTAGTGTAAACGGTTTTATTTGTAACTCCTATCGGGTTGAGGTTTGCGCTGACAATAAGTTCAGGAACTAGATCCAACCTACTCTGAGAAAAATTTCATCGTTGTACCGACAATTAAATCATGGTCAGGATGACTATCGCATATAATGGTTTCAATAACCATGAAAATGGTCGAATTTACCACGGTCATGGCATTTTTGACTATGATCATGGTAACAAGGACTATTCCGACATTATGGAAAATGTTGCATCAACTATTATTAATGGTAGTTTTGACCATGATCATAGTCGGTTCAAAATCACTATACTGCAATAGTCATCCAAACCCCCAATAATGGCAAAATTGACCATCAAATTCCTCTCTGTGTAGGTTCAAAAACGAATTCGATATTTGTTCACAACACCGGAAATTTTCTCCGTCATCGCGACCGTCGCTTTCATTAATATCAATCCAAACAAGTTGGTGGCAGAGGGTTTCAACCGCGGAAGCCCTGCTCATACTCCCTACCGCAGATCAGTTACCTTGTTTCGAACTTGAGCAAGAAGAACTTTGCCACGAACAGTCGTCAACTAGCACAGTTTGTGAATGATTGTGGATTAGAAGCTGATCGCCACTTGCTGCGTTGACTTTTCTCTGCGTTAGATTTTTCCAGTAGTTCGGCTAGAGGGACCGATGGAGACGCTACCACCCCGGGACATTCCAAGAATATTAGCAGTAGTAGCAGCCCAACCACAAGTACTATCAAGAATAACAACCAGCCGCTACCCACTGTCACAGCAAGCTCGATTGCTGTCGTCGGAATTGGTCGGATTACTGGCCAAACCGCAGCTGGTAGGGAACGTTTGCTTTGCGGTGGACAATCTGCTACCGCATCAAAGGACTTTAACACCGTCGATAGGTCTTGTAACCCGCATCGTAAATCCACTCAGCTGTTCGCCAATACAGCAAGCCGCTCTTGCTCTAGCCCTTCTCCATTCGTGTCATCTGGAACATAACGCTCGAAGTTGCATTGCCGAACTTATTCAATCCTACATTGACATAGAATCATCCATACCAAATCAGGAAGGAAGTCTCATCGACGTTTCTCCGGAACTGTTGCAGCACATCCTATCGCTTACATCCCACAAAAACACCGGGAATTCGGTTTATCGGACGTAAACGGCAGGTTTGTACAGCAGCTGTATATGGCGATTTTATTCATCAGCCATTTTCATTAAAATTTTAGGAAGAACTCCAAGATCGCCGAATTTTGTCGAGCGGTGATTCGTTTAGTCACCTGAATCGACGCCCTCTACCGAAGAACCGATGTTATGCTCGTAAGCGGATGCAATCGTACCGACACTGCAGATTCAATCGGTTCAAGGCGGTTTTGATTTGAGCAATTTGATGCTGAAACGGAGAAAAATCTCCGGCAGATGGAAAAATTGCGATAATTCGAGCATTGGAGGAAGTACAGGAAATTTGGTGGAAAGTAAACAAGGTGAAAGCAATGCAAACCCACCAGCATCATCTGGGGGAAGTAGTGGTGGATGATCTTCGCTCGCTAGTGGAGCGACTGTTTCTGGCGGGGGTGAAGATGGAAAGAATAAGAAGAAGAAAGAAGAATTTCCGCTTCCGTTCAATATCAAGATCAAGAATGAAAAGAAAAAGAAGAATGAATCGATGACAGATCCGCCACTGGCTAAAACACATTACGATTTTGTTGAACTTGTACTGGACAGCACTCGCATAGAACATGCTGCTTACACAGAACATCAATCGGGTATCTTGTTCCTGTATTTTGCCCGGATGTCAGTACCATTCCAAGAAATCGCAAGATTTCATCACTTATATTTATCGAAAGCATCCCTGATAAAAAAATTACCTACACTTAGATTTGTTTACAGAATTCTGTAAAAAAATCACTGTAGTATGTAAAATGAAAATTACAGAATTTTCGGTAAAAGAGTAAATTTTTTTTGTTGACACATCGTAGAACTACCGAAAAACTGTAAATGGGTAAAATTTCCGTAAATTTGTAAAAAAAACTACCGAAAAATCTGTAAATGAAGACAAATTACCGTAAATCAGTGATTTTTCACCGAACTTCTGTAAACACCTTGAGCAGCCACCTTGTCAAATCAGAAGCAAAATAGTTCGAAAGTTGTGAGGAGAGGGGGGTAACGCGCAGGAAGGAAGTGGAAAAAACAATTGTGCTAAAATGGACAGTTTCTTAAGTAAATTAAATGAACACGATGAAAGGATCGTCAGTATCTTCCGTAAGTAAAATAAATCACATTATAATCATGAATTTTTGTTGCAGCCTGAAATAATCTGCTTTTTTTGCCATGCCAAAGTGCCCGGTTACGTTGCCGGCTTACACCGCCACGTAAATAGGCATTTAAAAAATAAAAACTTCCGCTGGTCTGTTACGTTTTACGATTGCACATTTCCGCAATGTAACTCGCGATTTGGCAAGTTTTATACTCTTAAAAGGCACATTATTGAAAAACATCCCGTGCAAAATATTGAGAACACGACAGTTGACCGTGATTTACGCCATGTATTAAACACTGACGAATTACAGGAACATGGGCAGAATTTTAGTTCCGGACCACAATTCATTCAACTGGAAGAGATTCGACAGATAATTAATCTGAACGTCTGCCGATTGACAAGCGACGTTAGTCTGCCGCAATCCAAAGTCAGAGAAATTATCAAGTTTTGTGATTCAACTATTCAGCATGTTACCGAGTACTTAGAGGGAAAAATGCTTGAGTTTTTGGAACATCATAACATTCTGCTTCCTACGAACGAGTTCGTAAGGCTGAGAAACACTTTCCATCTGAACGATATATTTTCCCAGATTGATTCGTTTCCGAAGCAAAACAAATTTTTAGATAAAATGGCCGTGCAATCCCCAGTTCCTCGTGACATTTTATTAAGTCGTCGACAAGATGTGCGCCATGTAAATTCACTCCCTAAAAAGGTTTTGATCAATGATACAGCGTCATACATAAGCATTATAGATACGCTAAAACTATTATTTAGAGACCCCAGTACAAGAAATCTTTTGGAAGAACCTGAATTTGTAGACACTCCTTGTGTTAAAGAATTTAGCTCATTTAAAACTGGAGAATTGTTCAAATATAACGAGTACTTTCAAGTGAATCCTAACTGCATCCGTTTGAGCTTATATCAGGACGATGTTGAGCTGGGTAACGCTCTGAGCTCAAGAGCTGGAATCAATAAAATTTGTAACTTCAGCTTCAAAATTCAGAATATACCAGAAAAGTGGAATAGCTCACCCAGAACAGTGTTTCCATTACTTTTCTGCACCTCCATTGATGCTAAAAACATGGATATAAGAAAGTACTTCAACCCTTGATCGATGATTTGAAAAGCCTGGAGGAAGGTGTCACGGTGTTCTACGAAACTCAAAAATTTGTGATAAAAGCAGTGGTCACTATGTTTTGCGGGGACACATTAGCGGTACATGACGTGTTTGGATTGTTAGGTCCAACTGCAACACAATTTTGCCGTCTGACAAAGACGGATATCGAGGGCCGAGTTTCGCGACAATCCTTCAAATGAATATCCGATTCGAAGCTGGCAGTGGTATGAGGGTCAACTTAAAGCAGTTCAAAATGAAGATTGCGGTTTGAAGCCATCTGGTTGTATCTTCAACGAACTTCAACACTTTCACATATCTGACAACTATAACCTTGACGGAATGCACGATTTTGCAGAAGGTAAAAAAAAAGTAGTCCCATTGGTCATTCAGTTGGTACTGTCCAATTACTCAAAGCAAAAGGATTTGAAAATTAATGCAGCCTTTATAAATAATCGTATAAACACTTTTGCCTATGGCTACACCGATCGTCATAACAAGCCATCGGCGAATTTTACGGAGGGCATGTTGTTACATCCAAATTCACACAGATTAAGGCAAACATCAACACAAATGTTATTACTTCTGAGAAGTTTTCCATTCCTCTTCGGTCATAAAGTACCATCTAATTGCCAATTAATGAAAATGATCGGCCACTTCATCAACATTGTGAGAATAGTTATTTCTACTGTTGTTTCAGAACACCTGATGCTTCAATTGCAGGCTCATTTGTCCTTTTTCGAAGAAACCTTTTATACCACCTTTAATAGCCGCATAAATAAACTTCACCATCTTAAACACTAGGCTCTTTGCATCAAAGAAAGTGGGTCCATGAAGCAGTATAATTGGTTACAGTTCGAGCAGACTAATAAAGTGGCAAAAATTCAGGCCGCAACGTGCAAGAATTTCAAAAATATTTGTCACAGCCTAGCCAAAAGACAATGTATTAGAATGGTCATCAACATATTGGATAACCCTTTATACGACAAGCTCACTTTTTTTATCTGGGATGCTTCTGAACCGTGGAGAATGTCTGAGTGATACTTTATTTGAATCGGATATAACTGTTTTTTTTTGTACCAAAAACCGCACATTCAAATGGTGTAGAATTCAGGATGAACCTAGTACTTTAAAAAAAAAAAAAAAAAAAAAAAAAAAAAAAAAAAAAAAAAAAAAAAAAAAAAAAAAAAGGGGAAAACTTAAATTTCTATTGCGGTTGCGTAAAACCAATTGTAACAACGAATTTTACGAAGCCTATGAAGTAGTGGTCATGGATGTAGAGAATTTGTTTTCGCCAGAAGAATGCTTTACTCACGCCACATTTGCCTTTTGGTCACCATACAATTGTTCAAAGAAGTATATTTCACGACTATTTTTCAGTCAAGATTATTAGAAGTAGGATATTTCTGTTGCATCTTTAAATATACATAAATCTAGACTCTAATATCACATCGCTTTTCAGAAAGAGAAGAAATTGACGACTTGGATACCTTTTTACAACTGGATGACAATGATTTTATAAGACTGAAGCTTACAACGAAAATTATTAAAACAATTCAGCGAGTTCAACGAGAGTATGATCCAGCGGATAGGCGGAGAGTTGAGGACTAGTCGTCCTCCGGTACTGGAGTCGAATCAATTTTACACAACCAAACAATTCAGCATGAAAGCAATCAGATACTATCCTCTGCAACTGATCCGAATGACGCTGTAAACGGTCCATACCAAGGAATGAACTTCGACAAGGTAATCCTAGCCAAAGTTCAATTCAATTGGACGACTAATTATAAACTTCAAAATTTCTCGTTTTAGATCATCGATATTGACCGAGTGTTTGAAAAAACTGACGAAGGCATTTCAGTTATGGAAGCTCTGAAAGAGAACACAAAACCAAATGAGACAATGCTTAGAAAAATTGTTGCCATTTTATGTGATTGCCTGGATTCACTATACGGCTGGTAAGCAAACTTTGCCTTTATTTGACGAATGGAGTGAATTGAGATTTTTCGGTCTCGCATTGCGATGTGAGAAAATTCACCCAGAGTGAAGTGAGTTTCCATTTGATTTACACGGAGGGTTACTTCACATGGTGGATTGCGTGGTGTGATTGCAGCTGCTGGTACTTTCTCCTCGTCGTCAACAATTTCCATGCTGCATCCTCCTTAACCTGTACCTTTGCGGGTAAATTGTGGTTGACTTGTCGTTGTCCCATTCCTCTGTCATTAAGCAGCTCCAAATTGAACGCAGTCTGGTTGAAAATATTTTCAACTGGGGAGTTTGAAATTCTTACAACAGCGCATAGATATACTGAATTGCGGCCGTACTCCAATCATGATGCTGCCGGTGGTTTAATATCTCCGTAGGATTGAACAGTTTGTGGAGTAAACGATTTATACATTCTAACTAAACCCGGTGTCTCCACTAGGATTTTCTGTCTTAACATTTTTGTCACTGTCAAAGAATATGGCAAGTGGAGACACATATGTTAGAAGTTAAGACAGATCTGTTCAGACATATTTCTTGACAGAAATGTTAGACTTTTAAGCAGACATTTTTTCAAATAAATATGACGAAATCCAAAATAATGCTTGTTTTAGTTTTCAATGCCATTAAATTGTTTTAAGAGACTTCTTCAATGCTCAAGATCCTAAAAAAATCGGAATCGAGTACTGAATTTGCTAAAATTTGATGAAAATGTCTTAACAAATCTGTTAGAGCTAAGCCCAGCATCGAAAAAATGTCAGGTTGCTTGTCATATGTTAAGACAGATCTGACAAGACAGAAAATGCTAGTGGAGACACCGGGTTGTTCTTTCAGCCGTCCATGCAACTTCTATAAAAACCAAATTGCTCTTTCACTTGTGAAATCGTATCCCATTACAGCAGCTGAATCAACAGACACGCCCCAGGTGAGGATTTGAAATCTGATAGTGTATGATCGTTTCATTTTAATTTCATTGATTATGTTTAGGCTTTGTGGTTCCATCCCCATGCTAGGGGAATCAATCGGCACGCCGGACGCATTCATTACAGAATGGAGTACCTCGCTCGAAAATCTAAAGATCGTGTAACCAAACGACGACGACTTGACGACCAAGGAGAAGACGCTTCTTTCCAGGACATCTCACCATTAGAACATGATGACATCGGAAAAGCTGTTAGTTGAATTCAAGTACGTGTTAAAAATTGAGATATGTTAATGTCATTAATTTGAATTTAAGGAAATCGAGTTGAAGTTCGTTATTCCAAACAGCCAGATGAAATCCAGAATTATCGATTTGTGGAATGCAACCTTCAAGAAGCGACACCAGTTCCGAGTCGATAACCAGTTTATCGAGTATGCGGTTGACTTTCCGGTTATGACAGCCTACAATGGAGAATTGGTAAATATTATACTTAGTGATAGTTATTTATATTCATCAATGGATTTCCTTACCCAGGTGACTATTGATTTTAAGATTATCCATCAGGAAGCAGCACCGTTTTTGGAAAAATGGGACGATTTGGAACCAAAAATACTTACTCGTTATGACAACCTTTTCAAAAACATGAAAAATGGTACATATGTTTACGGAAAAGAAATCTACCCAAAATTAACTTCGTTCAACGTAAATCGGTACTTTGGGCCAATAACCTATTGTTGGGTAAAGTGAAAATTGTTACGCTGGGTAGTTTGCTATACAGTTTCACGAAAGAAATGTAAATACTCACCGAGTAGTATGACCTACCCAAAGTGGAGTTCTTTCTGCTCAACTTTAACAATAATGAAGTTTACCTAATTTTGAGTTATTGGTCCGGGGGTATCGTTTTGGTGGATGCGAGTCTGTTTTTATCAACAGTCATCCGAAAGAAGAATATCTATTTTTTGAGAAAGAAATATGCGCTTTACTTAATTTTAGGTATTTTAAACGCATATTTTGGGTATATTTTTTCTTTCCACGTCTGTCGTTTTTTTCTTGTCATTCAATATCTTAATTTTCCTTCTATGACTACTAGATTTTGTGCGAGCGCTTGCCATTGTTCGGTTCAAAAATCCATCTCGTGGCTCAAAACGAATTAAAGACAACGTATCAACTAGCAGAAATCCGTTGCATGGCATCATTGAATGGATCAACGTATAAGTACTAAATATTTTAAATCCAGGATTCCGTCTATATATATATTTTTTTATTTACAGTTTGATGATGATTTTCCGACTGATAATAGAAGAACGCCTACATTATTCGTTCGCGGTGCGAAATTTGAGGATTCGAATGATTGTGCTGTTGTGTGGAACAATATCTTAGTTCCTATACAAAAGGATCTTAAATATTCTTTTGGTGTGTTCGTGCAGTCGTTCTACGTCTTCAACACGGCTGCTACCCTCAGCGACAAGCAGTTTTTTTTGTTTATTACTGGTGCTGTAATGGGGGTGGAACAGTTAACCACGACTGGCACCAAGTTTATGCACAGCGTGCAATAATTTGTTTGATGTTTTTTTTTTAAATTGAATTTGTTAGTGAAATATATGCGCAAAAGTACCAAAAAGAAAACATCTTAAATCTGAATTTTGACAAAAATATATTCCGAAATATATCTCGAAATGTTTTGATTTACCTAGACTAATATAATTAGAACTTTTTTTTTACAGATTATTTGTAAAAAAAATACAGAAAACTTCGGTAAAACTGCAAACCAGATCCTTGGAAAATTTACAGATTTATTTGTAAAATAATTACCGGATTATTCGGTGATCGCATTGGAGGATTACAGATTTTTTCGGTAATCGAAAAAATCACCGAACTCATTACCGAACGTTCAGCTGTTGAGAATTCGGTAAAGTTTTACAGATTTCTGTAAAAAAATCTAAGTGTGTAGTATAATCGAGAAGCTTTTAGAATTTATATAGTAATTTGTCTAGGTAACAAAACACATTACTACTAGAGACCGTGATTTATTGAGTACATTGCATATACTATTCGGGTAATCCTCTTATCACCTCATGTGAGATGACTCTCCACTTGTTTTGGAAGGGTCCCCCCACCCCCAAAAAAAAAAACAGGGGGCCCTCTTTTGGGCCCCTTGTGGTTTTTTAAAACCCAAAATGGACTCAAATTATTTTTTTGTTTTGAAAAATTGCGAGCCATCCAAACGTTGTTTTATAGGGTTAAAAAGTCAGAAAGTCGGTGGTGGCTATTACCGTTCCCTTCCCTGCCGTTACTCGCATAATTCACGCGGTGATGTTTTTTTTATATAAATGTTTTTTTTTTTCCTGTTTGGTTGTTTTGCGGGGGGGGGAACAACCCTAATAACCCCCCTACCACCTCTCCTTATCGTAGCGAACGACTTTACTGCCCATAAATCAGAAAATGCCTCATGTTTGCTTGGATTCCTATAAACATTGGTCATTTTCTGATTTATGCGCAGTCTAGCTCTCTGACACCCTAACCCTTGCATGCAGTAAACAACAAGGTGCTCACTATTGCCATTCACTCAGTATGCTACCCATCACAGTGTGATCTACAGGCAACGCAATATAATTTTAGAGAAGATGTTTAACAGGGAGAAGTGTTCAATGTGTTATGTCTGTTTGCCTGTGCTAGAACATCGGGTTTATTTTTTTAGAATTTAAGTCCCGTGCTCAAAAGAGTGTGGAGATGCAAAATTGGCTTGTCTATCCAGATTCATACATGGGTATTGGCATCAAAACCTCTCAATTAATAACTGTGGAGAACATCTGCTGGGCTAAAATGTTTTATTAGTATTTCAGTTTTAAAATACCATCATGCATCCTAGGGGATGAATCAAATAAAGTTAAAATAAAGGAAGAAAAAAAAAAAGCATCAAGCATCCATGTTAATATCTGATTCTGAAGATGAAGTTGAATCAAAGTTCGGCACAGGAATGTTTTGGGATTGAGCAATACATTTAATCATTGCAAGGAACTTCTTCCCTTCTTTCTTTTTTCGTTCCGACTCTCGAACAAAGAACTCAAACATATCCTGCTGAGAGTACCGTTTTCGTCGTCTGTTTCCTCTTTCAGTTGGCTCCACAAGGGAGCTTGAAGGTACTGCTTCCGGGCTGGTTATTGTTGATCCTGACTCAGGACTAGAAACAAATGCATCCGGACTAGACCATGATGGCCCGGAATGATTAAGCTCATCGTGATGAGTGCATCCGTCCCCATTAGGTGTGTTGTGAGAGTTTTGTATGACAATCCCGCAATTATTCACAACCAATGGAGGATTGATTGTATGTTGCGTTGACATTAAGTCGTGAAGCTGGTCAAAGAACTCCCAGTCTCCTGGAGTCTGTTCTCCATTCTCCGTAGCTCCGCCAGTGGGAGGTGTAACAAGTAAAGGGCGATACGGTCAAAATTTGGTCAATATCAACTTGACGTATTTCTTTCAATTTTGCATTTAAAAAACCTGAACACCCCTCATTTTGAAGGTGTGTGTGTGTAGAATGTTGCTTCTATTTTGATTTTGGAATTCACTCTTCAGTTGTCAAAATGCCGTCCAAGCAAGAAGAGCAGCGTATCAAAATTTTGCTCGCGCATCGCGAAAATCCGAGCTACTCGCACGCAAAGTTGGCAAAATCGCTAAAAGTTGCCAAATCAACCGTTACAAATGTAATTAAAGTGTTTGGGGAACGTTTGTCGACAGCCAGGAAGTCTGGATCGGGGGGAAATCGAAAACCGGAAGCCGCTGAGACGACAAAGAGAGTTGCCGGTAGTTTCAAGCGAAACCCTAACCTATCTCTCCGAGATGCCGCAAATAAGCTGGGTGTATCGTCTACAACCGTGCATCGAGCCAAAAAACGAGCCGGACTATCGACTTACAAGAAGGTAGTGACTCCAAATCGCGATGATAAACAAAATACGACGGCCAAAGCGCGATCCCGGAGGCTGTACACGACGATGCTGACGAAGTTTGACTGCGTGGTAATGGACGACGAAACCTACGTCAAAGCCGACTACAAGCAGCTTCCGGCACAGGAGTTTTATACGGCAAAAGGAAGGAGAAAGGTAGCAGATATTTTCAAGCACACGAAACTGTCAAAGTTCGCAAAGAAATATCTGGTTTGGCAAGCCATCTGTACCTGTGGCTTGAAAAGCAGCATTTTCATAGCTTCCGGGACTGTCAACCAAGAAATTTACGTGAAAGAGTGTTTGAATAAACGTCTGCTGCCTTTCCTGAAGAAACACGGTTGTTCCGTACTGTTTTGGCCGGATTTGGCATCTTGCCATTACGGTAAAAAGGCCATGGAGTGGTACGCCGCCAACAACGTGCAGGTGGTTCCCAAGGACAAGAACCCTCCCAACACGCCAGAGCTCCGCCCAATTGAGAAATACTGGGCTATTGTCAAGCGGAACCTAAAGAAGGCCAAAAAAACTGCTAAGGACGAGCAGCAGTTCAAGGCAAACTGGCTTTCTGCGGCGAAGAAGGTGGACAAGGTGGCTGTACAAAATCTGATGGCAGGGGTCAAGCGTAAGGCCCGGCAATTCGGATTTGGAAAAGCGGAAGCCTAACTGAATATTTTATTCCGGTTGGCAAGCACGACGGTAAAACTTCCGGCTACCCTTCAGTGGTTTGCCCATTATTTTATGGAAATAGTTTTCCAAACTGGAATCATAATATAAAAAAATACTTTCGTCCACGCTGCTTTTCTGTCGTAAAATTTCGTCGTGAAGAAACTATTGCACTCCACCCGGGCGGCAATCAAGCGCCTCACTTCGTCGTCGGACACTACAATGTGAAAATAGTGTAAATGACAAGTTTACCATTACTGCTACATTAACTTACTTTTTCTGCTTTTAGAATTTCCCTGCATCTTTATCTACGATGAAATTGCGGTGATAAAATCGACGAAATTGTTTTTGGGGGGCAGTTAAAAACAGAACAGTCGCGCCAATCGATTTTACTCCCGTTCTATGAATTCAAACAGTGGCGCATCTAGTGCGTTGTATAGCGCATCAGATGCGCCATACAGCGCACTAGATGCGCCATTGTTTGGACTTATGGAACGGGAGTAAAATCGATTGGCGCGACTGCTATATTCCGGTTTTCAACTGCACCAGGAATATATCAGGCTAATAACGATGGAACAAGATCGGCAATTACCCGCGCGTAAACAATCCAAATCGTAAAAAAAACAACAAAAGCTGAAAAAAATCCATCTGTCAAAAATAAGTCTCCTCCGGAGCAGACTTATTTTTGACAGATTGAAATTTGAAGGGAAAAAATCTCATCTGTCAAGTTCAGGGGGCTGGCAACCCTATGCTAGTTACTAGCGTTTGACAGTATGCAACATATCACGGGCCTTATTTGAATAAGGCCCGTCTGACGTTTGTTACTGCGGGTACGAACGCCAGCATTTACAAACAATGATTCTTTTGATGTTTGGCTGTAAGAGATGTTGGCTACAGCACAATGACAGCCCGCCAGGTCCCTGGTCAAGTTTAAGTAAAAATTCGCCAAATGGAACACAGCCTCAGCACACAAAAAGATCGGGCGCTGTGGGCGCTGTATACTACACCCCAGCCTGGTGATCAACTGTGGCACCGGGTGGTAAAACTATAGTGTGCTACAACTGTTGTCATTTTTTCTTGAAAGGAGAAGACTTGTTTACATCTGTGCACATCAAAAAATGATTCCGGATTGTGATCTGCACCAAGATTTGCCAAGTAGTGAGTTCAGCTGGACAGTGTTGACTGGCCAAACTTCTGGTTACGAATTGCTGGTGAAAATATTGTAATTATTGAACTTTGGCCGAAGAGGATTGTTGCTGCTTTGCTGTTCTGCTGCCTGCTGTTCTGTTGCTATTACTGGGTGCATCCAAGTGTATTGGAGGTTGTTCTGCTGGTTACGGACTGGAATTTTGTGGTTTGCTGGTTTAAAAAGGTTGTGCTCTGCGTTGGCTGCAGGTAACTTTTTGCGGTGAGCTTGTGGTTCACTGCTGTGTCAACAGTTTTGCATTTTGTGTTTTCATTCAATTTTCTCCCTGATTAAGATGTCTTTAACAACGACGACTGAACCGTATGTGCCGGGTACGATTCCCTTTTCTCAGTATTTGGAGCAGTTGGAGTTTTTTTTTTAACACAATAATTACTCCGCTGAAAAATATAAGATTTCCTTTTTGGCCGTTTGCGGCACCGAGGTGTATAATCAGGTCAAGCTATTATTCCCGGGTCAGAGCGTCAGGAATTTTACTTACAAGCAAATCACTGATGAACAAAAAAAGCGGTATGACAAGAGAGACTCCGACGTGATTCACACATGCAAATTTTTGACCCGTAGGCAGGGTCAGCACGAGAAATCGGAAGATTTTGTGCTTGCTGTAAAGCAATTAGCTGAACTTTGTGGGTTTGGGAATTTTAAGGATCGCGCCATTCGCGAGGCGTTTGTGATCGGGACGTACGATCGACAATTACAAAAGAGGTTGTTCGACGAGGACGACCTGACAGCTGCCAAGGCTAAAAAGATGATCGTTAACCAAGAGCTGTCATCGGACAGAATTCGTTTCGTGAACCGTGATGAGGAAACTAGGGTCAGTGTTGTGGCCTGGTTGGGCAGAAGCGTAGATCGTCCATCTAAACAAACTTTCCATGATAGACATAGGAGTTTTAGTCGCGATCGCTCTCATTATTCCCGTAGCAGAAACGGTGGAAGGAGAAATGAATACAATTCGGATAGGGTTTTTAAGTGTTATTTATGCCATAAAACTAGACAACTAAGAAATTCTCTTTGGGGAAAAAAAAAAAAATTGGGTTTGAATTCTTGAGATTTAGCTTCTGATACCGATGATGAAGAATCACCCAGCATGATGTTTCGGTTAAAAAATAGGGTGAACGAACCATGCTATGTAGAAGCTTTGGTTCAGAATAGGCCTTTGACAATGGAGGTTGACTGTGGATCTGCAGAGAGTGTGATTTCCGAGACACTTTTCTTACAAAGTTTTAGTAAATGCCCAATTGAAGACAGTCACAAGAAGCTATACGTGATAGATGGTAAAAGCATAGACTAACTCTAAGACCAGTAGGTCCCGAACAAATACGATTTTTTTTCTTGGCCCAGTCAGTACTAGCACATCGGTCCCAAGCTCGGTCCCAAGCTTAATAATACACCCCTAATAATGAACTTACACGAACACACTCTCAAATATTCCGTCAAAATAACACAGCAAATCAAAACAAAGGCGCAAATATGTATAGTTAAAGCGAAATTGGAACGATTTTTTATGTTTCCCTTTCTCGATTTTTTAAAAAACAATGGAACACTTTTTCTGAAAACTTTTAACACTTGAAGTTAGTCAACTAAATTTGCCATCTTGTGGTTAGAAAAAAAAAGATAGAAATCTTTTCTCATATTACCTAAAACCATTCTTGTAACCCAAACTTGTTGTGAAAATTATCGAGTTTGACAACTTTGCTCATCAATAATACAATTATTTAGTATGAATGTGATACTTTTTTATTCAATACGACTCTTTCCTATACGATAAGAAGTTTCGTTAGAATGCAACATACTTGTAAATTGCATAGTAAAGCTGAAAACCATTTTTTTAGCACAACTCATAATCTTTGAAATTATTTTTATTTGTCGTATACGCTACCCGTGATGTATATGTGCTCCGGGTCGTACCCACGCGGAAGAACAGTGAGATGTAGAACATCCCCACAAAGCGTAGAAGTGAAAAAAATCCCATTCGTTGGGACGGGTGCCTAAATGAGAAAACAAGCTAAACCAGTGGTGCTCAGGTAGATGCTTGCAGCGGGCCAAAATAAAATTATGCGCCAATGCCTCGGGCCGCAATGAGTTATTTTTAATGGCTTAAAATAATTAATAAAAAACAGGTTATTTTGAGGACACGTTACTAGTAGATGTACCTGGAATGTAAAGCAATGCTCTTTCTTCCAAAATAAAAAAAAATTACAAACAACAAAATGTAGATTTATATCACATTCAATTTATTTGAAAATCAATAAAAAAAAACTTTTCGCATTTTAATACATAATTCACTTACACTTTTCTTGAGCAAGCTTATCGAGATCAGCCTTCATGCTAGAGGTCGAAATACGCAATGAATTGTCCTAATGTTCATCACTTATCTTATTTCTTGCTTTTGACTTTACTTGCTTCATCACGGAAAACAGTTGTTCACAAATGTATGTATGTGGATCCAAACAAAGAAGCTACGAAAAGAGCATGATTTCGCAGCTCTGGGAAGCGCTCTTCCGGAACAAATTTGGCATAGAACACCAACAAATCATGTCGATCAAATTTTTCTCGCAGTTCCGTGTCGCACTGTAACTCAATTAGTTCCATTTGGATATTATCTGGGGCTTGTTCAGCATCAACACTGAATGGAGCAGAAAAAAGTTTTAGAATTTTGTCATGCGCTTTGAAATCTCCAAATCTACGAGAAAAATCATTTTTCATTGTTTGGAGTGCGTCAACGTATTTTTTAGTCAACGTCACATTGCATTTTCCGAGAGTAGGGAAATGGGCAAAATTTAGAATTTTCATCTGTTTCTCCCACAACTGTACTGATTTGTAATGTACTGATTTGATTAAACATGCTGTGCACGAATTTGCCTTTACCCTGGAGACTTAAATTCAAATCGTTCAGGTGCGTTGTAATGTCAGTCAGGAAAGCCAGATCTGTCACCCACTCCGCATTATCGAAAAACTTCACTGATTTACCTTTGCTCTCCATGAATTCGACGATTTCTTTCCGAAGATCAAATACCCGTCGCAGCACCTTTCACCTGCTCAGCCAACGTACCTCAGTATAATATGGTACGTCACCATATTCTGCATCCGTGTCTACTAGAAGAGCCTGAAATTCTCGATGGTTCAATGCGTGCGATCGGATGAAATTAACTATTTTGATGACATCTTTCATGACATCTTTGAATCCCACGCTTTTGGCGCAGAGGTTCTCCTGGTGCACGATGCAATGGTACTGGGAGAATTGCTCTGACACTTCTGGTAATTTTCGAAGATGGGCAATTGCACCTTCATGTTTTCCTATGAATAAACATTTTTTTCAGTAATAAAATGATTAAGCACAGAGAACAGACAAACAAGCTCAAACATAATTCATAAATAAATAAATAAATTTAAACATACATAAATGTATGAAGAAAAATACCTAAAATTTAACACCATCCTTGGTACTAAAATAAATCTGATAAAGCTGAATATTTTGCATCAATTTGTATGCAACCCTTCAAGTATGAAGTAAATAAACTTACGGCCTGATGCCAGCGCCAAATACATCAAATGTCCATAATAAATGTGATAATGCCAGTACTGTCAAAAGGCGACGTTCAAAATAGCACAACATTTTAGGCAAGAATGTTAAGGAGCTTGCACGTCTTTACACTGCGGTATAAGCTTGAATAATTTAAATAAGATGGAAAACTAAATACATACCACACATAGCGGGAGCTCCATCGGTAACAACTCCGGACATTTTCTTCAGCGGTAGATCAAACTTTTCTAGAACAGCGCACAGAGCATTTAAGATGTCAATGCCCTTCGTCATTCCTTTCATGGCGAAAAGGCTTGCCAATTCCTCAGTCACCTCAAATTTCTTAGATATGCCACGGATAAAAACTGCCAATTGAGCTGTGTCAGATATATCCGTGCTCTCATCCAGCGCCACGGAATAAAATTCAAAGCTGGCAACTTTTTCCTTCAAACTCAACACAAGATTTTCAGCAATGTCTTCAACCCGCCTGGTGATGGTCGCCCGCGACAAACTCACTTGCGCAAAGATGCGACTTTTTTCGGGACAAATCATTTGAACCAGAGCTTCCATACATTCCTTAACAAACTCGCCATCAGAAAATGGCTTCGAATGGGAAGCGAGTTTTTCTGCGATAATGAAACCTGCCTTTGTGCACAACTCGTTTTCTTGCTTTCTTCTCACAAAAAAGTTTTGCTGGCTATTCAAATTTCCCCTGAACTCAGCACATTTTTCAGCCCGCGCCACACCGACATATTTATCAATTTTTGACGCATGTTTCGACTCGTAGTGACGCTTCACATTAAATTCCTTCATAACTGCAACAGCTTCGTTGCAAATCATACACACCGGTTTTTGATTAATGCACGTAAAGAAAAACATTTCAGACCACTTCTCCTGGAAAACACGTCCTTCATCAGCCACTTTCCGTTTTTTGTTAGTGCTGGCTTCCATTTTCACTGAATAATTGCACGAAACTTCTCAGAACTACGCACGCGACTACAGAACGGAACCAATTGACAACAGACACTGAATGGTGAAAGTGAATGAACCTGTGGTTGCGGGAGCGAAAATATGACTGCATTTCTTTCTATCCCGCCTTTTTTGGTGATTCATCATCTGTGTAACAAGCATGGTAAAAATTGTTCACATAAAACTATGAGAACCACAATTATTGCACAGTAAGAAATGCAACTCAAATCGAACAGCAAATAGCTACATATTCAATGAAGTTCTCATATTTCTCAAATGCTATCGCGGGCCGCATTTGCCGCCTCGGCGGGCCACAGGATGAGCACCACTGAGCTAAACCATCAGCAGCAGAGTTTGAGTGCCGATTACGCGAATAAAATGCTCCTGAGCAGAACGAATTGTAGCTTCCCAAAGACCACCAAAGTGTGACGCTTTAGGTGGAATGAAATGCCACCGGATCCCGATATTTACACGTTCGCGTGCGACGGCTTGGTGGTGCTCCTTACTGTGGACAAATTTCCGTAGCTCGTTAGCAGCTCCAATTAAATTGCGACCGTTGTCGCTATAAATTTCGTTGCATAGACCTCGTCGAGCAACAAAACGACGTAGTGCCTGAAGAAATTTCGCCGTACTCAAATCGATGACCAGTTCAAGATGTACGGCACGGGTAGAAAAGCACACGAACAGTGCTACGTAGGCCTTTCGAGATGTTGCACGGCGGTGTATGGGTTGCAACGAAATTGGCCCCCAATAGTCAATGCCTGTCACAGAGAACGGTCGTGATGCTGTGACGCGTGACGCTGGAAGTTCAGCCATGAATTGCTCCACCATTTGTGGTCGGGCCCTCGAACAGATGACGCAGTTGCGGTAAATGAATCTGGCCAGGTTCCTGGCCCCTGTGATCCAGTACCGTTGTCGTAAAATGGCGAGATGAGCTGTGGAGCAGCATGCAGATGTTTTTCATGGCAAGAACGAACTAAAATTCTAGAAAGATGATGAGATGCAGGAAGAATGATCTGATGCTTGCTATCATAAGGTTGTGCTGCTTGCACGAGACGGCCACCAATGCGAATGACTCGATCGTCTGACATGAACGGATAAAACCATCGCAAACGGGATCTCGCTAAAACGTGCATCGACTTCTCTAGTTGCTTCCACTCTTCTGCAAAAGTTTGTTGCTGAACTGATCGGATTAATACAACTTCAGCTGCCTTTTTCTCGTCAGAGGTGATGTATGTTAAGCCATTGCTTGCTGTGCGTTGACGACAATTTTGCATGAATCGAAGGCAGTAGGCAGTTACCCTTAGTAAACGGTCGTAGTCGGCAAACCTTGTTGATAGATGATCGACGAATGTTGGCTCAGGTGACGTTGTACAGGCAGTTTTTGGTTGCTTGCTGGCTTCTGAAAATGCTTCGGTATTGGGTTCGCATTTATGCTGATTGGTTGGCCAAGACGACTGCGCGAGGTGTAGCCATTTTGGTCCGTGCCACCAGAGTTGATTACCCAAAATGTCCTCTGCAGGAATTCATCGTGAGAGCAAATCTGCTGGGTTCTCTTGCCCAGACACGTGGTACCAGTGTCCGTTTTGAGGCAATTGCTGAATCTTTGACACGCGGTTTGCTACAAAAGTGGTCCATGTTGATGGAGTGGCCTTCAGCCAGCTGAGCACCGTAGTTGAGTCCACCCAAAAGAAAGTTGCACCTGGTAGTTGTAGTGCTTTTGTGACTTGTTGGTAGAGTTGAGCTGCAAGAAGTGCACCACAAAGCTCAAGCCGAGGGATACTTTGTTGCTGGAGGGGTGCTACTTTGAACTTAGCAGTGAGAAGAGCTACTTTGAATGATCCCGAACGGTCTGCTGATCGGATGTAACAACAGGCGCCATATGCGAGTTGAGGAGCATCTGAGAAAAAATGATACTGAATGAAAGCCGGGTTTGCTGAGAGAATCCGTAGGTTGTTAATAAGCGGTAACTGCGATGTATAATCTAGCCAGCAATCTTTCATCGACGTGGAAGCTCCTCGCCCCAACACCAAATTTTTCCGTTGTTGTCCTTTAACCTCCAAAATGCCTGCATAGAGATTTTTGCCGAGATGACAACTGGACCAAGCAAACCAAGGGGATCAAACAATTTGCAATATGCGAGAGTGCAATTCTTTTGGTAAGGGGAGATATTTCAGCCAGAGGCTCAATGCGATACTTCAGATGATCTGGTGCATGTTCCCAGTGAAGCCCCAGCGACTTCAGTGATTGATCTCGGTCCAGTTCAATGGAATTCTTGAGCGCGCGTTTTTCCGGAGGGATGTGGTTCAAAACGGCTTCTTCGTTTGATGCCCAGTTAGGAAGTTGGAATCCTCCTTTAGCTAGAAGATCTTCCAGCTGCTGACAGAGCACCGTTGCTTCTTCGATGCTGTTTGCTCCCGACAATAGGTCGTCAACATAAAAAACATTCCGCAAGATGTCTGCTGCCTTTGGAAATAAGTCTTGCTCGTCATTTGCTAGTTGCAAAAGGACACGAGTAGCGAGAAATGGTGCGCTTGCTGCCATAAGTTACTGTTAGCAACTCGTAGGGGCTCAAGAGTTGCTACGGTGATGATCTCCAAATAATCCGCTGAAGCGGAGTGTCGCGTTTGTCTACCAGTATTTGTCGATACATTTGCTTGGCGTCAGCAATGATCATTACTCGTCGACTTCTCGAACGCATGGTGATCAATCGTAAATCTTGCTTGACAGTTGGGCCTACCATCAACGCCTCGTTGAGCGATGGATCACCCGGAGTCTTACACGATGCGTCGAATACTACTCGCAATTTTGGAGTCGTACTATCTTCCCGAAGAACAGCGTCGTGAGGCATGTGATAGCATTTGAGACGGAGGTGACTGGTAATCAAGGACTTGCTTCATGTGACCCAAGGCAAGATACTCGTCCATAAATTGGCAGTATTGTTCAGCTATGCCTGAGTCACGGCTGAAGCGGCCGTCTAGCATTCGGAAACAACGAACAGCAGTAGAACGGTTGTCATTAAGTTGTGCGATGATCCTTTCCTTTGTAGGTAAGCGAACAACATATCTCGGAGTTGCGTTTCACGGTTCGCTGAAAGTGTTTTTCACATGCAGCTTCTTCGACAGAATGATTTGTAGCGTTTGCGTCTTCTTCAATTGTCCAAAACCTTTGGATGAATTTATGCAAATCAGTGATGGTTGCCACATTGGCGATGATTGTAGATTTCGGTGTGCCATGTGATGTCTTGCCAGACTCTATCCAACCGAGCACCGAGTTGACACATGTGGGAAGGGATTCACCAAGCTGAATGCGGCCAGACACTTTAAATAAGTCGAAGAAAGTTTCTGCGCCAAGAATCATGTCAACTGGATTTAATTCGTGGAATAATGGATCGGCTAACTGTACGCCGGGAGGAATGTTCCAAGAATTAATGTCGAATGAAGCAGAAGGTAAATCGGTGGTAACTTTAGGCAGTACTAAAAACTCAGATGCGGAGGAAAAATCACAAACTCTGGACCGAATCGAACCGACGATCCTGTATCGTGCGTATGTTCGGGATTCTCCGATGCCACAAATCGGAATGGACATTTTAGTACGTTTGGCCTTGATTAATTGCGAAAGTGATTCAGTAATAAAGCAACATTCGCTGCCGGAATCGAGAAGCGCTCTTGCAGTGTGTTCAGTGCCGTTATCGTCCACCAATTTGACGACGGTTGTGGTTGCCAGCACACTTTCCGTGCTTCTCCGGTGCTTGCGTAGCTTGGAGGTCCGGTGACGGTAGCAGATGCAGATGCTTTTGGCCTTCAGTAGGAGGGAGTGCTGATTGAGTAGTAGCCTTTGAGTTAGCAATCACAGAGTTAGACCCGGAGCAGAGCTGGGTGTGGTGAAGACCTCGACACTTTCGGCAGGACGTAGATGATAAACATTCTCGAGCTTGGTGTCCTGTACGTAGGCAATTGCGGCATAGTTGATTGCGACGAACTTTCCTTTCTTTTCCCTTCAACATCAAGTTTCGAGAAAGATTGGCACATGTAGAGTGGGTGATGTGCTGAACAGACGACGCATTTCCGACCAGATTGAAATTGGCTCACCCCATGACTAGAAACCGTACGTTGGCCGGACTTTTTGTACTGTTGAGTAGACGCTGGATCGACAGTTTTACTCTGGACTATTTGCAGAACATTCACTCTTCGCTGTATAAAGGCTGTCAGATCCTTGAAGGATACATCTGCCTTCGTTGACGAAAAATCTTCCCAGTCCCTTCGAGTTGTTAAATCCAGGCGGACGCTGAGCATGCGGATAAGAATCGTATCCCAGATTCAGTCCTTTCTCCGAGTTTTTTCATACCTTCACATTAGCCTCAAAGCCCTCCACTAGCTGATGAGGTCGGTTGCAGATTCACGTTTCAGGTTCCATTCGAATAGTGCATCGAGGTAGGGTTGCTTCAAGCGCGTAGGATTTTGGTAGTGCTCAACTATCAGGCTCCAAGCCACTGGGTTATTGTTGGCACTTATGGTGATTGTTTGGACTAGCTTGAGAGCTTCACCACTCAACGAGGAACGAAGGTAATAAAACTTTTGGATGTTGGACAACTCGACGCTAGAATGAACGAGTGATACGTAGAGATCGTGGAAATTCAGCCAGGTATCGATATTTCCACTGAACACGGGAAGTTTAATGTCGGGTAAGCGTACGTGCGAAGATGAACCAAGGACTTGAGTGCTCAAAATAGAAGACGAGTTCATGCCAAGAGACGACGGTGTTCTATTTTTAGACAGAAGCAGGCCTTTCACCCGAAAGTAAGCAGTCTCGAAGCCGGTCCGTACTTTAAACTGCTCCTCGATCGCAGTTTCATCGATGGATTCAAGTTCACACTGTGATGCCTGGAAGTCTGACCACACCTTGTCGAGGTTTTCAAGGCGTACAGGTATCTCGCAAACATCTCTTTCTTCCTGGTAACCGTTGATGTACGTCTTTAAGAGGGTTGAATGGAGACGAGTAAGCTCGTTAGTTTGGTTTTTAAGCCTTGATCCGCCGTTCCGTTGCCATGTTGAATGACGATAGCGGTCTGCAAAGCAAACGACCGCGCAGATCACCTACAAGAAAGAGTAGAGGATCTAGAAAATATAATTACCCTTACCAAAAGGCAATGATGTGCCTTGTATAATAACTTAAATACTTGTAGCATACGATGGCGATCTCAGAACGATTGTTCTACAGTTACGATGGCGGGTTCCAGAGCGATTGTTTTTCACCTATGATGGCGAATCTTATGTTGAATAAATCCTAGTAGCGATGGCGGATATCACTCAACAGGTAGGTACCGGAGCGGACGGAGTTCGACGGCCGTGATCCGGTTCCAAGGACCAATGTTCGATTCACTCAGAAGAAACGGAGTTCTGTGCTCAAATTTTCTCGTCACCATAACACTGACGCACTACGGGGACTCAAGCACTATGGCAGATAAAGTCTTCCTTTGCTTTTATACACTGGTTAGCTTAGTGTAATAATGAGTACAGGTAAAATGGTCCTGGTTGCATATTTCAATGATTTAATTCAGCATTCAATTTTTTTATACTTCAACTTTATTCTAACTCAACTGACAAACTATTTACATTATCTTCACTGACTGGCTCACTCGATAATGATGATGATGACGATGATGATGTTGCTGTGTTTACATCCAAAAATACTTCTCCTTGTGAAGTGGTCGTTCGGCTTCATAATGGTTCATCCATCACAACTCGATCGCCGGAAGAATGGGATCGCAAATTCCCGAAGGGTTCCTTATTTGATTAACAGGAATGGTTACTGCTGACCTGCTACAAACATAGGAACATAGATGTCGTGACGATGCAATTGTTCTGGTGCGAACAGAAATATTCACAATAAACACCGTTAACACGGCAAAGAAGAACATCTATAGTAGTTTATTACCTTCAAAAAATTCAGTGACTTCCGCTGGAAAACCAAGTACCTAAACCACCACACGGTAAACTTCACTTTGCTTCTCCATTTTGCAGTTTTTTATTTCTTCTAGAATGATAAAGCAGCTGATTGTTTTTCGCGCACGGTTTTTTATTTCGTTTTAAGTGCGAAGATGGATAGAATAGGGCAAAGTGAAAACACACTTGAATGACATTTCTCGCTCCATTGAAAATTATGTGCGGACCACATCAGTCTCATTTGAAACAAACCTGTGTATTAAGTGACGGGTGTTAAAAAATATGTGCGGCAAATGAAAATCATACTGGCTCACATGATTTAAATTGGAAGCAAAAATTTACCGATTTCAGTGCCAATTTTAATAATAAAAATTATTGATTTATTTTCAGTGAAGAGAATAATAACTATTCTGATCAAAAAGTTTAAGACTTAGATTGCATTATGTAAATTAGTTGCTATTCGACGAAAACACGAAATTATATTTGTACCTGTGTTTGTATTCATACTTCGAAATAAAAACAATATTTTTTTCTGTCTTCAGTATGGTTTATTTTATTCTGTCTTACACTAAAAAGTTAAAAAAAAGAATAACGATTTATATAATAGGAAAACATATTCATCAAACTTAACCTTGAATTCCAATAATTTAAACATCAGGGAATCCGATAAAATCCTGCGACTCATTCTCTTCGGTGCTCATTGATGTATCAGCCGGTTCAGTTTCCTCCTCAACATCATCATCCAAATCATCTTCAATGGAATCAGTGGCAGGGTTCTAGTTTTGTCCTCTATAACCTTCTTCAGCATGTGTGCCAACATCATGAGCAACAGCGTCATCATCATTGTGTTTTTGGTTTCTTTTTTGGCGACATGTAGTCTTGCGAAGCTGCTTACTTGTGGATCTTGCTTTAGAATAACGGAAAAGCTTGTCCTTACAGAAAGTCTCTAGCTTTTTAGTCGTGTATGTCGGGTCACCACCACGAACTTTTGCCAAGAGCAGTTGGAGGACATTAGCGAATTCGTGGAATCCCTGTTTGGATTTATTACCTCTGCTGATGCCTGTCCAGGTAAAACTGTTCCAAAATGCTCGGGTGAACAAACAGTTTACGATTAAATAGCATGCTGAATCGCATTTTTACGAGTATGTTGTTGGAGCAATAATTTTGGTGAAATATTTTGTCTGTAACATAAATATGAATTTAAAATTTTGGTAAGCTGTAAAGATATACTGGATATACTGCGTTGGTTATTATTCTTTGAATATTCTAATAACAATGAAAAATGTGTTGATTAATTTTACAGAAGTAGTAATAAGCAATTCTATGGTTTAATTTACTTAGCTGTTCGAGTCAACGCAGTATTCAATGAAGAAACAAAACAAAAACTCATAAACATAGCTTACATAATCGAATACATTAGCATTTTTGCAGCAGTGATTGCACTTAAATATAAGGTGCATTGTTTTTTGAGTGTATGTAAACAAAAACACATCAACATATGTTACATAATCGAAATATTTTGTCTGTAACATAAATATGAATTTAAAATTTTGGTAAGCTGTGAAGATATACTGGATATACTACGTTGGTTATTATTCTTTGAATATTCTAATAACAATGAAAAATGTGTTGATTAATTTTACAGAAGTAGTAATAAGCAATTCTATGGTTTAATTTACTTAGCTGTTCGAGCCAACGCAGTATTCAATGAAGAAACAAAACAAAAACACATAAACATAGCTTACATAATCGAATACATTAGCATTTTTGCAGCAGTGATTGCACTTAAATATAAGGTGCATTGTTTTTTGAGTGTATGTAAACAAAAACAGTTAAACATAGCTTACATAATCGAATACATTAGCATTTTTTTTAACTAGTTCATTTTTTTGGCAGGCTCAATTGCGTTAGCTTTACGGAGCCGATAATTCATTGTTTTTTGTATAATGTAATGACTTAATACTAGGATTAGTAGGACTTGGGCCGTTTACTCGCGGTTTACCCGAGGTTGAAAAAGGTGACATTTTTTGGGGATGGGTTGGACAGAGGAACATGGAAATAGGATTCTGTAGTCTCATCAGATAGTTGTCGCCAGCACAATAACTTGGTGCGGAATGGTCAGGGCTCCATTTTTGTGTTCGGCCGGTTGTGGTTACCATTGGGCGACGATGAAACTTCTCAAGATATCGGAAACACAAACAAACACAAACTAATGAATAAAGAAAAACAAAAACACAGCAGATTAAATTCTTATATTAGACATTTGGAGAAACACATAAATCAATTGCATATAGCACATATCGCGAGATCCTTGGGCCTCTAGGGTATTCAAAAGTCGTGTTCTGACGGCGTAATTATCCGTGCATTGCCAGACTGCGTGATCGATGTCATCAAAACCGTTTCCACACCGGCAAAGATTGCTGTCCACGAGGTTGATGCGATAGAGGTGTGCATCTAACTGGTAGTGGTTGGACATAAGTCTACTCATCACACGGATGGAATCACGGCTAACGTGCAGGTCCTTAAACCACGCCCTCGATGAAACAATAGGAATGATGGAATGTAACAGCCGTCCTAGATTTCCGGTGTCCCAATCGGTTTGCCAACTCGAAAGGGTACTCCGACGTACTAAATGGTAAAATTCATCATGTGAAATTTGTCTATCATACAAATCGCCTTCCTGGGCGCCCACCTTTGCTAGCGAGTCCGCTTTCTCACTGCCTGGGATTGAGCAATGTGAAGGGACCCATACAAAGGTGATCAAATTTGATCTTTCGGCCAGCACACTCATCTGTTCCCTTAGTTTTGAAAGGAAATAAGATGAGTGTTTACTAGGTTTCATCGACCTAAGAGCCTCAATCGAACTGAGGCTGTCCGAGAAGATGAAGTAATGGTCTGCGGGCATGTTGGAAATCATCCCCAATGCGAAGTTGATTGCTGCCAGCTCAGCAACATAAACAGAACAAGGTTCCTGAAGTTTGTGGAAGGCGCTTGAGTTTTCATTGAAGACACCGAAGCCAGTGGATCCATTGATCTCGCCTCAATCAGTGAAAACCCTTTTTTCAGAATTGACGTGTTGGTACTTTTCAGTAAAAATACGGGGAATAATAATAGAACGAAGTTGATCCGGAATCCCATGAGATGCTTGTTTCATGGAAAGATCATAATGGATTGAGGAACTGCTAAAGGTGAAGTGAGCACGCTCTGGAGTATAGCACGGAAGACACATATCCGACGATATGTATTGGTGGTAAATTCTCATAAATCGAGATTGTGTGTTCAGCCCTAACATTTCTTCAAAACTTTCTATAACAAATGCGTTTTTCACTCCACATTTGATTAATATTCTGAGCGAGAGCTCCCAGAACCGATTCTGGAGAGGTTTTACTACTGCCAGAACTTCGAGACTCATGTTATGCGTTGAGTGTATAGCCAAGAGCAATACGCAGACAACGATATTGAATTCGTTCCAATTTTATAAGGTGACTTTTTCTTGCCGAGAGAAAGCAAAAAGAGCCATACTCTAGAACAGAGAGAATAATTGTTTTATAAAGGGTTAAATGGTCTCCCGGATGAGCACCCCACCATGTGCCACAAATTGAACGAAGAAAGTTGATCCTTTTTTGGCATTTTTGCTTCAAATACGTTATGTGGGCATTCCAAGTTCCCTTTGAATCAAACCAGACCCCAAGGTATTTGAAAGATAATGATTGGGTAATGTTTCTGCTCAAAAGATTAAGCTGCAATTGGGCTGCGTACCGCTTTCGAGTAAACACTACCAGTTCAGTTTTTTGCGGTGAGAATTCGATCTCTAGACTCCTAGCCCAAGAAGATAGGTTATCTAGGGAATTTTGCAATGGTCCTTGCATGTTAACGGCATGTGAGCCTCTTAAGGAAACCACACTGTCGTCAGCAAGTTGTCTTAGCGTGCATTGTTCTGCCAAACAATTGTCAATATATTTGACGTAAAAGTTATAAAGAAGGGGGCTGAAGCATGAGCCTTTGGGCAGACCCATGTAACTAGTTCTGGAAGTTGTCAGTTGTTCATTTGCCTTTCTGACAACAAATTGTACAAAAAATTATTTAAAATTCCGGGAAGTCCACATCTCTGCAAACAGGATTTCAATGGAAACTGAATCAAAAGCCCCCTTAATGTCCAGGAATACTGAAGCCAGTTGCTCCTTGCGCGCAAAGGCCAGTTGAATATCTGAGGAAAGCAGCGCTAGACAATCATTTGTTCCTTTGCTCTTACGGAACCCAAACTGTGTATTTGATAGCAAGTTATTCGATTCGACCCAGTGGTCGAGCCTTCGAAGGATCATTTTCTCCAACAATTTTCTAATGCACGAAAGCATAGCAATCGGACGGTATGAGTTATGATCAGACGCTGGTTTGCCAGGTTTTTGAATAGCTATTACTTTGACCTGTCTCCACTCTGGCGGTACTATGTTGTTTTGTAGTAAGGAGTTAAATAGGTCTAGCAAACGTCTTTATCTGGGAGATTTTTCAGAAGATTGAATTTTATCATATCGCATCCGGGTCTAGAGTTGTTTGATGAAAGAAGAGCCATAGAGAATTCCAGCATTGTGAATGGTCTGTCCAGAGAGCCACCGTTTGGAGACGTTTCTTGAAAAATATGTTTAGCTGGAACGGAATCCGAACAGACCTTTTTCGCGAAATCGAATATCCATCGGTGGGAGTATTCATCACTCTCATTAGTAGATGAGCGGTTACGCATGTTGCGAGCCACCCCCCACAAGGTGGTCATTGAGGTTTCTCGTGTGAGTCCCTCGACAAAATTTCGCCAATAACCGCGTTTTTTTTGCTTTGACAAGTTGTTTTAGCTGTGTTTCAAGCTTTGAATATTCCTCGCAGTAAGTGGAAGTCATGTGTCTACGAAAAGCTTTGAAAGCGTCAGATTTTTGTAAATACAATTTTGTACATTCATCGTCCTAGCCAGGTATGGCTGGTCTCCTTTTGAAGGGTGCACTTGGAACTTTTCTTTTTTGTGCTTCAAATGAGCTTTTGTAGATCAGATCGGCAAGGAATCGATATTCTTCCAACGGTGGAAGTGTATCGACGGATTCAGTACCGATTGTCACCGCCGTTGCATATTTTTTCCAGTCGATGTTCCTTGTGAGGTCGAACGGAACTCGAGATGGTTCTGAAGGTTGAGGGCCACACTTAATTGAAATGATGATTGGTAAGTGATCGCTACCATGGGGATCATTAAGGACTTTCCACAGACAGTCCAATGAAAGCGATCTTGAACAGAAAGATAGGTCGAGTCTGCTTTCGTGTGCAGGAGGTTTAGGTATGCGTGTCGCTTCATCAGTGTTCAAAATTGACAAGTTCTATCCAGGCGTATGATGTTAAAATCGTAGAAGTTGAGTTCATTTTCTGAAGAAAGCCATGTTTCACAAAGAGCAAATATATCACAATCGGAATTGTGAACTAAAAACTTGAACGAGTCTAGTTTAGGCACCAGACTACGGCAGTTCCACTGTAGTACAGTGATCATATCTCTGACCTGGTTCGATGAGTTATCCATCGAAAGATATGATCGATGCTAGGAGGGGCCATGAAACAGTCAATTGCTTAAGGTATGATTCCAATGTCGGAAGCAAGGCAGAAACTAAGCTTCTAAGAGGGTCTTGTATATTGAACATGTCTAAAATGAATGCCACAATGTCCGAAAAAGCTATCAATCCTCGATCGGACTTGGATTCCTTTTGAAAAGATTGAGGAGTTGCATTTTTATTATTATTATTCTTTTAAGGCAATGGCGGAAAGTCCTTACTGTATCCAGGAGTTGGTGCAATAGGAGCCCTCGGTTTTACAATTTCTTCCCCATTTGCCTGAAAATTTTGCAATCTTTTGGAGGAGACTTTTGTTATCTTACGGCGCACTTTCGGAGAAGAACGTTTCCTTTTCGAGGATCCGGGTGCGTGTACCACCGTAGAATCACCTTCATCAGATAAGTCAGAGTCCGATTCTTCAGCTGACAAAATCGAAAATTGGTTTTCATCTTGAGCGGCTTTTCCAGACTTCAGCATTTCTGCTGCACTTTATCGGATTGCCTTTTGTACCTTGGGCACTGCTGCAAAGAGTGAGGATTCTCACCACAATAAACACATTTCTGCACAGCTTGTGTGCAAGAATCCTCAGTGTGGTTTTCACCACACTTGCCGCAACGGAATTTGTTGCCGCAATGACTGGCAGAATGCCCCAGTCTTTTGCAGTTGATACAATTATATACCCTCGGTCTATACAGGCGCACCGGGAAAAAAGTTCCATCTAGTTTAACATAATTTGGGAGAACAGAACCGGCGAAGGTCACCCGAAACGAGTCTGAAAGTTGATAGACCTTTTTTTCGTCTTGCAACGATGCTGAATGTAGTTGTTTTACATCCAGAATAGTTACAAGTTCACGAGCGACTTTAGAGTTCTTGAAACAACCAGAAGCTCGTTTCCGGTCCTCGACCGTCAGACTCGCATCGGAGACAACGCCATCGATCTCCACATCTCGCGAAGGGACATATACACAGTATTCGATATTGAATACTTCGTGGTCAGCAATCTTATTAGCTATTTCATAGTTCGGCGCTTCTACACGCAATCTATTAACCCTCTCCTTATGTATAGAGACACCAGGATACTTACGCAGCAACTCTCTTGAAATGTCAAGAGTTTTCAATGGTTTATCTTTGGGCCGAAAAAAGACAACCCAAGGTCCCTTAGAAAATGGGTGGTAATGCTTTATGCGAGTAACCTTAGGGGAGGCCATAATTATGCACACAAAAATACAACCACAATTATAAAAAAAAAAAACCTTCACCAATCAATTAATTTAAATGCTAATCAAAAAAAATTATAATTTGCAAATACCATGCTGAAGTAAAAGAAAAAAAAATAGGAAAAAAAACTCAGTCCACCACCCTAATTGACTTTAATCGTTTCTCCCCTCTACGGGGGAGAGACAGACGCGCACGCTGCTGCGAGGCAAAATTTCACTACAATAGCTGTTCACTTGGCTACACAGAGAGGAATTTGATAGTCAATTTTACCATTATTGGGGGTTAGGATGACTATTGTGTTGTGTTTCAGGGTTAGCCGGAACAAGAGAAAAACGTGTCTAGTTTGGAAAAATACTTGGAGCTTTTTATTCAACGTGTTTACTCTACAAAGTTCACGGCCTGAAAGAGGCCGAGTGTATTTATGCAACGTTCGATGGTCATCCCCAAGAAGCACTTTACTTTACCCGCGTCTGTCATTTCGAACTCCTTAGAAAGGCAACTCTTGACAGCATCCACTGCTCGCATTGATGAACTGATCACCAACACGTCGTCAACATACAGCACAATAATGACGACAGCATCGCCAACTCGTCGAATGTACAAACACTGATCGTTCATACTTCTCGTGAACTGCAGCCGTCCTTGAACAAACTCGTCAAAACGATCGTTCCAAGCACGGGACGCTTGTTTCAGTCCGTATAATGACCAGTTCTGCTCAACCTTAGATCCTTCTGGTTGGACCATATATATTTCTTCGGTCAACACTCCATTCAGAAAAGCCGTACGAACGTCCATTTTATGTATGAACATCCCTTTCTGATTTGCTAGTGCTAGCACAGCACGAAGAGTGTCGAGTTTGGCCACAGGAGAGTAAGTTTCACTATAGTCCAGACCGTATCGTTGACTGAAACCTCTAGCAACCAAACGTGCCTTGTAGCGATCCGGTGCTCCGCCGATTCCTCTTTTAATCTTGAACACCCATTTGTTCGTTATAGGTGTTCGACCCTCTGGCAGCTCCGCCAGCCTCCACGTTCGATTCTTTCGTAGCGAATCCAACTCATCGTTGATTGCTTCTTCCCATTTCGGCCAGTCACTTCGAGTTCGCGCTTCGGAAATTGAGTCAGGAAGGTTCTCGACGTAGCTTGTGGCATTCAAAGCATATGCGGCATACTCCACATCATAATCTTTATGCCACACAGGAATATTTCGCGGACGTTGTGGACGGTGTGAACCTTCACCGTCTGCTTGCCTATGGATCTCCCCTTCAGGCTCGGCATCGTGCTCCTGCTGTTCGTCGTTCTGGCCCTCACCATCCTCGTCTGCGCCGTCCTGGTGAAAACTCACGTACTCTTCATCGGAAATTGCATCCGATCGATCAGAAACCGACCTTTCGATCTCTTCGTCGAAAATACCCTCAACTGATTCATCATCTCTCAAAGGAAGCACAAGAATGTCTGACAAAAGCTTTTCGCACTCACCTTTTGCCGATGCCTTACCATCTGTCTCCTCGAAGACGACATCTCGGGCATGTACAATCCGTTTCTGGTCTGGGTGCCGTACGCGATAGCCGTTGGAAGCGTAGCCAAGGAACACACCTTTCCACGCCTTTGCATCCAACTTCTTCCGCAGTTCCTTCGGGATGTGGACGTAGACAGGACAACCAAACGCTCGCAGCTTGGACACGTTCGGCTTCGTTCCCTCCCAGAGCTCGTACGGGGTGACATTCGACGCAATCGCACTAGACGGACAACGGTTCGAAAGGAATGCCGCAGTCTGAACGGCCTGACCCCAGAACCGCTTATCCACTCCGGAATCAGTCATCATCGAACGGGCCTTCTCAACAAGCGTTCGATTTAACCGCTCGCTGACCCCGTTCTGCTCCGGCGTATACGGTACAGTCCACTCGATCTGGATACCACGTTTCCTGCAAAACTGCTCGAAATGCTGCTCGTTGTCGCAACGAAAACGGCTTATCTTCTGGCCAAATTTAGCCGTCACCATCGCTTCATATTGTTCAAAACACTCAAACACGTCGTCTTTGCCTTGCATCAGGAATACCATAGTGAAATGGCTCCAATCGTCGGTAAATGTCACAAAATAATTCAAACCGTTTAGTCCGACCGGCGATATTGGACCATACACGTCCGAGTGAACCAGTTCCAGCACTCGCGACGACCTCGTTTTATCACGCGTAACGAATGGCTTCCGACTCTGTTTTGCAATCACACAAGACTCACAGGTCACGACATTCTTGTCCGACGCACTGTTCTTCACATCCAGTCCAATGACCATTTCACTCCGAAACATCTTCACCAGACTTCTGGGATTCAAATGGCCGAAACGACGGTGCCATAACTCTAAATATTTCGGAATACGACCACAAGTCAGCAGTGCTTCACTCGCGTCACGCTTGTTCGAGAATAGATCCAATCGATACAACCTTCCGTACCGGGAACCACTCGCGACTATTTCCGCACCGCGTTGTATGATCACTTTACCGTTTTCATACGACACTTTCATGCCTGCTTCGTCAACCCTTAACACCGAGAAGAGGTTGCAGCGTAACTCCGGCACATACAACACATTCTTGACCGAACAATCAATCAAGTTCCCGTTCACTTTTGACACCAGTTTCACAGTTCCCGAATATTCGGCAGTAAGCGATTCTCCGTCTTTCGCTACGACAGTTTCTATAGGGCTTTTCAGTGGCTTTAAACTTTCGAAGAGGGATTCATCGTTTACCAAGTGATCTGAACATCCAGAGTCGATGAACCAATCTAACCTCCGCAAATCCTGTTTCTTCTCACCACACACACCGATGAAACAAACTCCTTTTTGTTCCGTTACATGCGCTTTAGATTTCTTGTCACTATACACTTTTTCGCCCTCCTTCTTCTTCTTGCTTGGACACTCGGCCAACTTATGGCCTTCCTTCTTACATCCATAACACTTAAACACTTTTTTCTTCTGTTTCTTCGAACCCGCAAAAGCAGCGTTATCCTTGTTGGGAGTGACGAATTCCACATCTAATCCTTTTTGTTTCGTCTCCTCATCCAACAATCGACACTTCACAAACTCCATGCTCAAATTGTCCTCCGGCATCGTCTCCAGAGCCGTGACAACCGTCGAGTACGTCGGACCGAGCGTCAACAGCAGATGACATACGACATTCAATTCGTCCATCTCCGCCCCCGTTCCACGGTACTCGCGAACTACGCAATCGAACTGCAAAAAATGATCACGCAACGATCCACCATCGAAACGCATTCCTAGCATTTTTCGCTTCAGGAGCATCCTACTGGCAATGCTCTTCCGTTCGAATACCCTGCACAGCGCGTCCCAGATCGCCCTCGGGGTCTGCTTTTCCTGGACATACTCCAGCTGGGAGTCGTGGATCCTTGAGATCAAAAGTGATTTGCACTTTCGGTCCTTTTTAACTCGCTTTTCCTTTTTGTTTACGTTCTGCTGTCGGACCTCCGCAGTATCAGTCGCTTCCACTTTTAGTGCCTCCATGTCTTCGATTCCCGTCTCAACGCATTCCAATAAATCATGTTCCTCAAGAAGTACACGCATCCGGAACTTCCAGGCATTGAAGTTTGAGCCATCAAATAGCGCCAAGTGGTACCGCTCTCCTCGAATGTCTTCCTCCATCACGAACACTTTCCGCGATTCCCGTAAAACGTTCAGAATACGTTCTGGGCCCATAACCTAAAGTGGGAACTCGGATGGAACACTTAAATGAAATTAAGTAAAAAGGCACGAGGTTTAATCGAGGGAAAAACACATTTAATACTAATACTTGTTTGTTTACTTACTACATGAAAACATACAGTCAAGGTAGTTAAAAATGAAAACACTGTCCTACAGTAAAGTCAATGAGAAGAAGGACACTAGGTGCAGGGATTGCTTCCTCAATAGGTTGCTGCACAGCAAAAACAGTTGTTGAATATTACACAGAATCAGATGCACATAGGTCATTCCATCGGTTGTGTAATGTTAGGTTGTCTCGATGTACTCAATAAAATGATGCACTGCTTATCGATGTAATTTGGTCGATGTAAACGAGACAACGTAACTCATCGAGACAACGTGAATCATCACGACTTACTGCAAAGTCGCGACGTAAAGGGAGTAATGTAAAACTTGTAAATATTATTTTCGGATATTTTTGAATGAAAAAAGAGGTTTACCGCGTAAATTAAAACGCAAGTGTGCTTTTATTTTTAAAATAAAATAGGAATTAAACATTTGGCTATGCTTTCTAGCAATATGAGTGATGAAATCTTTCGATTTCTTGGAATGGTACTGACATGCGGGAAAAAGACAGACGAACAAGATATCCGATTGATGTTCTATGCTCGGTTCTATGTAAGCAACATGTTCTATGCAATTGCCATCCAACAAAATCGAGATGTGTTTCATCCAGTGACGGATCTTTCGTTTCTTCGTCCAAAGCCGCCGATTCATCCTTCTTATTTTTTTTATTCTCGACCTTGATATCGCTCCACCGCTCCACTAGCAAGCGAAGATGATCCACCACTACTTTCCTCTAGATGATTCTGGTGAGATTGCATTGCTTTCACCTTGTTTACTTCCACTATAATTTCCTTTACTTCCTCCGTTGCTGGAATTATCGCAATTTATCCATCGGGTCCATATTCCGCACAGTCGGACATGTTGAAGTCTTCATTCTTGTCACTCGCATCCGAATCATACTCAGCCTGAGATGTTTCTCGTTTCACCAGCACTTTTACAAATCAAAACCGCCTTGATTCTGCAGTGTCGGTACGATTGCATCCGTTTCCGAGCATAACATCGGCTCTTCAGTAGAGGCCATCGCTTTAGATGACACAGGCGATTCACCACTCGACGAAATGTGGCTACCTTGGAATTATTGTTCTAATTTGAATAAAAATGGCTGATGAATAAAATCTCCAGATACACCTGCGGATCCTAAACATACCTATTGCAGCCGAATATCTGTTCGTCTCAGAGGGATTGATGGCAGGGGGTTTACCATTTTCACTTCCTCTATTTCGTCATCATCTGTATACGGCTGCACAATAATTTCGCACGGTTCAAAAGGTTCAGCTTTCGGATGCAACGGTATCGTGACCGTGACGGTTGACTTTAATTGAATTCGTATTTGAACCTAGATTGGAATCAGTTCCAACTTGCGATACCAGAATTTATTATCAGTGCCAACCTCAATCCGATACCAGTTACAAATAAAACCATACACACTGACGTTTAACACACAACAAGCCGACCCAATTTTGATACCTGATCAGTTTGGAACTGAATCGATAACGAATTCGCTATTTGTTTTGACAAGAAAACTGTGTTGCCGAAGGTGAAAAAAAAAACAAGAACAAATCCGGCAGTGTTGCGAGATTTAATTTTACATAACAACAAAATGCAATAAAGCATCAAAATCGTGTAATATCTAACATCTTTTGCGGATTCCTTTATGTGCATTGGTTTTCGTGTAATATTTATGTTTTTGATATGTGATTATTACATTCATGAAACTAAAAATTTTGTTCTGATGTAATTTGAAGAGCGATGTAATATTCCATCAAGTGGATGTTATTTTGCATCGTGTTTCCTTGATTACATCAGTTTTGAATACGTTACCGTCAATTACGTTGATGTATGTTACATATTTTTTGCTGTGTGTGATAATCATATTTTGTTGCTACACGGTCGTTTGTAAAAACCCATTAATGGGTGAAAAAAAAACCCTTTTTCGCTGGGGGCCCCCCCCCCCTTTTTGTGGGTTACCCCGTTTCTCCCAATGGGTAAAAGAATTCAATGTCACAAAATGGGGGTTTATTCACCCATTGCAAAGAAGCGAAAATGGGTATTTATTCACCCATTGTAATGAAGCCAAAATGGGTGAAAAATTACTCATTTTTGCATATAGATTATGTAGCAGTTTGGTTTGGATTGGAAACTCATGGTATTCGTAATAATAAATCAATAAATGCAACAGCATAAAAAATAAAATACTTTTACTTGTTTTTATTCATGCCTTTTCTGGTATAATAATGGAAACGACGAATATGTCTGCGTCCAACTTCTTCCAAGTTCCTCCATGTTCCGACGATCTGGAAGCATAATTTTGAAGCATTAGATTAGATTCTATTTTGAGATTAGATAAATACATTATTAGTCTTTCTTACGTTGATCCGTGAGTGTATAGTTTCAAATATTATATTAGATTTTGAAAAATTAATGAACTGAAAAAGCTGCGCTTTCCACCAACGATGTACCGGATACGATTGGTTTTGAACTATTTTTTCACCCATTAATGTGTAAAAATATAACCATTTTTTTATTGTATGTGGTTTCCTCTAATGGGTAATTTTTTACCCATTGCATGATTGAAAATACCCCCATTTTAAGACAGATAGGAATGCTATTTGAAAATGGGTGATTTTTTACCCATTAATGGGTTTTTGCAAACAACCGTGTATGACAATAAGATTTAAATTTTGTTCTGTGTACTGCGATTGCATCTAACATCTCCCCCCTTAATTCAAATAGTACGGCTCAAATCTCGCTGGTAGTTGTGGTGCGTCTCGGCCTGATGTTTACATTCGGTTGTGGTTGTACTTCTTCTTCGGATGCGGACTCCGAAAAGTATTCCAAATCGTCAGAATCCGGTTCGGGCACATCGACAACTATTGGACTACCTGTGTTTCGTGCTGACTGACGCGTTGTAGTAGTGGTTGGCAACAGGGTTGCCACATGCACAGATTTATCTAGATTGACACAGATTTTTTTAAATTTTTTCATACAGATATCTGTATGTAAAGATTACAGATTTTTTAGATAAACCAAGATTTTTAAGATTTTTGAGAATTGTTTGACCACTTAAAAACCTCAAATTTATAATATGTGTACATTTCAAGATCCAACTATTTACCAATTCTACTTTCATTGGTTTTTTTAATGCCCATGAAGCAAAAGAAAACAATTGACACCGACACCAACAACCAATAAGAAACTAGCGATTTAAATTGGCACCTGACACCTTGCACCACGCAATACATTCTTCCGCTTTCCTGTACAAGAATCCTTGTTTTTGCTATGATTCGCGTTGTTAATATATCAGAATTTTTAGGGGCAGTCAGTGAAAGTCAGTTTGTGCGTGTGCCTCAAAATAATTTCATCATTTTTTTTTTGAGATAATTTTCTAATTTTTTATTATAGAATTTCTAAAGGATTCTATGAAAAGTTCACAAACATTCCTTGGAGTATTCCTTCTGGCGTTTCTATATTCCTTCTGGCGTATTCTTCAGGAGTTTGTAGGCATTCCTATACGGATTTTTTCATGAGTTTCTTCTGGAATCTCATTGGCAGTTTTTCAAAACATTTTTGTGGTGATTTTTTTGGAGGAATCCCTGAACTTGTACAATTTTGTGATTCTAAAGGAATCTCTGGAGGACATCTGAAAGAACTACACAAAAACTATAACATAATTCTTGGAAAAAAATCTTGATTTGTTTGGAAAAATCTAAGAAGAATGTTTTGCATGATTTTCATAATCTTATTTATTTAATTCTGAATTTCAAAAAATCCGGGGTTTGAAGAATTATTTTTTAAATTTTTATTTAGATTTTTTAGATTTCTGAAGGCAATCTAACATGTAGCTCTCCAAAAAATATTTCAATAATTTCTTCAAGTATTCCGCTGGAGAAGTATTTTTCTCAATGTTCCTTAAGAGAATTTCCTACAGAGATTTCTACAACAAATACTGCTCTTCCTATTGAGAAGCATTTCCATGCATTCACTCAGAGGAGTTTAGGAAAGTTAAAATAATGTTCTCGATGGTAATTTTTGCTACTCAAAGCATAGTTGTTTCGAACGTGATTTTTTGTTATCTTTAATGAGCTTTGGATCAGATGGAGCATCGGTAATAATGGGTACTGACCGATCCGTCCAGAAGCTGCTGAAACGTGACTGTCCCCATTTTATAATTATCAAGTGTACTGGCTCCTTGTGCAATCTACGCATACGAAAAGCTGCCATTGTACCTGGAACAGTAGATCCGTTTCGATACAATCCAAGGAATTACAGATGATACAAAGTATCTTGGAATTGAAACCTTAAATGGTTCTGCATCCATTCACCACCAGATGGCTATCGTTGGAGTCAATTGTCAAAAGGAATTTGGAACGGTTTTCGGAGCTCGTGTTGTTTTTCTCGTTCCAAGCCAACTGCGACAACAATCAAACCACACCGCATTTTCGGTCATTCTAATGACAGGATCCCCATTATCAATAAAGCGAACCGTATCTTCCAGTCAAAAGTTCCGGAATTCCCGAACATGTGCAATCAGCTGAAGTTTCACCAATGGTTGTCCTTGTAAATATGTGTGAGGATGATTACATATCACTAAGCGCTTTGATCTGAACGAATCCAGTTCGGATTACTGCATCAAGCGTTGACCCCAAGATGCTGCACACTTTGAAAGAGTTCTACTGGATCAGATCTTCTTTAAAGCGGTGATGAACAGGCCATAGAAAATGAGTTTCGTGAGCTGAGGACGGAAATCATCGGCAACGAAATTGAGGTGGAAGAATCGGATGACTCCAAAGCATGTTGGAGAAAACTGCTGGGTTTAAAACGAGCAGATGGGAAGAATGCTTTTTACTTGCGAAAAAAGTTCATTCCGAACTTTCTACTAATTCCTGTACTACTAGTTTCCTATAGAAAGAATATCCGTTTTGCTGTGGTGTGATGTAGGGAAACCGATAAATACACTTAAGCCCTATTGAAAAGACCGTTTTTTATCGGCCAATCACAATAAATGTGTTTTGATGAGTATATTTCTATTTTATTTTGCATTCAACTCAATAGCAATTATAAAAATGAAGTGCATAAGCAGGCATCTGAAAAGTTTCTATTCTACTTTAACAGCAAAAAGTTTAAAGCTAAGATTTTTGCCAAGATGCGCTCGATAACGGTAGCTGCTTCCCATTGCCAGGAGTTTGTCTGATGCACCTGGACGTAAACGGAATCACCAGGTTGGACATTTTTTGAACTTGCACCGTGCTTTTTGTTGAATGATGCATTTTGTTTTTCAGCTTTTTCTGTAGACGGACCACTGCATGCGTAGTGCGAGAGCATGAGTGACGAAATCGTCCGGATTGGCCTACCGAGCATAACTTCTGCGGGAGATTTTCCTTCAAGGTCGTTGGTCGGAGTGGTACGGTACACTTGCAGGAACGTTTGCAAAGCGTTATCCAGTGATTCTCCCCCGGAACGGATTTTCCGGAGGCTTCGCTTGACCGTGTCGACGAAACGTTCCGCTAACCCATTAGATTGCGGATGATACGGTGCAGTACGAATATGTTGTATTCCCTGGTTTTGGCAAAATGCCTGAAATTCGTGGCAGACAAACTGGGGACCATTATCCGAAAAGATAGTTTCCGGAATGCCAAAAGCAGTGAAGGATTTCGATAGTAATTGCGTCGTGGCTTTGGATGTCGTTGTCTTCGTTGCGTACACTTCTGGCCATTTTGAGAATGGATCCACCATGACCTGTAACTACGTACCTTCGACGGGTCCGGCATAGTCGATGTGTATTCTTGACCATGGTTTTGACGGTGCAGGCCACGACTCGAGTGTTGTTTTGGTTTGTGATTTTCCCGCCACGCAGCAGGGATTGCAGTTGCGGACGAACTTCTCAATATCATCATCGATGCCGGGCCAGTACACGAAGCTGCGAGCAATCGATTTCATACGGACCACTCCTGGATGGCCCCGATGGAACTGCTTCAAGATCTTGCTCCGGAACTGATGCGGGACTACCACACGGTCGTGCAGCATCACACAGCCATTGATGATGCTCAGCGAGTCGCGCCGATTGTAATATGGCAGGAGCTCTTGATTGGTGATAGACTTAGAATCACGTGGCCAACCATCTTCGATGAATTTTGACACCGATTTCAAAAGATTGTTCGTCTTTGTTGCATCTTGTAAAGCTGTGAATGACACTGGAAGTTTGTCTAGCGAGTCGTTGGCGATACTCTCCATGTCTTCTTCCAGGTTGATTGCTGCTACAACGTACTCCTCTTCCGGTCGTGCGGTGCGATCGATCAGGCGCGACAACATGTCGGCACAACCGAAATCATTGGTGGATACGTACTGGATAGTGAAGTCGTAATTCAGCAATATCAACGCCCATCGCTGAAGTCGGTTAGCAGTGTGTAACGGGATTCCCTTTTTCGACCCAAATATTGTCATGAGCGGCTTGTAGTCGGTTTGCAGGGTGAAATGACGTCCCAAAAGGAATTTATGGAACTTCGTCACTGCGTATACAAGAGCTAGGGCTTCTTTCTCAGGTTGTCCATAGCCTTGCTCGGCTGGGGTGAGCGAACGAGAAGCGTGCTGCACTGCCTTGAGTTTGTCGTCCGAAATTTTTTGCAGAATTACCGCGCCGATTCCGGTGTTAGAAGCATTTACTGCAACGATGATAGGTAGCTTGGGGTCATAGTGTGTCAGAAGAAGCTCAGACTGCAGGATCGCCTTGAATTTCTCAAACGCTTTCTGGCACTGGTGGTTCCACTGCCACTTGACATCCTTCTTCAGCAATTGGTCTAGAGAATGACGAATTTCGTGCATGTTGCGTACAAACCTTCCATAGTAATTGACAGCCCCGAGGAATGAGCGAAGTTCGGTCACGTTGGTTGGAGCTGGAATGTTTGCGATGGATTTCAGTTTTTCTGGGTCCGGGCGAATTCCATGGCGACCCACGATATGCCCAAGGTAACCCAGTTCTGACTGGAAGAACTTGCCGATCCAGCAGCATCTTGAGTGACGCTGCGTGTGCCTCCCAAGTAGGACCGAAAACGATGACGTCGTCGATGAAAGAACGAATGCCAGGGATATCGGCAACCATACCGTCGATCAGTCGTTGAAATGTTCCTGGAGCAGATTTGACTCCTGAAGCTAGACGGTTGAATTTGAACAGCCCCTTGTGTGTATTGATGGTAAGTAGTTTCTTTGATTCGTCGTCCACTTCGACCTGCAGGTAGGCGTCAGACAGGTCGATTATGCTAAAAACCCGGCTACCGGCAAACTGAGCGAAAATTTCTTCCGGTGTCGGCAGGGGATAGTTGTTTGCTTCTAACGCATCGTTGAGACCAGTCGAATAGTCCGCACAGATGCGAATCCGTCCGTTGGGTTTGCGAACAGCGGAGCGGCCCACTCCGAAAAATCTACTGGTGAGATAATTTCCAATGATTGGAGACGGTTGAGCTCGGCATCCACCAACGGAGACGTGTTGAAAGGAACCGGCCGCCTTGGACAAAAAACAGGTCTTGCATTAGTTTTGAGGAAGAGTTTTACCTTTGTTTTGGTGCAATGGCCCAGCGCATCGTTGAACACCTTTGGATGGTCGTTTCGAAGTTTTTGGATCTCGCCATCGAATGCTGGCTTTGATGTTAAAGCGATGCTGTTGCAGATCGAATCGAATGGCATCGACCACAAGTCGAACATATCTATCCAATCGATGCCGAAAACGTCGAGGTCATGCGATGACGTGACATAGCATTTGCCACGCTTCGTTGTTCCGTTGAGTGTGACGTCACATTGGAACTCGCCTATGAGCCCGAGTGGTTCACCGGATGCGTTGACTGCTTCGATGGATGGCGGCGTTGTTTCGGGTTTACCAAGCTTTTGCCAGGTCTCCTTACAATCCAATTGCAATGATGCCGCGACGTTGTTGATTTTTGTCGTCACGAATCTTCGATTCCTGGATCGATCGGTGAGATGATTTACAACGGAGACTCCCCGAGTTTGTGAACTGGGACCGCTTGACTGATAGGTTTTTTTCTTTGCAGGCTTCTTCGTAGCCGGCTGGGTTTGACTGGAACTACCGCTGTGTGTTTTCTTGATGCTGCCACAGTAGCCTTCCTTGTGGCCGACACGATCACACGTCTTGCAGCGGTGGTCGGAAAATGGACAGTCGCGAACGTAGTGGACCTGGCCACATTGCCAGCACGGTGTGGATGGTAACTGCTTACCCTTCGCCTTGGACGGCGCGTTTGATGCTCCTTTTTCTCCGAGACTGCGTGAACCACGTGCTTCGAACTTGTCTGTCGTTCGATGAGCGATGTGTCGGCCTTGAGATTGACAATTCGCTGGAACTCATCGATAAGTGTCTGGAGCGTCACCGGTGCATCCGCTGTCTGGAAAGAAGACGCGCCCGAACGTCTGCATACAAATACCAAGCATTTGAAGTGGTCGATTTTGACTTTTTCGAACTCAAATTCTTCGCATGCACGGTTCACCTTCCCTCCGTAACTGATGATGTCTTCTGCTTCGTTTTTTATTAGTTGAAGGCACTGAAAACGTTTATTGAAAACGGATGTCGACGTTCCGAAAATTTTCTTAAGCGTGGATACCGTTCCAGCGAAATCGATGTTCTTTGGAAGCTTGGGCAGGATGTAGTTCACGTAGCAACTGTGTGAAGCATGATCCAACTTCCGCAGAAGAAGACGAACCTTGGCCGCGTCGTCGAGATTCCGAGCGTCGTTGTCGAAAAGATCCGAATAAAATGCAAACCACTTTTCAAATGTGATGCCGTTTTCGGGGTCGTAGACAAATTCACTGATGTTCGTGGAAAGTGACTCGAGAACTTTCTCCTGGTTGACTGGCGTCGGCGTGGCCAATCGTTGGAGCAGTTGAGCCATCTGTAGGATCGCTTGCTGCATTTCCTCCCCAGGTGCGAATTCGTCAGGCATGTTGCGTTCCGCTTCTGCTTCAACTCGTTGCGTTATGGTGGTCTTCTATAGAATACAAGTATACACTTTTACCTCGTCGCCAAAATTGTTGGGTTTCGGGGTTAGCCGGAACAAGAGAAAAACGTGTCTAGTTTGGAAAAATACTTGGAGCTTTTTATTTTACGTGTTTACTCTACAAAGTTAACGGCCTGAAAGAGGCCGAGTGTATTTATGCAACGCGCAGGTTGCTGTGATAATCATATTTTGTTGCTATGACAATAAGATTTAAATTTTGTTCTGTGTACTGCGATTGCATCTAACATATTGCAGTTTAGTGATTTTGAACCGACTACTACACAGAGAGGAATTTGGTGGTCAATTTTACCATTATTGGGGGTTAGGATGACTATTGCAGTATAGTGATTTTGAACCGACTATGATCATGGTCAAAACTACCATTAAAAATAGTTGATGCAACATTTTCCATAATGTCGGAATAGTCCTTGTTACCATGATCATAGTCAAAAATGCCATGAACGTGGTGAATTCGACCATTCTCATGGTTATTGAAACCATTATATGCGATAGTCATCCTGACCATGATTTAACCAACAATCAATATGCAACTAGCGATTTGAAATTGGTTCACTGTTGTAGAACCCCTTGGTCCGAAGTACACCTTGAAGCCAGCACCTAACTATACATATTTGCGCCTTTGTTTTGATTTGCTGTGTTATTTTGACAGAATATTTGAGAGTGTGTTCGTGTGAGTTCATTGTGAGGGGCGTATTATTAAGCTTGGGACCGAGCTTGGGACCGATGTGCTAGTACTGGCTGAGCCAAGAAAAAAATCGTTTTTTTTCGGGACCTACTGGTCTTAGAGTTAGTCTATGATTTAACTGTCGGTACAAAGATGATTTTTTTCTCAGAGTATATATTGCTGGTTGCAGTTGTGATTGGACTCTAGAAGTGCTTTTTGCGCATTTTAAAGTGTGATAAAAGTGCACGTTTACGTCAAATCGTTTTGTTGTTCACTGAAGACAGGAAACGATTTGCCGTAAACGTGCTTTTTTATCACACTTTTTCTGTTTTTGTCGGAGTCCAATTTTAACTGCAATCAGCAATATTATACACAGCGAACGACGTAAACAACCTCGATCGTCGAACAATAGCCCGCTTGCTTGCTGCTGTGATGTAGCTTGAGATCGGTGGTGTGCACCGACTGCTTTGTTTGAAGGGGATTACGGGGATGAGTACACGTTTTCGATGCTTTTTAAAGATGAAATGCAGGTGTTGCATCCACGCAAACCTGCACCTTCCAACACGCGCACTTGTCACCTACGCACTCTTCCACTATTTTCGCGAGAAGCAAAACCACTTTTAAGGAAAAAGCAACTCTTTTGAGTCAAAGAATGCTGTGACGAGACCAGGCGATCTTAACTGGCTCAGCGCACGATACGGAATGCCGAATACATTAGCATTAGTCAACTGTTTGTTGAAATTCATCAAGTCTTCCTCGTCATTAATCAATTTATGCTCTTCAACTGACTTTCCTTCATGTAGCTGTGGTGCAGGCTCTTCAATTCTATCAGTCATACCCAATATTGTACACACTTAGAAAATTTTACAGTATTCGGTAATTTTTTACCGAACTTTCAACAGCTGAACGTTCGGTAATCTGTTCGGTAATTAAATCAATTACCGAACGTTCGGTACTCAAATTTTTTGATGAACTGTCAAAAACTACCGTACAGTTCGGTAATGGAAGATTTGATGATCTGTCAAAAATTACCGTACAGTTCGGTAATTTGTGTAGTCTGGTACCGAACCGTTTGGGTATTTTGTTTTTGTTTTTTATCGTTAAACACCAAAATATTCGGATGTTATTGGTTAATTGAATATATTAAACAAAACTATATTTGTTGTTATTCCGACCGGGACTGTGAGGTCTTTCCAGCATATGGCGCAGTCAACGAAATACTACGAACGATGAGTGACGGCTACATCGGATGCTAGTCAGCGGAGTTGTGTTCTACCTGTAGATGGATACAATGCAGCAAATATATTTTGCATGTGTATCATTTAGAATAAAACTCCCTTTTTACATCGAACCTATTGATTGTTTAGCGTGTAATCAGCACATTTGAAATATTTATAGCTAGCCGGATGAAAGCTCTAATTAACGCTGGTTTATTTTCTACATACATACATGGAATAATTAAAATTAATCAATATCCAAACCACCTTCTGACCACGAGGCTTTATAGAAAATGGCTGACAGTTTGACAGTTAATAATACTTTACCGGGCTTCGGTGATTCAGAGTTCGTTTTACGTTTTGTTCGGTAAAGTTTTTACCGTATTCAGTGATTGTTTGTTTTTACCGTATGGATTGTATTTTTTCTACCGTATACGGTAAATAAAATTCAACATTACAGATCGTTCGGTAAAGTGTTACAAAATTACGGTAACATTTTTTATGTTTACCGAAAAATCGGTAAGATGTTATGTTTACCGAAATGTTTCGTCAATTTTTTTACCGAACAGCAAAATCGAATTTAAGTGTGTAGCAAAACGAGGAAGGTTTTTTTTTTTTCAAAACAGTCTTCTATTGCTTTTCGAGCACCTGTTTGAATTCAATGAATAATATCATGCTTCATTTGTTCCGTTTCGGTCTTCAAAATGGCCATTTCAGATTTTAACGATTCTAGTTCGAGATTTCCTAAAAGCATAAAAACAATAAGATGAACAACCTATAACTTTGTCATGCGTGGTCATACGACGATTTATGAAACAGGCAAATAGTTTATGAAATTAACTCAATACAGTTTTTTCAACCCATGTAATTAACACAATTGCGTACCTGGTGGGTTGGTGGCTGCGTAGTCATTAGTAGTTGGATTGATATATACTATGCCGTCATCACTTACGAAAATATTAGGTGCGCAACTAAGTTCCCGCTGTTTAGCAATAGATGGCGCCAGTAGTAAGTGCTGGTCGAATGTTGTACATCTCAAGCGTCATAAACCAAGCTCAGACATATGGTAAACAAACCCCGCTTTGCCAAATCAGTGATTTTGGTTTAGTGTTATATATTTTGGTTGTTTGAAGATGTCTGATTTCGTGCCAAATAATCGTCATTTGCGGGAAGTGTTGATTTTCTTCTTTCAAAACGGCGGCTGAAGCACATCGAGAGCTCCAAAAAGTTTACGGTGATGCTGCTCTGAGTGAAACAACGTGTCGTGATTGGTTTCGTCGCTTCAAAAACGGTGATTTCAGTGTTGATGATCGTCCGCGTGAAGGAAGGCCAAACAACTTCGAAGACTCTGAATTGGAGGCATTGCTCGATGAGGATCCGTGTCAAATGCAAGAAGAGCTTGGTTCAGGATTAGGAGTTGCCCGCCAAGCCGTTTCTAAGCGATTGCATGCGTTGGGAATGATTCAAAAGCAAGGAACTTGGGTTCCTTACGATTTGAAGCCAAGAGATGTTGAGCGTCGTTTTTTCGTCTGTGAACAACTGCTCCAGCGGCAAAAAAGGAAGTGTTTTCTACATCGCATTGTGACGGGTGACGAAAAATGGATTTATTACAGTAACCCAAAACGGAAACATTCATGGGGACTGCCCGGGCATGCTTCAACTTCGTCGCCTAGGCCGAATATTCACGCTGCGAAGGTTATGCTGTGTATTTGGTGGGACCAAGTTGGTGTTATTTATTATGAGCTGTTGAAACCAAACGAAACCATTACCGGGGAACGGTATCGAACTTAATTGATGCGATTGAGCCGAGCACTGCACGAAAAACGGCCACAATACGAGCACAGACACGAAAAAGTGATTCTTCAGCATTACAACGCTCGACCTCACGTTGCGTAACCCGTGAAAACCTACTTGGAAACGCTCAAATGGGAAGTCCTACCCCACCCGCCATATTCTCCTGATATTGCACCGTCCGATTATTACTTGTTCCGTTCGATGGCACATGGTCTCACTGGTCAGCAATTCCACTCATATGATGACATCTCAAAATGGCTTGATTCTTGGATAGCTTCAAAAGACGAACAGTTCTATCGAAATGCTATTCACGTTCTACCAGAAAGATGGGAAAAAGTCGTAGCTAGTGATGGGCAATACTTTGAATAATTCGTTTGTAACCTTTGTTTTCAAAATAAAGTTCGTTTTTCACCCAAAAACAGCGAGAACTTAGTTGCGCACCTAATAATATGCTTATACTTATATATAATGATGATATGATGAAAATAATACGATGTTGTAATAGTATACACTTAAAAATTAAATGCAACTATTTGTCTCTTCTGCTGTGATGTTAGATGATTGAAACTCTGAAATGGCATTATTGCTGTTTCTTCGGGCTTCTGGGGGTCATCGCAAAACTAAAGTTCACATTCGGTGCTGCCGCCGCCTTCGCTGCGAATCCAACTGAAAAATTGTCAGCCCGAAGTCGTTTTTGGTCGATTTTTTCTTCTCGCCCAAATTGACGCCGTATTTCAATTCTCTCGGCTGTTTTTGTTTTCAATCACTTTTCTCATGTGTGCGTGTGCTGGAAGAGATGAATTTATCTCAACGCACGCACACATTCAAAAGTATGTGCAACAAGAATTTGCAGCACGCTCATGAATCATATGTCACGGTTGAACGGTACGCTACAAAAACTGACAGCGCAACTCATCAAATTCACTCAGCAAAGGCATTTGTTGAATTTAACAACACAGCTTGTAAGTGACAACGAATCGCATCCCCTCACACGTCGCGCAAAGTAATGCCTGGAACAGGCATACAACGTACAACGTTGTACCATAGACTAACTCTAAGACCAGTAGGTCCCGAACAAATACGATTTTTTCTTGACTCAGCTTAATAATACGCCCCTAATAATGAACTCTCACGAACACACTCTCAAATATTCTGTCAAAATAACAGCAAATCAAAACAAAGGCGCAAATATGTATTGTTAGGTGCTGGCTTGAAGGTGTACTTCGGATCAAGGGGTTCTACAACAGTGAACCAATCTCAAATCGCTAGTTGCATATTGATTGTTGGTTGTACTCCTTTAGTCTAGTACCTGTTTTTTAGTACTGGGTTAAAGTATTTGATAGTTCGTACAACGCTGTACGTTATATGTCTGTCCCAGGCATAAGGTTGATACTCATACTAATACTCATGCTCCCATCCCTGCTCGGTAACTGAGTTGACTTAGTCCGGGAAAGTAACTTTTCCTGCTGATTAGCTCTATAAAGTAAGAATTTGTCATCGAATAATTAAAAATGAGGCGTTTATCAGGTGTTTTCATTTTTTTTCTTGTGTTTAATAGTATTAGCTTATTACAAAGACAGTAAAAACTTGGTTTTGGAACGCATTTTACTTCGCTTTGCTGTTCAGAATGATACCATCGTACTTCTGTTGGAACCACTTCATGGCGTCTTCCTTAGTCAGGCGGTGAATGAAACCAATTTTGCCGGTCTTACGGCGTCTCTGAGCTACGTTGTAACCTGTAATAGGAAGTTATGAGAGAATAAACATAAATATTGATATGACGTCAGATTTGATATGTACGAATATGTTGTCTAAATGTAATTTGTTTTGTATGATTGATGGATAGCTTCTGACGTGCACCGTTAGGATCACAAGACTAATCCACCATCAATCTAGGATTACTCTATGCACAGGACTGAATGTAATTCGATGAGATGACGAATGACATTTAATTATTGTGCAGCTGCTGTTGGAACCTTAAGTTAAATTATAAGAAATGTTTCAAGAAATCCAATTAAAGTAGAATACCGTTTGTCGGGCCCTCAGATAGCTGAGACGGTAAGAGCACGGTTTACCAAGCCGGAGGCGGCATGTTCAATTCCCTTCTTTTCACATTTGAGCTCATTAGCTGTTCTTCAAAATAAAGCATTCATAGGTTTCCCAGGTTAAAATTTAAATTTAAAAATCAATTTTTTTTCGCTGATGTTGAACAGTGAATTTTTGGATTATGTATTGTTTTGCTTAGCTATGTTTGGCATAATTCATTCGAACCGACTGAAACATATTTGTCACAAACAGGCCAATATGGGAAGTATTGTAATCTCCCTTCTTTATTAATTGGGCTGTTCTTTAAAATTTTCATAAATTATTTTACGATCTATGATATCATTATTAGACTAAATAATTTATTTCTCCCTAAAATTTAAATTTATGTGCCAAAACCATAATACCAAATGAAAATGTAACTAGAAAAAGAAATGAAAATGGTTAATCACTTAGAAATTGATCTAATTTTCTAGTATTTATGCCAAATGTTCTTGATGAAACGTTAATTTACAGATTTTCATTCCAAATAATCTTTCTCAAACTGTTCTGTGCCAATACAAAATGGCCATTATGCCAAAAGACCTTTATACCAATTGAATTTTGAATGTCCAAGTTTTGCCAAATTATGATTATGCCCACTGAACCTAAAGCAGCTTTCATTTTCCGATATTTATGCCAAATGATCGTAATACACTGATAGGCAAAATAAAGTGCCCACCTCTTCGTTTTTTCAATTTCCCTCATTTACATGGTTCAAATTAAAGTAAACACACTGTATTTTTTTTTATCTTATTTTTTATATTCTTTTTAAGTTTCACTTATGGAATACTGAAAAAAAAGGAGTTTTACTTCAAGAAAAAAAAAATCAATTTGTGTTGAAAAAAAAAGTGACAAAATAAAGTGTCCACTTCAAAAATCGATATGTTTTCGATAAGTTTCCATTGGAAGACCCCTCGATTGTTTATGTTTTGATATTTTGACATGTTTTGAAGCAAACGGCTCAACCTGGTGCATTTGTATACGTGATCGCATTTGATTCAATTGAAAAAAATGGAGAACGCAGTGCTTTCGAAAGCAATTCCCTTGTGTATCCGAAAAATGGTCGTTCGTGATGTGCAAAACGGTGAATCGCACCGGGCTGTCGCTAAGAAGTACAGTATCAGTAAGGCAGCGGTTGGCAAAATTCTTCTGAAGCTTAAAACGTTTGGATCAGTGGTGGATCGCCCTGGCAGAGGCAGGAAGCGGAAAACGGATGCGAGAACGGACACCAAGATCATGCGCGAAGTCAAGAAGAACCCGAAGGTAACTGTCCGCGAGATCCAGGAAACCCTTCAGTTATCAGTTTCCGGTCGAACTGTTCGTCGCCGTCTCGTAGCACATTGGTTGAATAGCAAACTTGCCCGGAAGCGCCCATTTATCAGCAAGGCAAACAAAGCCAAACGGCTTAAGTTTGCTAAGGAGCATGCTGATAAGCCCCTAGAGTTCTGGAAAACGGTTCTCTGGACGGACGAATCAAAATTCGAGCTGTTTAACCGAAAGCGGCGGGTTCGTGTTTGGTGCAGATCGGGAGAGGAGCTTCAGGAGCGCCACATCCAAGGCACGATGAAGCATGGAGGAGGAAATGTGATGGTCTGGGGGTGCTTTTCGTGGGGTGGAGTGGGAAGCATTGTGAAAATCGACGGGATAATGACGGCAGATTCTTACATCAACATCCTGCGAGAAAATCTGGAGGTTTCGCTGATCCAGACAGGCCTTGAAGAGAAGTTCGTATTCCAGCAGGACAACGACCCGAAGCATACTGCCAAGAAGACCAAGTCTTTCTTCCGGTCTTGTCGGATTAAACCGCTGGAATGGCCTCCACAAAGCCCGGACCTCAATTCCATCGAGAATTTGTGGGCGATTCTCGATGCCAGGGTTGACAAAACTGGTGTTACTAATAAAAATAACTATTTTGAAGCCCTGGAGCGCGCCTGGGAAGAGCTAGATCCACAGCACCTAAAGAACCTGGTCGAGAGCATGTCGAAGCGTCTGCAGGAGGTCCTGAAGGCCAAAGGAGGACACATCAATTATTGAAATGCTTTTATTTTACTTTAATTTATGTTTTCTGTAGCCTAAATGAAGTGGGCACTTTATTTTGTCACTGTTTTTTTTTTCAACACAAATTGATTTTTTTTTGATTTGTTATCGGGCATAGCGCATTATTTTTTATTTCGGTTATCAATTATTTGGCCGCGCGTGATCGAGTGAGCCCAGAGACGCTATAAAGCTGCTTCCCGGTGAGCTGTGGTGGTTGGGTGTAGCGGGGATCCTAATTAATTATGATCCCTATTATTCGTTCATATTTTGGAACAAGTAAACCACTATCCAATGTTGTGAGTACATCCAACAGCTTCTCTACCGTTGATATAAATCGATTCAAATTGGCTCCCAAGCGTTAGTATGAATTGTCTTCTTTTCTTAGTAAACACCACCCACACTTTGTGAGTTGGTATAAATCGGTCCACTGACAAGGTGACTATTACTGCCTATACTCGTATCGATTCCATTCCAATTTTTTGATTTAGAGTTAACCCTTATTGAACATTAAAAAAGACCTTCAGAAAATGACAACTTAGTTTGGAAAAGGAGAAAACAATACCAAATAAAATGAGTTTCATATGGATAATAGCCGCTTATCAGTCCCATTTGCGCGCGAATATAAATTTAGTAAAACTTCTGTTACGCCCTTTGGCGATGAAGCTCCTTCTATGCGATCATCGACCGCAACCTCTGCTAGACAAGAGATTGTCACCGATTGACGTTAGGCATGTAGATAGCAGAAGTGGTACAATGGACACATGTCAACAATAGGCAAAGTTGGAAAGCGCAAGCATCATTCTATTTAAGATTTATTACTACTTCTATAGATTTATTGTTTTTTCTAAAGGTAATTGCTTAAAATTAACATATTATTATTACATCTAATCTTTCTTGCAATCTAGTAGTGAAACCAGGCGTATTAAACGTACAGATATATAAAAATCAGAATATATCACCTTGTTTTTTATAGTATTTTTTATCAGGTAATTTACTTAACCTCAAATGTTAGGTCTAGGCATATTGAAACTATTGTAATCCTTTTCTCAATTTAATTACAGTTTCGTGAATACAAAACTATAGTATATTATATTAGACCGAACTCCGGATAATTGAAACGAGAAGTCAAAGCACTAAACGTAAGTTTCCGAGCCAAATATTGTTTTATAATAGCAATTAACACTGAACCAAACCAATCATGTTGCAGGAAAAATTTAACGTCGAAAATAAAGACCGTTACATTTACGGAAATTGTTTCGATTGATTCGTAACAACTTCATTTGCTATTAAAAACACAGATTCGCTTTTTACCCTTCTTAGTATTAAGATCGCTTGAAAACTCGACTTTTTATCCGAGGTCAAGCGTGCCGAGTGTCATATACTATTCGACTCAGTTCGACGAACTGAGCACATGCCTGTGCTGTGTGATCTGTTGGTGGAAAATGAAAGCTACAACATTCCCATTGAACGCTATTAATTTTTCATTCAATTTTCAATCGGACATTTCGTTACGGAGATATAACGAAATAGTATTTTACGGCGTATTATAATATTAACCAAACGGTTTAGCCTCTAATTACATACTGAGCTATTTATGTACCGACTCTAGTTCTGTTGATGTCAAATTAAGCTATATTGTCATTGAAAAAACTGTAAACATTTCATCACGATTGGATAATTCCTCATGAGGTATGACCAATACAATACCTGAGAGCACATAAATTGTGAGATTAAAATATTCTCGTTGCAATTTAAAACCGGACAAGACCACTCGCACCAATCGATGATCTAACCATGAAGCAAGAAGCTCGTGGAATACCAGATCCACTCCGTTCGGAGTACATTCCATCAATTTTTGCAAGCAAGTTTGGCCATATCAGAAGTGACAGAAAGTGTTACACCGACGGGTCAAAAACAAATGATTCCACTGGATTTGGTGTTTTTAACAAAATTCATAGCGCCTCCTTCAAAATCCTTGCTCCGTATACGTCGCAGAATTGGCGGCTATACACTATGCATTAGAGCGAATCGCCTCTCTTCCCTCTGATCATTTTTTCATTTTTACGGATAGTCTCAGCTCACTTCAGGCGTTAGCGAAATACGATCTCTTTTGAGTGCCCTATCAAACAATTCCTACACCATCACCTTGGTTTGGGTCCCTTCTCATTGCTCCATTCCGGGTAATGAGAAAGCGGACTCACTTGCCAAGGTGGGCGCTATGGCAGGCGATATTTATGATCGACAAATTGCCTTCAACGAATTTTTTGCTATTTTCCGTCAACAGGCCTTGATCAGCTGGCAACAAAAATGGGATGCCGGGGATTTGGGCAGATGGTTACATTCCATTCTCCCTCAGGTATCGAAAAAATCGTGGTTCAGAGGGTTGGATATTAGCCGGGATTTTATCAAGGTAATGTGACGTCTAATGTCCAATAACTACTCGTTAGGCTCTCATTTCTATCGAATAGGTCTCTCAGACACCAATCAATGCGGCTGTGGTGCAGGTTATCAGGACATCAACCACGTTGTCTGGCATTGCCTCGATTACGAAATTGTCAGATCTGATCTTTGCGCATCCCTACGGGCCCGAGGGAAACCAGAGAAGGAAGATATTAGAGACGTGCTGGGTAAGCTGGACTTGGACTATATGGGGCTAATTTACAAGTTCTTGAAACAAATAGATGTATTCGTTTGATCCTCTCTTAGCTGTCGCTTTAACATGTCCACCTCGTCCCCTCCCCCCGTAATACCGCTTCTATTGTATCGTTACAGCTTAACGCAATGCAACATCTACGCCAGACCTACAGCAACAATATAGCATCGCCAATCTGCTGTTGAAAGCCATTATTAAGATTCCTACTTCCCCATTCCTCCTGAATCATTGTAATCCCTAACCTCGACCAAGCCGCGAGTTTTTCGGCTTTCCAAAACTAACCTAGTAAGTAAGTTATTATCGCTGTAAAAATGAATTGGAACTCGGCTCCGTTATGCCTAAGGCACTTGAGCCTTATAAATAAACAATTAAGTTAAAACATAAAAATAAGACGCGTGTATTCTATTGTGTCGCATCTGGTGCGTTGTATGGCACATCAGATGCACCATACAGTAGACTAGATGCCACACTATGCGACTCTATAGAATTAGAGCAGGATGGATTGGCGTAAGTTGTACACAATGTCTCCATTTACTATAACTGCATACTTTTCAACGAACATTACTTAGCATCTTGAATCCATATCGATAAAATTGACCGTTAGGATTAACTAATAGTTCATTTTACAAACTGAATATATGAAATAATGAATATTTCTAGAGCTTCCCATTTTTTCCTTCTTACACCAAAAGAAATAAACACCACTGAAAGATAAGTGAAGATTGTTGCTCTTCGTTATATGTGGGTGTATACCAACAATGAAAATACAAAATTAAACCAGGAACTTTACTTTACTTTAGGACTTTACTCAATATAAAATTATTTATTTTTCAAACGGGAATAACATGCAGGTACCGACAGAGTACTGCTTTGTGATAAACTGCTCTCCTGATACAACCATAAGGGCCTGTTCATAAACCACATAGACTCATTTTTGGAAATCTCAAACCTCCCCCCGCCCCCCTCGTAGACTTTTCTCCATCCAACTTGGCGCTCGAGATCGGTCCACCGTCCATCGTCCGCCAAGAAAATTTTAATACTTTGAAGATGTGTTCAAGGTATAATTTTGTTAACAGCATGGCATGCACATTAAGGTAATTCTGATCTACAAAGTTATCGTTTATTTAATTTCAGTACAAGACGCGATTGATTATGTGGCATGATGAAGGTGATGCTTCTGCGACCTTTACCGGTGCTAATATTGATGGCCTCGAAAATCGGTTACCTTCTTATGAATCTCGATGTATGTTAATTAAAATAGATGGTTGTTAGCTTTTGCTAAAAAAGAGCAAATGGCTTCTGTTTTCTTGGATATCAAGGGGGCTTTTGATTCAGTATCTGTTGAAGTTCTCTCAGATAAACTCCACGCTTGTGGTTTTTCACCATTAATGAATAATTTTTTGTACAATTTGCTATCAGAGAAACATATGCGCTTTTCTCATGGAAGCTCTACCGCTTTTCGATTTAGCTACATGGGTCTCCCCCAGGGATCATGTTTAAGCCCCCTTTTGTATAATTTTTATGTCAGAGACATTGACGGTTGTCTAAGTGACAACTGTACGTTGAGACAACTTGCAGATGACGGCGTAGTGTCTGTCACTGGACCCAATGGGATCGATCTGCAAGGACCCTTACAGGATACCTTAGACAATTTGTCTACGTGGGCTCTCGAGCTAGGTATCGAATTCTCTACGGAGAAAACTGAGTGGTAGTTTTTTCTAAGAAGCATAACCCTGCACAACCGAAGCTTCAAATTTTGGGTACACCGATAACGAATTCTATGTCAATTAAATATCTTGGGGTCTGGTTCGATTCAAAGTGCACCTGGAGATCCCACATTGAGTATCTGAAGCGAAAGTGCCAACAAAGGATCAACTTTCTCTGCACAATTACCGGGACCTGGTGGGGAGCGCATCCGCAAGATCTTCTAACGTTGTACCGGACAGCGATTTTGTCGATTATAGAATACGGCAGTTTTTGTTTTCAGTCAGCGGCTCGGTCGCACATCATCAAACTGGAACGTATTCAGTATCGGTGTCTTCGTATCGCGTTAGGTTGCATGCACTCGACTCATACCATGAGTCTTGAAGTGCTGGCTGGCATGTTGCCACTCTCGGATCGGTTTTCAGAATTATCTCTCCGGCTCCTCACCAGGTGTGAAGTTATGAACCCCCAGGTGATCGAAAATTTTGAGAAGCTCCTTGAGTTGAATCCTCAAACCCGCTTCATGACTTTGTACCATTTATACATAACACAGGATGTCAGCCCTTCGCTGAATATTCCCAATCGTGTTTGTTTCTCCGACTTCGGAAATCCGGTTCATTTTGATTTATCCATGAAGGAGCTTCGTGGAATCCCAGAGCATCATCGTCCTATGATTGCTCCGGTGATATTTGCTGCAAAGTTTGGCCTAGTTGATTCCACCAATACGTTTTTCACTGACGGGTCTTTGATAGAGGACTCCGCTGGCTTTGGTGTAAACAATGAAAATTATAGCGTCGCTCGTAAACTTCAAGCACCTTGTTCTGTTTTTGTCGCGGAATTGGCAGCAATTCATTTTTCTTTAGAAACTGTTGCCTCTTTAACACCGGATCAATACTTCATTTTCACGGATAGTCTTAGTTCTATAGAGGCTATTCGCTCCTTGAGGCCGGTAAAGCACACCTCTTATTTTCTTATGAAAATACGAGGTCTTCTAAGTGCTTTATCTTCATGTTCTTTTATTATCACCTTTGTGTGGGTCCCTTCTCATTGTTCGATTCCTGACAATGAGAAAGCGGACTCGCTTGCAAGGGTGGGCGCTATGGAAGGCGATATTTATGACCGACAAATCGCCTTCAACGAATTTTTCTATATTTTTCGTCAGATATCACTCGATAGCTGGCAGTATAAATGGAGCAAAGGAGATTTGGGGCGATGGCTTCACTCTATCACACCTAAGGTGTCTAAGAAATGTTGGTTCAGGGGATTGGATGTGGGCCGAGACTTCATTCGTGTGATGTCTCGCCTCATGTCCAATCATTATTCTTTAAACGCTCATTTGTTCCGTGTTGGGCTGGGAGACAGCAATCTCTGTGAATGCGGACAAGGTTACCAGGACGCAGATCACGTTATTTGGTTTTGTACTGAGCATCGTGGAGTCAGATCTGAGCTTTATGATTCCCTTCGGGCTCGAGGTAGACAACCCTATGTACCGATTCGAGACATTTTGGCTGCACGCGATCTGGAGTTTATGAAACTCATTTATGTGTTTTTGACTAACATTAGCCTTAGATTGTAGTTTGATTAACTTACTTGTTTAGGTTAAATTTTTGAGGATTGTGTGCATCGGTGTGTGATTGTGGTTGTGAGTGTGAGTGTTGTGTGTGAGTGAGTGAGTGATTTTTTTTTTAAATTGAAAACGTTCAATTAAAAAATTGTAATTTGAAATTCTAGATATAAGAAAACCATTGTTCCACATGTTTTGTTTAAAATTTCCACCGCAATTTTCCCATCCATAAAATTGTAATTCCTATTAACCTCGAGACGGCCGCGAGTAATCGGTTCCACCCCCTTAACCTTAGTTCTAAGATAACTGATGTATATAAACATGAAAACTTGGCTCTGTAAAGTTGATTCGATTGAGCCTGTACAAATAAATGAATTCATCTTAAAAAAAATAAAAAAATAGATGGTCGTAAAAAACGATGCGAGTTTGCAATTCTATCATTTATAAACGATGTTATTGGGCAAAGAGTAAATGACGCAGAAATTTTAGAGAAGCTCAACTTCTACGCTCCCACCCGTTACTTAAGAAGCAGGAATTTATTCTACATAAATAATCAAAGAACTAACTATGCCCAAAATGGACCTATAAATAAGATGATATCTTGCTATAACAAATACTGCACCATAATTGATATAACAATGAATAAAAATCAACTAAAAAAGTATTTTTCTCACAATATTTGTAAGAATAGAATTAAGGCAAAAATGTAAAACCGGTCTCATATATCATTGACGACAAATAAAATAAATATAAAATAAATCCGAAAGCCTCTCACCACAACTGAACAATCTTTAAATATGAATAGCGTATGGTCAGTGCCAATATAGTACGATATTAATACTCAAAGCATAAATTGCCTCTATTTCTTGTTTTCATTTGGTACAAATTTTTTTTCAGTAAAACAATAAACACAAAATACAGTGATAACAAGCATACACGCAGAGGAATAAAGGTAGTTTGAAACAACAATATCTGAGAATTCAACAAAAAATTAATATTTGTATCATAAAAAAAATGTATTGATACAAATACACCTGATTTTTGCTTCAACAATACTGTTGTTAGAATTTAAAATCATAATTTTAGAATCTACAAAATATTTTGTTAATATTGCAAATTTATTTTTTGCTACTTATGTTATTGCTTCAACAATCTAATTTTTTTTTTTTTTTTGTCTTGATTATCGAGATTTTCAGCCTTGGGCTGGTTCATCTCCCGTCGTAGTTACTCAAATTCCCTTTTTGGGTATTTTCGTAACTTGTTCGGAGGTGAGATTCGAACTCGTGACTTTGGCGTGAGAGGTATGGTTGTTAACCACTACGCCGGGGACGCCCCCAATCTAATTTTGTAGAATCAACAATGTTTATATCAGGAACACAAATACTACATGTGTAAATCATAATTTGGCAGAAAATTCTAATAGTCGGATGCTTACGACTAGAATGACTTTGCAAGACGTCACTCTCTTCCCAGCCGCTCTACTTGCGGATACCGCCTTTTTGATTTTTGAGCAATCTGAAAATCTTGCTTAAATGCCTGACGTGGAAGAGTTAGCAGTTGAACGCGTCGATGAAGAAACTTTGTCGTTCTTTGAGTTATTGGAAAGTTTTGGATTGACGGCTACTATAATTAACGTTTTCTTGGGTAAGTTCAAAGTGCCTTTGTATTTATACAATTTTATTTATATTCACATGATTATTTCAGCACATCAGTACACGGTCGATACGCTGAAAACCATAGAGCGTAAGGAAACATGCGAAGCTTTGATGAGCATCTGCAATCTTTCAAACTCTACAAAAAAACTAAAATAATTGTTATTTCAAATGTAGAAAGTTTAGAATTATTCCCAACTAATTTGCATAAGTTGGAAGATAGCTTTTCTCTAGACATTGTAATTTTATAACAATAATAAATAATGTTAAAAAATTTGTTTTTATTTTGATGAATTTTATTTGAATCTCAAAAACCTCTTCCACAAAAACAACAAAATTACTATTTATCACAAAAAATTTTATATTTTTGAATTGATAATATAATATTGTAGAAACAATAATACAATTTTTCGTTTTAAAATGACCACTTTTGTCGATGCAATCAAACATTTGCGCTGCCTCGACAAATTATATATTTGTTTTAACTATATTTATGATTTGAAATTGACAGCAGGCTATCTTGAAGCATTTTTAGAAACAACAATATTTATTGTTGAAATGAATAACCTTAATGTTCGAATCAAAAGAAAATACAGGTAAGCCGTGAGTTTACAATAAAATTTGTTGAATCTATACATAATCTTTTTAAATTTACAACATATTTCTCTGCGCGTACTTTAAATTTATTTATTAACTGCTTCGTATCCATGTACCAAATCGCAATAAAATATGTTTGTTGCTTAGTTAAAAATATATTGCAACAAATATGAAGTGTATTAGTCTATGTTATGAATGACAATGGCATGAATTATATGACACGGTTAATGAATGTAATGTGAATGATACTTAAATATTATGCAAAAATAGCAATGACAAAAATCTATGTGGTTTGGTTAGTACAACGAATATTTTTTTTTTTCTTATCGTATACCGTGACGGTACCTTATGCGCAGCTCCAAATTCTGCGCACTTATTCATTGGAATCATGTTTCAAAATTATGTACAATTATAAATGTCCTGACTATAGGCGGAAACCAACTACAACTTTATTAACTTCATAATGACCACAAACTCATTCAGAAAATTACAGCATTTTTGGAAAAAATAAATAAATGCTTAACCACCAGCACTGAAAACGTCAACAAAGTAGTCTCCGTTAGCAGCCGCGCTAAGACGCGCACTAGTGAAAAATTGATTATTTGTGTACAAAAAGAAGTAATTTTTAATTTTTTTTCTGTGCCAAGTGCTAGATGTGAGTATTATCCAAATAATGTGGGCGGATTTCCATACATCTCAAGAGATTTCTGCATAAAAAGATGAAATTTTCTTTGCGCAGAATATGGAACTAATTTTGACCGTGTGTTGTTTATTCTGCGCATAGGTTAACAAAATGAGTCCCAGAAGGAAAAATATGCTCCTAACTCCTCAGCAAGCCGAATCGGCTATTTCGATGGTGAAAAGAGGTTATTCTATTCGAAAGGCATCCAAAACACAAAATGTTCCAAAGTGTGTTGGAAAGCATACTGAGCGCTGCTGCGCTGGCTCGCGGTTTCATTTGTCGTCGTCAAGAAAAACCAACCGTTCTAACCAAGGAAGAGGAGAATCGTATTGTGCAGTGGATAATTGATTCAGCAAAGGTCGGCTTGCCGGTAGATACCCAACGTTTAAAAAAATGCAAGGTTTAAAATTTCGGTGAGAGATCTCCTGGGCGGAAGTGGTTAAAACTAAGCAGATGCTAAGTTGACAGAAGTGAAACTGAAAAGATGATGAGTTTCATGAATAAAACTCATACATTATTCCAAATAAAATGAAATAGCATAGGTAACACGAAGTTTTTTTTATGCGCAGAATTAGGAACCCATTGCGCAGAATACGGAACATTTCAAAAAATAATGCGCAGAATTACGAACAATATAACGTATCCCAAAAACGCCTTTCTTCGTGTGTTCATTTTATATTTTATAAACGTTTATATTTTTCATTCATACTTACTCACTTGAACTACACATATGCCAAAAAAACAATATTAAAAAAGCTTATTCGATTTTTGTTATGCTATGTTTGAGTCGAAAATGTCTTAAGTGCGCAGAATATGGTACCTTCACGGTATGATATGGAAATCCATATAAATGGAACTTTCTTCTTTCTTGGCATTTCAAGCCTATTGCTTATGGCAATAAACTTATATTCTGATTCTCAAATCAATGTTCTATATACACTTCCACAGCTATTAGTTTCGCCTCGATGATGATCGATTTTTTGTCTACTATTTTGTTAATGTAATTTAAGTAGAATTTTCTTTGTGAAGCCTGCTAAAGTTTAAACAAATTTAAATCTTATGCTATTTGTGGGATTCTATGGACCAGTAGGAGTTGCTTGGTTGAAAGTCAGCACTGTCTTGATAATGCGTTTGATAACCATAGTTTTTAAATCCTCGTTGCAGTATTTGAATTACTGGCATTTGTCTGGATTGTCGGTGTTTTCGATCACTGGGACAATGCTCACGAAAATGTGTAGTTGAAATCAACCTTTGTTGGGGTAAGGCGAAATTTAAAGTCTTATCGTTAGAAAAACTTGATTTTTTTTTAAATTAAAGTTTTATAAAAAAATGCTAGCGTGCAAAGTTTCGCGACAAGATCAGCTATTTTTAGAGGTATCAAGAAGTTCCCATTCCCAAATATAAATAAACCATTTTTAGTACATTCTTGAAAATACTGTACTAATAATGGGTAATTCGTGTTAAGGAAAGCATATTATACATCTTGATATCTCTGAAAATGGCTTAACTTGCTGTGAATGCAAAGACGCAATCTTTGATACAACGTTGCGTTAGTTTTTCTTACAATCCTACAATCAAACTATCATAAATCAATTTAATGTCACCCTTATAAAAGGCGATGCAAAGCAAATTAATTAGTTTCAGCAATAGTTGAACCATGTGTTACTCCAGTCACAGATCTAGGAGTGATATTGGACTGCAAAATTGGCTTTTCCTACATCAACACCTATGAAATCTTTTATTTGGATGGAAGTGGAAACTAAGCTTCTAATGTAATTTGCTGGCATACTTTTCATGGCACTACTGGCATTTCCAATCATATGTGATTGGGAGAAGAATTCATGTTTGACGTTATCATTTTTAATTAAAACTCGTTTTATTAGTGCACTGAGGAAGCTAAACATACGATATTCATAACGTCTGTCGTATGAACGACTAATTTAACAGCTAAAAATAATTTCATACGGCACGTATGATTCTCATAGCCAGCTTATGGAATACATACGAACTAGATTTTAATTCCATACGAATCACGAAACCAAATAATGAACCTCATAAGTTGTGTTGTGTGAAAAAAATCATGCGATTGTCGTATGATGTTTAGCGTTTGACGTTATTCAGAACAAACAAAATGGAGAATGCGGAGAAACTGGTCAAAGAGCTCACAATTCCGGCTGATGATAATATCTATGTGTCCCAAAGGATTTTTTGCAATTTGATCAACAAATGATATCTATTTGTAACCACCCATACTTCCTATGTGTACAAATTACCACTATGTGTGGCCACACCTACTTTTCATTTGCCTCAAAATTCATATGTGTTACTCGGAGGGTTCTGTTTATGTGTGAACAAATGGATATTATGTGGAATTTTACATGGATTTTTGCCAATCAATATGTGTGGATTTTTACCCATATAGTCAGTCATATTGGATTTCATAACAGGTAAAAAAAAACATATTCAAACGCTATACGTTTTGTACGACTGTGATATGAACTTCATACTATATATCTAATGATTTCATACGACGACTTTATGGAATCCATAAATATGTACAACAAAAATCATATCATCCCTCAACAAGATGCTTTCATTGCGCATATGTGGTTGATTAAGGGCGAAATTATCATACAACTTTATCTCAACCAAAACTGCCACCTTTTCATTAATTTGTTGTTGGCATACTGAGGGAACTATCATGTGAGGATGATGGGTTTTGGTCAGAAACCAAACACACCCATTTGACAAAACATGCCTGAATGAAGACAATTAAACTCACGACTAATTTCTACCGGAACTTGTTCTAGAGATATCTTCAACCCAGAATCATCCGCACTTTCTAAATGTGACCCTGTTTCCAAACTTACAACCGATAATATTGAAAAAGGTATTTGAACATCTATTTCAATTGGTAAATTTTAATAATTCTTCGTGCTTTGATAGTCAGTGAAAAGGAGTAAAGTTAAGGCGACACCACAAATGAACAAATAAACCGATTTGAAAAATGGAGTTCAATTCAACAATCATGTTTCGTTTATCTGGAGTTAATTTCATAAGATTGCTTCGGATTGAAAGTCGCTGTTCGGTAATACTTTCACACCTCTTCTTAAACCATCGCGAAAGGATATATTCGGATGTGACTGAACGTTTGCTTTGTAGCTTGAACGTTTTAATAGAAATGCAGCTGATTGAAGTTGGTTTTTGACTTTTCACAGTGACTTAACTTCCAACGTAAAAAAAAAAGTAATCAAGCATAAAACCCTACGTTCTAAAACATACCTGGACGTCCCAGCACAACGTAGAAATCCAGACCGTAAATACCAATCGATGGGTCATACTTGATGCCCAAATCGATGTGTTCCTGGATACCGAAACCGAAGTTTCCGGTCTGGGAGAAATTGTCGCGTCTCAGTTCGTATTCACGCACTTTCAGACCACGTTCAAGGATTTCCTCGGCCTTGGCACCACGGACTGTGCAGTGGACAGCGATCTTTTCATTACGACGAATTCCAAAAGATCGCACAGTGTAGCGAGCCTTCGAGTAAACCGGTGTCTGACCGGTCAACTGTTCCAAAACTTTGGCGGCACGGGTCAGCCTGTCACCAGATTCACCAACGCAAATGTTCAGGCAGAGCTTGCGGATGCGGAGATCGCGCATAAGATTTTTCGACTTATCCTTCGAGGTTGTCTTCGTGGCCTAAAATTAAAAATATACTTGAATTACTAACCGATACAAATAACTAAAACATCTTTTCTTTAGTCCAAATGCCGAATATCCACTTGCGATGCAGTCCGTAACCCAAATCGCTTACCATTTCTGAAAGTAAATAAAAGTGACAATGTCTGCGTCAGTAAACCCTAGGTTAGAGAGAAGCTTGATTTTAGAAGGCCTAAATTCCCGGAAAATATGGATTTACACACAAAACTTCACAATTGTGTCATAGTAAGACCTTAGTGTTTTACAGTTGTGACATTTTGTTGAAGGAAAACATAAAAAGCAAGCAAACTTACTGGAAATTATCCGCGGAACGATGAAAATGTGTTCATCAAACAACACAAGTTACCGGAAAAGAACAACTTACACGTTTGACACATTAGTTTCCGCTGGCGTGACGTTTGCTACAGCGTCGCTTTGAGAGGATTATTATTTTGGCATGCGAGTTTAGAGTTACCAAATGCGGGCGCATTTCATATTCTACGCATCACAAACGCGTTTTATACGCAAGAACCGTTGTTAAGCAACACATGTTTATTGATACCATATGCAAAACTTGTTTTATTTTTGAGATACGATATCAACTTTTACATTTTTTCTGAGATTTTTTCAACCAGATAGCAATGGAAGACGAAGATTTTGTTGAAACAGAAAAAACAGTTGGAAATACGGGACCATCTTTACCAAATTTACTAGGAGTCGTAGCTCATGCAGTGATTGATGATAAATCACACAGCATGATAGAAAATTTAGCTAAACGAAAGAAACATACTAAACCGTATGACGGAATACTACTCCTTGGTCCTACCAGCAGCTAATAATATACATTTTGTTTACTATTAATAGAATTTCAGAGAACTATTGCGATGATAAGGAAAGTATAAGACGTCGATTAAACGAAAGTGACAGGGTAATTTCAGAACTGCTCAGAGATGGTCGAGAACTCATTCAAGACATTCGAGTAGCCAATGACAAGCGAGAAGTCGAGAGACGAGTGAAGGAAGCCGAAATCAGGGAGGGTAATTTTCCACCATTTATGGGAGCTCAAAAATCCCTTGTCCTTGTTTTAAACACATATATCTCCTTGGTTGATATTGATTATGTTCAAATATCTTTCTTCCCGAAGAACTCTTGGAAAAGTTGCAAACCGAATCAGCTGAAGCGGTTTCCAGATTTGAATCCATATCTGAGAAATGGTCAGAGTTAAAGGAATTGAAGGACCCCATGGGGATTAATGACGCTTTGCAACTGCAGAAAGACCGTATACAAGAACTAATGAAACAGAAGGACATTATCATTGATGAATGTCGGAAGGAGTTGAAATTAGCAGATGAACGGTACACCAGAGATTTGCAAAAACAAACGTTGGACATTCATAGTATAGTGGAGCGCGTTGATAGTCAGATTGAAATCATGAAGCGTGCTTTTAAGGAACATTTAGAGTTATTGGAAAATACAAGTATGTAATAAAACCTTTCTCAAGTAATTCGTAACGAGTAGTAAAACTTCACGTGTTTTGCAGTCGACGAAGAGAGGCACATATTACGTATGGCAGCATCAAAAAAGTGGGATGACCTTTACTCTCGGCGAGCTGTTAATGAACGGATTAAGATGAAACAGGAAAGAGAACGTGTACGTAATAAACAGCACACACATGGCGGTAAACTCCAACCTGTATTATTCTTCGTTAAGCCACGATCAACAATGTCCGGCTGTTTTGATACATTTGGGCCTGTTCATAAACCACGTAGACTTATTTTTTAAAATCCCAGACCCCCACTCCCTTCCCCCGTCGTAGACTTTTCACCATACATTTTTTTTTAATTTTGTATGGAGCGTAGACTTTGGCTAAACACCACCTCCTCCTTCCAGACTTCTTCTTCTTCTTCTTCTTCTTCTTTATTATTTTAACGGGACTTTAACCCTAGGGGTCATTCGTCCCGGAAGCCCTCCTTCCAGAGAAGTCTACGTTGTTTATGAAACATTTTGCAGAGCATGTGATAAGAACGGTATTAAAAGTTTGTCAATGTTAGAGTTTACCGCCAACAGAGTTGAAATTGTTTATTTCTCGGAGATGGCAAAACGTTACTACACGCAAAAAAAAAACGCTGTAGAAACTACCCAAGTAACCACAAGCATTATATTATTGCACTTATTCAACCCAAAATCAACATCATTAATGCGGGATCGCATCAATTCAACAGTTGTCAAGTAATGAAGCGTTAGATTAGCTTAAGAATGTAATGATGCATTACCAATGCAATAATGCTACTTCAGCAATGTCTTATGGCATTACAAAAGATATAGCATTAGTTCGATCTTAGTGGGGCCCTTTTCAGCTTTAATCCAACTTCAATGATGCACTAAACGTAATACATATGCCCTATATATGCATGCTATTACAGCCTCGTGGTTACTTGGGTAGCATTTCGAGGGTTAATTTAAGCCCAAACACCAACAATTTTCACCTGACTATAAATGCGTTTGATTCTACCATGCCTGCGATTGAAGTCAACCATGGTGGGGTTGATATCAACATGAGGTCTGTCAAATATACCACAAATGTTGAAGGCTGTACCATAAACGTAGTAAATTTGACTGGAATTTTATGTTAGTTTTGAAAATAGGCATAGTCGGGTAAAGTGGTAGTTTTTACTGCAAGATTTTTTTATGTGTACGATAGTATTTAATGCAAGGGGTCGATCAATATGGTCAATATAAAATCTTTAAAAGATTTCAAATCTTTTCAACGATCGGCCAGTGATCTGGTAAACTTGATAATGGTACTGATACTAAAATGAAAACATATTTTGACTGTGGAATATTTGATTGATTATTGAAAAAAATTAAAATTAAAATTAAAATCTTTTCCAAAGATCAGTCCACTGATCGGGCAATCTTGGTAAAACAACTGGCCATTTTATTCAGTGTTTCAATACAGTACATATAAAGAAGAAGAAAAAGCAACATATATCAAAACAAACTCTTCGATCTCTGTATGATTTACATTAATATATATAATTCGGGATTCAAATGTGAGTACTGGCATCTTTGATATAAAATTATGTATGGCAAAGCGCGTAGAAGAGGAAATAAAATTGATAACCCGTTTTTAGGAGTTTGGAAGCAGGACGGATGCTTGTGTAGAGAATGAATATGCTGATTTCTGATGCTAACTGATAATCGTTTTCGGAGCAATGGTGCATCGAATTCGATTCCGAATTGGTGCCATACTGCAGGATTCATTCCTTTAATGAATGAAAATGAAGACGACGGTGTTTAAATGCTAACACAACTGATTATTATAATTTCCTATACACTTTTGATTCGTACTATTACTGAAGCTAGAAAGCGTCTAGAGCGCTGTGACACAACTGAAGTGAACGTCTAATCACGGACTAATTATCCCGTTTGGGTCCATGGTCTAATGAAGTTTTAGTGAAAACATGAAATGTGACTACGGTCCGGAATTTCAGATAAAATCTGCAATTAACACAAGAATGAATCTAGCAATTATCATTTATTGATAGCTCCTTAAATTGGGAGTTCACTTGAAGATATATAATATCGTATTATTGGTTTTATTGTTGGTGTTATGGAATATGGATTTCCGGAAAAACTGACGCGGCTGATCAAAGCAACGATGGATCGAGTGATGTGTATCGTCCGAGTATCAGGGACGCTCTCGAGTCCCTTCGAATCTCGGAGAGGGTTACGGCAAGGTGATGGATTGTCGTGTTTGTTGTTTAACATTGCATTGGAGGGTGTGTTTCGAAGAGCTGGGATAGACACGAGTGGCACGATCTTCAGGAAGTCTGTCCAACTATTTGGCTTCGCCAACGACGTTGATATCGCAGCACGTAACTTTGAGACGATGGCGGTAACGTACATCAGACTTAAGGCTGAAGCTGGTTGGATTGGGCTTGTGATTAATGCGTTAAAAACAAAATACATGAAGGGAAGAGGCTCACGAGAAGAAAATGTTAGCCTCCTAGCACAAGTTCAGAAAGTGATGAAATCGAGGTAGTAGACGAATTCGTGTATCTGGGCTCATTGGTGACCGCCGATAACGACACCAGCAGAGAAATACAAAGGCGCATTATGGCTGGCAATCGTGCCTACTTTGGACTCCGAAGGACGCTAAGATCGAACAAAGTTCGCCGAACCACAAAGTTGACCATCTACAAGACATTAATTAGACCGGTAGTTCTCTACGGCCACGAAACATGGACATTGCTAGTGGAGGACCAACGCGCCCTTGGAGTCTTTGAACGGAAGGTGCTGCGTACGATCTACGGTGGAGTGCAGATGGAAGACGGAACGTGGAGGAGGCGAATGAACCACGAATTGCACCAGTTGCTGGGAGAACCTCCCATCGTACACATCGCAAAAATCGGTCGACTACGATGGGCTGGGCATGTCGTAAGAATGTCGGACGACAGCCCTGTGAAAATGGTTCTCGAAAACGAATCGACAGGTGCAAGAAGAAGAGGCGCGCAACGAGCAAGGTGGATTGATCAAGTATAAGGCGACCTGCGGACTCTCCGCAGACAGCGAGGCTGGCGAGGTACAGCCATGGACCGATTACAATGGAAACAACTTCTGTGTACAGCAGAGGCCACACCGGCCTTAGTCTGATTGGTAAGGTAAGGTATGTTGGTGTTATAATTTATGGATTTTTGGAACAGTCCATCTGGACCATCTTCTTGTGCAGAATGTTCTATTGAATAAAAATATGACAATTAAGAAAAAGTTTTCAGGGATATACTATATGATTCATTACTTCAACGCACATATTTATAAAACATTTGATCAAATTGATTCACGTTTGTGGATTATTTTAGTCTTCAGTTGCGTCTATAATCATTCATCACCGGTTTTCATTTGATGTTTTTTAAGGAAAATTTTCTCATTACAGTAGAAACCCGGAATAAGCCACACCTGGCAATGGATTTTTCTCCCGTTCTGTTTTTCAAATTTATGTTGGACTTAGTGCGCTGTATAATGCATCTGATGAACAATACAGCGCACAGTGTCACGCTAGATTTGACGAATAAAGCAGGAGAATACCTCATTCCCGGGAGTGACTTATTCCGGTTTTCTACTGTAATGAGAATATGTCTGTTTTAAAACATCCTTGAGTATCCTAAATATTGAGATGATTTGGGCCAAGCTCAGCATCAATGTTTTTTCTAGACAAGTTGCTGAAATAGCGAGAGAGAGAGAGAGAATTGTTTGATTTTAAATCTTCCGTATCTGGAAGTGTAGAACTAGATCTTGAAGCAATTTGTTTTTTAAAATAGAGCAAAAAAAGGGCAAAATGTCCAAGATCTTATCTTGCTCTCAATTCAAAAAATAAAAATGTTACATAGGGAAACTGCCCCCATATAAATCTCATTGTTCCTATATTCATCCTACGATGAATCAAACAATTGGGCAGTTGAAGGATCGGTTTCGTTTTCTAATAATGTTTGCTTACGTTAAATAACTACAACAAACATTACTAACTAATTCTTCAACTGCCCAATTGTTTGATTCATCGTAGGATGAATATAGGAACAATGAGATTAATATGGGGGCAGTTCCCCTAGTTTATATTGTTACCTGTTTCAATTCCATATAAAGCTGATACTCACTGGTGAAACAATAACATTGTACTGAGCATAACATGAACTCAAACGAACGGTATCGAAACAAGAATGTCAGGGGGCAAACAAGAATGTTGATATTTTGAAACACTGAAATAAAACAGCAGTCTGTGTCAAACTGTAATAAAAGATTTTAAATCTTGATCAGATCTTCTAATCTTTTTCAAAGATCGGATTAAAAAATGAGGAGATCTGATCAAATGATCATGAAGTCCGACCCCTTGATTTTACCTGACTATGCTTATCTTCAAAACTACAATGAAATTTCAGTCAAATTTACTACGTTTGTGGTAAAACCTTCAGCATTTGTGGTATATTTGACAGACCTCATATTGATATCAACCGCAGCATAGTTGATCTAATCGCAGGCATGTTAAAATCAAACGCATTTATAGTCAGCTGAAAATTGTTGGTGTTTGCGCTTAATTTAACCCTCAAAATGGTAGTTTCCTTTGCAGTTTTTTTTGCGTGTACTACCTATTGAGAAATCCAAGTAAAGACAAAGTGAGTTGAAACATCGTTGTATCTTAAACTGAAATTGATAATAACTTTCTTGCTATTTTTAAAACTGTATGGAATTGGGTCATTATCGTCGATTTTCTTATCTTTTTATCACCAATTACTTTGCTTATACAGCTCGAAAAACCATTTTGCAAGAGCGCCATCTACGACGTTTAATCTCACTTTTGCGTTACCTGGATTTCTCCATTACTGTACTTACATTCCAACGCACCAGTCCAGGGAATTGTGTGCCTCGATCATACACAGAGACAAATTTGATAGTCAATATTACCATTATTGGGGGTTAAAATGACTATTGCAGTATAGTGATTTTGAACCGACTATGATCATGGTCAAAGCGACCATTAAAAATATTTGATCCAACATTTGCCATACTGTTGGAATAGTCCTAGATACAATTATCATAGTCAAAAATGCCATGAACGTGGTGAATTCGACCATTTTCATGGTTATTGTAACCATTATATGCGATAGTCATCCTGACCAGGATTTAATTGTCGGTATAACTATAGAATTTTTCTCAGAGTAGGTGCAAACGCAGTACACTCTGAGATTTTTCTAATCGTCGATAGTTTAAAAAGTAATCATTATTACACAGAAAAAAGTCTTGTAGTAAAAACTACCATTTTATCCGACTATGCCTATCTCTAAAACTACCATGAAATTCCAGTCAAATTTACTACGTTTATGGTAAAACCTTCAACATTTGTGGTATATTCGACAGACCTCATATTGATATCAATCGCAGGCATGGTAAATCAAACACTGATATTAAAAACATAACGAATGAGCCCACTGTATTTTGATTCCATACGGCCCTTATGAAATCGTTGTGTATAACTTAGGTTTTCTCAGTTAATGATTTTCTCGAGTCATTTTTATCAATTCCATAAACCGCCTTATGAATTTCATGGCTGTTGTTTGTGTGTAATCATCATAAGGCATGTTTATGAAATAGAAAAAAGTGCGCCTAAATTATTGTTTTGGTTACTCTTGATGAATTCGGATTCATCAGGATCCCGATATCTCCGAGCTGATATACTTCCTTCGAACGCGGAGAGTAAAACAGGATGAAGCAAATCAACTACTGGAATCATAAATTAGGTAAAGTCTAATACATATATTATAAACGTCCTCCTTAGACAAGTAAGTTCATTGCTTCCAGTGGTTGATCCGTATTGCGTGGGAATTTCAAGGCGCATCTTGTGGAGCAACATTTTTCATGAAGATCCAAATAAATCATCTCGTCATAACATTCTTCATTAATGAACATTAATTGTACTGCGGGCGTACCATTAGATTACTAACAATGGCTTTTTTTTCATAACCTCAAATTTATTATAGATAAAATGAAAATTTCAGTAAAATTCAATAAAAAAAATTGCAATTATTAGTATAATCAATGCATATGAGTTCCATAGCACTAACAAATGAATTTCATAAGTGTATTCAATTAAACTTATATGGTTGCCATAAGAAAACTATTTGAAGTGCTTATGGCAACAATCATAGCATTTCATAAGGTAATGTTGCGGAATTCAAACCGTTTCCTTGTGGCCAATTTTCATAAGGTTATTTAATGAACATTTAAAGGTTTTTTGCACTAGTGAACGCATTTATAGTCAGGTGAAAATTGTTGGTGTTTGCGCTTACCGCCCAAACACAATGATAACGGAAACGGAACGGAAAAACGCAAGTTTGACAGTTGTTTCAAATGACTTCGATATGTCCAATTAGAATCAGCTTGGATTTAGCCTGGTTTCTTTCCGACAAGTAGGCTTACTTTGATCGGGCTTTGCCGTTTTCCGTTGCCGCTATCATTGTGTTTAGGCCATTAGTTTAACCAACAGTTTAACCCCCGAAATGGTAGTTTCTAGTGTGGTTTTTTTTTGCGTGTACTATTCACGGGGTTTCCATGTCGCATAGTATAAAAACTATACTAACGATTCATACAGTTTAAACTTAGCCCAAGTTGTGTGAGAGAATTCTACATAGCATTATATTTATTACTTTAGTGCGATTATGTTGCCCTGGGCACCGGCAAATCCTTGAGGTAGTTTAACTTCAACTACCAGGTCCCAGGGCTGGTCTGGTTTTTTACCATCTTGGAAAGAAACACACTAGTGTTGGCAGATCAGTGGTAATGCAGCCTAAAAGTGCTTCTGATGTTCCTCTAGTAGTCCTCATCGATGAGCATTACAATTCGGAGATGGTGATCAAAGGTCAAGTACAGTATTTGCAAATAGTTGAAATGTTGCATTTGATCACATCCCAAGTAATCATAAGGATTATATCGTTACACTAATTCGACAGACTATCAGCAACAGTAATGCCATATTACATGCTATGTAGCATTACGTTTACATTAAAAATGTGATGATGCTTTGTTTGTTTGTTTCTTGATTATCGAGATTTTCAGCCTCGTGCTGGTTCATCTCCCGTCGTAGTTACTCAAATTCACTTTTTGGGTTATTTTCGTAGCTTGTCCGGGGGTGAGATTCGAACTCGTGACTTTGGCGTGAGAGGTATGGATGTTAACCACTACGCCGGGGTCGGGGTCGCCCCCTGTGATGATGCATTACTATATATCTAAAACAACTTAACATTAAATACGCATTCAATGATGCATTATTTCATTATCTCAATAAATGGTTCATGGCAAGTTAAAAAGTAGCATCATCTGATGAAAAACAAATGAGCAGCCTCTCAGATCCAGAATTGTCATCTTCATTCTTTTAAACTTTGGAATTTACAGCAGCAGGTTGGGTTCTTAAAATTTCGGGAAAGAATATGGCTACAATATGGAGAGCCACGGGTATATTTTTTATTTTTGTTGATTTTCAGAAAAGCTGAGCTTTTTTCCAACGAGGAATCTTCATTCTCATATCGTTTTCTTTTTTATCCAGTTTAAACCTGGTCCGGGTATCAAAATTGTGTCGGCTTGTTGTGTAATGAACGTCGGTGTGTATGCTTTCATTTGTAGCACGTATCAGGTTGAGGTTTCGCACTGATAAAAAGTTCCGGTATCGCTGTTTCTACGACGTGTTTAGTAAGAAAAATCTAAAAATAGCTGCATGGTACATGTTTTTCTAGAACGACAAACAGAGCAGAGAGTATGCTTCCATAATATTATGCAGTTGTCCTTTGTAATTCTATTGCTCTCTTAGCTCAGAGCGTTTACGCAACCGGCACTCAGTGTTCAGTCGTGAGAAATGTTGGTTCGAATCCCGGTGGAAGGTGAAATACATTTGTGCATATAATAAAATATATACCTTAAATGTTACTCGAAGATGCCATATAATAATAATATAAAATAACATCCTCTAATAAACAATAACAATGAAAAGATCTAAACTCAATTAGAAATTTTAAACATTCTCGATGATTTTTTTTTAATATCCCAAGCTCTATGTATGCTTTCTAAAATGCAATGAAACATTTCAGTAGAAGCAGTAATTCAACTGCTGAAAAAGTAACTATGTCCTAAATATACATGTTTTAGGGTTTCAATAAAGAATGTGTGCTTGCTTTAATTTGACAGGAGTGGGGTCCTTTTCGACTTTAATTCTACTTTCATGGCGCATGTAAGATTAAACTGCTTTATACCATAAACATATATCGTAATATAATGCAAAATTGATGTATCTATATACAGCTTCATGGTTACTTGGGATACAATCAGTTCAGCGCCAACATTATATTATGGCGAATCTGAACAATGGCTTTCGTAGTCATTTTCTCATCACCAAAAGGTCACAAATACAAATTAAGCACTCTTTAAGGAAGACAAGCTTTATCTCTATCCGCAAATATATTCAATTTGAAGGAATTGTATTCCACTTCCGATAAATTAGCAGACAAAGTGTTTGTTTACAAAAGCAGATTCGCCCTTATCAAATGTTGGCGCTGAGTTGAAAAAACTGAAATAGTTTATTATCACAAATCAGCAAACTTTTGGAAAGCATTACCACATTGGGGAGCTGTTCCATTATTCATATAATGATCCATTATTCATACCAATAGGAAATGTGGGTTTGATGTATGCCCCTAGGTGGGCAATTATTAAGGATTTCGCTGTGGCTCACATGGATTTCAGGATGAATGTGGTGAATGGAGTAGGATGAATGCATCAAGCTGTTCTTTCTAACATTCAACACTTTCATATGTGCGCATCGTCACGTCATTATAGGATACGAAGCGAGCGTGAAAGAGTTAGTTGACTTGTTCTGTCATGCCAATCGTGCCTTGGCATTGATCGACTTGTTTAAATGGGCCTTATTTCGACAAAGCTTTTTCATTAGGACCTAACTGACAAACGTAAGACAAACGTGGATTCTTCCGTAAATTTCTCGTAAAACAAAATCTACCCATGTAAGCTTCCAATTCTATCGAATAGGACTCTTGTTGTTCAAAATGACTGTGGTAGATTAATTAGGCAAGTTTCCAAGGTCGGCAAATTCAAGGAAGAAGCAATTGTTTACGTTTGTCAGTTGGGCCCTAATGAAAAATCTTTGTCGAATTCAGTTTTCAGATGTCCAAAATGGTCAAAAATCATATGAACTATGGTACATCTATGTGGTTGACAGCGACGCAGAGCCCCTGGAAACTAGCGATTTGAAATTGGTTCACTCTTGTAGAACCCCTTGGTGCGTCCGAATTACACCTTGTAGCCTGCACCTGGCAATGCGTTCTTGCGCTTTTTGGTACTAGAAGCTTTGTTTTTGTTTTGCTTCGCTGCACTGTAACCAGCCAATACCCATTAATGGGTAAAAATGTACCCATTTTTTATAGTATATGAAGCTGTCAAAAAATGGGTACTTTTAAAATTAAAATAATGCATACTAATTACACATTTTTTATTTTAAATGAGAGACCAAAAGATGGGTATTTTTCTACCCATTAATAGGAAAAAAAATATCTTAGCATTCTCTTGACTCGCTTTGTATAGTAGAAAGTTCGAAAAATAAAAGATAAACTTCGCGTCGGAATTCAGTCTACGAAAACGCGTTGTATATGGAAGAACTGAAGGCTGAATTGGATAGCGAAAGCTTCCAAAAACTGAGAGGTACGTTAATAATTTAATATAATAACATAAAAGTAACTAATCTTAAAAATTACTTTCCATTTAAATTACTTGTACATCCCACCAGATGAGGTATTCGAAAAGCCTCTAAGGAGAAGTCTCTTGACATAGAGCAGGATTTGGCGGCTCCAATGATTGAATTGATCGAGGTTAACATACACTGGCGTAAAAAACCTATCGAAATTCATAAAATTTGCCTTATGAAACTTCATGAGCCCACTAAATTTTAATTTCATAAGGCCCTTATGACGTCCATGTGTGTAAAAGTGATTCCCTCGGTTGATTGTTATAATTTTCTCAAGTCAATCTTATCAATTTCTTAAACCGCCTTATGACTTTCAAGACTGATTTCATTTGTGTACAATTATCATAAGGTAGATGTATGCAATGGTAAAAAGCGCGCCTCAAATTTTGTTTTTGTTTACTCTTGGTGGATTCTCAATCCTGATGATACTTCCCTCAAATGTGGAAAGCCGAACAAGGACCAAAATAGAGGATTGTATAGAGGTATTTATCCCAACTAAATAGTATTGGTGAATGATAATAAAAACACCTTTTTGAATATTTCAGAAACAGCCAGTTAATCTGGTACGATTTGATACTGCAGGATAGTTTCAAGCGGCTCTTGAACAATGAGCACCTGGCTGATGTTCGTTTCAAAGTGGGTCAATGCGGAGAATATATCTTCGCCCACAAGCTGATCATTATTATGGCCAGCGAAGTTTTTTTTACAAACAGTTTAATGGAAGTTTTGCGGATTGAAATCGTGATACTCTTATCCATCCGGTTATAATCGATGATATCGAGCCAACCCAGTTTCTTAAACTAATGCGGTACATTTATTGCGGCGTAGTCAACATTCGTTCCGATTACATACTGGATACATATTATGCATCGGAAAAGTATATGATGAATAACTTGTATAAGATATGCGAGGACCAGTTCTGCCACCAGATCAACGATAGAACCATACTGAGGATACTTGAACAAAACCGAAGATATGAGTTTTCCGCAGTAGATAATAATTGTTTGAACATAATCTGCGATAATCCATTGAAGTATTTCAAGCAGGAAGAATATCTATAACTCTGAGCCATGAAGCAGTGCCGCTGATTGCCTCCTGCCTCCTGCAATGAACTGTCTCATCAACCAGCTAGATGATACGATCATTCGCTGGAAGCAGAACAATGAAAAGACTCTGCGAGGAGAATCAATGGAAGTAGCTGAGAAAGTAAACTGTGACGTAAACATTGATATTGATATTCCACTGAAGAAGTTGTGCCGAAAACACTATTTTTATTGTAAGGCTGTTTACAGTACCAATATTGATACATCTTTTAGATAACGTTCTGTGAAAAAAAAAACAGATTGAACTATATGGAATGGAAATCTACGAGGGCAGGCAGAACGGTGTATGAGATGGCAAAAAAAAAAAAACACAGTCCGCATCGAGCTCTCATGCCGTGCGGTTCTATTTTCTTTTGCTGAAGGAAGTATTTTTGCTACCTAAAGCTATAACAAAATCAAACAGCACTTTTCAGTGCTTAACATTACCTGCACAATTTTTATTTTTTACCCTTATTCCTTTTCGATCCTTGTCTGGACCCTACGCGAGGTAATCCGACTTGGATATCGATTTGGAAAATTCCTCTTTGACCCTTCGGATTCTTGTAGAATCTGCTTGGAAGTTGATTAGGAGAAAACGTATAAATTCTAATCATTTTGGAGAAAATGGCGCCTAAACGCAAAAGAAAGGGACAATCTCTGGATTCCCCTTCTAACAATATTGATTTGAGCAATCAATTCGATATTCTTAATGATGATGAGAATGATCCATCAGTCAGGCAAAAATCTTCGAAGCATTCCCGAATTAATGCAGGGAAAGAAAAGGTTCCACCTATTGTGGTAACAACATCTGATTTTCATGGGCTCCGTAAGGAACTCACGAATTTCATTAAAGATTCTAAATTTTCCTTTCAAATTGGTCGTCGGGGTGAATGCCGTGTATTGGCTGAAACCTTGATCGGATTTAAACTTCTCGTGGAGTATCTTGCTCAAAGAGGCATCAAATTCTTTACACATGACACCAAAACTGAACGTCTGTTCAAGGTGGTCTTAAAAGGTCTAGCCAGTGGTGAATCCCTGGATGAGATCAATCAAGAAATTATTAAAATGCTTGGAGTTACACCAGTTCAAGTGATAAAGATGAAAAAGAAATCCCAACCTGGCGATTCTCGCAATGGGATTTCTAACGATTTTTATTTAGTTCATTTTAAATCAAATGAACTGAATAACCTCAAGGCATTGGAAAAAGCCAGCCTTATGCTCCATGTCAGAGTGAAGTGGGAACACTTCAGGAAGACTGGAGGAAATTCTCAACACCTCACCCAGTGCCGTAAATGCCAGGGATGGGGTCACGGGACAAAAAATTGTCACATGGATGCCAAATGCATGCATTGTGGCGATTCCTCTCACGCCAAGGACAACTGTCCTGTGAAGGATCCCAAAAATTTTAAATGTGCGAATTGTGGTGGAAACCACAAATCCAATTTTTGGGAATGCAAGACTCGCAAAGCGATCTTGAATTCTCGTGCTAAGCATCAGGTAGGGACCGCTTCACGTTCCCGACCAGGTAATTATTCCTCGGCTGTTAACAACGGTCATCGAGGAGGAAATCCAACATTCGTACCGGAAGGTACGATCAATGCCCAACCGTCAAATTTTTCACTGCTATCTGCTGTTAACAATGGTCAGCGAAGTACAAATGTACCCGTAAGTACAAACAGACCACAAGTTTTCAGTGCTCAATTCTTACCTGCTGGTAGCAATGTACAGCAAGGTAATGGAGCTTCCTACGCTGCCGTTACAGCCGGTAGAAACCAAAATTCTACCAGAAATGTTGAAGATTTTGACTTAGGTAGCATAACCGCTCCAAAAATGGATTTTTTACAGAAATCATTAATCGATATGATTAATGGAATGTTAAATACAAACTCCATGTTTGATGCAATTCAAACTGGTATAAAATTTGCAAACAATATTGTCATGACCCTGAAATTCAGCAATGGGTATTAAGACACTGAATATTTTAAATTGGAATGCTCGATCTCTTAAAAATAATGAAGACGAGCTGTTTAACTTTTTACGAGTTCATAACGTGCATATTGCCGTTGTAACTGAAACTTTTCTTAAACCAGGTGATAAAATAAAAAGGGATCCTAATTATTTCGTACACCGCAATGATCGTCTTGAAAGTCCAGGTGGTGGCGTTGCCATAATTGTTCATAGGCGTATCAAACATCAAATTCTTTCTTCATTTGATACCAAAGTTTTTGAAACTTTGGGGGTTTCTGTTGAAACAAAATTTGGTCAACTTACACTATTAGCTGCCTATTTACCATTCCAATGCGTAGGTCAGCAAAAGAATCTTCTCAAGGGTGACCTACAGAAGCATACCCGTAATAGGTCAAAATTCTTCATTATTGGTGATTTTAATGCAAAACACCGATCGTGGAATAATGCTCAAAGTAATTCCAATGGTAATATACTATTTGATAATTGTTCTGCGGGTTATTACACTATCCAATACCCAAACAGCCCAACTTGCTTTTCTTCTGCCAGAAATCCCTCAACTATTGATTTGGTCTTAACTGATTCATGTCAACTTTGTAGCCAATTGGTTACCCATGCTGACTTCGATTCGGATCACCTTCCTGTAACTTTTGAAATATCTCAAGAAATAATTTCTAATCCCAACAGTTCTACTTTCAATTATCATAGAGCTGATTGGAACCAATATCAAACATTCATGGAATATAACTTTGATCCTAATATTCCTTTGGAAACTAAAAATGATATCGATAATGCTCTTGACTCTCTGACTACTTCCATAGTTGAAGCAAGAGCTGTCTCAGTTCCAAAATGCGAGGTAAAGTTCAATACAATTATAATAGACGACGATCTTCAGCTTTTGATCCGTCTGAAAAATATCCGTAGAAGACAATATCAAAGAACACGCGATCCCGCCATGAAAGTTATCTGGCGAGATTTGCAAAAACAAATTAAAAAACGCTTCTCTGCCCTGAGGAACAAACAATTCGAAAATAATGTGTCAACATTAGAGCCGAGTTCCAAACCTTTTTGGAAACTCTCCAAAATTTTAAAGAAACCTCAAAAGCCTATTCCAGCGCTCAAAGAAGGTGATAAAATATTGCTAACAAATGTGGAAAAAGCTCAAAAACTTGCTGAGCAGTTTGAGAGTTCCCATAATTTCAGTTTGGGTCTTACTAGAATTTTCTATATACTCATCAAAAAACTCCCAGTGAGTACCTTGTCTTTCATGGTAAAATTATTTAATAAATGTTTTCATTTGTCATACTTTCCTGGCAAATGGAAAAATGCCAAAGTTGTTCCAATTTTGAAGCCCGAGAAAAATCCAGCTGAAGCTTCTAGCTACAGACCAATAAGTTTACTTCCTTCAATCAGTAAACTTTTTGAAAAGCTAATTTTGAATAGAATGATGCTTCACATCAATACAAACTCAATTTTTGCAGATGAGCAATTTGGATTTCGCCATGGCCATTCAACTACTCATCAACTTTTGAGAGTTACTAATTTAATTCGTTCAAACAAATCTGAAGGCTGCTCAACTGGAGTTGCTCTTCTAGACATAGAAAAAGCATTCGACAGTGTTTGGCATGAAGGTTTGATTGCTAAATTGAAAAACTTTAATTTCCGCTCTATATTATAAAATTAATTCAAAATTATTTAACTGACAGAACTCTGCAGGTAAATTATCAGAATTTCAAATCTGATCGACTACCTGTTAGAGCTGGAGTTCCTCAGGGTAGCATTCTTGGGCCGATACTATATAACATTTTTACTTCCGACCTCCCTGATTTGCCTCAGGGTTGTCAGAAATCCTTGTTTGCTGATGCACAGGCATCTCCGCTAAAGGAAGAAGTCTTCGTGTCATTTGCAGGAGACTGCAGAAAAGTTTGGACATTTTCTCTTCTTATTTACAGAAATGGAAGATTTCTCCCAACGCTTCCAAAACTCAACTAATAATATTCCCACATAAACCTAGAGCTTCTTTTTTGAAACCTAGTAGTAGTCACATCATTACTATGAGCGGTGTTCCAATTTCCTGGTCAAGCGAAGTGAAATACCTTGGTCTATTACTTGATCAAAAATTAAATTTTAAAAATCACATTGAAGGCATTCAAGCCAAATGTAATAAATATATAAAATGTTTATATCCTCTTATAAACAGAAAATCCAAACTTTGTTTGAAGAACAAACTTCTAATATTCAAACAAATTTTTAGACCGGCCATGCTTTATGCTGTGCCAATATGGTCTAGTTGTTGTGCTACTAGGAAAAAATCACTTCAAAGGATTCAGAACAAAGTTCTGAAAATGATTTTGAAGCTGCCACCCTGGTGCAGTACTATTGAATTACATAGAATTTCGAATGTTGAGACTTTAGAACAAATGTCCAACAAAATAATTAATAATTTCAGACAAAAATCGTTGCAATCTTCTATTGCAATGATTAATTCCCTTTATGCTTAGTTAAGATTAATGTTAGTTTGTTTTTAGTTTTAAGATTATTATTGTTATACTGACACGCAGAAATAAAAACCTGTTTAAAATACTGAACTGCTAAGGCATGAACAATGTAAACAAAATTAGATACATATTTTAACAATTAAGGTTGATACGTTACGGTAGTAGCAACAATCAATGTGCAACTAGCGATTTGAAATTGGTTCACTGTTGTAGAACCCCTAGGTCCGAAGTATACCTTGCAGTCTGCACCTTGCAATAATTCTTGCGCTCTTCAGTACTTTCCGGTACTAGTATCTTGGTTGTTGTTTTGATTCACTATGTTATTTTGACACAACATTTGAGAATGTGTTGGTGTGAGCTACGTTGTTAGGGGCGAATCATTGAGCTTGGGACCGAGCTTGGGACCGATGGGCTGGTACTGACTGAGCCAAGAAAAATATCGTTTTTGTTTGGGGCCTACTGGTCTTAGAGTTTGTCTATGGTGGTGGCTGGGGAACCTAAATTAACATAAAATTTGAAAAAAAAAAATTTTGAAAAAAAAAAAAAAGAAAAAAAAAAAAAAAACACAAAACGCGGCTTCTTATTTGTTTTTTGTTTTCTCTTTGTGTTGTTTCTACTATTGTTATTTGTATTGGGTGGAGTAGGTAAAAGGGAACGAAGGAAATAAATTCATACAATCTATATATTTGTTAGTATAGGGAAGCGGAACCTATGTTCACCATAGTACATATATTCATCACATTCTGCTGTCATCCAACTTCAAACGTAAAAAGATGTTTAATTTCTCCAATAAACGGACGCAGTACCCAAAAATATATAATCCTGGCAAATAAAATTAGGTCTTGAATATAATTAAAAGCTACAAAAACGTTTCGGAGACTTAAATTTCGTAAAAAATAATGAGCAGTCAGATTTTCAACACAATTTCTTACCTTTGCACTACAAATTCTTCGTATTGATCTAACCGTACTAGGGAATATACCCGAGCCAGACTCCAAGTTTTCTCTTTAATTGCACTATATTCTCACACATTTTCGTTGCGTAATTGCACAAACCATAAAAATCACACTTCACTTATTACACTTGCCACACGAGAATCTACGAATACGTGATAAAATACGAGAAAACTATGGGATTAATTTTCACAATAATTTAAATACGCTTGCACCTATTCTGAACCGTGTTTACAATCGACGTAATCGCTTGATGTTGCCAAACTATTTTATCATGACTCTTATTCGAATGAAATGGGTTTGGCAGTACACCAATATCACCTGTTTTGTGGGAGTGCTACAAATCGCCCAAAGTTAAACTATTTTATTTTTCCATAGATTAAATAAATAATAACATGCTTCTAATTGTAGATTTTTTCAATATTTACCAAGAAATAAAATCCCACATTTAATAATATTTTTCCATCTCTGTTGAATTTGGCGGCACTGCTCACATAGTGTATAGCATACACATCAACACGCACACTAGTTCAATTCATAGAGCATATGCAGGCTATCCAACACAATTAAAGTGCTGTCAAATGATCTACTTCATGCGAGAAATTCAATTTTGGGTGTAGTAGTGGAGAGCGTTAACTTGTTTAGATTTTTTCATGATTAAAATCAGTACGATTAACATATGTACACAGATGGGATTAAGGTTTTTCGTGATATTATTAAAATAGGTACATAGCAGTGGCAACTTTTCCGTATTAAATTGGAAGAAAATTATCAGAATCGAATGTTTTGTGCGTTGCTAAACGATTAACGGTAAGTGGACGAATAAATTGTGAATAACTTGTGTAATTAGTGTTCGGTATTCAGTGCATATTCACCGATTTCCACTGGAGGTCTGCTTATTGAGCTCAAGATAGGTACCGCTTCCCTAATAAGTCTCGGAAAGGAATTGTTAGTGGTCCGTTATAGGGGGTGGGGGTTGTTACAAAAACGATTTTTTTCTTGGCTCAGTCAGTACTAGCACATCGGTCCCAAGCTCGGTCCCACGCTTAATAATACGCCCCTAATAATGAACTCACACGAACACACTCTCAAATATTCTGTCAAAATAACACAGCAAATCAAAACAAAGGCGCAAATATGTATAGTTAGGTGCTGGATTCAAGGTGTTCTTCGGACCAAGGGGTTCTACAACAGTGAACCAATTTCAAATCGCTAGTTGCATATTGCTTGTTGGTCGCACCCCCTGGTCTCTCGCGTAGAAACTTAATCGCGTATCTTGACGCGCATTATTTTTAATGAAGATTAGTGCTAATCCGTGTGTAAAATCTTGTTAGAACATTTTACACAAACAAAACTTCAATTGCGCTGCGGGCGCACTATAAGATTGCATTGGCATTGTTTTTTTCATAACCACAATGTTAATATAAGTAGAATGCATATTTCAGTAGAATTGTTAAAAAAATATATGACAACATACATATATTATATTAATAATTAGTATAACCAATGCATATGACGGCCATAGCATCAATAAATAAATTTCATAAGGCTGTTCAATGAAACTTATACGGTTGCCATAAACAAACCATTGGAAGTGGTTGTGAAAAAAATCATGGCATTTCATAAGGCATCGTTATGAAATTCAATCCTTTTCCTTGTGGCTAATTTTCATAAGGTTATTTAATGAACTATTTGCATTAGTGTATATTGAGGATTTACTTGATTTTAAATAATTAATTGACTTTTACATTTGTAGGATGCCGAATACCGGATACTGCACTGGAGATTGAAGAAAAATTGTCGTTACGAATAAGTTCACAAATAAAAATACAAATACAGTAATTGAGATCTTTTATGTTTGTGCTAATGCTCATTATTCAATAGCACAATTAAAAACAAATCACGAAAAATGGGTATTTCATACCCATTTCTCATATTACAAACATATTGAAAATGGGTATTTCATACTCATTTCCCAAATAACAAACGTTTTGAAAAATGGGTATTTCATTTCCCAAATGACATTCCATTTCTCAAATGACAAACATTTTGAAAAATGGGTAAAAAAAACTCGTAGAGTTTTACCCATTAAAGGAGTTTACCCACTTAAGTTCGAAATGGATGATATTTTACGAATTAATGGGTACTGGCCGGTTTCAGTGTTGGTTATTTTGATAGAATTGAGGGTGTGTTCGTTTGAGTTACGTTATTAGGGGCGAACCATTAAGCTTGGGGCCAGGCTTGGGACCGATGTGCTGATACTTTCTAACCCAAAAACTCAATAGATCATTGCACAATGGCGTCATCAATGCAGTTTTGACAGTTCAGGGAGCTTGTTTAGGTGGACTTAGAATATTTTCGGTATGATCGGTTTGCGATTTTGGGCTCTAAATTTATTATGATTGAAGTAAAATTGCCGAAAAACAGACACCAGTGGTTATCTTTACATCATTTCCTGAATCTAGTCATACAGAATTCGGAAAAATCTAATGAAAAATTGCGTTTGAGCAGTTGAAATTCTAACACCTTGTAAGCAAGCTCCCTGAACTGTCAAAAATTGAGGTTAATACATTTCGTGCAATGATCTATTCATGTTCTTCTGAACTAACCAACCCCTGCTATGACTGCCCTAGAAGAGGGAAAATAATACTATTCACTAAAACAACTTGGACTGACTTTAAACTATATGGGACGTTAGTATACTTTTGATACTGTGCTACATGTTAATCATTGAATGAGTAACCCCACTTTTTAGCGAAACAGCGTAAAATTTCTGAAGAAAGTACTCAGCACTATGCAAATGATTTGTTTTGTGTTGGTGCTACAACATAAAGATGTCATGCTCATATTATTCTGATAATTTCTTTTTGATATTCTTTTCAGTTGGAATTTTATCGCAATGAAATAGACCGTATTGAACAGGAACACATTGAAATTACACGAGCAACACGCATCAGATTAGAACAGGATAATCAAGCTTTGGAAATAGAGCTACAAAAAGCCAAAACCAATACCACGTTGAACACGGAAAAGCTTGATTACAATTTTCAGGTCTTAAAGAAACGTGAAGATGAGAATTTGATGGTTCGAAATGCACAAAAAAGAAGGTTAACAAAATTAAATGAAACAATATTCGTCTTGAGGAGAAAAATTAAAGATGTTCAGATGATTTGCCTGATTGAAACGGAAAAGCTTACATCTGATGTGATTAAGCTACGTTTTAACATAAGTCACATCAGCACCAAAGTAAATACTTTTGCTGAAGTCAACGATAAAAAGGTTTTTGCATTGTAGTAATAAGTATTAGAATAGAAAACTAAATATTAAATTTCTTACAGTATCACTCTGTTTGGCAAATGAACAGAAGCGAATGTTCAGATGTTTTGAAAAGCATATCGGAAATAGATAAAATATTGGTTGAACAACATTTAGGATTAAAGTGGCAATCTCCTTGCCTACCAGAAGACCTTGATCAGAAACTGCCCAACATGATGGGCTCATTCGGTAGTGATAGCACTCTTGTGAAATCACAAGGCAAGTAGCTATTAACATTTCCTTTTTAATACTAGGTTAATGGTTGTATTTTCTAGTGAGCACCACATTGCAGACGTATGAGGATTTGAATGAACGGAAGCAAATATTGAATATTCTACAAATAGTGCTGAAACAGGCAGGCTTTCTTGTTGATAAGACAGCATTGAAGCTCATTGAGCAACACACAGAAGATGATCAGAACCTCGTTTGCCTAGACAATGTTTTCAGTGCGTTGGGTATTTCCAACTGGGATGATGTTCGAAAACTGAAAGAAAAATTTGAAGAAATCGTGAAATCTCGGAATTGTTCTTTCACAAAATCAGATGAGTCTTGTGCTTCACAAAGTGATCAAGCTGATGAGCCAATTAAGGTAAATATCCACGAAGCTGGACGCATTTTTTTTATTATTTCGGCATAATGGTAAACGTATCCGTGTAGGGCTGTCCAAAAAATCGTTTTTTTTTCGATCGAGGTTTCAAGTAGTGAACCCAAGTAGTGGCAACCAAAAACAATCAAATAAAAACATACACGGTGTTCAATAAGTTCGGATACACTTTCAAAATTTGTTAAAAAAATGAAAACATGTTTTTTTATTTTTTGGATTTATGTTATTGAAAGCTATGTTTACAAGGAACGTTTACAACATTTCTCTTGGAATGACCCCCCCTTTGTACTCCTTAACGAGCTTCAAACGTTTCTCGAACGCGTCGCAGGCGGCACGCACGGACTGCATGGGCATTTCGTCCCAGATTTTGAGAATTACCGTCTTGAAATGATCCAAAGTGCTGACCTTGTATTCGTTCAGCTTCGCCATCATATAGGACCAAACAAAAAAGTCGAGAGGATTCAAGTCCGGGGAGCTGGGAGGCCACAAAGTTTTGTCCAGAAAGTCGGTTAAATTGTCCCGACACCAGGCTTGAACCACATTTGCCGTATGGGCTGGTGCACCGTCCTGCTGGAACACGTAGTGCTCATCGCCGTAGAGGCTTCGGAGACTGGGGGCAACAACCTTTTCCAAAACCTCAGTTTTGTAGTACGCCGCGTTGATTTTGACGTTTTTTTCAATAAACACCAAGGGTAGCTTACCACGTTTGCATACTGCCCCCCAAACCATCACCGACGCGGCACTTTGGAACCGAGGGATGTTTATATTGGATTCAGGAATGCTGTCCCTCGATGGCGCCCACACCCGGTCATTTTGCACATTGTGCGGCTGCTGCAGCACGAACAGTTTCTCGTCCGAAAAAACAAACTCCTGACCAGCGTGCCGAGAGAGGATCCTCTTAGCTCGATCCAACCGCTTTTTGCTGGTAGCCTCCGAAACGCCATGGACCTTACGTTTTTTGTAAGGCCTGAAACCAAGGTCCTTGGTGAGTATGGTGTGAGCGGTTCCAATGGAAACGTTGAGATCTGCAGCCGTTTTCCGGATTGAGCGGTTCTTTTTGCGCCGAATTCGCTCCCTCACGATCTTGATGACCCGTGGCGTCCTCGCTGAACGCGGCCGACCGGATCTCGCACGGTCATTGGTCGAGGACGTCTCCCGGTATCGCCTGATGGTCGTGTAGACAAAGTTCCGCTTGACCCCATGGATTTGGAGGGAAAACAAACAAACAACAACTAACAGAATGTCAACACCGCGCACATTCGGTAGCGTATGAATGAAGCTAAAGCTGACACCAATACCAATGCAGAATATGTACATGGCGCATACCTACGCAATGATGAAAACTTGTATTCGAACTTATTGAACACCGTGTATATTGTCTACAAACCCATAAAAAACATAAAAAAAAATGCAATGAGGTTTGTTTCAGAACACAATGTGTGGCGAGATTGATGATTATTTCCACGTTCTTCAGATTTTCAGAGAAAAATCAATCTTGGGAAGATGCACCTATATTAATCTCATCACTTTGCAATTCATCCTACTTGAAATACAACGATATACACGTGACAGGATTAGTTAGTAATGTTGGCTGTAGTTATTTAACGTAAGCAAACATTATTAGAAAACGAAACCGACCCTTCGACTGCCCAATTGTTTGATTCATCGTAGGATGAATAAAGGAACAATGAGATCAATATGGGGGCAGTTACCCTAGTGGTCGAAAAGCTTTTTTTTGTGAAAGGCATTTTTGAAAAAAAAAAACGATTTTACGATACGGTCAATAAATAAAAAATATAGAATAAATGCTCCAATACGTTAGCAGCGTAAGTGTTCCAATACTTGTGTATGAAGGCTATCTATTATTTTATTTTTTTAAAAGGATTATAACAAAAAGATACAATGAATCTCAAAATATGTTTGCAATTTGTTTTTGTTAGTAAAAAAAACATCAACAAGATTTACATAAATTTCTCTGACAGGAAATTATTGATGGAGATATGAGTGAGTCGGAAATAAGTTCAATATTGATTCCATCTGAAAAACTACGAACGTTAAAAGTTTTTTCTCAGGAATTATCATGTGTGGATACAACGTAAGTAAATAACAAATTTAGTAATCAAATGTCACCTATATTATTTGAAATTATATCTATAGCATCTCAACGCTTAGTCATGGAGGAATATCGAGGAGAATTTCAGTTAAAGAAGTAACAGACTATTGGGTCAATTTCAAAAATCTTTTTTCGTCTGATAGAGTTAAGGTGTGGGACACTATGGAAAATAGTTTGACTGAATATTTCAAGGTAAATTTTAATGAGTACCATTTGAAGACATGTTTTAACAGAAATCGAAATTAATTTTCAGATTTTGAAAGGGCGTAAAAGTTTAGATGAAGAATGTGAATTCCTGAGGAAACAAAATATGGAATTGCAATATTTAATGCAGAAAATGCTTACACCAAATAAGGATATCATGGAATGATTCAATAAATTTGACTAGCTTTCCTTATAAACAATCTTACGCATTACTCCGAAACTTCACGTAACTTCTAGTCAAACAAAGCGTTGTGCTTTTCGATTTCAGTTAACTCGTTGCTTATGTAGAATAACTCAGTGGTTTTATAATAAACTTTGTGTAACGCTATTTTTAAAGAAACCATAGACTAACTCTTAGACCAGTAGGTCCCGAACAAATACGATTTTTTTCACATCGGTTCCGAGCTTGGTCCAAGCTTAATAATCCCAACAGAGTTAGTCTATGATTATACGCCCCTAATAATGAACTCAAACGAACACACTCTCAAATATTCTGTCAAAATAACACAGCAGATCAAAACAAAGGCGCAAATATGTATAGATAGGTGCAGGCTTAAACCAGGGCTTAAAGGTGTACTTCGGACCAAGGGGTTCTACAACAGTGAACCAATTTCAAATCGCTACACGCATAAAAAAGCTGCGGTAGAAACTACCATTTCGAGGGTTAAATTAAGCGCAAACACCAACCATTTTCACCTGACTATAAATTGCGTTTGATTTTACCATGCCTGCGATTAAATCGACCATGGTGCTTTTGATATCAATATGAGGTCTGTCAAATATACCACAAATGTTGAAAGTTTTACCATAAACGTAGTAAATTTGACTGAAATTTCATGGTAGTTTTAAAGATAGGCATAGTCGGGTAAAATGGTAGTTTTTACTACAAGATTTTGTTCTGTGTAGTTGCATATTGATTGTTGCTTCTACACAGAACAAAATCTTGTAGTAAAAACTACAATTTTACCCGACTATGCCTATCTTTAAAACTACCATGAAATTTCAGTCAAATTTACTACGTTTGTGGTAAAACCACAGAGAACAGACGTTCATCTTCGGTCTGCTACTTGTGTAAAACTTTAAACCGACATTTCAAATGTATGTCGTTATGCTCCTGGTAGGCGGCGCTGCAGTTGTGTGATAACTGTCAGGTAAATGTTTATCAATAAAAATCCAAGCACATAACCTGAAATTTTTTGTTTATTTTTCTCTGCACTTGCTTTGTAAAGTGGCTGTCCATATTAACGTTTACAAACGTTTTTCCAGAAAAGGTATATGGACATCAATGTCTGTTCTGTGTGGTAAAACCTTCAGCATTTGTGGTATATTTGACAGACCTCATATTGATATCAACCGCACCATGGTTTATCTAATCGCAGGCATGGTATAATCAATCGCATTTATAGCTGAAAATTTTTGGTGTTTGCGCTTAATTTAACCCTCGAAATGGTAGTTTCTACAGCGGTTTTTTATGCGTGTAGTACATTGTCAATGAAACTCAAAAATTTGGTCCGGTGGTACTGTCAAACGTGTCAAACCGAAAAAAAATCTAGCGTATCTTCTAAAACGGTCGGAATGCGGATATGACTTCAATATTGTGTGTGATAAAAATGTTAATGTAAAGTTTGTTACATTTGACGCTTGCAGTGAACACGGAGAACCAGTGAAAGCATAAAAGTGTGTCGTACATATTGCTGGTTGCAGTTGTGATTGGACTCTAGAAGTGCTTTTTGCGCATTTTAAAGTGTGATAAAAGTGCACGTTTACGTCAAATCATTTTGTTGTGTTCGGTGCACTTATCCTTTATGCTGAAAGGTATAAGTTCACTGAAGACAGGAAACAATTTGACGTAAACGTGCGCTTTTATCACACTTTTTCTGTTTTTGTCGGAGTCCATTTTTAACTGCAATCAGCAATAAATAACACCCAAGTAACCACGAGGCTGTAATAGCATGCATATATAGGGCATATGTATTACGTCTAGAGCATCATTGAAGTTGGATTAAAGCTGAAAAGGGCCCCACTAAGATCGAACTAATGCTATATCTTTTGTAATGCCATAAGACATTGCTAAAGTAGTATTATTGCATTGGTAATGCACCACTACATTCTTAAGCTAATCTAACGCTTCATTACTTGACAACTGTTGAATTGATGCGATCCCGCATTACCGATGTTGATTTTGGGTTGAATAAGTGCAATAATATAATGCTTGTGGTTACTTGGGCATTACGCACTGAAGGGAGGGAGAGGTATTAAGTGTGATAATCGGTACAAAATTTTGAATTGCTTCGTATAAAACGTGATTCAAAGGGGATGAGGGAGCTGATTAGCGTTTCCTAAGGGGAGCGGTCAATCACTAATTGCGCAAGAATTTCAAGGGACCGTTCAAAGGTGAAGTCCACTATTTATGAATAATTGTTTTTTAGCCGTTTGAATATTTTCGAAAGCGAAATAACGGATGGGAGGCAAAAGCGATTACTACACACTCAGATTTTTTTTACAGAAATCTGTAAAAGTTTACCGAATTCTCAACAGCTGACCGTTCGGTAATCCAATTTAACGGATTTCGGTAAAATTTTACTGAAATCCGGTAAATTTTTTACAGATAACTGTTAAATTTCACCGAAATCCGTTAAATCTGATTACCGAACGTTCAGCTGTTGAGAATTCGGTAAACTTTTACAGATTTCTGTAAAAAAATCTAAGTGTGTAGTTTGTTTGCCAAACCAGTAATTTAAAGTTCTTTGTGTAGAGCAGATTTTAATTTTTTGTAAAATGTAACGTCTAAATTATCCAAAATTTTTACTACTTGTAAACTGGAACTTAATTTTAATAATGTACAAAAAATCCAAAATAAATTCACTTTTTCCTAATTTAGTCGAAAAACCCTCAACGGCTTCAATGGTTCGCTTCTCACTCGAAATTTACACTTGAAAAAACTCCGCAACCGAATCTTGCTTCCGGAAGCAAGCAATTACTCGATCAGATTGATACAGATCAGATCACTATGAAACCAAGAACCAAACATTATATTATTGAACACACTCATTAATTGGGGTCGATTATTTGAAGGTGACATTATCGTTCCATGCAGATCAATTGTCAATAATCATTTCCTTGGTAATATTGAACAAAATTCCGTATCCTCTCTACTTTTTAAGTCGATACTGGCCTTTACGGAAGAATCGAGCCGAATATTTTTCCGAAAGTAAAAGTGACAGCTCCGCTTAGTTTGCGTGGAAACCTTACAAATTCCAATTTTATTTTACGTTCTTTTCAGGTGGATACTGCTGCAGAAATTTCTTTTCGATTCTTTTCTTTTCCTTTTCAGTAAACGGAATTTAACATGGGATTGAGATAGAAAAAGAAATTTCTTTCGAACACGATACCGACCTTTACCTTAGAAAAATAAAATTCCTATTAGATAGTCCCTCGGAAACGTCTTGCATCTCGCAGCCGATGACAACTACTATCACTACGGCTGTCATTCGTCTGATATAGGCCAGTATCGACCTAAAGAGTAAAGAGGTTACGGAATTTTGTTCAATATTACCAAGCGGAATTTTGACAATTGATCTGCATGGAACGAAATGTCATCTTCACTTACGAAATAATCGAGCGGAATATTTTTCCGAAAGTAAAAGTGACAGCTCCCATTAGTTTGCGTGGAAACCTTACATATTCCAATTTTATTTTTCGTTCTTTGCAGGTGGATACTGCTGCAGAAATTTCTTTTCGATTCTTTTCTTTTCCGTTTCAGTAAACGGAATTTAACATGGGTTTGGAATAGAAAAAGAAATTTCTTTCGAACTCGATACCGACCTTATACCGGAAAGGGAGAAATGGAGAGAGGAAGAGAAAGAAAAGAGAGTCGAACAATCTAGGTGATCATTCCGCATCGAACGCTGAAGTGCTTCGGTCGAGTTTGTTTTGCACTCCGCACTACGTTTTTTTTTCAACCCGCATCAAACCACGCGGATGTTTCTAAGGGGGGCGACTTGCCTCCCAAAGATGTTTTTAGGGCGCGCTGTTATCAGCCGTCTTCTGCCTCTCCTTGGGTTGTCTACTTTCGGCAGAAAGTGAAAGCCCTAGACTTTTTGGGCATTAAAAGAAATTTGACGCGTCGTTATCCGGGGACCGAATTTCATCAGGTCAACCGAAACAAACTGCGTGTTACTGCACCTACATATAAAATTGCAAATGAAATTGCTAGTGATGAAGGTTATATTGTCGAATACTACGTCTACATCCCATCTCGAGATGTGGAGATAGATGGTGTGGTTTCTGCAGCGAGCCTGACGTGTGAAGACGTTATGGAAGGTAAGGGGCGACTTCCAAATTCAGCTTCGTCTACCATTGAAATCCTGGAATGCAAACAATTGCATGCAGGATCAATGGTAGATGAAAAAAAGACGTATTCACCATCGGACTCGCTACAAGTGACCTTCGCCGGATCAATTCTCCCAAAATTTGTTGAAATTGATAAAGTTTTTTTTCCCAGTACGCCTTTTTGTACCAAGGGTATTTAATTGTACCAAGTGCAAACAGTTGGGTCATACGGCTACTTTTTGCGACAACAAGCCCCGTTGTGGCAAATGCGGCCAAAGGCATCTAGAGGATGCTTGCCAACAGGAGGCAACAAAGTGTGCTTACTGTGGCAAAGAGCCTCTCCACGATTTGCAGAACTGCCCCGTGTACAAGAAGCGCACTGGTAACTTGAGACGTTCCATACAAGAACGCTCCAAGCAGACGTATGCAGAAATGTTAAAGTTGCAAAACGGAGCGTCTGCATCGTCTGTATCAGCCGCTCAAAATGAAAATCCGTTTTTGATTTTGTCTTCCGATGAACTGGACTCTGACGAAGCCGATGAGAGTGGATTTCCGGAGGTACACGCCCCCGGTAAAAGAAAGCCTACTACACGGTGTTCAATAAGTTCGGATACACTTTCAAAATTTGTTAAAAAAATGAAAACATGTTTTTTTATTTTTTGGATTTATGTTATTGAAAGCTATGTTTACAAGGAACGTTTACAACATTTCTCTTGGAATGACCCCCCCTTTGTACTCCTTAACGAGCTTCAAACGTTTCTCGAACGCGTCGCAGGCGGCACGCACGGACTGCATGGGCATTTCGTCCCAGATTTTGAGAATTACCGTCTTGAAATGATCCAAAGTGCTGACCTTGTATTCGTTCAGCTTCGCCATCATATAGGACCAAACAAAAAAGTCGAGAGGATTCAAGTCCGGGGAGCTGGGAGGCCACAAAGTTTTGTCCAGAAAGTCGGTTAAATTGTCCCGACACCAGGCTTGAACCACATTTGCCGTATGGGCTGGTGCACCGTCCTGCTGGAACACGTAGTGCTCATCGCCGTAGAGGCTTCGGAGACTGGGGGCAACAACCTTTTCCAAAACCTCAGTTTTGTAGTACGCCGCGTTGATTTTGACGTTTTTTTCAATAAACACCAAGGGTAGCTTACCACGTTTGCATACTGCCCCCCAAACCATCACCGACGCGGCACTTTGGAACCGAGGGATGTTTATATTGGATTCAGGAATGCTGTCCCTCGATGGCGCCCACACCCGGTCATTTTGCACATTGTGCGGCTGCTGCAGCACGAACAGTTTCTCGTCCGAAAAAACAAACTCCTGACCAGCGTGCCGAGAGAGGATCCTCTTAGCTCGATCCAACCGCTTTTTGCTGGTAGCCTCCGAAACGCCATGGACCTTACGTTTTTTGTAAGGCCTGAAACCAAGGTCCTTGGTGAGTATGGTGTGAGCGGTTCCAATGGAAACGTTGAGATCTGCAGCCGTTTTCCGGATTGAGCGGTTCTTTTTGCGCCGAATTCGCTCCCTCACGATCTTGATGACCCGTGGCGTCCTCGCTGAACGCGGCCGACCGGATCTCGCACGGTCATTGGTCGAGGACGTCTCCCGGTATCGCCTGATGGTCGGTAGACAAAGTTCCGCTTGACCCCATGCGATTTCAGCAGCCGGAATATATCGCCGGGTCGCTCACCGTTCAAAAAACGCTTAATTACGAAGTCCCGATACTCTTTCATCGCGCGTAACAAACAAACAACAACTAACAGAATGTCAACACCGCGCACATTCGGTAGCGTATGAATGAAGCTAAAGCTGACACCAATACCAATGCAGAATATGTACATGGCGCATACCTACGCAATGATGAACACTTGTATTCGAACTTATTGAACACCGTGTAGTTCTCCGGGTGTGCGCCGGAAACAAATAAAACCTACTCTCAAAACCTTGCAAAAAAAAAATGGAGGTAGAGGGGGTCAATTTAAAAAAACCGAATAAACCGGTAATAGCTGATGCATCCGTTCCTAGCTGTAGCTATACCAACCCGCCGCTACCTAATAACAGTAACCGTAAGAAGTTACCAAAAACTACGTCTTCTCGCAATTCTAACAATATCCCGTTCAAGCGAGGTAAGATTAATTTTAGGGACATTGTGGATAACATTTTAAATGCTCTTGGCCTTTCGGATGCTTCACCGCTCCGAGGAATTATTGACCTGCTTATTCCTATAGTTGGAAACTACTTCAAGCAATTGACTGTATCATGGCCCCTCATTGGTGAATTCATATCTTTCGATGAATAATTCGTCGAGTGAGGATCAAGATATGATCACCGTATTACAATGGAACTGTCGCAGTCTAATACCTAAATTAGACTCGTTCAAGTATTTGATTCACAATTCTGATTGTGATATATTTGCTCTCTGTGAAACATGGCTTTCATCCGAAGATGAGTTATACTTCCACGATTTTAACATTATTCGCCTGGACCGATATGATTCATATGGTGGCGTACTTCTGGGGATCAAAAAGTACTACCCCTTCTATAAAATCTCACTCCCAATAGTCTCAGGCATTGAAATCGTCGCTTGCCAAATAAATGTAAAGAATAAAGATCTTTGCATAGCTTCCGTCTATATCCCTCCGAGGGCATCAATAAACCGCCGTCAACTTTGGAGTTCAATTACATTACTTCCATCTCCAGTTATTATTCTGGGCGATCTGAACTCCCACGGTACTGCTTGGGGCGAACAATACGATGACAACAGAGCGGGTATTTTCTATGACTTATGCGACGATTTCAACTTGACCATCTTGAACACTGGGGAAGCGACACGAATAGCAAAACCTCCTGCCAGGGAGAGTCGACTCGACATATCTTTGTGTTCTAATTCACTATCATTAGATTGTCTGTGGAAGGTAATCAATGATCCCCATGGTAGTGATCACTTACCAATTATTATCTCAATCACAAATAGTTTTCACAAAACAGACCAGTCAATCCATGTTCCTTATGACCTCACAAGGCATATTGATTGGCAACATTTTGCATCGGCGGTAACCCTTGGTATTGATTTTACCGATCCTCTTCCACCATTAGAAGAGTATCGTTTCCTTTCCAACCTGATGTACAAAAGTGCATTAGAAGCTCAGAAACGACGTGTTCCAAGTACATCTCTCAAAAGAAGACCCGCCACCCCTGGATGGGATGATGAATGCACTACCCAAGTAACCACGAGGCTATAATAGCTTGCATATATAGGGCATATGCATTACGTCTAGTGCATCATTGAAGTTGGATTAAAGCTGAAAAGGGCCCCACTAAGTTCGAACTAATGCTATATCTTTTGTAATGCCATAAGACATTGCTTAAGTTTCATTATTGCATTGGTAATGCATCATTGCATTGGTAATGCATCATTGCATTGGTAATGCATCATTACATTCTTAAAGCTAATCTAACGCTTCATTACTTGACAACTGTTGAATTGATGCGATTCCGCATTAATGATGTTGATTTTGTGTTGAATAAGAGCAATAATATAATGCTTGTGGTTACTTGGGTAAGTTGTATCTTGAGAAATCCGATGCGTTCAAAGATTATCGTTGACACGAAACATGTGAGCTTTTTGATAAGTACCTCAAGCTTGAAAAAAAGCTTAAAAACTTACTCAAAGCAAAGAAACGCAATTACTGGCGTTCGTTTATAAAGGGACTATCTAGAGAAACCTCGATGACAACGCTTTGGAGAAAGGCTCGTTATATGCGAAACCGCTCATCCTCCAATGAGAGTGAAGAATATTCCATGCAATGGATATTCGACTTCGCTAAAAAGGTTTGTCCAGACTCTGTCCCAACACAACCGAATTTACGGAATACTACCCGAAGTAACGGTTCTCTGGATGAACCATTCACAATGTTGGAATTTTCAATGGCACTTCTTTCATCGAATAACTCTGCTCCGGGAAGCGATATGATTAAATTCAACCTTCTAAAAAATCTCCCTGATATCGCTAAAAGACGATTACTTAACCTGTATAACACTCTCATTGAATTAAATATAGTTCCACCCGCATGGGGGCAGGTTAAAGTAATAGCTATTCAAAAGCCTGGGAAACCAGCGTCTGATTACAATTCTTACTGTTGGGGCACCCCTCGGCACCCACTCTGCGACTCTACTGTGTGGCTGTCACTTGGCAATCATGCCACCTTCTACAAGAACAAGTGAATAAAAAGGGACTGTCATCATGGTCACGAGTTATTAAGCAGCAGTCTGCTCGCTCATTATATTTTAATTCGTTTATTGTATTTCGTTGAATAAAGTTTATATTGTGTTACGAATCATAAATCTCGGCCTTATTCTCCATCGTAACAAATTGGCGACGAGGCTGTGAAAGTTCGCGTCGGGTTATTTCGCGTCGAAAAGTAAAAACCGCGGTGCCGTAAACCTCGTGGAAGATGCCGATTCAGCCAGCATCGTCCGGTAATGGAGGAGAACAGCAGCCAGAGCAGCCTTTCAAAGAAACCATCTTGGAAATTCTCAACAATCAGCAAACGCTGATGGCACAATTGGCAAGGCAAATGACGGCGATCCAGGGAACCGTCCAAAACGCTAACCGTAGTGAGCTGATATTGGATTCTCTGGCGACGAATATCACAGAGTTCACATTTGACGTAGACAAGGGATGTTCGTTTGATGCCTGGTTCTCCCGCTACGCGGACCTTTTTGAAAAGGATGCGGCACAACTTCCAGATGATGCGAAGGTACGACTGTTGCTGCGAAAGTTAAATCCTGCTGCGCACGAGCGGTACACGTCGTTTATCCTCCCGAAGCTATCGAAGGAGTTTTCATTTGAGGAGACGATAGCCAAATTAAAGACTATTTTTGGCACACCAGTCTCTACGTTTCATCGACGGTACCAGTGTCTCCAGACAGCAAAAGAAGATGGTGAGGATTTTATCATTTACTCGTGTAAAGTCAACCGTGCTTGTGTTGATTTCAAGCTCCAAGAGCTGAAAGAGGATCAATTTAAATGCCTCATTTTTGTATGCGGACTCAAATCTCAAAAGGATTCGGACATCCGGATGCGGCTTCTTTCCCGAATGAATGAGACAAGCGATACGACACTTGAGAAGATCGTCGAAGAGTGCAAAAGTCTAATCAACTTGAAGCAGGATACGGTGCTCATTGGAGGAAAACAATCCACGTCAACCGTTGCTGCAACCAATGCCGTTCAAACGCACTCTTCGTTCAACCGGAAGGAGGAAAATCACCAGCCGAGATTTTGTTCGGCAAGCCACTTCGAACATCGTTTGAGCTCATGAGACCGCCAAGCAAATTCTTCAAGGATGGTAATTCCAGGCATGCAATCCAGTTCGACGAGAAGCACGGAGCAAAATCGAAGGTCTTCGAAGTGAAAGATAGCGTGTACGCTCAAGCGTGTACGCACCATGGAAACGAGTGGAGTTGGGTTCCAGGAAAAGTGGTGGAGCGCATCGGACAAGTAATGTACAACGTGTGGCTGCCTGATCGTCAACGTCTTATCCGCTCTCATAGCAACCAGCTGCGGAAACGTTACGTAGACAGCTCGCCAGAAGTGACGGAACCGAGGGTTCCGCTTGAGATCCTGCTCGACACGTGGGGTTTGAACAGCTCGAATCCGAAAGCAGAAACTGTCGAACCACCTGCTGAGCCTGAAGGACTGAATGAGCTGCAGCTGGAGTTCTTGAGCGATGTGATGGAACCTGATCAAGATAACTGTCTACGAACATCTCCTGATAGACAACCTGAACTAGATGAAGTTATCCGGCGACGATCATCGAGACAGCGCCGGGTACCAGTTCGATATGAACCTTACCAGGTGTACTAAAAAGGGGAGGTGTTGGGGCACCCCTCGGCACCCACTCTGCGACTCTACTGTGTGGCTGTCACTTGGCAATCATGCCACCTTCTACAAGAACAAGTGAATAAAAAGGGACTGTCATCATGGTCACGAGTTATTAAGCAGCAGTCTGCTCGCTCATTATATTTTAATTCGTTTATTGTATTTCGTTGAATAAAGTTTATATTGTGTTACGAATCATAAATCTCGGCCTTATTCTCCATCGTAACACTTACCATCCGTTCTCTATGCTATCATGTTTAAGGAAATTGTTAGAAAAAATGATCCTATCAAGACTTGACCGTTGGGTTGAATCAAACAACCTACTATCAAATACGCAAATTGGTTTCCGAAAGAGCAAAGGAACAAACGATTGTTTAGCGCTGCTTTCATCTGATATACAACTGGCCTTTGCACACAAGGAGCAATTGGCTTCAGTGTTTCTGGATATTAAGGGCGCATTTGATTCAGTTTCCATAGATATACTGGCAGATAGTCTGCACAGTAGTGGATTACCAGGAATTTTAAATATTTTTTTGTATAATTTACTGTCAGAAAAACAAATGACCTTCAATGTAGGCCAACTGACAACTTCCAGAATTAGCTACATGGGCTTACCACAAGGCTCATGTTTAAGTCCCTTGCTTTATAATTTTTATGTTAAAGATATTGATAACTGCTTGGAAAATAGATGCACGCTAAGACAACTTGCAGACGATGCTGTGATCTCCTTTAGAGGTCCACGTGCGGAAATCTTGCAAAGACCATTGCAAAATTCCCTAGATAATCTGTCCATCTGGGCCAGAAATTTGGGGATCGAGTTTTCACCGCATAAAACCGAATTGGTAGTGTTTACTAGGAAGCGGTTCCCTGCCCTACTGCGTCTCAAGCTGTTGGGAAGAGACATTACCCAATCTTTGACCTTCAAATACCTTGGAGTCATGTTTGATTCAAAATGCACTTGGAGTACTCACATTGCGTATCTGAAACAGAAATGTCAAAAAAGGATCAATTTTCTAAGATCAATTTCCGGGACATGGTAGGGTGTCCACCTGGAAGACCTCATTAAACTCTATAAAACAACTATTCTTTCAGTTCTCGAATATGGCTCTTTTTGTTTCCTCTCGGCAAGAAACAGCCACCTCATTAAATTGGAACGCATTCAATATCGTTGTTTACGTATTGCTCTTGGCTGTATGCATTCAACGCATAATATGAGCCTGAAGGTTCTGGCAGGAGTGAAACCCTTACAGAACCGCTTCTGGGAGCTCTCATCTAGAATACTGATCAAGTGTGGAATCAGTAACAACCTTGTGATTGAAAACTTCGAAGAAATGCTCGAATTGAGTACCCAGTCTAGATTCTTACGAATCTATATTAACTATATGTCATCCGATATTAGTCTTCCTTGCTATAATTCTCCTAGTGTACGCTTCACTTATCACAGTTCCTCTATTGATTATGATCTCTCCATGAAACAGGCTATTCAAGGAGTTCCAGATCAACTTCGACCTATTTTAATTCCCCATATTTTTATTGAAAAGTACCAACATGTCAATTGCAATAGAAGAATTTTCACTGATGGGTCACGCATTGATGGATCCACTGGATTCGGTGTTTACTATGAATACTCATCTGCCTTCCGGAAACTTCAGGAACCTTGTTCCGTATATGTTGCTGAGCTGGCAGCAATCAATTTCGCATTGGGGATAATTTTCGGCATGCCTATAGACCATTATTTCATCTTCTCGGATAGTCTCACTTCTATTGAGGCCCTCCGTCGATGAAAAAAGTGAAGCACTCACTTTCTTTCAAAAATATGGGAGCAGATGTGTGCGTTGGTCGAAAGATCATTTAGGATTACCTTTGTATGGGTCCCCTCACATTGCTCAATACCAGGCAATGAGAAGGCGGACTCTCTAGCAAAGGTGGGCGCACAAGAAGGCGAGATTTTTGAAAGAAGAATTTCACATGATGAATTTTTCCCATTAGTACGTCAGAGTTCTCTTCAAAGTTGGCAAAACGATTGGACAAGTAATTCTCTTGGGCGGTGGTTACATTCCATTATTCCAAATGATTCGTCGAGATCGTGGTTCAAAGGTCTGGATGTAAGTCGCGGTTTCATTCGTGTGATGTCAAGACTTATGTCCAACCACTACTCGCTAGACGCACATCTCTACAGAATTAACCTCGTCGATAGCAACATGTGTAGGTGCGGAACCGGTTATGATGACATCGATCACGCAGTTTGGCATTGCCCGGGTAATGATGCCTCCAGAGCACGACTATTGAATACCCTAGTGGCCCGAGGAAGACAACCCTTCCGCGAGGTAAGAGATGTTTTGGGAATACGTGATCTCCCCTACATGCAAGCGATCTACGAATTCCTTTGTTTGTCTGACCTCAATGTGTAATGTCATCACCCCCCTCTCCTCCACGCTAGTAATTTCCCCGCCATTGTGTCCCAGTAATATTATCCTCTTGTTTCCGTGCTACTTGTACCTGCCCAGCAAGCTATTGGTCAACCAGCTGCGCCTAGCTCCTGAAATGGGCTGTAGGAACCGAGGACTTGATTGCAGCCGCAGCCACGAGCAGCACTTATTAACAATAAGTTACCTGCCTAGTCCCTTCCAAGCGATAATGTGACCCATTAACCTCGAGCCAGCCACGAGTAATTGGTGCTCCACTTACTAACACCATAAAGCAAATCATTGTAAATAACAAAATTGAATATCGGCTCCGCAAAGTGTCACACACGTCTGAGCCTTACAAATAAACGAACTAAGTAAAAAAAAATTTTGGGGGAGACAAGAGAAAATGGGGGAGAAAGGGGGGGAAGTTGGGGGGGTGTTTTTTTTGGGGGAGGGGGGGGGGGGGGGGGGGGGGGGGGGGGGGGGGGGGGGGGGGGGGGGGGGGGGGGGGGGGGAAGATCGGAGGTTTAAAGCTGTTCATTCCACTATTCCTCGAAATCAAATCTCCAGCCAAACTTTGGAGGTCACAACCAGCGCGGATCAGACTATTCCTAGTTGTACCGCCACCTACACGGGTACCCTACCGAAAAGATCGTTAACAACTGAAGTGAACCCGAGATGGTGTCCTCTGAAGGCAGGAGCTTCATCGGTTCCTCAGGTCTCTGTGCCTTTTCCTAGGATCAGTTTCTCAACCAGCTCAACCCCAAGTAGATGGCAGTCTAGCGTGATGACTTCGATCAACCCAATCCCAGGCTTACACGCTTAGATTTTTTTACAGAAATCTGTAAAAGTTTACCGAATTTTCAACGTTCGGTAATCCGATTTAACGGATTTCGGTGAAATTTTACAGTTATCTGTAAAAAAATTACCGGATTTTACCGAAATCCGTTAAATTCAAATCAACAGCGTACCCCGCTCCAGTGATGCCACATGAACAGTATCCCTGGCTACCAGTCAATCATAGGAATACGGTGCCGGTTATGACGACTGCTCAGTATATTCCTCCAATACTCGAGTATTAGTACACGATACTGAAGAAGTCTGCACATTGTAGACAAAATACGCGTATCTGTCAAGATAAGCAATAAAGGTAGTTGGAATTAAATGGAAATTACTAATCATTCTTCTCATTTTCTAGTCACAAATCATTACCGGTCTCTATGTGGAAACTGGAGAAGTTTGCTGGTACGGATCAGGGTCTAAAATTAAATGAATTTCTGGTATTAGTGTTCCAGTTAGCGCTATCGCTATCCGAACCCCCGAAGCTGAGCTATTGGATTCTGCATTTCATTTATTCACTGGACCAGCACTTAACTGGTACATGACGATGCGTTCGTCTGGTAGACTTACAAGCTACTCACACTTACAGAGTGAACTTCGAAAAACCTCCGCTCACTCACCCGGAATCGGACTCCTTAGTACGAATCAGGATTTACCAAAGGCGCCAGCAGAAGAACGAGACTTTCCAGGAATATTATTACGATATGGAGAAGTTGTTTAGGCCCATGATCACACCCATGAGCGATGCTGAGCAGCTGGATATTCTCAAAAGGAATATGAGAGCCGACTGTGTTTTCAATACTGGGGTACACGTTCGAATTGCGAAAATTCTGAGCGTCACGAAAAATATATAGGTTTTGAACGTTAATAACTAAGTCATTCCACGATTGATTTCCACATTTTCTACGCTTCGATTTCAATATTTAAATTTATTGCTTTTTAACATTCTACTATTGAAATTAACGCAAATATTAGGTGATGTCCTATAATGCTGATTTTTCAGAGTAAATTTACCAAACACACAGTACTTTCCTATCACAGACTTCATATTTTAGTAAGGAACGTCTCCTATGCATCAGGAAAAGATATTTAAGGGGGACACGTTGGAATTTTCCTTCAGTCTTTCAGCGATCTCAAAGATGTTGAGTCAGCGCTCGGCTACGCATCGTCAAGTCGACCATCGACCGACTCTATTGCCAAGTAACATGTCTGGCCGTGACAAATTTGTAGTCGGATTATACCGAGTGCGTTGGTGCCGGAGCCCCCGTATACTTCACTGCGGTAATGGAATACATGGCCGGTGAAGTGCTCGAGATGGCAGTAAATGCCAACCCACGACAACAAATCATACCACGTCACATGCAGCTGGCCATCCGCAACGACAGAGAGCTGATGAAACTTCTCCGGTGTGAACATTTCTTAGAGTGTTGTCCTTTTTGGGCCGTCCTGCTTCAAAAGAAGACCGAGTGAAAAGCTTTAGTTTAATCGCGAACCATGCCCCCCCCCCCCCCCCGTCAAAGACTAAAATCCGTCCTTTTCAGGACGAGCAAATTAAGCAAATTGCCTATCTAAAGAGTTTGTTAATTTGAAGTTTCTCTTGCGTTCATTAAAATTTACATTGCCACGCACCGGCGTAACATGGCATATCTTTAAAGGTTGCGTCCCGGAGTAAATGGCCAAGCACGTTTGATAACCAACAATGTCCATATCTCGACTCTCTTTGGATAAGGTTTTGTCCCTGAAAAGGGCATTTTTCTTTTGCATATGAATTTAACCTTCGAAACCATACAGCGTGATGATTTCATTTCCTCGCTGGTGTCTGGCGCAACTAGTGAGGCCCGTCCCCTTTTGTAAAATTAGTTTCGCATTGCCTTTGTATTACCGCCTTCCTTCCATGCAATGCTTCCCGATGCCATTATATAAAAAAGACTCTTGCATGGCTAGCAGTCATTTGTGATACGTAGCAGCTCAAGCTGTACAAGAAGACCGAGTGAAAATCCTAAGTTCAATTGGAACCATGTTCTCCCCGTCAACTAAAATCCGTCCTTTTCAGGACGAACAAATTAATTTGCCTATCTAAAGAGTTTGTTAATTTGAAGTTTCTCTTGCGTTCATCAAAATTAACATTCCGACGCACCGGCTCAACATGGCATAGCTTAATAATAATAATAACGACATTCATTACGCATTACTACGTAGTCCTACGTCAACTTTGCGTACAACCCCATTGGGCTGTCTGTTGGCACGAACCAACGTGAATGTGTTTCCGAAATTATAACTCTAAATAAAACGCGATGGCGTAGTTTGTAGATGACGTTATAATTTTCCTGAGAAGGTAGTGTAAATACAATGTTAGGTTAAATAGATTTAGGTGGATAATTTATATGCTTTCGTTTATTCCTCAACGTGTTTTGCGTGCTAAAATCCAACTAATAGATGCATATCGTGGCATTCCAAATGAACAATCTGTATTATATACTTTTAGATAAAAAATAATTAATCAGACAATAGTATGTAACGTTTACCGTAGAAGTCAATAGACGTTTTTAGATTGTAATTTCATCTTAGGTTAGAATTACGGTGTTCAGGAGTATAAGCTAGTTTAAGTATAGGTTTAATTAGTTATAATGAATATTTTAGATTTCAAGTAATTACCTAGTATGTAAGGCGTAGTTTATAAGAAATTCAACTGTTTATACTTCTAGAAATAAACTATAATTCAGATCTGCTTCTATGCTCGCTTCCTTTTGTATGGTACTTATTATCTACTGCCTATAAACGAGCATTCAACTCACTGTTGTTGATAGCTATTGTTATCAGGTTCCTTTCAGCTCCAGTAGTGTTCGTCAGGGATACCCAAGTAACCATGAAGCTTTATATAGATACATCAATTTTGCATTATATTAGGATATAAGTTTATGGTATAAAGCAGTCTAATCATACATGCGTACTTAAAGTAGAACTAAAGTCGAAAAGGGCCCCACTCCTGTCAAATTAAAGCTAGCGCACATGCTTTATTGAAGCCCGAGAACAAGTATAATTAGGGCATAATAACTTTTTCAGCAGTTGAATTACTGCTTTTACTGAAATGTTTTATTGCATTTGTTCCGGACAGCCATACAAAACTTTAGTGGACTGTATAAATTAAGGGCAAGTCCAGAGCGCACTATGGAAAAGGGCACCCACCTCCGAATTTTTTTTTTTTTGTGGGAAATTTTGGAAAAAAAAACTCCTTTGGGGGGGGTGAAAAGGGGGTTTTTGGGGTGGTTTGGATTTTTTTTGCTATCATTCCCAACAAACATCGGTGTTGAATTAGAGCTTGTTCAAACAACTTTGGAGAAGCTGTTCAGCTATTCTAGAAGAAACAGCTGGATAGATTCTCCAACTTTGCTTGAACAAGCTCTAATTCAACACCGATGTTTGTTGGGATTCCTATCTAACTGCCGGTTGTGGCGATCGCACATGATCGGGTGGTTGAGAGATGAGAGAATATGATACGAACTGTTATACAGTGAGAGGGTAAAGGGCTAGCCTAATTTTAAATACTCAATCGAACATGCCGGCCCCCTTGAAACCAGCTGTTTCAATATTAAATGCTAATTCTGACTGCTAAATCCATCTAATTCAAATTCAATTCCTAGGGTTAACTTATTTGCGTTTACATAAATTCAATTGGGTTTCTTCGAATTCAAACATTTTCTTCACAACTGCTGCTACTCAATGTTGATGCTCGAGAATGAAGTCATCACTGCCGACCGGTTGTCGGCTTGCCGGCTGCTGTCTAGTGCATACCGTGTTGTACTGCGGTTTGCAGAGTACGGACGCGGGCATGGTGGGTTTCTCGTCGTTAACAGCTTCTCAAAACTTCTTCCTTTGGCTTGGTGGTGGTTGGATCGTTGGTGAATGGTCTTCCTCGTTGCGGGTGCATCTGGTGATGCTTTGGCTTCCATCGTCCTCGTAAATCTTCCTTACTCCGTGCTTGATCGTCGTTGATTTCGTCGTGCATGCCGTGGTTGGTGGTTTGTTGCGGTTGGTTGATGGTTTCCTCGGGAAAGGAGGTATGTAGTTTCTGTCTTCCGAAAAACTGGAACAACTTACCCCACACAGGCAACAGTGGTGCCTGAGAGTCCTCCTTGGAGAAACGCTTGTCGGGTGAGTTCCTTTCGAGCGGGGCTGATTGCGACTTGTCCTCGAATGTGACGATTGACGATAGAGCTGGCCGAGCCCATTGTCAACCGGACGAGTTGAGGTGAAGTGGGGATGATACCATGGCTTTTCCCAGATGATGCGGTAGCGTGGATGTTTACTACCGAAGAGACAAAGCGGATTAATGCTTATCTTAACAAAGCGATGACCCTGTGGCCAACGCAAGCGTTCTAAGTGACATGAATGGGAGCAGATGCTGACTGCCATGAGATACTGAAACAGTGTTACTTTCTTATACCAAGACAAGCGACTTGGACATACATGCACAGACGATACTTAATGAGACTTGACCTTTCACCAATTGTTGACTGACGGATTGACATTAGAACATCCAAGCTGATGACCCAGTGGGTCGAAGCGCACTCGTGGAGTGCGTTAGTTTGATACTTGCTTTAACTGTTGGTTGTCCAATATTGGCAAAGGACACACCTTCGAGATACCTCTGTCAAAGCATCCATCTTTGGTACGAACCGTGACGACACGTATATTTCCGTCTGACCCAGGGAATACCTTGGTCACCCTTCCGAGATGCCACCTCAGTGGTGGTGCGTTTTCTTCTTTGAGGAGAACCATCGTACCTACAACGATGTTATCCTTCTGGCTGGTCCATTTCACCCGATTGTGCAGATCTGACAAATACTGCGTCTTATACTTCTTCCAGAATTGCTGTGTGAGGCTTTGCGCTCGTTGCCACATCGACAATCGGTTGATTGGCACATCCTCGAGGTCTGGATCAGCTACTGCTATCAGCGGCCGCTGCACTAAGAAATGGCCCGGAGTTAGAGCGTCGTAGTCGTTTGGATCACTGCAGATTGGTGTCATCGGCCTCGAGTTTAAAACCGCTTCGATCTGAGCTAGAGCTGTTAGCATTTCATCGTTTGTCAAGGTTCGAAGTCCGACTGACTTCTTGAGGTGATTTTTGAATGACTTAACTTGCGCTTCCTACAAACCGCCAAAGTTGGGTGTGCGAGGTGGGATGAACTTGAACTCGATGTCGTTGCTCGCTGCCTCTCTCACTACTGCGTCTTGGAAATGTTGCGCATTAAGCTGTCGGTACAGCTCCTTGAGTTCACGGTTCGCTCCCACAAAAGTCGTTGCGTTGTCGCACATTACAAGTTGAGGTTTGCCGCGTCGCGCGACAAATCGTCTGAATGCGGCGATAAATGCTTGAGTTGTCAAATCTGCCACGAGCTCCAGGTGGATTGCTTTTACAGCAAGGCACACGAATACCGCTACATAGCATTTTACTGGACTAGTTCGCCGATTTGGATAGCTGAGGTGAAATGGACCACAGTAATCCATCCCAACCTTCAAGGATGGTGCCGATGGGGTGACACGCTCAACGGGAAGATCAGCCATAAGCTGCTCGATGACCTTTGGTTTTCTTTTGAAGCAAGCGACGCACTCGTGGATGACCTTTCTTGCCAAACTGTGAGCGTTAGTCGGCTAGAACCTCGCACGAATACTCGAGATGAGCAACTGTTGTCCCACATGAAAGTATGTGTTGTGGTACTGTCTTGTGACAGCAATGGCTAATGGATGGCGATGATCTAAGATTCTAGGATGTTTGCGATTCTCCGACACAGGTGCGTTGGAAAGACGACCACCAACGCGAAGTATACCAGCTACTAGTTGCAGATTGAGCGAGTTGATTCTGGAAGACGATTTGACCTCACCATGCTTCTCGAGATCGTGGACTTCTTCCGGGAAACAGTCTTGTTGAGCTAGACGAACTAGTACTGACTTGGCATGATCCAGTTCTTCGTGCGACAGAGGTCCACTACGTCTCGAAAGATTCGAATGCAAAGCGTTGAACTTGAAGCGTAGAAGCAGTGCTACGATGCGCCGAAGCTCCAAATATGACGATCGGAGCTCGAATATCTCGTTAGGAGGAATCCCCTGCGTAGGAAAGGCAGGCGTAGTACGTTCTTCGAGCAGCGCTGGATCAACTTCTTCGACGGGACCTCGACTTGCTTGTGGCCAGAACCGTTGCTCCTGTGATAACCATTGTGGGCCCTCAAACCATCGCTTTTCGTATTGGAGTTGTACTGGTGACATCCCACGCGAGATCAAGTCCGCGGGATTTTCGATTCCCGCAACATGATTCCAAATGCCACCTTGGGTGAGATGTTGAATCTCGGATACACGGTTTGCCACGAACACTTGCCAACGCGAGGGGGCTGACTCTAGCCAATGCTTGACAATTGTAGAATCCGTCCAAAAAAATGCAGATGAAATGGCTTTCACTTGGACGAACTTCTCGTAGAGGTGACTTAGCAAGAGAGCACCTGACAGCTCGAGACGGGGTATGGTCATTTTCTTCTTCTTATGCTCAGGGTTCTCCAATGGAGATACTCGCGACTTTGAGGTGACCAATCGAACCGTCACGGTTCCATCTGAAGCAATGCAACGGAGATAGAGGCATGCTCCGTATGCTAACGATGATGCATCGCTGAATCTGTGCAGCTGTACGGAAACACAGTCATTGCTGAATCCAATCCAGCGAGGGATGGTTAAGGTTTCAAGCGCTACCAGATTTTGCTTGTATTCCTTCCACATTTCTTGGATAGATTCTTCCAAGGGATCATCCCAGCCGCACTTGAGTTTCCAAAGATTCTGGATGAAGATTTTTCATGTTCGATTGAGTATTTAAAATTAGGCTAGCCCTTTACCCTCTAACTGTATAACAGTTCGTATCATATTCTCTCATCTCTCAACCACCCGATCACGAGCGATCGCTACAACCGGCAGCTAGATAGGAATGATAGCATGAGCAATAAATCAGTATCGATCAGCACAATACACTTCATTTGCACCCCTTAGAAGTGAGGTTTTTTCTACTAAGTTTCCGAACAAGTAAGGAAATTCGGTGGTCGGTGATTGTTTCCATAGTGCGCTCTGGACTTGCCCTTAATTTATACAGTCCACTAAAGTTTTGTATGGCAGTCCGGAACATGGTCCTTCGAGCCGGATATGAACCAGCGACCTATGGATAGTTAAGTTGTGCGTATAATTGTGAAATACTCGCGCGTGATAAGTGGTGGAAAATTTCCACATCAGTTGGCGTCATCAAGCAGATTAGGCGGAGTTGCACTGCTATTGTCATTGATTGCTGCATTGGTGAAGCTGACACGGAGGGAAGTTATCGCATTCTGCGATCGTGAAACAATCCAGGAGAAGAAGGCTACCCGGAGAATCGAAGACGGAATAATTGGATTGCGAAGGCGGACAACGGATGACGGAGAGGTTTATTCACGAGAACACGGCTACGGCAGGGAAGTAAATTGCATGTCTATGGTGGCGTTTTTTGCATGTGGCGTCTCCATTTTGTGGTGGCTATTGTGAGCTGCGAATAAAGAGCTTCAATAAATGGTTGAACATCAATGCATGAGCGTTTATTGTCCGGGATTGTGGTCTGGTTCTCCTGTGTTTGATTCCACGGAGTCGCTTTGTTGGTCTTTTGGTTTTCTGTCCGCTGGTAGTCCTTCTTATCGGCTGTCACTGGTTTCTAGTTTGGTCAATTCGGGTCGCGTTTTCGTGGAACGTTGAGTTGATCAACTCACCCAGCAGTGCACTAGTCGTCCTACAGTGAGTGATTCGAAGTGATTGATCAGTGAACTTTAAATTCAGTTTCTTGTGCTGCTGCTTAATTTAACCAAGTGTGTGAAGTTTTTTGTATGAACTCTAGTGATTGCACCTCTCAAACATTGACTTTTCGTGAATAGTGAGCAGTAACTTCAATTAAACTTCAATAATTTGATCTGTGAAAAGTGTGTTAGTGTTGAACAATGGAGGAAGTAAGCCTCGCCGAATTGCGGAAGCAAGAAAGACAGCTGAAGAATTCCATTAAGGCTATTACCAAGTTCGTTGCCGAGTTCCAGAGAGAAACCCAGGCAAACCAGATTGAAGTTCGACTAGAAACGTTGGAGAGTGCTATGCGCAAATTCTACGGTGTACGCAGGAAAATTGAAATTGCCATAGACGAAGAGGATGAAGAAGAAGACGAAAATGTGAAGGAATCTGCCGCTCAACGCAAGAAACGCATGGACACATTGGTTGCTAAACGAGAAGAACAGTACGATGAAGCAATTCGTGTCGTAGAGGAGCAGTACCATGAAGTCAAGGCAGCATTGATTGCTCTTAGGCCACCAAAGGTTGAGTCATCCAGATCATCTGCTCCTGTGCAAGCTGCTGCAGATCCTACGATGTCCCGAGTAAAGCTTCCTGACATCAAACTACCTTCTTTCAGCGGAAAGATCAAGGACTGGGTCACTTTCAGGGATACGTTCCGCAGTCTAATCCACAACAACCGTCAGTTGACTGCCATCGACAAATTCACTTACCTGCGCTCTTTGGTGTTTGGTGAGGCCCTGCAGGAAGTGAGCTCTGTGGACTTGTCTGCTGAGAACTACGAGGTGGCATGGAAGGTGCTAGAGAAGAAGTACGAAAACAAAAAGCTCATCGTAAAAGCTCATCTGGATGCGATCTTTGCTGTTGAGCCAATGCGACGAGAGAATTGTGATGCTCTTAACCACCTTATCAACGAGTTTGACAAGAATCTGCAAATGCTGAACAAAATCGGCGAGGACACAAAAAACTGGTCGACGATCTTAGCATACTTGTTGTGAGCTCGTTTGGATTTAGCTACTCTTCGATTGTGGGAGTCGCACCACGGTTCCAAGGATGTTCCGAAGTTCGATCAACTGATAGACTTCCTAAGGGATCACTGCGTCGTGTTGCAGTCGATTGCACCTAGCAAGCCGAATGAAATAGAAGCTAGGCGTCCACGTATCTCTGTGACACATACGTCATCGCAGTCATCCAGAAAGTGCTTGTTTTGCGGAGAATCCTACCATCTCCCTTTCAAGTGCAACAAATTCAAGGGCCTGTCAGTCACCCAGCGTGTAGAGGATGCAAACCGAAAACGGTTATGCCGCAATTGCTTGACTGCAGGCCTTTTTGCCGAAGGATGCACCAAAGGTTCGTGTAGTAAGTGCGGCAGAAAGCATCACACGATGCTGCATTTCGACAACGTGTCAACTAATTCCCGGTCTTCGAGATCCTCCGTTCCACAAGCGCAAGACCGACCCCAAACAGCAGGACAGCAGCAACCACAGTCAAGTCAATCAACACCACAAAGTCAGACACAAACAACATCCACACAACCAGCCACACAAACCACACATTCATATCCCGTGATTCAATCATGCTCTCACCACAATCACTCACCACCCACCACAGACCCACTCGCCACTGTTACTTTGAAAGCTGAAAAGCAATAAGATAAAATGCAATCTCTTCCACAAATTCTAATGTCCACCGCGATTATTTGCGTCCAAGATCAGTTCGGGAACGTTTCGTATGCTCGAACCCTACTGGACTCATGTTCAGAGTTTTGCTACGTGACCACAAATTTTTCAAAGAAACTAAGGCTACATGAAACCCCATCGTTCCTGAAAGTACGTAGAATCGGTAATGGAACCGTTACATCGTCAAAGTCTGTGGAAGCAAAAATCAAACCCCGATTACCTTCTATTTCAACATTCGAGGAGGATATGCATTTCCATGTGTTGCCGAAAATTACCCGAACACTGCCGATCAGCCCAGTGAATGTAAGCCAAGTGAAACTACCAACGGATATCGTGCTAGCAGACCCAACTTTTGGAGAACCCGGTCCCGTCGACATGATTATTGGAGCAGAATTCTATTTCGATCTGCTCTCTGCGGGAAGAAGGAAACTGTCGACCGACGGTCCCACTCTACAAGAAACCGTCTTTGGATGGATTGTGTCCGAAAGAGTTCCAAATGTTCCATCAACCATTCCAAAGACTTCAACATTCGTTAGCTCGACGGCAGACCTGCAAGAAATGATCGCTAAATTTTGGGAATTGGAGACATGCCATGTCAACAGCACGAATTCGGTTGAAGAAACAGCGTGTGAGGAATTCTTCAACAGAACGACGAGTCGAAACGAGGAAGGCAGATTCGTCGTGGTACTACCAAGGAAGGAGCACATGATAGAGAGATTAGGAGAATCGAAAAACATTGCCATGAAGCGTTTCCTAAGTCTCGAGAGGCGGCTGGATAGCAATCCAGAACTAAAGGAAATGTACACAGCGTTCATTCATGAATATCTCCTGATGGGACATATGAAGCAAGTTTCCGAGGAGATCCACGATAAGGCTCCAGTCTATTATATGCCGCACCACGCTGTACTACGACCTGACAGCAGGACCACAAAGCTTCGTGTTGTGTTCGACGCGTCGTGTCGTACTTCGACTAGGATCTCACTGAACGACACGCTAATGGTGGGACCAGTAGTGCAGGATCCGTTGCTAACAATCTTAGAGTGCTTTCGATTGCGGCGGATTGCTGCTGTTGCAGACGTAGCAAAAATGTACAGGATGGTACTCACACAGCTGAAGGATCATCCTCTACACAAAATTGTATGGCGTGATTCAAAAGGTCAGCCAATCAAGGTGTACGAGCTTACCACCGTCACTTATGGGACGGCCAGTGCACCATATTTAGCGACAAGATGCCTGAAAAGGCTTGGTGAGGATTGCGCAGCAACTCATCCGGTCGCTTCTGAGGTTATTCAACATGACTTCTACGTCGATGACATGCTATCTGGAGCGGATAGCATCGAGGCAGCAATGGAATTGGCCAAGCAGGTCACGGAAGTCACGAACTCAGCAGGTTTCATCCTAAGAAAATGGAACTCAAACTCACTAGAATTACTCCGTACCATTCCGAAGCAGCTTCGAGTATCGATCAGAACTACGCACAATACATTTCATTTGCACCCCGTAGAAGTGAGTTTTTTTCTACTAAGTTTCCGAACAAGTAAGGAAATTCGGAGGTCGGTGACCGTTTCCATAGTGCGCTCTGGACTTGCCCTTAATTTATACAGTCCACTAAAGTTTTGTATGGCAGTCCGGAACAGCATTTTAAAAAGCAAATATAGAGCTTGGGATATTTTGGAAAAAAAATATCAAAAATGTATTTAATTTTCTTCTATTTGAATTCATTTCCTCTGTTACGTTTTATTTAGGGGTATTAATTCATATTATTTCACGGCATCTTCGCGTTACATTGATGGGATTTATTTTTTATAAGCTCAAATGTGTTTCCTACATCGGGATTCGAACCAACGCTTCTCACGATTGATCGAAAAATGCCGGTTGCGTTCACACTCTTAGCCAAGAGAGCAATGGAATTATACAAGACAACTGCATAATATAAACGAAGCATACTCTAAGCATACCCTCTTTGTCATTCTATAAAAACATATTTCATGCATCTATTTTTAGATTCTGGCTAAACACGTCGTTGAGACTGCGATACCCGAACCTTTTATCAGTGCAAATCTCAACCCGATACGAGTTACAAATGAAATCATACCCACCGCCGTTGATCACACAACAAGCCGACACAATTTTGATACCCGGTGCAGGTTGAAACTGGATCATAAATGAAAATGATATATCATATATATGAGAATGAAGATTCCTCGTTGAAAAAAACTGCTCAGTCCTCTGAATACCAACAACCAGAAAAACCTGCGGCTGCCCATAATGCAGCCATATTCCAAACCAAATTTACTGCTGCTAAGTCCAAGGTGAAGGAGAATGTAGATTACTGGATTCTGGATCTGACAGGCAGCTCGGCTCGATCATATGTTTTGTCATTTCTAAAGTCAAATTGGAATACGTCATCCAGATGATACTGCACCAATGCTGCTTTTTAGCTAGCGATGAAGCATTTATTGAGATAATGCAATAATGCATCATTTAATGCGTATTTAACGTTAAGTTGTTTGTAGATATATGGTAATGCATCATAACATTTTTAATGTAAAGGTAATGCTACATAGCATGGGAGTTGTTGAAAAAATGTCATATGGCATTACTGTTGCTGATAGTCAGTCGAATTAGTGTTATGATATAATGCTTGTGGTTACTTGGGTAAGGTGGCGACATTTAAGGTGTGCGTTGGCAGCGAGCGGTCTGCCAACAATCCCCCCCGGTACGTCGTCCTCTGGATGACTTACGTATCCTCGCGCTTGACGTCTAGAATCGCCAACTTAACCACGGGTCGCTCGTACACTCCATGCATAGTTTTGACGGTTGCAGAACGAATCTGGCCATCCCTTCCAGCACGGGTTGCTATGACCCTTCCTTTAGGCCAACAGATTCGTGGAAACTTGGAATCTATTATGATGACCACGTCACCAGTGGCGATGGAAGGCGTATTGGTGAACCATTTTGTCCTTCTTGTTAGTTCCGGTAAATAATCTGATAGCCAACGTTTCCAGAATTGGTTCGCTACTATCTGAGAAGTACGCCAGCACTGCTGCACGGCACTGCTGACGTCCGCAAGAACTGTCAACGGTTTAGTGCCGTTAGAGCTTCCGAGCAGAATGTGATTCGGAGTAAGCGCCGGCGCATCATAGTTGTCGATGGCAACGTATGTAAGGGGGCGCGAGTTGAGGGTATTCTCAATTTCTATCAAGGTATTCCGTAATACTTCGTCGTTCATCTTGTGGGGTGGTCGTATAGCCATTAGATTGGCTTTCACGGATCGAATCAACCGCTCCCAGCTTCCACCCATATGCGGAGAGGCTGGCGGATTAAAGGACCAATCGGTGTCCGAGCTGACGAACTCTTGCATGATGGCTTCGTGACTAAGTTCTTCAGTAACTGCTTTAAGCTCCTTGCATGTGCCACGATCGCAGTAAATATGCCGAGGTGTGCCACGTCTACCAATCATGTTTCGTATGGCCATCACACAGGAAGCGGTATTGAGGGAATGTACGACTTCGATGTGTACAGCACGTATTGTCATGCATGTTGCAAGCATTCCCCAACGTTTCTCTACTCGCCTACCGATCACAACTTCCAAAGGACCAAAGTAGTCAATTCCTACGTGTGTAAATGGTCTCGAGAACGCTGCCAGACGAGCCATGGGGAGGTCAGCCATAATTGGAATATTGGGGGATGCTTGGTTGATTTTGCACAGCTGGCAGTTTGATCTTACCTTGGCGTAGCTAACACGAATCCGAGGGATGGCGTATCGCTGACGGAGTTCGTTTATTACTGCCTCGTGATTAAGATGGTGGAATTTTTCATGGTAAGCTGCAATTATCAGGTTGGTGACGTGATGGTCTCTGGGTAGAATAATCGGATCCTTGGCATCCAGAGTTGCAAAGACGCAAGCAGCAGTGCGACCACGCATTCTTAGGATGCCGTACTCGTCCTGGTACGGGGTGAATTTGTAGAGCGGACTACTTTTTGGTAGTTGATGATTTTTCTGCAGGTTAGCCAGTTCATCAGTGTAGATTTGACGCTGAGCCTGGCGGATCACGAACTTCTCAGCTTCAAGTAGTTCTCTCATGCAAAGAGAACCAGGTTTACCTAGGATATCTTTGCTCTTTCTTCGACAATTATCCACGTAGCGTAGAACAAAGGCAGTCACCTTGACCAGTTTTTTTCCAATTAGAATAGTCGGTTAAACATATTACTGGTACTGAAGCTGTGGTGTGACCTAGATGGTGGGGCCGGAGTTCTGTAGATGTTGGTTTCACTCGCTGTTGCTGGTGTGGCCATTCATTTTCGTGGCGCCATAGAAACTGAGGACCATTGTACCACCTCGATGTCACCGACAGATCTGGTAGCTTTTCCCATTTGGTGGCGTCATCTGCTACATTTTCTTTTGTAGGAACCCAATACCATTGACATTTTTCGGTGGCATATAGAATTTCACTCACCCGAAAAGCCACGAATTGTATGTAGCGGTGGTGGTCAGAGTTGAGCCACGTAATGACGTCCTGAGAGTCGGTCCAGTAATAGCGACTGGTGATACGCATGGACAAGGATTCCGTAACAGTCTGAGTTGGTCTGGTACCTAATACAGCGGCTTGTAGCTCAAGTCGGGGTACGGAGAGGAATTTCAATGGGGCGACTCGAGTTTTTGCGGCCACTTGGATACATTCCGCTTCCGAGCCCTGGTCGGTGGTGTGAACGAAACGAAGATAACAAGCCGCAGCAAAACCATTCTCGCTTGCGTCTACAAATGTGTGAAGCTGTACCTCATCGCATTCTGTAGGAGTTCGCGTTCGGAAGCAACGAGGAACTCGAACATTTTCGACCTGTGGTAGTACTTTGAGCCATAATTGCCATTTCACAAATGACTTGTCATCGATTTCTTGGTCCCAGAGTGTTCCGGACCGCCATATATCCTGAAGCAAAACCTTTAGCTGCATAAGAAAGTGTGCGATGAGACCCAGAGGGTCAAAGATGGTCATAAGTAGTCTCAGAACTACTCTTTTAGTCGGCCGACGAATTCCTTCCAGCAATGCGTCATCATAACGTGTCCGATTCACTTTAAATGTGAAGGCATCCTGCATCGTGCACCACCATAAGCCCAGAACCTTTTCAGTGGCTAATTCTGAAAAGAGGTGTAAGTTTTTTGCATTTGCTTCGGTTTGTCCCGAGGCCTCCAGGACTGCAGCAGAATTGCTGACCCAGTTGCGGATCTCAAACCCGCCTAGGGCATGCACGTACTTCACCTGTTTCGCTAACTGGATTGCTGCTTCCTCGGATTCAACACTCACTAGCATGTCATCAACATAATGTTGCTTTTTGATAACCTCCACTGCTTGTGGATAATCAGCTTCAAAGCGTTCCGCGTTCATGTTTTTCACAAACTGGGCGCTGCTGAGAGAGCAGCAAGCCCCGAATGTCATTACGCACATCACGTAAACCTCTAGTTCACCGCTATCGTTGCGCCAGAAAAACCGCTGGCAGTGCTGGTCGGCAAGGCAGATGCAGATTTGTTGAAACATCTCGCGTATATCTCCAGTCAGACCAATCCGGTGCTTTCTGAACTGGATTAAAATTGAGAACAGCGAACATAATTGATCGGGCCCCTTAAGAAGCGCAGAATTCAGCGATTTGCCGAAGGATGTCGAGGCCGCGTCCCATACAATACGGATATCACCTGGCTTATTAGGGTTTACCACAGGAAATATGGGTAAATACCAGACACGTGCTAAGCGTTGAACTTCTTCCTTCGGGGTAAGACGTCGTACATACCCCTTGTTGAAGATATCCATATTTAGTTTAAGAAACCTGAATTAGTCTAGAGTTCACAGTTCGACATGACACGAATTGTTTTTGTCTGAGAGTAGAGAGCGAGAGAGAATTTCATCCAGATTACGATGGTAGCCGATGGTTGCTCTAGAATAGGCAGATAAAGAACAGTTCAAAATTTTGTAAATAATCAGTATCGAAATACACATCGAATCTTCAACGTCATACTCCGTTTATTGTTTTCTTGTGGTCATTTGATGACAAGTGGATTTTAAGTTGGCATTCCCAGACTTGTGCGCGAGTGATCTCGATTGGGAAATCGGCAAAGTCCTCCCGTAAAAGGGGACTTTGATCATTTTTGTGGGTCGTTGGGATATTTTCCGCGAGTGACACCTTTTCGGGGCTAGTTGAACCTAGCGAAGAAAGACCTTCGAACACGGCAAGGCGAGTATCGCCAGCATTTGGTCCTTCGAGCCGGATCATTGGTCTTTGGCAGACGCACTACGTATCGTCCAGTTGAATCACGCGTCGTCGTTGTAGAATACAGCTTTTCACAGTGGTTTTCTTCTGCAGATCGAATTAAGCCTGATGGAATTGTCTCAGCGTTGGCCATCAATCAAGGAATTGTGGTTCAAAATTCACCTGTCGCACGTGTCACGAGAAACATCATTCTCTCCTGCATAATTTTACCCAAGCGAAGGTATCATCCACATCAGCTATCCAAAGCAGTTTGGCCGAGTCAACTACGTCGTCCAAGTCTACTGCTCCAACAGCTTCAGTTCAACAATCCCTCCCATCCACGTCAAAAACCGTGGATATGTCCGGTGCCCAGCAGGTCAGTATGGCAGTCCAAACTGCTTGTACCATGACACTGCTGGAAACGGTTGTTGTTAACATCGTGGATGACTACGGAAACACGCACAAGGCAAGAGCTCTCCTCGATTCGGCATCAATGTCGAATTTCATATCGAAACCACTGGCGAAGATTCTCTACAGTCATCCTACCACAGTTGACGTATCCGTGGCAGGCATCGGTTCGTCTACACAAAGGATAAGAAGTGCCATTACTGCAACCATCGAGTCGGGAGATCGAACGATCTCGATGAAATTGCAATTTTTGGTACTGAAGCAACCGTCGTCAGAATTGCCAACTACACCGATCAACATTTTGGCATGGAAGCTGCCAAACGTCAAGCTAGCAGATCCTCAGTTCAACGTTCCTGGATGCATAGACCTCGTTATCGGCAGTGAAACGTACTGGGATCTCCATACGGGACGGAAGATTTCTCTGGGTGATGGTCTTCCGTGGGTAGTCGAAACTTCATTTGGTTGGGCGGTCTCTGGACCCGCATCTCGCTCGGCTACCTGCATTCCACGGTTCTGTTATCTCTCTACTGCTGATGATCGGCTGGAAGCCGCTCTTCAAAAATTCTGGGACATGGAAACAATTCCATCAGGCTTAATTCGATCTGCAGAAGAAAACCACTGTGAAGAGCTGTATTCTACAACGACGACGCGTGATTCAACTGGACGATACGTAGTGCGTCTGCCAAAGACCAATGATCCGGAAAAGGTTCTCGGAGAATCTAGGTCTATTGCTGATCGACGCTTTTTGAGCCTGGAACGTCGCCTAGCGAAAGATTCTACAACGAAGGACTCCTACAATCGGTTTATGGACGAGTATCTACAACTTGGTCACATGAAGCAGATTACTGATCCTGTTGATGATTCCATCCCACACTGTTATATTCCCCATCATGTCGTTTTCAAGGAGTCCAGTACGACAACGAAGGTAAGAGTAGTCTTTGACGCATCATGCAAGACTTCGTCCGGCTACTCGTTGAACGATACGCTCCTTGTTGGACTAGTCATCCAACAAGACCTTTATTCAATATACATGAGATTCCGTACAAACCTTGTTGCTGTGGTAGCAGACGTCGAGAAAATGTACAGACAAGTGTTGCATCACCCCGATGACCTGCAGTTTCTCCGTATTCGTCATCGCAGATGCCCTTTCGATCCTATCATCACGTATGAACTCCAAACTGTCACATACGGTACAGCGAGCGCACCGTATCTAGCAACGAAAACGCTCCAGCAGATTGCCAAAGACCAAGCGGCATCGTATCCTGCTGCGGTTGATCCTGTTTTGAACGATTTCTACGTCGATGATCTATTGTCTGGCGCTTCAGACGTGGAATCTGCGATAACTATGCGACGACAAGTTACCGGTATGCTGGGTGCAGCTGGATTAACGTTGAAGAAGTGGGCGTCAAATTCCCAGGAAGTGTTGCAGGATGTTCTGCCAGAAGACCTGGCTATCCAACCTCTACACGGTTTGCAGGATGCGCAGACGATCTCCACACTTGGCCTTTTGTGGGATCCAAAGGCCGATAATCTCCAGTTCAAGGTTGAAATACCTCTTCCGACTGCCATCTTAACCAAACGCAAAGTTCTATCATACATCGCTCAGATTTTCGACCCCCTGGGCTTGTTAGGGCCAGTCGTTACCAAGGCCAAGCTGTTCATGCAGCGCCTGTGGGCGTTGAAGCAAGATGGCGTTTCCTGTGAATGGAATTCTCCGTTGCCAGAAAAACTTCAAAATGAGTGGAAGCAGTTCCATTCCACGTTACATATGCTCACTGAAGTCAGAGTTCCTCGTTCAGTCCTCCGTTCTACAAGTGATAGTATTCAGCTCCACTTTTTTGCCGACGCATCTTCGATTGCTTACGGAGCTTGCTGCCTTGTTCGAACGGAATCAGCAGATGGTGTACAGGTTCACCTGTTGACGTCGAAATCAAAGGTTGCCCCGCTGTCTACACACCACACCATTGCTAGACTCGAACTGTGTGCTGCGCACCTGGCATCACAACTATTCAAGAAAGTGAACGCATCGCTAAAGTTTACCTCCATCACCTACTTCTGGTCAGACTCCAGTACCGTGCTTCAGTGGTTGCGTTCGTCCCCAACTCGCTGGAAGACCTTCGTTGCCAACCGAGTGTCCAAGATCCAGTCTTCTACGAGCATTGACCACTGGAGGCACATTGCTGGATCCGAGAATCCAGCCGATGATATTTCTCGTGGCCTCAACCCAACGGACATCCTAAATTGCTCTCGTTGGTGGCAAGGCCCGGGTTGGCTTTCACTAAGTCCTGAGCACTGGCCTATGACGATCGTTGATCAGGAAAACTCTTCTGCAGTGTCTGAAGAACGACAGAAAGTTGTGGCAATGGCTGCTGTACAAAGTACGTTCTGTGATGAGTTATTTTCTCGTTATTCCCGCTACAACAAGCTACGCCGGGTAGTTGCATTCTGCTGTCGTTATTTGCAGCATTTGAAGGAACTCACACAATCACGTTGTTCTAAATCTGCTAAGATGCCCGTTAACAACCAGCGCAAATCTCCGTCCAGTTGTCCTTCGGCACTTACTACTGCTGAGCTCCACCACGCTGATCATCTACTATGTCGCTTAGCACAGCGTCAATCATTCGCTGAGGAATTAATGCATCTAGCTAATGAGAAACGCGTCACCAAATCGTCAGCACTAAAGTGGCTGAAACCTTTCGTGGATGAAGCCGGTACTCTTCGTGTCGGTGGTCGTCTAAGCAATGCTGCATTGTCCGTCGCTAACAAGCACCCAATTGTTCTACCCGCCAAACATCCGCTGTCTGCTCTGCTGGCTAGCAGTTACCACGTAAGTCTACTGCACGCAGGGCCACAACTCCTGTTAGCCACTCTGCGCCAGAAGTTTTGGATCCTTGGCGGCAGAAACCTGGTAAAGTCCGTCTTCCACCAATGCCACACTTGCTTCCGATCCAAGCCCACTCTAGTTCAGCAGAGCACAGCGGATCTGCCGGTTTCGCGAGTCTCACCGACGCATCCATTTTCTGTGTGCGGTATCGACTACTGTGGACCGTTCTACGTGAAGTCAGCAGTGCGAAATCGTGGTCCTACCAAGGTCTACGTGGCCATCTTCGTCTGTTTTGCAACCAGAGCAGTGCACATCGAGCTAGTGAGCGACTTGTCAACCCCTGCATTTCTAGCTGCACTCCGTCGTCTCATCGCCAGACGAGGAAAGGTAGTCGAGCTCCACTCCGACAACGCCACTACCTTCAAAGGGGCATCACATGCTCTCAACAGAGTTTACCGTATGCTGAAGACTTCTTCTACTGATAGAGAGCAAATTTTCAATTGGTGTTCTAGGAATGAAATAACCTGGAAGTTTATTCCACCTCGAGCTCCCTACTTCGGAGGGCTTTGGAAGGCCGCCGTCAAATCGGCGAAAAATCATCTCTTAAAGATCATCGGTGACGCCAACCTTGCCTACGAGGATCTGCTAACCTTGTTAGCACAAGTCGAGATGTGTCTGAATTCTCGACCTCTAACGCCAATTCCAGAAGACCCGACGGATTTAGACGTCTTAACACCAGGGCATTTCCTCGTCGGCTGCAATCTTCAAGCGGTTCCAGAATGCAATTGGATGCAGACCGCCGATAACCGTTTAAATCATTGGGATTTAACACAAAAACATCTGCAGCAAATCTGGTCTCGCTGGTACCCAGAGTACCTACAACAGCTGCAAGCTCGTGCAACTAAAGGTTGCAATCCGCCAGTCACAATCGAGGTAGGTTCGATCGTGATCATCAAGGAAGACAACGTTCCACCAGCAACTTGGCCTCTGGGGAAGGTTGTTAAGCTCTTTCCGGGAAAAGATGGTGTCGTCCGTGTAGTAGCGCTGAAGACAGCGACTGCTAATGAAGTCGTGCGAGCCGTTGCACGAATCGCTCTACTTCCGTCACCGAGAGCGTTACAGTAGAAAATAACTCCCTTTGGAAGAAAACCTCAAAATTAATTATTCACTAGTAGCATAAGTTTTGTAAACACTAATTTTTTGAAACATGGCTGTTTCAAGGTGGCCGGAATGTTGAAGATATCCATATTTAGTTTAAGAAACCTGAATTAGTCTAGAGCTCACAGTTCGACATGACACGAATTGTTTTTGTCTGAGTTTAGAGAGCGAGAGAGAATTTCATCCAGATTACGATGGTAGCCGATGGTTGCTCTAGAATAGGCAGATAAAGAACAGTTCAAAATTTTGTAAATAATCAGTATCGAAATACACATCGAATCTTCAACGTCATACTCCGTTTATTGTTTTCTTGTGGTCATTTGATGACAAGTGGATTTTAAGTTGGCATTCCCAGACTTGTGCGCGAGTGATCTCGATTGGGAAATCGGCAAAGTCCTCCCGTAAAAGGGGACTTTGATCATTTTTGTGGGTCGTTGGGATATTTTCCGCGAGTGACACCTTTTCGGGGCTAGTTGAACCTAGCGAAGAAAGACCTTCGAACACGGCAAGGCGAGTATCGCCAGCACCCCTTATTTTCGTAATCTCTCATTTGTTGCTTCAGGATTCTTCCCAACTGCGGATCTTTTTGCATAGTTTTTCGGGAAGGGAAAGGGAGGGGGAGTGGCTGTCTGGGAGGCGGATATCGTCGTGAACGCCACAGTAGGCTGGTCTCGAAGCGATCGCCGATTAGATGAGTCGATGACTGTAGCAGGGTACTTGCTCGTTGATCTTCGTTTGAGAGAAGCAGATGATTCGGTTTCACAACTCCAAAGCTATCCAGAGAGAAGTATTCCTTCATAGCCCGATGCAAATTTTCATCGGTTTGTCCTCGACTGTGTCAGTTTCATTCGGTCGCACGTGGAATGAATAGTGCACCATGTTAGGGGCATTGCTGTCACATCCTCCGCCGCAAACTGTCCATCCCAAACGAGTCTTTACTGCTATAGGTTGATCGAGTGTTCCTTCTCTGCTGCGTAGAACGAGACTTACGTGCGCATGTTTAAGCCCAATGAGAATCCGTGGGCGAGCACTAACGTAGGAGTCCACTGACAGACCTCTCAGGTGAGGGTATATCTCACGTAGCTCCTCGATATTCAGCGACTGGAGTGGGAGCATCAGCCCTTCAACCGTATGTACTTCATCTAAATTGAACCTCTTAGCTGCTTTCTGCACACCTGATAGAGAGATATTCATGATCTTCGATTCTTGTTCATAGCGTTCTGTTCCACCGGTCCAGCGAAGGCAAAGTGGGCTTACATTTCCATCCAGGCCCAGTTCATCCGCAATTTCTTGGTCCATCAACGTCAGCGCAGAGCCTTCATCTAGGAAGGCGAATGTGTGCACTGCCACAATGTTTCACGGAGGCAGTTTCAGAGTGTGCATTCAGGAATCCGCTGCCTCTCTTCGAGTTTCGGTTATCGTTCCGAGAAGTTGTTGGGCCCTGAATAACTGGAATGTTTACTGCGCTGGCAGCTTCAGCAAGCGAATAAACCCAGCAGCTAAACGACACCAGGTTAACGTTCGGTAGTGTCTGTCGGAACCGTGCCCAGTCCAGCTTAATCGTGGGAGGAAGTTTGTTTACCAGTTGATGAAGCAGTGAAATATTGTAGAGGTGTTTCTCCAACCCACACGCATCGACAATAGAGCAGAAATTTTGTACACTAACTGCAAAATCAACAATTGTTTCAAGTTTATCCTCTCTCATCGGTGGCAAGCCGTGTATCTTCGTGATGAGTGAATGCACAATAGCTTCGGGTTGCTCGAAGAGCATTCGCAACGTTTCTATCACCCCTGGCACATTCGACGGATGTAATAATCGGGTCTTCACCGCTTCATATGCCCTGCCTTTGAGGCTTTTCTGAAGTCGGATAACGTTTTCCTCATTTGTGAACGCACACATTTGTGTTGTGCTTGTGAACGTCGAGAGAAATATAGGCCATTCCTCAGGGTCGAGCCAACCAGTCATCGGCTTACATTCAACGTCATATTGTTCTTCATCTACAGTGTCTAATGATGGGATAAAGCATTCCATTACTGATAGTGCGCACCATACATCTCAATTGCTGCCGTATTCACCGACAAAAAAAAATCCTGCCAGAGAACAAGCAGTAGTTCGTTTTCAGCAATCTGATCATGGCGCTTGTAGTTCACGCGTTTGGATGACATCAACTCAAAACGGTAGATGTTTTTCATATCAGCATACTACCAAAGGTGCTTTCTGTTTTTTCGAATTGTATACGAAAGTTTTTGTTGTTTGCGAGTTTTTTTTTGTTTTTGTTATGTTGTTTTTTTGGTTGTGTGTTCTTTCTTGTTTTTTTTTTTTATTCTTTTTTTTTTTTTTTTTTTTTTTTGTGCAAAAAACCCCCAACAATTTTTTTTTTATTTTTTTTGCCCCCGAAATTTTTTTTTTCCCCCCTTACACGCTAAGACTCAATTACCCATAAAAAGGTTATTGTTTCACCCATATATGGGTAACTGATGCAATACTCATAATATGGTTAAATTGTACTCACAAAAGTGGGTCAACTTCACTTACAATTTGAGTTAAGTGATATTACCTAAATATGAGTAAATGCATATTACCCATATTTGGATGAAAAAATAAACATTGGCAGTTCGTAAGCTTCATTGGATCGAGTAGGTTTGTTATCATTCCATCTTGCGATTCAACAGATTGAGGTCCATCACGAAAGTTGGAATTGCGGAGTAGAAGATGGAAGAACTGACAAAAACATTTGGATCCGGATTCGTTCCGAAAATTGAGCGGTGAGAAGGTTGTGGCAGAGTTGTGACCTTCGAATTGTACAGAGAATACACTACGATGAGAGGGAGTGGGAGGAATCACAACATCTGAAAAGAAATGCCGTTCTTGTTTTTTAACCTGATGGGTTCAACCATTCGATCAATAATTGTTTTGATCAACTGTTAGTCATTTCTTTTTAATCACTTCTCAGCAATATTTGCATTACTTGTTATGGAACAAATAATCAGCAGTTAGTCCAATTGCTATAGTAGTAGTAGTATAATTGAAGCACAGAGAAATCCATATCCATATCCATATTTGCTTCTAATTTAAATATAATGGTTTAGATTTACCTATATTTGCGTGAAATTTACTTTAAATTGGTTACCCATAAATAAGTAAACATTACCTATGTTGTTAGTTAACCATGTGTACTCAAATATGGGTAAAGCGACTTTACCCATAAAATGAGTATGTGCACTTTTCCGCGATTATGAGTAAAGTTCACTCATATTTGAGTAAACTGATCTTAGCGTGTAGGGTGACAATTAAACATAAGAATATTCGTTTGTTTTCCATGACCGTGTTCCGTGTCTGTTATGTTTTGTTTTTGTTGACATCACACGCTCAGCAAAATACTCACCCCTGTTTAATCTGTAAATACTTTTATTTGTTGTTTTTTTTTTTTTTTTTTTTTAAATTTTTTTTTTTGGGGGGTTGGAATTTGGGGGTTAAAATTTTGGTTTTAATTTTTTTGGGTTTGTTTTTAATTTAGGTTGGTTTTTTTTTTGTGCCCCCAAAAAAAAAGAGAAAACACGAATAAATATATGAGAGAAAGGAGGGGGGCGTGTGTGTGTAGTTGTGTTTTGTGTGTGTGGAATAAAGGGAGAAAGTTACGGACTGCGTAAGCGATAGGACGCGTTTTGACCCGGATCGTTTTGCGTGTAGAAGAGTGAGTTTTTGTGCCGTTTCCGTGGCGCGCGTTCGCTGGATGAACCATCCCCAGAACCATTGAGAGTGAACGAAAGTGTTCCCCGAATTAAGCCGGCCGTAGTCCGTGAACTGTGGCACACTAGCAGGGTGTTGGATCGCCAGCAAAGTGGAGCTAACTATCAAGGATTCTATCGCTCCACTGGCTAAATCCCAAGGATCCGTCAAACACCCACCGTCTTCGCTGTGGTGGCTCAGCCAATAGAGTCCTCTCGCCACCGCAGCTTATCGCCAAGGAGAGACGAAGCAGGCTGAACCGAGGGTGCGTTCACCTGGGTAGTCATCGTGATGACTGCCAAGGACCATCTACGGCGAGTTCGGTGGTTCGGTGCTCTGTCACCGCCGTCACCGAGGGGGTTCCGACAAAGGAGCCTGGCTCATCCCCTCCGCTAAACGCCAAGGACCGCTGTGTAGGCAGCAACGTTATTATGGACAAACCAACGAGACCAGTAAAGCAGCCGCCGCCATCATCGTCGAAGGGCCCCAACGAGTGACATCGGATCGTCGGTAAGGGGAAACAGGATAGGTGAATACACGTTTAAACAGCTTATTCTTTTCCTTTCAATATATTTTTTTAAAACCACCCAATCCGAACGTCTTTGGGGGAAATATTCCGCTCGCAAACGTCCGCCGGGGGTAAATCGGACTAGCGAAAGGCTAGCAGGTAAGCCGTAACTTACAGTTTGGTAAACAGTTTGTGTTACGGAGGGGAATGTTACGTCAGTTTTTAAGTGCAATCATTTTTGCAGTGGGGTAATTTTGAGATCTATTTCGATGTCTATTATACGAAGGGTAAACATTTATTCATTGTGATTTTACTCAATATAGCTATAAGGACACTGAAAATATAAGTTGTATCCGCTTTGAACCATATTAATATCAGATGTAATTAAATAAATAACATTTTCAGCTTTGTAGCAACTTCTTCGGAAGTTCGCTAAAGGAATCAGTGGTTTCCATAATGATAATCACAGCACTGTCGCTTCTAGTTTTTGGAAGTGAGAAGTCTAGCAATGTGGTTTCTGAATCTAAACCTGGAGATGTCAAGAATTACAACAATCGTCCTGCTTCCAGACCGAACCAGCAGGGTTTTGCTGGCAACAAATCTAAGGAAGACAATACGAAGAAGAATGACAATACTGGGGAAAAAAAGCCCGACCGTCCTCCACCATCAGGCCTGCCAAAGCAACCCGATCCGAAAGAGGGTCCTTCTAAACCGACTAGGACATTGGACACGCTCATTGAAGCACATCGTCCTCCTCGGGGTTCTGAATGCCTTTATTGTCGGCAAACCAATCATTCTTTTGACCAATGTAGGAATTATAGAAGTTCACTATGCCTTGTGTGTGGATTCAATGGATTTGATACCCACAATAGCCCCTACTGCCGAAAAAAACGGCTTGCAGACGGCCCAAAATCGCCGACCGCCGAGTCCATTCGCGTAAATTCGATGCCGCTAGATTACACCCACGCCGAGTTTTGGGAACCTGTTCAAGCAGACTTCTATATGACCGAAGACTCTCAGGTTCTCAATATCTTCCTTGTCGGTACCCACGATAATAGACCTTATGCCAAAATCAAAATCTACGGCTTACCAACTAAAGGGCTGCTAGATTCGGGTAGGTGATGTTTTTCACAAGTTATTTATTTATTTATTTATTGTAAACCATCTTCGACTATGTCGTACAGACTGATTACTTAGAATAACTTAATCTAAACCTCTAATTCTAGCACTAAACCCATTTTTAGACAAAATAAAATCAAACTCGTCACATACACCATTAAAAGATCGCAAACACAAGTTAAAACAATGATTGAATCCGAAGTTCGTTCTGTGAAACGAAATTGCCAGTAATGGGGAGTTTCGGAACCGACGAGGAGGAGTGTTCCACGGAATCAGTTCTAGGAGTTCGGGACAATCCACATGGCCCATTATAAGGTCGTAGATGAACAGCCGTTGCAGTTTAATACGCCTGGCTGAGAGGGTTTCCAAATCAATCAGCTTGCAACGGTCGGGATAAGCGGGAAGGTTGACTGGATCATTCCATGGGAGCCGACGCAAGGCAAACCTCATGAAACTTTTCTGAACCCGCTCAATTGCAAGAGTATGCGTGACGTAAGATGGAGACCACACCGGTGAGGCGTATTCTAAGATGCTGCGAACTAGCGAGCCAAAAAGCGTCTTAAGGCAATAAACGTCATTGAAGCCTGAAGCATGACGACGAATGAAACCAAGCACAGTGTATGCCTTGGCAACAACGATGCTCATGTGCTCATTGAACCTCAGCTTCGAATCAATCGTAACACCCAGATCACAGATAGAACTTACACGTTCCAGAGAATCCGATCCCATATAATACTGGTGCAGAATGACGTTGTTGCAGCGGGTGTAAGTTATTATTTTGCACTTTTTATTGTTTGCGCGCATGCCGTTGTCACCGCACCAGACTAGCAAGCGGTTTATATCCTCCTGAACTTCGATACAATCGGCGGGAGAGATAATCACGCGGAAAAATTTCAGATCATCGGTGAATGAAAGTTTGGACGATGAAAGCAGTTCACACAAGTCATTCACATAAATAATGAAAATAAGAGGGCCGAGAACACTGCCCTGGGGCACTCCAGATGGTATGTTGAATGTCCTGGAACGCACTGAATTCACAGTTACGAAAGCATTTCGATTAGACAGGTACGAGTAGAGCCATTCAGTGATCCATGTTGGAAAGCCTAGGTGGCTCATTTTTCCAATGATGAGATTGTGCGGTACTGCATCAAACGCTTTTGCAAAGTCGATATAAACCGAATCCACTTGTCGCTTTGACTCCAGTTCACGTGATATCGCTGAAACGTAGCACATTAGGTTCGATGTTGTAGAACGGTGCTTCCCAAAGCCATGTTGAGCAACGGAGATGATCGGTGCAACAGCTCTGTATAATACTGAGTAGATTAGCTTTTCGAAAAACTTACTGAGAGTGCAAAGTATGGATACTCCACGATAATTTTCGACACAAGTGTAACTTCCGGACTTATGGATCGGTACTATGGACGCCGTTTTCCATGCAATTGGGAATGTTCTGTCCTTGAGTGAGCGGTTGAAAACTACAGCGATGGGCATTGCAAGAGTAGTGGCGCAATTCTTCAAAAATACAGGAGGCAGGCTATCTATTCCGGGTCCTTTCGTTGAGTCGAGGTCTTCAAGGGCTTTCCGAACATCATTCGTAGAAAACTGTATGCATGCCAAACTAATGTCATAGGACGGTATCTGTTCAAAGGGGTTCCGACGTTGAACAGGAGAAGCTTTACTAAACACGCTTTCGAAGAATGTGGCAAAGAGAAGAGGCTGCTTCTGAGCTAGATTGAGAAGTAGTTCCATTGAAGTTGACAGAGCCAGGAACGCCGTGACTAGCTTTGCGCTGCTTGATGTACTCCCAGAAGCGAGAGGGGTTTTGTTTGACGGTTGTCTGAATCCTGAGCAAGTAGCTTTCATGCGTTGCCGAAAGGAGGGCTTTATATTCCGATTCAAGCTCGCGAAGTCTAGCTCTGTCGGACTCATTTTTCGTAATGAAATATCGATTACGCATCTTACGATGAAAACTGAAATCGTAGCAGGTTTTTTTCGAGGGACATGGCGATTGATAACATCATAGAGTGATCCATAAAAGGCTGATAGCATCTGGTCCACGGCACCGTCGTTTAATAATCGTTCCCAATCAATGTTCACTAGAATGGAGTTTACCAAGTCAAAATCGCATGCGGAATAGTCAAACTTAAAACATTGATTTTGGTTGTCAAGTGATGTTGGCGCGTCGCTATCGTCAAGCAGTAAAACTACTGGTGCGTGGTGATTATCAATAGGCAACAGAGGAGACGATGGTGCAATTAAGTCAAGATATTCCGGGAAATTGGTAAATACCAGGTCCAAAAGTTTTTCATTTGCATTGACGAAACTATTAATCTGCCTCAAGCCATTCGTAAACATTGCTTCTGTAAAGTCCAGCTCAGTATCAGTGGAGACATTCGAAGGAATGTATCCATTAATGTCCTTATCGAGATGCCATCGCAAGTTAGGAAGATTAAAGTCGCCGACAGACAAAATAATGTCATTCTCGGTCAAACGATCTGCAACAAGTTGTACCGCACTGGCATGAGCAGTATATAACTCGGTATTCGAATTAGGTGGGAGATAGATAGCAACTATATAAAGCGAACGAGAATTCAACTTTATGCAAACTGCGATTTGTTCGAGTTCATTGCAGTTAAGCATCGAAACAGAATTGCATTTCAGTGAGCTTTTAACCGCAATTAGCACACCACCACCCCGCAAATGCTGACTCGTCAATGCATTACGATCACAACGGAAGAAAATGTAATCGGACGAAATTTCTCTGCTGTCAATATCTGCCCGGAGCCATGTTTCCGTGAAGATAAGCACGTCATAATCACAGCTAGATAGTGCCAAACGTAGCTGAGGGATTTTTGTGCGCAAGCCCCTGACATTCTGGTAGTACGCGGAAAGAGTGCGATCGGGAGCACATTTCTCCACGATAGGCGCATCGGATGCCTGACGATTTGTTGGCATGCTAGGTGAGGCGATGTTAGGTGTATTCGCTTCCGTGATAGATGGTTCAACAATTTCGATAGCTTCGTTCTCGGAGTGAAGTTCGGTTAGAATGTGGCGACTAGAAGCGGTGGACATTACTGAGGGAGAAAAACTCCTAACATGTGCGTACTTGCCTGCGTTGACGATTTGGAAGACCCCTTCTCCAATAGAAATCGAAACTAAAGGCTCTAACCTAACCTACGGTGATCCGTTCCGCAAATGGGTCTATACTAAAGGTTTTAGGTCAATTATCTGTTCCTTTCAATTTTGCTGGGCGTATTAAAATAGTTCCAACCTTAGTCATTAGAATTTTGTCTGGGAACTGTATCCTTGGCATGGTGGTGGTAAATGGTGGTGTATCCTTGGCATGGACTTTTGGCAGAAATGTCGAATCTGGCGGACCTGTCAGGGGTGTGTAGGGTTAGAAGACGAAACTTCTAGAATCCAGCAGGACCAAGTCATCTTCTGCGATTTTGAACCTGCTCAACTAGAAGAAGTGATTCCGCATCGAACGCTGAAGTGCTTCGGCCCAGTTTTTCTTCACTGCGCACTACGTTTTGTTTCTCAACCTTGTTTGAACAAACCACGTGATTATTGTGGAAAAATAAGTGAATTGTTTTCAACCGCCGAAATCCAGCCGAGCGTTCCGTAAGGGTAGCAGATATTCCCGGCCAAGTCCGACGGATGTGCTGTTCATCACCAGCCGATACTCTCATAAAAAACCCGAATAAAAAAGGGTAGCAACAACAGCATCATCGCAGCAGTGACGGTCATCCCCTCATCCATAGCCGGTCAGCAACCTGTGCTTTGTTACAAACAACAGCAGACGAGCCACACCGGCAAAGGCAAAGCAAACACAACAGCAGCGTAAGGGCAAGTAGCACAATTTTTGTTATTATTGTTCCCACTGGTAGTGTTTTGTGTATCTCTCTCCCATATAGTAAAATAGTTGTCTGTAGGGGGGCTCAAAAAAAAAATCTGATTTCATTTTTTACATATTATTTTTTATTCATTTTTTTTAATTCAATTTAATTTTGCATGAATGTTTCTAAGGGAGGCGACTTGCCTCCCAAAGAAGTTTTTAGGACGCGCTGTTATCAGCCGTCTTGTGCCTCTCCTTGGGTTGTCTACTTTCGGCAGAAAGTGAAAGCCCTAGACTTTTTGGGCATTAAAAGAAATTTGACGCGTCGTTATCCGGGGACCGAATTTCAACAGGTCAACCGAAACAAACTGCGTGTTACTGCACCAACGTATAAAATTGCTAATGAAATTGCTAGTGACGAAGGTTATAATGCCGAGTACTAAGTATACATCCCATCTCGAGATGTGGAGATAGATGGTGTGGTTTCTGCAGCGAGCCTGACGTGTGAAGACGTTATGGAAGTTAAGGGGCGACTTCCAAATTCAGCTTCGTCTACCATTGAAATTCTGGAATGCAAACAAATGCATGCAGGACGTATTCACCGTCGGACTCACCACAGGTGACCTTCACCGGATCAATTCTCCCAAAATTTGTTGAAATTGATAAGGTTTTTTTTTCCAGTGCGCCTTTTTGTACCAAGGGTATTTAATTGTGCAAACAAGTGCAAACAGTTGGGTCATACGGCTTTTTTTTTGCGACAACAAGCCCCGTTGTGGCAAAAGCGGTCAAAAGCATCTAGAGGATGCTTGCCAACAGGAAGCAACAAAGTGTGCTTACTGTGGCAAAGAGCCTCTTCACGATTTGCAGAACTGCCCCGTGTACTAGAAGCGCACTGGTAATGTGAGACTTTCCCTACAAGAACGCTCCAAGCAGACGTATGCAGGAATGTTAAAGTCGCAAAACGGAGCGTCTGCATCGTCTGTATCAGCTGCTCAAAATAAAATTCTTTTTTGGTTTTTGTTTTGGGGGGAGGGGTGGGGGGGGGGGGGGGGAGGGTGGGGGGGGACGCGCCGGGGAAAAAAACCACGGCCCGGGGGGGGGGGGGAAAAAAATTAAAACCACTTAAAATGGAAAAAAAAAGGGGGGGGGGGGGGGGTGAAAAAAAAAAAAAAAATAAAATAGTAATTGCTGTGCTTTCTTTCGTTGTGTTTTTTTTTTTTTTTTATTTTTTTTTTTTTTTTTTGTTAATTAATATTAAATTTTTTTTTTTTTTTTTTTTTTTTTTTTTTTTTTTTTTTTTTTTTTTTTAAAGGTGATTCGCAGCCAAGAAGCGAGAGACCAGCGCATCGACATCATAGCCGAATCCGGGAAACATCGGAGTCAGAGAGCGAGAGACCGGCTCAACATCATCGCCAAAGCTGTGCAGCAAACGGTGCCGAAGAGCGACGCCCGCTCTCCTCCCATACCTGCAACCCGAATAAACGTAGGTGCATTATATCCACATTCCTTTATTTTCAAATTTTGTTCCTTAATTTTTCTATCCGTTTAAAATAAATAATTGTAAATAATTTGTAAATTTGTTGAATTCAGTTAGATTTCTTTTATGACCATTTATTCCTATCCGCCATCTTTTTGATTTCATTTTGTTTCGATCAGTGCAATTTAGGGAAGTTAGTCCGCTGTAAATATTTTAATTCCTCTCGGGTAGACCCTGATAGCCGTGACCACACAAGTGGTGCAATGAGAGAAAGTTACAATTGGCGCCCAACGATAAAAGAGTATAAAAAAAGGTTTCTTGTTTAAAATTAAATTCGAACCCTTTTTTTTTAATGTGCCCCGGGTGGAATTGAAATCGGTTAAATTTCAATTTTGTAAATTTCTTTCTAACAAATTTCTGAATTTCCTTAATCCCTAACCTTATTTTCTTATTCCATTGTATATATATTTTTCATATTCCTATTCCTTAGGTTCTAAATTATTTATATTAAGAAGTGATTTCGAAGTGCGATATATTGATGATTTCAGTGGTATTTGATAGTGCAAGCAATTTCGTTTCGGGTGATGATAACGAGTTATTTACCGCATTTGCGAAACACGTGGTGAGGCAAATTAGAATTTTTTGTGCGTTAGAACAATAGTTCAATCCTAGGCTTTTATTTTCAATTTCGTTTTCGCTTTCTCAGCGCTTTGTTTAAATTAGGATAATAAATTTCGAGTCTAAAGATTTCATTCAGAATGGCTCAACCAAGCAATAGCTACGATCAAGCCGTTGAAAGGATGCTAGGGTGGTACCACCATATGCGCGTGGATCACTATAAAATGATTTTGTTATTTGTTAGAAGAAGAGCTTCTATTTGAATTAGATATACGGACTATCGTCATTCGCGATGATCCAACATGTTGCCGAAGGCGGAGAAGTTTGAAACAACAAATGAAAGTTGAGAAAGAGGAAAAAATAATTCTGCGAGCCAAGCTTAATGCAGAAAAAGTTGAAGAGATAGGGCTATGCGAACATAAATATCAGGAAATGTGTGACGCTTTAAGATGTGGGGACAGTACTTCTAGGGAAAAATGTAAGACTAGGCTTCTGCATCTTAGTCATCGGCTTTTTCAGATGGTGGCAAATTGCCACGAGAACAATGTACTCGCCGAACAGTTGCGCATATTGCTGGTGAAATGTGTTGTATTGTTGCGAGATTTCTTTTACACCCAGTCTAGTGCTCCTGAAGGGGAAATTGAAGAAGATTTGCCTATAGAAGGTTTATTTGTGGAACCATCTGCACCACCGCAAATCAATAATTTGCAAAGCGAAGATGGGGATAGGGAAGTTTTAAACAATGCTTCATCAGATCGGGAACTGATTATCGCTTTGCAAGCTCAAATTCGAAGTCTTGAAGAAAAGTTGACTGTGCGAGATAATAGTAGGGAAATTTCCGCTCAGACGGTTGGTGTTACTGACAATGTGCGTAGTAATTGTCCGGCGGTTACAACCCGATCGGTAGAAAATCCCACAACCGCTACAAGTTCGGGTAGATCTAACCCCAATCCAAGCGAGGGGTTTAATACGGCTGCTGCGAGTCTTTCGAATGCATTTCAATCCACATCAACCAATCCTCCTCAACCCACCAGCAGTGTGCCAAATATTTTTTACAATCCCCCGCAGGCTCCTCATGCCTATTCGGCTTACGCGCCACATAATCCACCACCAATGGGAAACAATTATATTTCCTCGAACGGCACAACTTGGCCTGTGTATAGCCATGCGAATCCAATCCCCTGTTTGCACCCTGTTCAAAATTCTTTCAATCCACGTCAATTCTCACATCGTACATTGCCAGTGTCTAGGTGGACTTTGACAAAATACGATGGCGAGGATCACGGACTGAAATTGAATGAGTTTTTAGAAGTAGTTCAAGCATTGTCGCTTGCTGAACACGTGTCCGAAGCGGAGTTATTCGAATCGGCTATTCATCTTTTCACCGGACATGCTCTTAAATGGTACATGACTATGCGTACTACGGGTCGCCTGTTGAATTGGCCACATTTAGTGTTGGAATTACGGCGTACCTTTATGCATCCAGATTTAGACGCCCTAATAAAAATGAAAATTTATCAGAGGCGCCAGCAACGTAACGAACCTTTTAACGAGTTTTATTACGAAATGGAGCGTCTCTTTCGCACCATGAGTAATCAAATTCCCGATTACGAAAAGATGCAAATATTATTGCAAAATATGCGCATTGATTATAAACGGCAGCTCAATTTTCTACCGCTTACCGATTTGGCTACACTTGTTGCAGCAGGGCAGAAAGTAGACGCGTTAAATTTCTCTGCCTACAATAAAGTTTTTGGAACGGAGAAGCATACTAACGCAGTCACTGCTAAAGATCCCAAACCCAAAGCTAACAAAGCAGAGCAGCAAAACAATCAAACCTCAACCTCAGCAACCCAATTTAGCAATAGAGACCGAAACAGGAACCCGTCTAGTTTGAATCAAAATTCCGCAGTTCCAACGTCTAACCATGCGCGAATGCAGCATCAGGCAGCCTCAGCTCCATGCAACACTCAATCGAGTCGCCTGCTTACTCTAACAGCCCTAATCGACTCGCACTGCCCGCCACCGAAAAACCATTGTTTTAATTGTGGTATTTTTGGGCATCGCATGAACACATGTAGGCTTCCCAAAGCAGTTCTGTGCGAAAACTGTGGTTTTCGCGGATACCCCACCGATAATTGCCCTTTTTGCACAAAAAACGTGATGACAGCGAGCGAAAATCGCGGCTTGCTGCACCATTGAACGCGTGTGATACAAAACTAAACCTTTCAGCATTCTTTGAACCTGCTAGTGATGAAATTTACTCTCTCGAACCTACGACCTGCTTAGTCTCTTACCCATATCCCAACGATAATCGACCGTACACCACAGTTGGTTTGTACGAAATTCAATTCAAGGCTTTATTAGACAGTGGAAGCAACCTGACGTTGATCAGTGACACTATCTATTCTAAAATCAAACCACATAAGCTCTCACCCGTCCGTACTTCAACCGTGTTGCGAACGGCAAGTGGAGAGCAGTTAAATGTTTTGGGTCAATTATACTTACCTTTCTCCTTTAACGGTTTGGTAAAAATTATTCCCACATTGGTTGTTCCTAAATTGGCCATTGACTGTATATGCGGTATGGATTTTTGGAAAAAGTTCCACATCCAACCGACCATTCAGCAATGTGCCACAATCGAGAACTCGAATTTGGAATCTTCTAGTAACCCACCGTCGCCATCGACCTCCCTATCAGTGGAAGAACGGCAAATTCTTGACCAAATCAAACAACTGTTCCTGCCTGCTCGCCCAGGTCATCTAACAATGACCCCACTTGCTGTACACAAAATCGAAATACAGGACGAGTGGAAGCATAAAGCTCCGATAAGACAATTTCCCTATGTAATGTCCCCAAAAACCCAAGGACTGGTTGCGGTGGAGTTACAACGGTTATTAGACACCGGAATAATTGAGCCTAGCAATTCTGGCTGGTCTCTTAATTGCGTACCTGTGATCAAACCGAATAAAGTTCGATTATGCCTAGATGCCCGCAAAATTAACGAGCGCACTGTACGTGACGCATACCCCTTGCCGCATCCTTGCAGAATCCTTGGTCAGCTTCCAAAGGCCAGATATTTGTCGACTATCGATCTTTCGGAAGCTTTCCTTCAAATTCCTCTGGATCATTCTTCCAGAAAATATACTGCCTTCTGTGTGCAAGGCAAGGGGCTGTTCCAGTACACCCGAATGCCATTTGGTCTTGTCAATAGCCCCGCTACATTAGCCCGGCTTATGGACAAGGTACTCGGCCATGGTGTACTGGAACCTTATGTCTTCGTATACCTCGACGATATCGTCGTGGTTACGGAAACATTCGAGCAACACGTACAGTTGCTCCGCGAAATTGCGCGTAGGTTACTCGAGGCTAATCTGAGTATAAATCTCGAGAAATCCAAGTTTGGAGTATCCGAAATCTCGTTCTTGGGTTATCTCCTTAGTTCAAACGGCCTCCGAACAAACCCTGATAAGATTCGGCCTATAATTGAATATGAGAGGCCTACTACCGTGACGAAGCTTAGGAGGTTCTTGGGGATGGCCAACTATTATCGTCGGTTCATCCCCGACTTCAGCGGCATCACTGCTGGCCTCACAGAGCTTCTTAAAACAAAAACGAAAGTTATTCGTTGGACCGACGAGGCTGAAAAGTCCTTCTGCGATGTGAAAGAACTTCTGGTGTCTGCTCCGATCTTGGGAAGTCCTGACTTCTCAAAAGAGTTTACCATTCAAACCGATGCCAGTGACGTAGCCATTGCCGGTATCCTCACGCAGCATCAAGAAGGTAGAGAGAAGGTTATTTCCTATTATAGCCACAAACTAACCACCCCACAAAAAAATTACCATGCGGCCGAAAAGGAAGCCTTGGCTGCTATACTGTCCATAGACGCCTTTCGAGGCTACATAGAAGGGTATCATTTTACTTTAATTACAGATTCCTCTGCTCTAACCCACATTTTACACACGAAGTGGAAAGTAGGCTCACGTTGCAGTAGATGGAGCTTGGACTTGCAGCAATACGATATGGCTGTACTGCATCGAAAGGGTAAGGACAATGTTGTCCCAGATGCCGTATCTAGGAGTATTGCTACAGTCCGAGGCTCCTCAACTACAACCTGACACTCTTCCCTCATGCAGAAAGTGTTGGGTAGGCCAGATGAATTTGTAGATTTTAAAGTGGATGCTGGCAAACTTTTCAAATTTGTGACTGCCAGGAATGAGCCTTTCGACAACCGCTTTGAATGGAAGCGAGTGCCACAGTCGGATGAAATTCCTAAAATTTTGAAAGAGAACCATGACGATTGCTTCCACTTGGGGTATGAGAAAACGTTGGCCCGCATTCGCAAACGGTTCTACTGGCCCAAAATGGGACCCAATATTAGAAAGTACATTCAATCTTGCCAAACTTGTAAAGAGGTGAAGGCCCCTTTCGTACCAATTTTCCCTGAAATGGGCAAAATGCGCGTGGCTACGCGGCCATGGCAGATTATTTCTCTTGACTTTGTAGGGCCACTCCCACGAAGTCGAAAAGGTAACCAGCATATCCTGGTTATTTCAGACCTGTTCTCAAAGTGGGTTATGATCCATCCTGTGAGGAAACTAGACAGCTCCGCCATGTGTGCGATTCTTCGCGATCAGTGGTTTTACCGCAACTCTGTTCCTGAAGCTATAATATCCGATAACGGAAGCACTTTTACTTCAAAAGAGTTCAAAAACCTACTGGATCACTTCGGAATTGCACACTGGCTGAACTCCCGGTATCACTCTCAGGCCAACCCGGTAGAGCGCGTCAACCGCACTATCAACACGGCCATACGAACATACGCAAAAGAAGATCAACGTTCATGGGATCTGAAAATTTCCGAAATCGAGGTTATTCTAAACACCAGCATCCACGCATCCACCGGCTATACGCCTTACTACGTCACTCACGGCCAAGAGCTATCTGAAAAGGGGACAGATCACCAGCTATATCGACACGATGAAAGTCTGTCTGAAGCCGAGAAAATTGAACGGCGTAAACAGCAGTTTAGCCAAATTTACGACATTGTTCAGAAAAATCTTTCAAAAGCACACGAAGCATCTCAGAAACAATACAATCTCCGCCACCGTCGTTTCGCAAAATCTTTCTATGCAGGGCAGCTCGTGTACCGTAGAAACATGAAGCCCTCCAGTGCAGTTGCCCACTATAATGCAAAATATGCAGCTCAGTTTCTTCCATGTAAAGTTAAGAAAAAGATCGGCACCTCCTCATATGATCTGGAGGATTTGTCAGGGAAACCCCTCGGCGTCTGGCCAGCTTCGCATTTGAAACCCGGATGAGGTGATTAAATCACTGTCGGTTGATATTCTTTATTAATCACAATCACAAGTAACCACATAATCAGCAATTTCTTCGTACAAATAGACAGGAGCTCCTGAAAGAAAAAGAAAGGAAAAAAAGAGGGAAACAAAACACCAAACAGAGAAACTTTAGCGAACAACATACAAACCTTTTTCATCATCGCCTGGAATATGCTCTCGCTGCCAGCTGGTCGGTTATGGGAAATCCTTTTGCCGTTGACCTCAGCCAAATTGGCATGTCCTTGACCGAGGATTCCCGACTATTTTTAGCTGGGCCATAACCCACTCTTCCGCACGTCGTCCTCGCACTAAGCGTAAACTGTAGTTTGACATTTTTCGCGATTTCATTATCGACATTCCTGCCCAACGGTGGCCGTGGTTGGCAACACGGTAGCCCAGGTGGTAGTTTTTATAGTAGTATTAAATTCAACTAGCATAACATTTCAAAATGGCCTCTCGTTGGAATTCAGAGGAATTCACTCCAGAGAGATGATTTTTGAATTAATTTATTTCAATCATCCGAACCCAGCCGCTCTTCACGACAGAGCCGTCTAGGTGTTCGAAGAAACAACTTAATTATAGGGCGCCCTAGCATAATAAATCACAATTTAATGGATCTATGTTGAAAATTCAACGTGTAGCTCATTAGGAAATATTGTTTAATTTAACCAAAGCGGTTGAGATAAAGATGGTTATGATCAAATGGAAGCATATTCGCATTTAGTTTAGTTTTTTTAATATTCTTAATTCAAGTAAATTGTTTTTGGTCAATAATTGTTGACGGTAGAGTAACACATTCTAGTTTACCTTAGCATACGTGAGGAAGACAAATTGCATAAGACGATTTTCTGACGATATAGGATATTGTAAATTGCACTAAAACAATCATGTACCACTAAATAACTGAACAAAATATCGCACATCGTATTATGTAATATTTATAATTTAGACCCTTTATATACATACAATTGAGATTGGCTGAATCGGAGAGCACATGATTCATGGGTTCCCAGGCTCACTCTTTCAAATCCACGTGATTTGGTGGAAAAGATTCCCTCGGGAAGTAATCATTCCACTGAATCAAACTGGATTTCAAAGAGAAGAGTGGTCTCCCTAATTATTACTTCCGATTGACATTCATCTCACCTATTCCTGAAAAGTGCACTATCGAGAAGGGTCAGCTTTATATAAAGTAGACTCAAAATAACCAGGCTCACTCATCAAAAATCATATAAATTTGTGAGAAAGATTCCCACGGGAAGTAATCATCCCACCAAACTAAACTGGATCTTGATGAGAAGAGTGTTACTTTGAGTCATCATATCTAAACTGATATTCATCTCTACACTTTGCTCCCAATCCTCTTTTGAAGATTAAGTAAGTTAGAAACGGGAGATCATAAAAATCCAGGCTCACTCTTTGACATTCAAGTGATTTTGTGGAAAAGATTCCCTCGGGAAGTAATCATTCCATTAAATCAAGCTGAAATTCATAGAGAAGAGTGGTTTTACTGATCACTTCTTTCTAACTTACTTGTATCTCTATCCCTTTCAACACAGATATTGATTATTTATTAGATTAAGAAGACCTGACAAATAAGGTGTCATAGGTTCACTCTTCTAAGTATTCAAATAATTTAGTGGAAAAGATTTCCTTCGGAAGTACTCATTTCACTAAACTTATTTGATATTAGAAGAGAAGAAATGACTTGTTTAGTTGGTACTTCTAATGTAATACAATATATTTACCCCAAACTCCCCCGGACAGATCGAGTGACGACATAAAATGACGAACGAAAAGCTCCAGGTTCACTCTTCCAAATTCACGTGAATTGACGAAAAAGATTCCCTAGGGAAGTAATCATTCCGTCAAATCAAACTGAATTTGGAAAAGAAGAAAGTGCTCTACGATCAGGTCATATGTCCAACACGTATCTGCCCCAAAATAGAAAAATTATAAAGGAAAAAAAACAGACATTTGCGCGGCAGAAATTTGAAAAAAAAAAATTGAATAACTAAATTTTTTTTTTAATCCGAACCCCGGGCTAATTGTAACCTCTCAAATCGTTTCCAATATTATTTTGCACTGATCGATCATTAATAATAAATTGTATATATTTTTCCTAAGTCTTATTTATAATATTTTGTATTTTGTTGGTCATAGAATTAAACTTCCACTTTAAATAAATTTTCCTTATCCTATCCTCTCCTTATCCTTGGTGTCAAGTGCCCGCTTTCCCAAAAAAATTGTAAATATTAGCTATAAAATAATTTGAATTTGAATTTGAAGTCCATATACTCCTAAACCCCCTTGACACCAAACAATCATGCATACCAACCGTTCTTTTGACGTTGTTCGAACGTCACCACACAATGGATTCCGAAACTGCGTACAACCAGCATCAAGATAAAAACCCCATGCAGCGACGGATCCGGGCTTATTCGGTAACGAAATTCTCAAAAGTAAAATTGACTATCCAAACCTAATACCAAGTTATAATTTTACCCAGTGACGAATTATTTGGCGTGCAGTGTCCGCGAAACTGTTAGTGATAGTGTGATTCGACGGCGAAGCAAAACTTCCGTCTGCCAACAGTTCTGGCATCACCGCGCCAGTCATCTCCAGTCACCAGGTGCGCTGCAAAATTGCGCCACGTGGTCCAGTCGATAAAGGTGATTCGACCCGCAGCCAAGAAGCGAGAGACCAGCGCATCGACATCATAGCCGAATCCGGGAAACATCGGAGTCAGAGAGCGAGAGACCGGCTCAACATCATCGCCAAAGCTGTGCAGCAAACGGTGCCGAAGAGCGACGCCCGCTCTCCTCCCATACCTGCAACCCGAATAAACGTAGGTGCATTATATCCACATTCCTTTATTTTCAAATTTTGTTCCTTAATTTTTCTATCCGTTTAAAATAAATAATTGTAAATAATTTGTAAATTTGTTGAATTCAGTTAGATTTCTTTTATGACCATTTATTCCTATCCGCCATCTTTTTGATTTCATTTTGTTTCGATCAGTGCAATTTAGGGAAGTTAGTCCGCTGTAAATATTTTAATTCCTCTCGGGTAGACCCTGATAGCCGTGACCACACAAGTGGTGATAGAGAGAACAGTTACCACTATCGAGAAGGGTCAGCTTTATATAAAGAAGACTCAAAATAACCAGGCTCACTCATCAAAAATCATATAAATTTGTGAGAAAGATTCCCACGGGAAGTAATCATCCCACCAAACTAAACTGGATCTTGATGAGAAGAGTGTTACTTTGAGTCATCATATCTAAACTGATATTCATCTCTACACTTTGCTCCCAATCCTCTTTTGAAGATTAAGTAAGTTAGAAACGGGAGATCATAAAAATCCAGGCTCACTCTTTGACATTCAAGTGATTTTGTGGAAAAGATTCCCTCGGGAAGTAATCATTCCATTAAATCAAGCTGAAATTCATAGAGAAGAGTGGTTTTACTGATCACTTCTTTCTAACTTACTTGTATCTCTATCCCTTTCAACACAGATATTGATTATTTATTAGATTAAGAGGACCTGACAAATAAGGTGTCATAGGTTCACTCTTCTAAGTATTCAAATAATTTAGTGGAACAGATTTCCTTCGGAAGTACTCATTTCACTAAACTTATTTGATATTAGAAGAGAAGAAATGACTTGTTTAGTTGGTACTTCTAATGTAATACAATATATTTACCCCAAACTCCCCCGGACAGATCGAGTGACGACATAAAATGACGAACGAAAAGCTCCAGGTTCACTCTTCCAAATTCACGTGAATTGACGAAAAAGATTCCCTAGGGAAGTAATCATTCCGTCAAATCAAACTGAATTTGGAAAAGAAGAAAGTGCTCTACGATCAGGTCATATGTCCAACACGTATCTGCCCCAAAATAGAAAAATTATAAAGGAAAAAAAACAGACATTTGCGCGGCAGAAATTGGAAAAAAATAATTGAATAACTAAATTTTTTTTTTATCCGAACCCCGGGCTAATTCTAACCTCTCAAATCGTTTCCAATATTATTTTGCACTGATCGATCATTAATAATAAATTGTATATATTTTTCATAAGTCTTATTTATAATATTTTGTTGGTCATAGAATTAAACTTCCACTTTAAATAAATTTCTTGGTGTCAAGTGCCCGCTTTCCCAAAAAAAAATTGTAAATATTAGCTATAAAATAATTTGAATTTGAATTTGAAGTCCATATACTCCTAAACCCCCTTGACACCAAACAATCATGCATACCAACCGTTCTTTTGACGTTGTTCGAACGTCACCACACAATGGATTCCGAAACTGCGTACAACCAGCATCAAGATAAAAACCCCATGCAGCGACGGATCCGGGATTATTCGGTAACGAAATTCTCAAAAGTAAAATTGATTATCCAAACCTAATACCAAGTTATAATTTTACCCAGTGACGAATTATTTGGCGTGCAGTGTCCGCGAAACTGTTAGTGATAGTGTGATTCGACGGCGAAGCAAAACTTCCGTCTGCCAACAGTTCTGGCATCCGCGCCAGTCATCTCCAGTCACCAGGTGCGCTGCAAAATTGCGCCACGTGGTCCAGTCGATAAAGGTGATTCGACCCGCAGCCAAGAAGCGAGAGACCAGCGCATCGACATCATAGCCGAATCCGGGAAACATCGGAGTCAGAGAGCGAGAGACCGGCTCAACATCATCGCCAAAGCTGTGCAGCAAACGGTGCCGAAGAGCGACGCCCGCTCTCCTCCCATACCTGCAACCCGAATAAAGTAGGTGATTATATCCAATTCCGCGCGCTCTCCTCCCATACCTGCAACCCGAATAAACGTAGGTGCATTATATCCACATTCCTTTATTTTCAAATTTTGTTCCTTAATTTTTCTATCCGTTTAAAATAAATAATTGTAAATAATTTGTAAATTTGTTGAATTCAGTTAGATTTCTTTTATGACCATTTATTCCTATCCGCCATCTTTTTGATTTCATTTTGTTTCGATCAGTGCAATTTAGCGAAGTTAGTCCGCTGTAAATATTTTAATTCCTCCCGGGTGGACCCTGATAGCCGTGACCACACAAGTGGTGCAATAGAGAAAAGTTACAGCTGTAGCTATACCAACCCGCCGCTACCTAATAACAGTAACCGTAAGAGGTTGCCAAAACCTAAAACTACGTCTTCTCGCAATTCTAAGAAAAATATCCCGTCCACGCGAGGTTAGATTAATTTTAGGGACATCGTGGATAATATTTAAAATGCTGTTGGGCTTTCGGATGCTTCACCGCTCCGAGGACTCATTGACCTGCTTATTCCTATAGTTGGAAACTACTTCAAGCAATTGGCTGTATCATGGCCTCTTATTGGTGAATTCATATCTTTCGATGAATAATTCGTCGAGTGAGGATCAAGATATGATCACCGTATTACAATGGAACTATCGTAGTCTAATACCTAAATTAGACTCGTTCAAGTATTTGATTTACAATTCTGATTGTGATATATTTGCTCTCTGTGAAACATGGCTTTCATCCGAAGATGAATTAAACTTCCACGATTTTAACATTATTCGCCTGGATCGAGTTGATTCATATGGTGGCGTACTTTTGGGGATCAAAAAGTGCTACCCCTTCTATAAAATCTCACTCCCAATAATCTCAGGCATTGAAATCGTCGCTTGCCAAATCAATGTAAAGAATAAAGATCTTTGCATAGCTTCTGTCTATGTCCCTCCGAGGACATCAATAAACCGCCGTCAGCTTTGGAGTTCAATTACATTACTTCCATCTCCAGTTCTTATTCTGGGCTATCTGAACTCCCACGGTACTGCTTGGGGCACACAATACGATGACAACAGAGCGGGTATTTTCTATGACTTATGCGACGATCCCAACTTGACCATCTTGAACACTGGCGAAGCGACACGAATAGCAAAACCTCCTGCCAGGGAGAGTCTACTTGACATATCTTTGTGCTCTAATTCACTATCATTAGATTGTCTGTGGAAGGTAATCAATGATCCCCATGGTAGTGATCACTTACCAATTATTATCTCAATCACAAATAGTTTTCATAAAACAGACCAGTCAAGCCATGTTCCTTATGACCTCACGAGGCATATTGATTGGCAACATTTTGCATCGGCGGTAACCCTTGGTAATGATTCTACCGATCATCTTCCACCATTAGAAGAGTATCGTTTCCTTTTCGAACTGATGTACAAAAGTGCATTAGAAGCTCATAAACACGACGTGTTCCAAGTGCATCCCTCAAAAAAAGACCCGTCACCCCCGATGGGATGACGAATGCACTAAGTTGTATCTTGAGAAATCCGATGCGTTTAGTGATTATCGTAGACATGAAACGTGTGAGCTTTTTGATAAGTACCTCAAGCTTGAAAAAAAGCTTAAAAACTTACTCAAAGCAAAGAAACCCAATTACTGGCGTTCGTTTATAAAGGGACTATCTAGAGAAACCTCGATGACAACGCTTAGGAGAAAGGCTCGTTATATGCGAAACCGCTCATCCTCCAATGAGAGTGAAGAATATTCCATGCAATGGATATTCGACTTCGCTAAAAAGGTTTGTCCAGACTCTGTCCCAACACAACCGAATTTACGGAATACTATCCGTAGTAACGGTTCTCTGGATGAACCATTCACAATGTTGGAATTTTCAATGGCACTTCTTTCATCGAATAACTCTGCTCCGGGAAGCGATATGATTAAATTCAACCTTCTAAAAAATCTCCCTGATATCGCTAAAAGACGATTACTTAACCTGTATAACACTCTCATTGAATTAAATATAGTTCCACCCGCATGGAGGCAGGTTAAAGTAATAGCTATTCAAAAGCCTGGGAAACCAGCGTCTGATTACAATTCTTACCATCCGTTCTCTATGCTATCATGTTTAAGGAAATTGTTAGAAAAAATGATCCTATCAAGACTTGACCGTTGGGTTGAATCAAACAACCTACTATCAAATACGCAAATTGGTTTCCGAAAGAGCAAAGGAACAAACGATTGTTTAGCGCTGCTTTCATCTGATATACAACTGGCCTTTGCACACAAGGAGCAATTGGCTTCAGTATTTCTGGATATTAAGGGCGCATTTGATTCAGTTTCCATAGATATGGCAGATAGTCTGCACAGTAGTGGATTACCAGGAATTTTAAATATTTTTTTGTATAATTTACTGTCAGAAAAACAAATGACCTTTAATCTAGGTCAACTGACAACTTGCAGAATTAGCTACATGGGCTTACCACAAGGCTCATGTTTAAGTCCCTTGCTTTATAATTTTTATGTTAAAGATATTGATAACTGCTTGGAAAATAGATGCACGCTAAGACAACTTGCAGACGATGCTGTGAACTCCCTTAGAGGTCCACGTGCGGAAATCTTGCAAAGACCATTGCAAAATTCCCTAGATAATCTGTCCATCTGGGCCAGAAATTTGGGGATCGAGTTTTCACCGCATAAAACTGAATTGGTAGTGTTTACTAGAAAGCGGTTCCCTGCCCAACTGCGCCTCAAGCTGTTGGGGAGAGACATTACCCAATCTTTGACCTTCAAATACCTTGGAGTCATGTTTTATTCAAAATGCACTTGGAGTTTTCACTTAAAACAGAAATGTGAACAAAGGATCAATTTTCTAAGATCAATATCCGGGACATGTTGGGGTGCTCACCCGGAAGACCTTATTAAACTCTATAAAACAACTACTCGTTCAGTTCTCGAATATGGCTGTTTTTGTTTCCTCTCGGCAAGAAATAGCCACCTCATCAAATTGGAACGCATTCAATATCGTTGTCTACGTATTGCCCTTGGCTGTATGCATTCAACGCATAATATGAGCCTGGAGGTTCTGGCAGGAGTAAACCCAAGTAACCACGAGGCTGTAATAGCATACATATATAGGGCATATGTATTACGTTTAGTGCATCATTGAAGTTGGATTAAAGCTGAAAAGGGCCCCACTAAGATCGAACTAATGCTATATCTTTTGTAATGCCATAAGACATTGCTAAAGTAGCATTATTGCATTGGTAATGCATCACTACATTCTTAAGCTAATCTAACGCTTCATTACTTGACAACTGTTGAATTGATGCGATCCCGCATTACCGATGTTGATTTTGGGTTGAATAAGTGCAATAATATAATGCTTGTGGTTGCTTGGGAAGCCCTTACAGTACCGCTTCTGGGAGCTCTCATCTAGAATACTGATCAAGTGTGGAATCAGTAACAACCTTGTGATTGAAAACTTCGAAGAAATGCTCGAATTGAGTACCCAGTCAAGATTCTTACGAATCTTTATTAAATATATGTCATCCGATATTAGTCTTCCATGCTATAACCCTCCTAGTGTACGCTTTCCTTATCACAGTTCCTCCATTGATTATGATCGCTCCATGAAACAGGCTATTCAAGGAGTTCCAGATCAACTTCGACCTATTTTAATTCCCCATATTTTCATCGAAAAGTACCAACATGTCAATTCCAATAGAAAAATTTTCACTGATGGGTCGCGCATTGATGGATCCACTGGTTTCGGTGTTTACAATGAATACTCATCTGCCTTCCGGAAACTTCAGGAACCTTGTTCCGTATATGTTGCTGAGCTGGCAGCAATCAATTTCGCATTGGGGATAATTTCCGACATGCCCATAGACCATTATTTCATCTTCTCGGATAGTCTCAGTTCTATTGAGGCCCTCCAGTCGATGAAAACAGTTAAGCACTCATCTTACTTGCTTTCAAAAATAAGGGAGCAGATGTGTGCGTTGGTCGAAAGATCATTTAGAATTACCTTTGCATGGGTCCCCTCACATTGCTCAATTCCAGGCAATGAGAAGGCGGACTCTCTAGCAAAGGTGGGCGCACAAGAAGGCGAGATTTTTGAAAGAAGAATTTCACATGATGAATTTTTCCCATTAGTACGTCAGAGTTCTCTTCAAAGTTGGCAAAACGATTGGACAAGTAATTCTCTTGGGCGGTGGTTACATTCCATTATTCCAAATGATTCGTCGAGATCGTGGTTCAAAGGTCTGGATGTAAGTCGCGGTTTCATTCGTGTGATGTCAAGACTTATGTCCAACCACTACTCGCTAGACGCACATCTCTACAGAATTAACCTCGTCGATAGCAACATGTGTAGGTGCGGAACCGGCTATGATGACATTGCTCACGCAGTTTGGCATTGCCCGTATAATGATGCCTCCAGAGCACGACTATTGGATACCCTTGTGGCCCGAGGTAGACAACCCTTCCGCGAAGTAAGAGATGTTTTGGGAATGCATGATCTTCCCTACATGCAAGCGATTTACGAATTTCTTTGTTTGTCTGATCTAAGAGTGTAATGTCATCACCCCCTCCCTTTCACTCTAGTAAATTCCCGGCCATTGTGTCCCAGTAATATTATCCTCTTGTTTCCGTGCTACTTGTACCTGCCCAGCAAGCTGTGGTCACCCATCTGCAGCTTAGTTCCTGTAAGGGACTACAGGGACCGAGGAACTGGTAGATGTCGCAACCATGAGCAGCAACAAATACCTGAAATAAGTTACCTGCCTAGCCCCTTCCAAACAATAATGTGACCCATTAACCTCGAGCTAGCCACGAGTTATTGGCACCCCACTTTACTAAAATCGAAAAAGAAAAATTGTTAACTACAATATTGAATATCGGCTCCGCAAAGTGTTACACACGCCTGAGCCTAATAAATAAGCGAACTGATAAAAAAAAAAAAATTTAAGTCAATTTGGTTTAATAATAGAATTTTATCAATAGGGTCATGCGATGGCTTTTTCATGATTTCTCCTGGAGAGATTTTTGGATGGCATGAAATCGAACCATTAGCCACAATGGCAACCTCTGGGGTGTCCCGGGGGAACCTGTAGGAGATCTTTTGCGCCAAACCACGTGGAGCGATGGTTTTTTCTTCATGTTTTTTTTTTCTTTATGAGACTTTTGGTAGGCCTGAAAAGAACCATTAGCCACACTGGCCTCTCTCGGAACCTCTGAGGTGCCCCGGCGGAACATGTAGGAGGGGACATTTGTGTTTTTGCACCAAACCACGTCGTGCGACAGCTCTTTCTTTTTGATTTCAGCTGGAAAGTCCTTCGGTAGGCATGAAAAGAAAAAATTACCACCATGGCCCATCCGGAAACCTCTGGGGTGATTTGGCGAAACTTATAGGAAAGGACATTTATATTTTTGTACCAAACCCCAGTGGTTCCCAGAGAGACCACTGTAACCAATGGTTCTTTCCATGCCAACCAACCGTCTCTCCAAGAGAAATCACGAAGAAAAAGCCATCGCAATTGACTATGTTTATGACGATCGCCGAATCTGTCAAACTGATGATGGAGCACTAGTTTAGCAGCGACCGATACAGAACACGGTAGCAAAATATAGTAGCAACCGGTGTGAGATTGAGTGAACTAAAATGACAGCTCGATGTGCTAGTATTTAAGTCGTCTGTCTGCTCTGACAGTGGAAGTGCATTAAGAACACTTAGTTGAAGGCAAGCAATAAGTTAATTGTGAAAGCAAAAAGCAAAATGCTGAAGAAAAGAAAAGGTCATTCAGGATGCCGAATACTTGAAAAATTCAACATTGCCAAGTAGTATACGAAATGCAAAACAGGATCGTCATGACAATTTACAACGCCCAGCAGCTTGTTTTCATGCAACTATCACGGCACATATTGAATCAAGATTTAGTGAATAACAATCGCATCATCTTGATAAATTTGTGCATTGATTTTTATATAAAGCTGCGACTGGAAAAATATGCTAAAAAATGTGGTAAAGCATAGCACACACTCCGCAAAAAGCTTATTAATTTGATTCTTTTCCGGAGTGAAAGCGATTTACCTTAACAGTCATGTTTACCGTAGAGAAATATATAATAAGATAAAATAAATGCAATAATGTAAAATCTATTAAAAAGAATGAAATTATTACCTATGCTTTAAAAAAAAATACATGAAGGAACTCGATTCTGTCGAAATCCGAAAAACCTACTAGCAAAAATCGATTATTTTGATGCATGATAACGGGCATCGGAGATATTACGATGAATGGCGAATCCAGTGAAATACCTCTTACTTAAGGTATCTCATATAGTTCTCGAGACAAATCAGTTTTCGGAAGTAGATTCTCCAGATTTTGACAGGTACGAGTATTTATAAATTCCTAGTTCGAAAAAGAACGAATGGTGACACTTAATGAAAAACCGTTGACATGACTTAATTTGTTACATGGAATATCTATGATGACGTTACATTTTACAAAAAATATAATCGGCTCTACACAAAGAACTTTAAATTAATGGTTTGGCAAACAATCTAATAATCGCTATTACCTTCCAAACGTTATTTCACTTTCAGAAATATTCAAACGGCTAACAAAAAAATGTTCAAAAATAATGGACTTCATGTTTGAACGATCCTTTGAAACTCTTGCGCAATCTATTATTGACCGCTCTCCTTAGGAAACGCTAATCGGCTCCCTCTTCCCCTTTGAAACACGTTTTATATGAAGCAATTCCAAATTTTGTACCGATTGTCACATTTAATACCCCTCCCTCCCTTCAGTGCGTGATGTAATTTATGTACAACACACTTTCACTGCAAGCGTAAAATGTAACAAAATTTACATTAACATTTTTATCGCACACAATATCTGCATTCCGACCTTTTTAGAAGATACGCTAGATTTTTTTTCGGTTAGACACGTTTGACAGTCCCACCGGACCAATTTTTTGAGTTTCAGTGACAATGTACTAGAAGTGTCAAGATGTTCCCGGGTTGAGGTCAACTGAGAACTTCCACATGGGCTTACTCCAAGGCTTATGTTTAAGTCCCTTACTTTATAATTTTTAAGTTAAAGATATTGATAACTGCTTGGAAAATAGATACCCGCTAAGGCAACTTGCAGACGATGCTGTGATCTCCTTTAGAAGTCCACGTGCGGAAATCTTGCAAAGACCATTGCAAAATTCCCTAGATAATCTGTCCATCTGGACCAGAAATTTGGGGATCGAGTTTTCACCGCATAAAACCGAATTGGTAGTGTTTACTAGAAAGCGGTTCCCTGCCCTACTGCGTCTCAAGCTGTTGGGAAGAGACATTACCCAATCTTTGACCTTCAAATACCTTGGAGTCATGTTTGATTCAAAATGCACTTGGAGTACTCACATTGCGTATTTGAAACAGAAATGTCAACAAAGGATTAATTTTCTAAGATCAATATCTGGGACATGGTGGGGTGCTCAACCGGAAGACCTCATTAAACTCTATAAAACAACTATTCTTTCAGTTCTCGAAAATGGCTCTTTTTGCTTCCTCTCGGCAAGAAACAGCCACCTCATTAAATTGGAACGCATTCAATATCGTTGTTTACGTATTGCCCTTGGCTGTATGCATTCAACGAATAATATGAGCCTGGAGGTTCTGGCAGCAGTGAAACCCTTACAGTACCGCTTCTGGGAGCTCTCATCTAGAATACTGATCAAGTGTGGAATCAGTAACAACCTTGTGATTGAAAATTTCGAAGAAATGCTCGAATTGAGTACCCAGTCTAGATTCTTACGAATCTATATTAACTATATGTCATCCGATATTAGTCTTCCATGCTATAACCCTCCTAGTGTACGCTTCACTTATCACAGTTCCTCCATTGATTATGATCTCTCCATGAAACAGGCTATTCAAGGAGTTCCAGATCAACTTCGACCTATTTTAATTCCCCATATTTTTATTGAAAAGTGCCAACATGTCAATTGCAATAGAAGAATTTTCACTGATGTGTCGCGCATTGATGGATCCACTGGATTCGGTGTCTTCTATGAATACTCATCTGCCTTCCGGAAACTTCAGGAACCTTGTTCCGTATTTGTTACTCAATCAATCAATTTCGCATTGGGGATAATTTCCGACATGCCCATAGACCATTATTTCATCTTCTCGGATAGTCTCAGTTCTATTGAGGCCCTCCAGTCGATGAAAACAGTTAAGCACTCATCTTACTTTCTTTCAAAAATAAGGGAGCAGATGTGTGCGTTGGTCGAAAGATCATTTAGAATTACCTTTGCATGGGTCCCCTCACATTGCTCAATTCCAGGCAATGAGAAGGCGGACTCTCTAGCAAAGGTGGGCGCACAAGAAGGCGAGATTTTTGAAAGAAGAATTTCACATGATGAATTTTTCCCATTAGTACGTCAGAGTTCTCTTCAAAGTTGGCAAAACGATTGGACAAGTAATTCTCTTGGGCGGTGGTTACATTCCAATATTCCAAATGTTTCATCGAGATCGTGGTTCAAAGGTCTGGATGTAAGTCGCGGTTTCAGCTTGTAAATTCCCCGCCATTGTGTCCCAGTAATATTATCCTCTTGTTTCCGTGCTACTTGTACCTGCCCAGCAAGCTATTGGTCAACCATCTGCGCCTAGCTCCTGAAATGGGCTGTAGGAACCGAGGACTTGATTGCAGCCTCAGCCACGAGCAGCACTTATTAACAAAAAGTTACCTGCCTAGTCCCTTCCAAGCGATAATGTGACCCATTAACCTCGAGCCAGCCACGAGTAATTGGTGCTCCACTTACTAACACCATAAAGCAAACCATTCCTAACAAACATCGGTGTCGAATAACCGCTTGTTCAAACAAATTTGGAGAAGTCATTCAGCTTTCTAGAAGGAAAAGCTGAACAACTTCTCCAAATTTGTTTGAACAAGCGGTTATTCGACACCGATGTTTGAAGGGTAGTAAATAACAAAATTGAATATCGGCTCCGCAAAGTGTCACACACGTCTGAGCCTTACAAATAAACGAACTAAGTAAAAAAAAACTAGAAGAAGTAAAGGAGCTCTTTCAATGGGCTTACTCAGAAAAGTTGTCGATGACGCCACTAATCAAACACCGTATTGAAATAGCCGATGAATGGAAGGGAAAACCTCCGGCTCGGCAGAACCCTTACACCCTTTCTCCAAAAATACAACGCAAAGTCGGAGCGGAGTTGGAGCGAATGCTTTCGATTGGCATAATCGAAAGAGCTCACTCTGATTGGTCTTCGAATGTTGTCCCGGTTATAACACCATCGGGGAAGGTTGCATATCCCTTGCCACATTGTAATTAAGGGCTAGCTCAGGGTTTACTCTTAGCTCAGAGTCGGCGCAACACTTGCTTCGGAGGACCCAGGTGTACCAAACCAACTATGAGAGCGATAGGCGGACTGAACAGAAGGAACCCAGAGGGTCTTTCCGCAATAAAAATGGCACACAATCAGTCTTAATCATATATATAGATTTTATCAGATACATCGATTAATTGGGGGGATTCATTGCGGCCGATCAGGAACTGATAACGCATGCATGCTGATGATGAAGGGAGAGAGATAGAGAGAGATAGAGAGAGAGAGAGAGAGAGAGTGTGTGAGAGAGAGAGAGAGAGAGAGAGAGAGAGAGAGAGAGAGAGAGAGAGAGAGAGAGAGAGAGAGAGAGAGAGAGAGAGAGAGAGAGAGAGAGAGAGAGAGAGAGAGAGAGAGAGAGAGAGAGAGAGAGAGAGAGAGAGAGAGAGAGAGAGAGAGAGAGAGAGAGAGAGAGAGAGAGAGAGAGAGAGAGAGAGAGAGAGAGAGAGAGAGAGCGAGAGATATTGAGGTTACCTTCGGGGTCTGGTCTGGATGATTCGGTCGATCTGAACTCCTCCGTTACACACACTTAGAAAATTTTACAGTATTCGGTAATTTTTTACCGAACTTTCAACAGCTGAACGTTCGGTAATCTGTTCGGTAATCTGCTCAGTAATCTGTTCGGTTATCAAATCAATTACCGAACGTTCGGTACTCAATTTTTTTTAATGAACTGTCAAAAACTACCGTACAATTCGGTAATGGAAGATTTGATGATCTGGCAAAAAATACCGCACAGTTCGGTAATTTGTGTAGTCTGGTACCGAACCAATTCGGTAATTTTTTTTTTGTGTTTATCGTTAAACACCAAAATATTCGGATGTTATTGGTTTATAAATATATTAAGCAAAACTATATTTGTTGTTATTCCAACCGGGACTGTGAGGTCTTTCCAGCATATGGCGCAGTCAACGAAATACTACGAACGCAGCATCAGCTGCATCGGATGCTGGTCAGTGAAGTTGTCTTCTACCTGTAGGTGGATACAATGCAGCAAATATATTTTGCATGTGTATCATTTAGAATAAAAATCCCTTTTTACATCGATTGTTTAGCGTGTAATCAGCACATTTGAAATATTTATAGCTAGCCGGATGAAAGCTCTAATTAACGCTGGTTTATTTTCTAGATACATACATGGAATAATTAAAATTAATCAATATCCAAACCACCTTCTGGACAACCGATCACTGGAACCACGAGACTTCATAGAAAATGGCTGACTGTTTGACAGTTAATAATACTTTACCGGGCTTCGGTGATTCAGAGTTCGTTTTACGTTTTGTTCGGTAAAGTGCTTACCGTACACACTTAGATTTTTTTACAGAAATCTGTAAAAGTTTACCGAATTCTCAACAGTTGAACGTTCGGTAATCCGATTTAACGGATTTCGGTAAAAATTTACAGTTATCTGTAAACAATTTACCGGATTTCGGTAAAATTTTACCGAAATCCGTAAAATTAGATTACCGAACATTCAGCTGTTGAGAATTCGGTAAACTTTTACAGATTTCTGTAAAAAAATCTAAGTGTTTATTCAGTGATTGTTTGTTTTTACCATATGGATTGTATTTTTTTCTACCGTATACGGTAAATAAAATTTAACATTACAGATTGTTCGGTAAAGTGTTACAAAATTACGGTAACATTTTTTATGTTTACCGAAAAATCGGTAAGATGCTATGTTTACCGAAATGTTTTTACCGTCAATTTTTTTACCGAACAGCAAAATCGAATTTAAGTGTGTAGCCTCGCCCCGGTTACCGATTCCATCCTCATGGGATCCTGGATTCCGACAGTGGATTACTGCGTCACCCGTTTCCACAAGTGACTTTCCAGTCGCGGCACTACACCCGACGTTCCACGTGCTCGCAGACGGGGCTGTAGCCAATTGGATGTTGGTCACTATCAAGCGGGGGCGAACCCACCGGACCTTACCAGAACCTCACCGCCAAGACGATGGCTACAGCTCACCCGTGACCCCGTGATGTGTGGCTGGCGAATAGTAGTAGCTTGTCAACCACCAGCACGGGACTCGCCGGGTACTCGATTTCCAATCGGTCGGTGTTCTTCATTGCTGGAGCCGTTAATCCGGCCAGTGGTTGGTTTTCCACTTATAGCCTTCTTTTCTTCGTTCGACTTTTACTTCACACGATTTTTCTTCTGTATAACTCTTCTTCCGCTCTAGTCTGATCACGTCTGCGATCCAAAACCTCCTCCTTTTCTTGTCGATTTCCTTCCTATTTTGTGCTTTATGCTCTCCTTGTTCACCTTTTTTCTTTCCATCATCTGACCGACTGCTCCACACCTCTTCTCTTTTTCTTCCACACCTCTCTCTCCCTCCTTCTCTCTTTTCACTCCTCTCTCTAGCTCTCGGGTTCACCTTTTCCGGGAATCAGCAATGCCAACTTTGGCCAACCACAAACATCTTTCGAGATGCGAGGCTTAGTTGAGGGGTTAGTGGATTAGTCCATCATGTTATTAAGTATATTTAATATTTAATGCGATTTTTGCTGTCTTTTGTTTTTATTTATAATACAAAATATATAAATTTATTTATCTTATATGTATATATATATTTTTGATCTACATGCTAAGATTTACAAACAATTATCAAAGGGCTGGGTGACTATTTACAAGAGAAATTTATGTTAATACTAACCTATTTACATGGAATTTATTTGTATCTTTGTTTTCGTTTTCCATTCATGTTTAAGTTGTGCCAAAAAAAATTAACAACATGACAATCTTTCTATGCAGAACTAACCTAAACATAAAAAAAAAACACTCTAACCCCAACCTTGCCTACTCTCTTGGACACTCTGCACTGTCAAACTATTGTTTCCATTCGTTGGTAACAAGATCCAGGACGAATCCTTGGTCAACTCCCCAGGGCTAAATACCTGAGTACTATCGACCTGTTCGAAGCTTTCCTCCAAATTCCTTTAGAGGAAAGCAACGAGGCGGTACACTGCCTTTAGGGTCCAAGGGAATGTTTCAGTTTACGAGGCTGCCGTTCGGGTTGGTAAATAGACCGGCCACTTTGTCACGGATAATGGACCGTCCCAAGCAACACACAAGTTTTATAACGGTTGAAAATACTTTTATTTGACTAGATTTGGTTATATAGAAGCTTACTCAACATAAAATCATGAAGATGTGTTACTCGGGGTGTCCTCGGGCATGGCGAGTTAGAGCCGAACGTCTTCGTATACCTAGACGATATTGTCATCGTATCGAAGACGTTCGAGCGTCACCTGCAACTCCTCCGCGAAGTAGCAAAGCGACTATCAGCGGCCAACCTTTCCATTAACCTTGCGAAGTCTAAGTTCGGGGTTAATGAATTGCCATTCCTAGGGTATCATTTATCAACAGAAGGTCTCCGGGCTAATCCGGACAATGTTCAGGGAATAGTGGACTACGAAAGGACAACCACAGTCACGAAACTTCGCAGATTCCTAGGGATGGCAAATTATTATCGGCGATTCATAGATGACTTCAGCGGTGTCACCTCGGCGTTAATCGACCTTCTGAAACCCTTACCTTACCAATCAAACTAAGGCCGGTGTGGCCTCTCCTGTACACAGAAGTTGTTTCCATTGTAATCGGTCCATGGCTGTACCTCGCCAGCCTCGCTGTCTGCGGAGGGTCCGCAGGTCACCTTCTACTTGATCAATCCACCTTGCTCGTTGCGCGCCTCTTATTCTTGTACCTGTCGGTTCGTTTTCGAGAACCATTTTCACAGGGCTGTCGTCCGACATTCTTACGACATGCCCAGCCCATCGTAGTCGACCGATTTTTGCGATGTGTACGATGGGAAGTTCTCCCAGCAACTGGTGCAATTCGTGGTTCATTCGCCTCCTCCACGTTCCGTCTTCCATCTGCACTCCACCGTAGATCGTACGCAGCACCATCCGTTCAAAGACTCCAAGGGCGCGTTGGTGCTCCACTAGCAATGTCCATGTTTCGTGGCCGTAGAGAACTACCGGTCTAATTAATGTCTTGTAGATGGTCAACTTTGTGGTTCGGCGAACTTTGTTCGATCTTAGCGTCCTTCGGAGTCCAAAGTAGGCACGATTGCCAGCCATAATGCGCCTTTGTATTTCTCTGCTGGTGTCGTTATCGGCGGTCGCCAATAAGCCCAGATACACGATTCGTCTACTACCTCGATTTCATCACTTTCTGAACTTGTGCTAGGAGGCTAACATTTTCTTCTCGTGAGCCTCTTCCCTTCTTGTATTTTGTTTTTAACGCATTAATCACAAGCCCAATCCTACCAGCTTCAGCCTTAAGTCTGATGTACGTTTCCGCCATCGTCTCAAAGTTACGTGCTACGATATCAACGTCGTCGGCGAAGCCAAATAGTTGGACAGACTTCCTGAAGATCGTGCCACTCGTGTCTATCCCAGCTCTTCGAATCACACCCTCCAATGCAATGTAAAACAACAAACACGACAATCCATCTCCTTGCCGTAACCCTCTCCGAGATTCGAAGGGACTCGAGAGCGTACCTGATACTCGGATGACACACATCACTCGATCCATCGTTGCTTTGATCAACCGCGTCAGTTTTTCCGGAAATCCATATTCGTGCATGATTTGCCATAGCTGGTCTCGATCGATTTTATCATACGCTGATTTGAAGTCGATGAAAAGATGATGTGTGGGCACGTTGTATTCGCGACATTTCTGCAGTACTTGCCGAATCGCGAAAATCTGGTCCGTAGTAGCGCGGGCACCCATGAATCCCGCTTGGTATTGCCCCACGAACTCCTTTGCAATTGGTGACAGGCGGTGGCATAACATTTGGGAGAGCAACTTGTAGGCGGCGCTCAGTAGCGTGATCGCACGATAATTGCAGCAATCCAGCTTGTCGCCCTTTTTATAGATGGGACACACTATTCCTTCCATCCAATTCTCCAGTAAACATTCCTCCTACCAAATCTTGGTAATTACCCAGTGCAGCGCTCTGGCCAGTGCTTCACCACCGTATTTTAATAGCTCGCTTGGGAGTTGGTCAACACCAGCGGCTTTGTTGTTTTTCAACAGACCAATTTCCTCCTCAACTTCCTGAAGGGTTGGGGTCGGGGTCCTGTCATCTTCTGTGCGTGTTCCTAGATTTATTACCGTGCCACTTTCGTTCGCTGTAACATTACCGTTCAGGTGCTTGTCGAAGTACTGCTTCCACCTTTCAATCACCTCACACTCTCCTGTGACAAGGTTGCCATCCAGGTCTCTGCAAATATCAGCTTGTGGTACGTAGCCTTTGCGCGAGCTGTTTAACTTCTCGTAGAATTTGCGTGTGTCGTTAGCACGGTACAGTGCTTCCATTTCTTCGCGGTTCCGATCTTCCCTCTGGCGCTTTTTCCTTCGAAGAATAGAATTTTGTCTGTTCCGTGCCTGTTTATACCGATCCCCATTCGCTCTCGTACTACCTTCTGAAAACCAAGTCGAAAATCTTGGGTTGGAATGAGGCAGGTGAAAAAAGCTTCAACCTCATTAAGGAGAAATTAATTTCAGCCCCCATACTTGCTTGCCCTGATTTCTCGAATGAATTCACTATACAAACTGATGCTAGTGACGTAGCAGTAGCAGGGATTCTAACTCAGGTTCAGGATGAATAGAAAAGAGTAATAGCTTTTTATTCCCATAATCTGACAACTCCACAAAGGAGCTATCGTGCTTGTAAAAGAGAAGCGCTTGCGGTTCTTCTTTCGATCGAAGCCTTCAGGGGCTATATTGAGGGCTCGCATTTTACTGTCATCACTGATTCTGCCGCCCTTACACACATCCTAACTGTAATGTTCTAAGGCTGTGAACCATTTGGCGAATTTTTTTAACTTTTGGTTAAAATTTGACAGTTCGTTGGTTATTTCCCCTCAAATAGATAAAATTTAACTATGAATACGACCCATTTGAAATTTTGACAGATGCATAGTTATTTGGAATTCGACATGGAGTTTTCATAAGGACCAATGCCGCAAACGTGAACAATGGTTTCTTCCACAAATTTCTTGAAAATGCTAGCTCACTCAAGTAATGCCTTGTTCTTACTACAGCGTTGTAACATAATACAAGGCTATCTTGATGACATTTTCCTTGTAGATAGTTTTCAAAACACTCTTGTATTATGTTACAAGTCTGTAGTCTGAACAAAGCATAAACTACCACTTCTATTGTAAAGTGGAACTCCTCTTCTGTACCGTCATCGTGATACTACACGCAGAGAAAATTTACCTCTGTGATTTAAAAAATAAAATTATTGAACTGTTTTGTAACTTCAAATATTTTTATTTTTAAATTCAATACATTATTTTTGTTGCTTAAACAATTCTGATTGTTGTTTCAAAACCAAATGCTAATAAAAAAGATTTAGTTTCAACAAGCTATATTTTTGTGCTCAAAAATAATTTCAATCAATTTAAAAACAAAATTGCAGATTTTAAAACCAACAACTCCCTAACAATTACTGTTTTACAGTTGTCAATGTATGTGTAGGTTTTCAATATTTCCGAATGCGCCACCCAAGTAACCACGAGGCTAGAATAGCTTGCATATATAGGGCATATGCATTACGTCTAGTGCATCATTGAAGTTGGATTAAAGCTGAAAAGGGCCCCACTAAGATCGAAATAATGCTATATATTTTGTAATGCCATAAGACATTGCTGAAGTAGCATCATTGCATTGGTAATGCGTCACTACAATCTTAAGCTAATCTAACGCTTCATTACTTGACAACTGTTGAATTGATGCGATCTCGCATTAATGATGTTGATTTTGTGTTGAATAAGAGCAATAATATAATGCTTGTGGTTACTTGGGCAGTTTCGTAGCCTCAATTTCTACGCTTTAATTAAAAAAGCAAAGCGGACTCACTGGAGGAAATATTTTTTGTAGAGATCGAGGAAGTTAACTTCGCGCTTGTCGACTTATGGCTTGGTTTTGGACTTTCTTGGCAATCTGTGAGTTGCTTTCCTGGTAAGAAATTGAAAATTTGTAATGAAATGCGAATTTTAATGTCTATTTTCTATTTGCAGAAAATCAGTACACCATTGAAATATTTAAGGTTGTCGAACGGAACAAGAAAGAAATGCATGTACGGATTAAATTCTTGGGGAGAACGATAGGTATGAATCTAGAAAAATCTATGTTTTTTTTAGATTAATGCTCTTTCATTCAAAATTAAAGGGATATCCATCATTATCGTCAACAGAATCATTGGACAAGCTCAACTTATCCGCAGCTGGACTGTTTGTCAATTCATTCTTATGTTGAATAAAAATTAAACCAAATCAAAATCATTTGCATTATTTCGAAACAAAACACAATCTGGTTAAATTGACAATTAAAATATTTAAAACAAAAATAAAATTCTTCATGCATAAAATATCAATTATAGCCGCAACATTATTTTTTTTTGTTTCAAAGAAATAAATTGTTAGCAGCAATTTTTTTTTTTTTTGTTAAAAAAAAATTTTGTTTTTGAAAAAATTTAAATGTTTATATATAATTTTTTAATTTTTTATTTTTTTTTTTTTTTGCACACCATGTGAAATGTTTGTTAAACCAAGGTAAAAAACTTTTTATATAAAAATATTTTTTTATTAATATAAAAAAATTTTGTTTTCTACATTATTTAGAGATGGACGAACGCTCACGAGCCGCTTATTTGAACCGGCTCTTCAAAAAGAGTGAGCGAGCCACAGCTCTATGAACGCGAACCGCGGCTCTCAAATGAACGTGGCGTTCAAAATTGAACGGCGGCTCACTACGAACCGTTTTGAACCATGAACGGCTCAAGCTAAATGAGCTGCTTGCGGTGTCACATTTCTGAGCTTTGCCTGTTGTTCGTTCATTTTGCTCTTTTTCTCTCCAGGCGTTTAGTCACCGCACCCTTTCTGGCCCATGCAGAGGAATGGTGGTTTGTTTTCCTCCAAAAGATTTTCCTTCTTACTTTCACTCCTTTGATCTAAACGGCACTTTAGTGTGCGTTCGTTCAAGGTCACTAAGCCTAATTAGGCTTAGTGACGTTAAACGCACGCACACTACAGCGCCATTAAGATCAAATGAGTGCAAGTAGGAAGGAAAATCGTTTGGAGGAAAACAAACCATCATTCTTCTGCATGAGCCAGAAAGGGAAAGGGGATTAAACCTCTAAAAGCCTAATTACACCGAACGAGAACCTTCAACAGGCATGTTTTTTTTTTTACTTATGCTTGTTCCCTCTCCTCAGCCGAATGAATCAACATGGATCGGGAAGCTCTCTTTATTAAAGCCCTACAGTTAAAGTATGGACGATTTTCACCACAAAACTTGATTGTTGTCGTTCCAACCGAGCAATACATTATTCAGTGCGTTTTGGCGGTTTGTTTAGAGCAGCTTTGGACAGTCGGCCATACTTTTACTTGGGGGCTTTATCAATGCCATTGCTGCTGGTTGAATGAAATTACGTTTCTTTTGTTTCTAGGCTTCTTTTCTCTAGCATATTGGGATGAATGGGGTAATTGATTTCCCAGTATCTCTCGCTCGCACTTATTCTACCCAGTTGGTGCAATTTTATGCGACAAACTCGAGATAAACCCTAGGAGCCTCGCACTTTGTGGTCATACCATGTAATAACATGAAAACTCGAATATAACTACAATGGTGATAGAATCAAGTGCCCAGGATCAAACTGGCTTCATCTGTATTTTTGTTCGGATTCTCCCAAGGAAGTGTAAGAAAGGTTGGAGCTCACCGTAGGTGGATCAATTTTTTTTAAGAGCCATTGAGCCGCTCAAATGAGCCGGTTCATTCAAATGAACACATGGCTCTGAGCCGCTCATTCAAATGAACCGTTTTGCCCATCTCTACAACTTTACATTTTGGCACACACGTTCTTTTAACACGTTCGACTAGAAATAGAGCTCGCTGTCAAATCACTTTACACGCTCGTTCAAGAGAACTCAAAACTGAGTACAAGCTACTCAGTTTCATATTTTATATTGAAACGTCAGCGGATGAGTAAGAGGATTTATGAATTTGAGTAACATCAACTCAACCAAAAATAAAAAGCTTAGTTTTTTATTTTCAGTTTTCAGCTCGTATAGACGCTAATGTAACGACTCAAATAATTCAAGGTGGCTTTTGCGAGGCAAAGCGAAAATCTAATTCGTCTAATATTTGAGAAGTTGAAAAGAAATTAGAAAAATGGAACAAGTTGCAGCAGCGGTGGATGCGGAAACGAATCACTAATTGAGAGGTAATTGTTGATTTGCTGATGTAACCTCAAATTTCATGTGCCGTCCATTTTACCAAAAAAAGTATCATTTATTATAAAAAAAAAAACAATATTTGTTTTATACTAATTAGGCCTCCGTTGTCATCTTCAACATTGTGGTAAAATAGTCACTGGATACATAGACGAGTTGAAACCCCATTTCCGAACTAGTCATAAAATAAACAAGCCATGTCGCAAAAAGAAGAGCATCTCAGAAATTTTGGAAATGTTTCCTCATTTAACTACATTCAGGGGACTTTTGGTAACACTTACTCGTAGGTTAGTTATGTTAAATAAAGCTGACGATATTTTATCCGATTTTTCAGATTTACCAAACGTTTTCGAGGTTATTTCCGAATTGTGATCCAAACCCGGATTATAAAGGAGATTTGTCTAAATGTCTTTTATATTATCCCCATAAGTTTGCTCAAGTTAAGGATGGTAAACGAACTTCCCTTCTTCATTTGAATTATACGTACTGTAATAATGAGATTATTGCTTTTTTTTCAGAATACATCCGAGCCTTACTCAGGATTAATGACAAAATGCCTATTCGTGGCATTCGTCGGATGGTAATTGTGAGTCTGCCAATAAACGATCAACATGCTATTCATCGTTTAGTTTACTGGATAGAAAGAAAATTTTATTCGTTAATAGTAATATTAATTATGTTTATTTTACGACATTTCAGCCCTCAGAAAACGCATTGGTGGAATACGTTGCTTCACTGAACAGCGCTCCCCAACCACCACAGGCTCTTTTAAGTGATTTAAAAACTAGTATATGTGGAAGCAAAAAAATCTATTTTCGCTTTTTTTTTTTTTTTTTTAATTTTTCCGTGTTTGTTATTATAATTTTCCAAGTATATTTTTATTTTTTTTTGTTTTTGTGGTTTTTTTTTTATATTATATATAACACAAGAAAAAGAGAGAATTATTTCTCTTCTTCCTTTTATAAGGAGGCGGGGGGGGAGAAGAAGAAAAATTTTTTTTTTTTTTTATTTTTTTTTTTTTTTATTTTTATTTTTTTTAATCAGTTCGTTTATTTATTAGGCTCAGGCGTGTGTAACACTTTGCGGAGCCGATATTCAATATTGTAATTAACAATTTTTCTATTTCGATTTTAGTAAAGAGGGGTGCCAATTACTCGTGGCTAGCTCGAGGTTAATGGGTCACATTATTGTTTGGAAGGGGCTAGGCAGGTAACTTATTTCAGGTATTTGTTGCTGCTCATGGTTGCGACATCTTCCAAATCCTCGGTCTCTGTAGTCCCTTACAGGAACTAAGCTGCAGATGGGTGACCACAGCTTGCTGGGCAGGTACAAGTAGCACGGAAACAAAAGGATAATATAACTGGGACACAATGGCAGGGAATTTACTAGAGTGAAAGGGAGGGGGTGATGACATTACACTCTTAGATCAGACAAACAAAGGAATTCGTAAATCGCTTGCATGTAGGGAAGATCACGCATTCCCAAAACATCTCTTACTTCGCGGAAGGGTTGTCTACCTCGGGCCACAAGGGTATCAAATAGTCGTGCTCTGGAGGCATCATTACCCGGGCAATGCCAAACTGCGTGATCGATGTCATCATAACCGGTTCCGCACCTACACATGTTGCTATCGACGAGGTTAATTCTGTAGAGATGTGCGTCTAGCGAGTAGTGGTTGGACATAAGTCTTGACATCACACGAATGAAACCGCGACTTACATCCAGACCTTTGAACCACGATCTCGACGAATCATTTGGAATAATGGAATGTAACCACCGCCCAAGAGAATTACTTGTCCAATCGTTTTGCCAACTTTGAAGAGAACTCTGACGTACTAATGGGAAAAATTCATCATGTGAAATTCTTCTTTCAAAAATCTCGCCTTCTTGTGCGCCCACCTTTGCTAGAGAGTCCGCCTTCTCATTGCCTGGAATTGAGCAATGTGAGGGGACCCATGCAAAGGTAATTCTAAATGATCTTTCGACCAACGCACACATCTGCTCCCTTATTTTTGAAAGAAAGTAAGATGAGTGCTTAACTGTTTTCATCGACTGGAGGGCCTCAATAGAACTGAGACTATCCGAGAAGATGAAATAATGGTCTATGGGCATGTCGGAAATTATCCCCAATGCGAAATTGATTGCTACCAGCTCAGCAACATATACGGAACAAGGTTCCTGAAGTTTCCGGAAGGCAGATGAGTATTCATTGTAAACACCGAAACCAGTGGATCCATCAATGCGTGACCCATCAGTGAAAATTCTTCTATTGCAATTGACATGTTGGTACTTTTCGATGAAAATATGGGGAATTAAAATAGGTCGAAGTTGATCTGGAACTCCTTGAATAGCCTGTTTCATGGAGAGATCATAATCAATGGAGGAACTGTGATAAGGAAAGCGTACACTAGGAGGGTTATAGCATGGAAGACTAATATCGGATGACATATAGTTAATATAGATTCGTAAGAATCTTGACTGGGTACTCAATTCGAGCATTTCTTCGAAGTTTTCAATCACAAGGTTGTTACTGATTCCACACTTGATCAGTATTCTAGATGAGAGCTCCCAGAAGCGGTACTGTAAGGGTTTTACTCCTGCCAGAACCTTCAGGCTCATATTATGCGTTGAATGCATACAGCCAAGGGCAATACGTAGACAACGATATTGAATGCGTCTAATCATGCTGTTATATATATAAACTAATCCAAATAAATAAAGCTGGAATATATTTAAATGCGCTAAAAGTTTCTTAATTCCTAGTATTTGAATTTTAAAGAGAAAATGGAATGTTTTATATTGTTTTGCTCAACTTTTACTCATTTCACTAAAATTTTAAATTTATGAAAATGAGTAAGAGTAACTCTAATTAAGATACATATACAGTTTACTCAAAATTGTGTTTTGGCTTATTTACTCAATTTAGGGTAGGTCCGGTTTTAATTGAATTGAGTGACTTGTCACTCAATTTTGAGAAACTTCAAACGAGCGTGTTGGGATCTACAAATAACTATCGAGCTGTCAAAATTAACCAAGCTCCAGAGCTGGGTTATTTTCAACCGGAGGGGAAATTACTATCGAACTGTCAAATTTTAACCAAAAGTTAAAAAATTTAGCCAAATGGTTCACAGCCTAAGAAACGGGTTTAAAAGGGATCTTTCCAGGTAACTTAAAACAAACACGACACGACTGACTCAGTTCGTTATCAAAGTACTACTGTTGGTAATACTTCCCTAGTTTCACAGTTTTTTTTTAAATTTGTATAGATTTATGAGCTGGATTGTCAGTCGTTATCGCAAAACTCGTCCATACGTAGTTCGTGCCCTCTGGTGTAGTTGTACTGAATAATTCTCCTTCTTCATTTCATATAGATTTTTTTTTTAATCAGTTCGTTTATTTATTAGGCTCAGGCGTGTGTAATACTTTGCGGAGCCGATATTCAATATTGTAGTTAACAATTTTTCTTTTTCGATTTTAGTAAAGTGGGGTGCCAATTACTCGTGGCTAGCTCGAGGTTAATGGGTCACATTATTGTTTGGAAGGGGCTAGGCAGGTAACTTATTTCAGGTATTTGTTGCTGCTCATGGTTGCGACATCTACCAAATCCTCGGTCCTTGTAGTCCCTTAGACTATCCCCACCGGTGGGTTCGTATCTGGGTAATATTGATGACAGAGAGCGTTCGTATTTTGATTTAGCCACCCACTTTCGCACCGGTCGTTCATAAAAAGGTAACACAAATTTATTCTCGCACCGGTTTCGTTTCGCTAAATATTTCGTGCAGTGTATAGTTTGCATACTCTTCCGTACAGGTTTTAGACATTCTGGTTTGTCCCAAAGATTGGATCTTGGGAAACATCCAGCCAAGCCCTGCAAAGCACTTCGCTGTCTTGTTGAGTCCAATTCCTTCCACGGGGTTAACATTTTTGCGATGCACTCATTTTTCCACAACATATCACAATAAACGTGAAATTAGCAAATAACACTTTAAAAACTAATTGGAAACACTCAAATTGAAATAAAAGTCTTCCAGATGAAGATGTTGTTTCATCGTTCCAACTTGTTTTGCTTATTTTTCTTCAAATAGCAACGCTCGGCTCAGTTGGGTCGGGTTGTCAAATTTACGAACCGGCTGCTCACCGAGCGAGCAAATTGTCATTTTCCAACCCGGTTACCAACCAACAACCAACGGTTGTCAAACAGGGTAATAATTTACCGATAGTACCGTATTGGTGCGGTTGGTCTTACAGGAACTAAGCTGCAGATGGGTGACACAGCTTGCTTTTTTATATAGATAGTAGGTAGTTGAAGATGAAATGGAGTAACGGATGAATCTTATATTTAGATCATTTTCACCTTGTATTTATAGTGCAACAGATAAACACTTACACAGGAATAATCACACATGGCAAATTTCTTAGGGAAATCTGACCAATAGTTGCCAGCTGATTTTAACTTGTTGTTTGTCTTAGAGAAATTAAATCTAATTTTATTGTTCGCGTTCGTACATTACGTGTAACAAGTTTTAATGGCATTTGTCTTATTGTTTCAGTTTTCAATTTGTGAGATTTTGTAGGATAAAAATAAATATATCACTAAATTGAATATTTATTTTTACCGCGGTGGGGGCATAGTTTAGAATTGTGGGATTTCTAGTAAGATAATGGGTAAGAAGGGAAATAGATTTTAAGATAAATTGTATTAGTGGGGGGGATTTTTAATTGGAAAACAAAAAGTGTGGTGGAAGGGGGGGAGGGGGGAAAGGGGGGAAGGGAAAAAAAAAAGCGGGGGGGGGATAGGTGAGGGGGGAGAAAAAAAAAAAAAGAGAGGAAAGGGGAGGGGGGGAGGGGCGGGGTAGTGGGGGGGGGGGGTGGGATATTGGGGGGGGAAAATTAGGCCGTTTTCAACGGTGTTCTATTATTTTGGTCTAGTTTTATAACAGTTCCAAAAATATAGACCACCAAAAATAAATCAACTATTTTTAATTTTCACCGCCATTGTTCTAAATTTGATATGATGACGTACGTGTATTTTGTTTTGGATCTTCACCTGCTTCGTTTGGATTCCGTTGGTGTTATTTTAGCTCATTCGACTTTTCGAAATGATTCTATACAGCTTCCGAGCTCCAAGAATCAAAAGGTGCTAGTTTATCCCGATCTTTTCCTCTCGATTCGTGCTGGTGCTGGGGGAATATTAAGATGAGCGATTTTACCAATAGGTAAGTCATTTGTACCCAACAGTAGGCTAACATGATTATACCCAACGTTGGCTTCCCACACTTACCTTCTCCGTTGGGTACTTTTTTCTAAGCGTTTACGTGCCGTTTCATGGTAGACGATGTTGAGAATTTCCTTCTTGCTGAATCAGTCAAAAATGGAAATTAATTTCCACGGGAATTTCCTTTTTACGAGGAAGCTTTCATTTGCGTAATTATGATGTTTGACTGGATGAAAGTACGGCACTAGCTAACATAAACCATCGGTAATGTTCAGGGTAATCTGCGACCCCAGTTCAACTCTGTTTTGACAAAAATCTCAGGCCCGAATAAAGCACTCCGATCGATTGAAAACCCTGAGTTGAAATACCATTGCGAATACCTCTTCCGGCACCGCCGTTAGTTCCGACTTTTAGCTGTGCCTAAATTTGTTTTTGCCTCATAACTCCGAATTTCGAACACATACAGGTTTCCTACGACAGGACTTTCTACAAGCTACAATGCAAAAGGTTCGCGTTTCTCAGTCAGTTGAGCATCGCATCATTAAGCACTACACTTGACCGGGAAGAAAATATTAAACGTAAATTAATTTCCATGGTTTCTCGCAGATGATCATCAAAAACGCATCAGAATATAATCCATCAGTTTCGCGAAACGCTACAAAAACTTGTCCACCGTTGTTTGGCATGGTCCTATCTACCGCGTTGATGTCCTTCGCCGCCTTCTCCTGGGCACAGTTCACCTAGCTACTGAAGTTCAGCCTTTCATCACTCCTTTCGGAGCAATGACATTTTGCATTCGCTGACCAAAAGTACCTCCGTTTCGCGGTCTTTAGGGCACCCCCACACCTGTCTTCATCAGCCTGTTATCGACAATTCGATGTCATCCGCAAAACCAACGGTCACTACGCCAACATCAATACACTGTTGTACATTCCGATCCAGAGGAAGGAACCTTACGAAAATTTCGTCATGATCATCAAGGTTGTCTGCCCCATAACTGTATCGTAAACCAACACCCGATTCTTGAAGTAACTCTCAGCAGAAGAAGTGATACACGTTTTGCCGTACTGAAAAATCTCAAATATTCCGCACGCGCAACCTCTAAAAAATGGCATCAGTATCGCCAGCCTTTTTTAGGCTTTTTAGCTGATTGCGCAAGGTGCGAATGTATGGAATTTTTCAGTTTTGCGCTTATGTCACTCTTCCTCTTGTGTACTTATATCAATTTACCCCAAGGAGTGCAATCTTGTGGTGCTTGTTGAAATGCTTCAAATACTTAGAAAAATTATACTTGTGACTGGAATTTTCTAAAGCCTCTCTCTTACTAGTCTTTATATGCTTCCCTAGTGCACAAAACTCAGTATATGGGAAATACAACCTTTTGACTCACGCAACGTGTTAAAAATATTTGTAACAAAAATCATGCATTATAAAATCTAATCTAATCTCACACTAACGCAGCCAATTCTTGAAAGAATCCTGGAAAATGACGATTCTTGAATGCATAATTTTTCTTGTCACCGGGGTAGCATGTAAGGCAGAGAGGACTCCAAGCAATAGAGCAATTCCAGAAAGAGTGCCTGAAATCGTTCAACTACTAAAAATTAAAGAAAGGGAGAAAACGTGGAGCTCCCGTATCCAACGCTTCCATGTAGAGTTAAATAATGTGATAATTTGTATTTTATCGTTGGGATCATGGATGCTAAAAAGATTAGTTTATGCTCCTTTTGCCTGTGGGTGAACTTTCGGCATTTTAAACAAAATTCTGGCAATAATTTGCCAAGAATCCTGGTGAGTGTGAGTTTTTTAGTGGAATACCTGTAAAGGTCCTCCCTTAGCTCAGTCATGTGCCGTCCATTTTACCAAAAAAAGTATCATTTATTATAAAAAAAAAACAATATTTGTTTTATACTAATTAGGCCTCCGTTGTCATCTTCAACATTGTGGTAAAATAGTCACTGGATACATAGACGAGTTGAAACCCCATTTCCGAACTAGTCATAAAATAAACAAGCCATGTCGCAAAAAGAAGAGCATCTCAGAAATTTTGGAAATATTTCCTCATTTAACTACATTCAGGGGACTTTTGGTAACACTTACTCGTAGGTTAGTTATGTTAAATAAAGCTGACGATATTTTATCCGATTTTTCAGATTTACCAAACGTTTTCGAGGTTATTTCCGAATTGTGATCCAAACCCGGATTATAAAGGAGATTTGTCTAAATGTCTTTTATATTATCCCCATAAGTTTGCTCAAGTTAAGGATGGTAAACGAACTTCCCTTCTTCATTTGAATTATACGTACTGTAATAATGAGATTATTGCTTTTTTTCAGAATACATCCGAGCCTTACTCAGGATTAATGACAAAATGCCTATTCGTGGCATTCGTCGGATGGTAATTGTGAGTCTGCCAATAAACGATCAACATGCTATTCATCGTTTAGTTTACTGGATAGAAGAAAATTTTATTCGTTAATAGTAATATTAATTATGTTTATTTTACGACATTTCAGCCCTCAGAAAACGCATTGGTGGAATACGTTGCTTCACTGAACAGCGTTCCCCAACCACCACAGGCTCTATTAAGTGATTAACAACCAAGTATATGTGGAAGCAAAAACATCAATTCACGCCATTGATTTATTTTTTAGAAGTTTCCCCGTATTCGGAATTAAAGTTCCCAGGAAACTTATAATGTTAATCGATTTTATGGCGATCGTTCTGTATATAACATTAAACCATAGCACAAGACAGACAGTCAATAGACTTGTCGCCTCATTTAAAGAAGCAGCTCATGCGGAAGACCAAGAATGACTTGATTTACTAATCATGCTGTTTTTTTTTTTTAATCAGTTCGTTTATTTATTAGGCTCAGGCGTGTGTAACACTTTGCGGAGCCGATATTCAATATTGTAATTAACAATTTTTCTATTTCGATTTTAGTAAAGAGGGGTGCCAATTACTCGTGGCTAGCTCGAGGTTAATGGGTCACATTATTGTTTGGAAGGGGCTAGGCAGGTAACTTATTTCAGGTATTTGTTGCTGCTCATGGTTGCGACATCTTCCAAATCCTCGGTCTCTGTAGTCCCTTACAGGAACTAAGCTGCAGATGGGTTACCACAGCTTGCTGGGCAGGTACAAGTAGCACGGAAACAAAAGGATAATATAACTGGGACACAATGGCAGGGAATTTACTAGAGTGAAAGGGAGGGGGTGATGACATTACACTCTTAGATCAGACAAACAAAGGAATTCGTAAATCGCTTGCATGTAGGGAAGATCACGCATTCCCAAAACATCTCTTACTTCGCGGAAGGGTTGTCTACCTCGGGCCACAAGGGTATCAAATAGTCGTGCTCTGGAGGCATCATTACCCGGGCAATGCCAAACTGCGTGATCGATGTCATCATAACCGGTTCCGCACCTACACATGTTGCTATCGACGAGGTTAATTCTGTAGAGATGTGCGTCTAGCGAGTAGTGGTTGGACATAAGTCTTGACATCACACGAATGAAACCGCGACTTACATCCAGACCTTTGAACCACGATCTCGACGAATCATTTGGAATAATGGAATGTAACCACCGCCCAAGAGAATTACTTGTCCAATCGTTTTGCCAACTTTGAAGAGAACTCTGACGTACTAATGGGAAAAATTCATCATGTGAAATTCTTCTTTCAAAAATCTCGCCTTCTTGTGCGCCCACCTTTGCTAGAGAGTCCGCCTTCTCATTGCCTGGAATTGAGCAATGTGAGGGGACCCATGCAAAGGTAATTCTAAATGATCTTTCGACCAACGCACACATCTGCTCCCTTATTTTTGAAAGAAAGTAAGATGAGTGCTTAACTGTTTTCATCGACTGGAGGGCCTCAATAGAACTGAGACTATCCGAGAAGATGAAATAATGGTCTATGGGCATGTCGGAAATTATCCCCAATGCGAAATTGATTGCTACCAGCTCAGCAACATATACGGAACAAGGTTCCTGAAGTTTCCGGAAGGCAGATGAGTATTCATTGTAAACACCGAAACCAGTGGATCCATCAATGCGTGACCCATCAGTGAAAATTCTTCTATTGCAATTGACATGTTGGTACTTTTCGATGAAAATATGGGGAATTAAAATAGGTCGAAGTTGATCTGGAACTCCTTGAATAGCCTGTTTCATGGAGAGATCATAATCAATGGAGGAACTGTGATAAGGAAAGCGTACACTAGGAGGGTTATAGCATGGAAGACTAATATCGGATGACATATAGTTAATATAGATTCGTAAGAATCTTGACTGGGTACTCAATTCGAGCATTTCTTCGAAGTTTTCAATCACAAGGTTGTTACTGATTCCACACTTGATCAGTATTCTAGATGAGAGCTCCCAGAAGCGGTACTGTAAGGGTTTTACTCCTGCCAGAACCTTCAGGCTCATATTATGCGTTGAATGCATACAGCCAAGGGCAATACGTAGACAACGATATTGAATGCGTCTAATCATGCTGTTATATATATAAACTAATCCAAATAAATAAAGCTGGAATATATTTAAATGCGCTAAAAGTTTCTTAATTCCTAGTATTTGAATTTTAAAGAGAAAATGGAATGTTTTATATTGTTTTGCTCAACTTTTACTCATTTCACTAAAATTTTAAATTTATGAAAATGAGTAAGAGTAACTCTAATTAAGATACATATACAGTTTACTCAAAATTGTGTTTTGGCTTATTTACTCAATTTAGGGTAGGTCCGGTTTTAATTGAATTGAGTGACTTGTCACTCAATTTTGAGAAACTTCAAACGAGCGTGTTGGGATCTACAAATAACTATCGAGCTGTCAAAATTAACCAAGCTCCAGAGCTGGGTTATTTTCAACCGGAGGGGAAATTACTATCGAACTGTCAAATTTTAACCAAAAGTTAAAAAATTTAGCCAAATGGTTCACAGCCTAAGAAACGGGTTTAAAAGGGATCTTTCCAGGTAACTTAAAACAAACACGACACGACTGACTCAGTTCGTTATCAAAGTACTACTGTTGGTAATACTTCCCTAGTTTCACAGTTTTTTTTTAATTTGTATAGATTTATGAGCTGGATTGTCAGTCGTTATCGCAAAACTCGTCCATACGTAGTTCGTGCCCTCTGGTGTAGTTGTACTGAATAATTCTCCTTCTTCATTTCATATAGATTTTTTTTTTAATCAGTTCGTTTATTTATTAGGCTCAGGCGTGTGTAATACTTTGCGGAGCCGATATTCAATATTGTAGTTAACAATTTTTCTTTTTCGATTTTAGTAAAGTGGGGTGCCAATTACTCGTGGCTAGCTCGAGGTTAATGGGTCACATTATTGTTTGGAAGGGGCTAGGCAGGTAACTTATTTCAGGTATTTGTTGCTGCTCATGGTTGCGACATCTACCAAATCCTCGGTCCTTGTAGTCCCTTAGACTATCCCCACCGGTGGGTTCGTATCTGGGTAATATTGATGACAGAGAGCGTTCGTATTTTGATTTAGCCACCCACTTTCGCACCGGTCGTTCATAAAAAGGTAACACAAATTTATTCTCGCACCGGTTTCGTTTCGCTAAATATTTCGTGCAGTGTATAGTTTGCATACTCTTCCGTACAGGTTTTAGACATTCTGGTTTGTCCCAAAGATTGGATCTTGGGAAACATCCAGCCAAGCCCTGCAAAGCACTTCGCTGTCTTGTTGAGTCCAATTCCTTCCACGGGGTTAACATTTTTGCGATGCACTCATTTTTCCACAACATATCACAATAAACGTGAAATTAGCAAATAACACTTTAAAAACTAATTGGAAACACTCAAATTGAAATAAAAGTCTTCCAGATGAAGATGTTGTTTCATCGTTCCAACTTGTTTTGCTTATTTTTCTTCAAATAGCAACGCTCGGCTCAGTTGGGTCGGGTTGTCAAATTTACGAACCGGCTGCTCACCGAGCGAGCAAATTGTCATTTTCCAACCCGGTTACCAACCAACAACCAACGGTTGTCAAACAGGGTAATAATTTACCGATAGTACCGTATTGGTGCGGTTGGTCTTACAGGAACTAAGCTGCAGATGGGTGACACAGCTTGCTTTTTTATATAGATAGTAGGTAGTTGAAGATGAAATGGAGTAACGGATGAATCTTATATTTAGATCATTTTCACCTTGTATTTATAGTGCAACAGATAAACACTTACACAGGAATAATCACACATGGCAAATTTCTTAGGGAAATCTGACCAATAGTTGCCAGCTGATTTTAACTTGTTGTTTGTCTTAGAGAAATTAAATCTAATTTTATTGTTCGCGTTCGTACATTACGTGTAACAAGTTTTAATGGCATTTGTCTTATTGTTTCAGTTTTCAATTTGTGAGATTTTGTAGGATAAAAATAAATATATCACTAAATTGAATATTTATTTTTACCGCGGTGGGGGCATAGTTTACACGGTGTTCAATAAGTTCGGATACACTTTCAAAATTTGTTAAAAAAATGAAAACATGTTTTTTTATTTTTTGGATTTATGTTATTGAAAGCTATGTTTACAAGGAACGTTTACAACATTTCTCTTGGAATGACCCCCCCCTTTGTACTCCTTAACGAGCTTCAAACGTTTCTCGAACGCGTCGCAGGCGGCACGCACGGACTGCATGGGCATTTCGTCCCAGATTTTGAGAATTACCGTCTTGAAATGATCCAAAGTGCTGACCTTGTATTCGTTCAGCTTCGCCATCATATAGGACCAAACAAAAAAGTCGAGAGGATTCAAGTCCGGGGAGCTGGGAGGCCACAAAGTTTTGTCCAGAAAGTCGGTTAAATTGTCCCGACACCAGGCTTGAACCACATTTGCCGTATGGGCTGGTGCACCGTCCTGCTGGAACACGTAGTGCTCATCGCCGTAGAGGCTTCGGAGACTGGGGGCAACAACCTTTTCCAAAACCTCAGTTTTGTAGTACGCCACGTTGATTTTGACGTTTTTTTCAATAAACACCAAGGGTAGCTTACCCCGTTTGCATACTGCCCCCCAAACCATCACCGACGCGGCACTTTGGAACCGAGGGATGTTTATATTGGATTCAGGAATGCTGTCCCTCGATGGCGCCCATACCCGGGCATTTTGCACATTGTGCGGCTGCTGCAGCACGAACAGTTTCTCGTCCGAAAAAACAAACTCCTGACCAGCGTGCCGAGAGAGGATCCTCTTAGCTCGATCCAACCGCTTTTTGCTGGTAGCCTCCGAAACGCCATGGACCTTACGTTTTTTGTAAGGCCTGAAACCAAGGTCCTTGGTGAGTATGGTGTGAGCGGTTCCAATGGAAACGTTGAGATCTGCAGCCGTTTTCCGGATTGAGCGGTTCTTTTTGCGCCGAATTCGCTCCCTCACGATCTTGATGACCCGTGGCGTCCTCGCTGAACGCGGCCGACCGGATCTCGCACGGTCATTGGTCGAGGACGTCTCCCGGTATCGCCTGATGGTCGTGTAGACAAAGTTCCGCTTGACCCCATGCGATTTCAGCAGCCGGAATATATCGCCGGGTCGCTCACCGTTCAAAAAACGCTTAATTACGAAGTCCCGATACTCTTTCATCGCGCGTAACAAACAAACAACAACTAACAGAATGTCAACACCGCGCACATTCGGTAGCGTATGAATGAAGCTAAAGCTGACACCAATACCAATGCAGAATATGTACATGGCGCATACCTACGCAATGATGAAAACTTGTATTCGAACTTATTGAACACCGTGTAGAATTGTGGGATTTCTAGTAAGATAATGGGTAAGAAGGGAAATAGATTTTAAGATAAATTGTATTAGCTAGTAGGGATATTTAAATTTGAAAAACCACAAATGTTGTTTGCAAGTAATGGGCTGAAATGGGGTGAATCAACTGTGGTAATGGAAGAAAATAGAACACACACGCCCAGTGGGTGGGCATAGGTTACATGGAAGGAGGTAGAAAAAAAATACGAGAAAAGGATATGGAGGTTGACCTATAGAAAGTGTGACCGCCAACGGTCATTACTAAGTTTGCGTTCGTAGAAAGTGTGTGGTAATATATATTGAGCGTTATCTGCAGAGTTCAGAAGACTTCAAACTAAGTCAAATTCAGGTAACGCATTAGGCCGTTTTCAACGGTGTTCTATTATTTTGGTCTAGTTTTATAACAGTTCCAAAAATATAGACCACCAAAAATAAATCAACTATTTTTAATTTTCACCGCCATTGTTCTAAATTTGATATGATGACGTACGTGTATTTTGTTTTGGATCTTCACCTGCTTCGTTTGGATTCCGTTGGTGTTATTTTAGCTCATTCGACTTTTCGAAATGATTCTATACAGCTTCCGAGCTCCAAGAATCAAAAGGTGCTAGTTTATCCCGATCTTTTCCTCTCGATTCGTGCTGGTGCTGGGGGAATATTAAGATGAGCGATTTTACCAATAGGTAAGTCATTTGTACCCAACAGTAGGCTAACATGATTATACCCAACGTTGGCTTCCCACACTTACCTTCTCCGTTGGGTACTTTTTTCTAAGCGTTTACGTGCCGTTTCATGGTAGACGATGTTGAGCATTTCCTTCTTGCTGAATCAGTCAAAAATGGAAATTAATTTCCACGGGAATTTCCTTTTTACGAGGAAGCTTTCATTTGCGTAATTATGATGTTTGACTGGATAAAAGTACGGCACTAGCTAACATAAACCATCGGTAATGTTCAGGGTAATCTGCGACCCCAGTTCAACTCTGTTTTGACAAAAATCTCAGGCCCGAATAAAGCACTCCGATCGATTGAAAACCCTGAGTTGAAATACCATTGCGAATACCTCTTCCGGCACCGCCGTTAGTTCCGACTTTTAGCTGTGCCTAAATTTGTTTTTGCCTCATAACTCCGAATTTCGAACACATACAGGTTTCCTACGACAGGACTTTCTACAAGCTACAATGCAAAAGGTTCGCGTTTCTCAGTCAGTTGAGCATCGCATCATTAAGCACTACACTTGACCGGGAAGAAAATATTAAACGTAAATTAATTTCCATGGTTTCTCGCAGATGATCATCAAAAACGCATCAGAATATAATCCATCAGTTTCGCGAAACGCTACAAAAACTTGTCCACCGTTGTTTGGCATGGTCCTATCTACCGCGTTGATGTCCTTCGCCGCCTTCTCCTGGGCACAGTTCACCTAGCTACTGAAGTTCAGCCTTTCATCACTCCTTTCGGAGCAATGACATTTTGCATTCGCTGACCAAAAGTACCTCCGTTTCGCGGTCTTTAGGGCACCCCCACACCTGTCTTCATCAGCCTGTTATCGACAATTCGATGTCATCCGCAAAACCAACGGTCACTACGCCAACATCAATACACTGTTGTACATTCCGATCCAGAGGAAGGAACCTTACGAAAATTTCGTCATGATCATCAAGGTTGTCTGCCCCATAACTGTATCGTAAACCAACACCCGATTCTTGAAGTAACTCTCAGCAGAAGAAGTGATACACGTTTTGCCGTACTGAAAAATCTCAAATATTCCGCACGCGCAACCTCTAAAAAATGGCATCAGTATCGCCAGCCTTTTTTAGGCTTTTTAGCTGATTGCGCAAGGTGCGAATGTATGGAATTTTTCAGTTTTGCGCTTATGTCACTCTTCCTCTTGTGTACTTATATCAATTTACCCCAAGGAGTGCAATCTTGTGGTGCTTGTTGAAATGCTTCAAATACTTAGAAAAATTATACTTGTGACTGGAATTTTCTAAAGCCTCTCTCTTACTAGTCTTTATATGCTTCCCTAGTGCACAAAACTCAGTATATGGGAAATACAACCTTTTGACTCACGCAACGTGTTAAAAATATTTGTAACAAAAATCATGCATTATAAAATCTAATCTAATCTCACACTAACGCAGCCAATTCTTGAAAGAATCCTGGAAAATGACGATTCTTGAATGCATAATTTTTCTTGTCACCGGGGTAGCATGTAAGGCAGAGAGGACTCCAAGCAATAGAGCAATTCCAGAAAGAGTGCCTGAAATCGTTCAACTACTAAAAATTAAAGAAAGGGAGAAAACGTGGAGCTCCCGTATCCAACGCTTCCATGTAGAGTTAAATAATGTGATAATTTGTATTTTATCGTTGGGATCATGGATGCTAAAAAGATTAGTTTATGCTCCTTTTGCCTGTGGGTGAACTTTCGGCATTTTAAACAAAATTCTGGCAATAATTTGCCAAGAATCCTGGTGAGTGTGAGTTTTTTAGTGGAATACCTGTAAAGGTCCTCCCTTAGCTCAGTCGGTAAAGCCGCGGCTACAAAGCAACATGCTGGAGGTGGCTGGGTTCGATTCCCGGTCTGGTCTAGGAATTTTTCGTTAAGGAAAATTTCTTGACTCCCTGGGCATAGGGTATGATGGTACTTGCCACACAATCATACTAATGCAAATATGGTAACTGGCATCGAAAGCTCCTAAATAATAACTGTGAATGTGCATTTACAACACTAAGTTGAGATCAAGCAATAAGCTAAATGCGAAAGCAATAAACTTGAAACGCTAAGAAAGAAATACCTGTAACTAGAAAATGAAAAGAAAGATTAGTAATTTCTATTTAATTCCAAATACCTTTATTGCTTATCTTGACAGATACGCGTATTTCGTATACAATATGCAGACTTCTTTAGTGTCATGTACTAATACTAATCTTTCTTCTCATTTTCTAGTTTTTTTTTTAATTTGCCAAGATAGCGCCTTTTCTCGCTCAATTTGTGTCTTGGTACAAAAATCATGCATGATAAAAATAAACAAAGCTGTGAAAGCACATTAGACTTGTTTTTACAACCATTTATAGCAGTAACAATATGTGCTTAGGTATTCATAAATATATACTGTAAAAAATAATCATAGGAATTGATCACTTCCTCTAAAAGTTGTCCCTTCCTTTTCAACTTACCCTTAATGATCGTAAGACTTTAGCCATGTTCGGAAAACTTCATCAATCATCAATGAACTTCCCATAATAGTTCGCAGAAATTCTTCAAACTACGTATAGCTGCTGCAAAGTTCGTTTTTTTGCAAACTTTGAACATATTAGGTGCGCAACTAAGTTCCCGCTGTTTAGCAATAGATGGCGCCAGTAGTAAGTGCTGGTCGAATGTTGTACATCTCAAGCGTCATAAACCAAGCTCAGACATATGGTAAACAAACCGCTTTGCCAAATCAGTGATTTTGGTTTAGTGTTATATATTTTGGTTGTTTGAAGATGTCTGATTTCGTGCCAAATAATCGTCATTTGCGGGAAGTGTTGATTTTCTTCTTTCATTCGAAGAAAACGGCGACTGAAGCACATCGAGAGCTCCAAAAAGTTTACGGTGATGCTGCTCTGAGTGAAACAACGTGTCGTGATTGGTTTTGTCGCTTCAAAAACGGTGATTTCAGTGTTGATGATCGTCCGCGTGAAGGAAGGCCAAAAAACTTCGAAGACTCTGAATTGGAGGCATTGCTCGATGAGGATCCGTGTCAAACGCAAGAAGAGCTTGGTTCAGGATTAGGAGTTTCCCGCCAAGCCGTTTCTAAGCGATTGCATGCGTTGGGAATGAATCAAAAGCAAGGAACTTGGGTTCCTTACGATTTGAAGCCAAGAGATGTTGAGCGTCGTTTTTTCGTATGTGAACAACTGCTCCAGCGGCAAAAAAGGAAGAGTTTTCTACATCGCATTGTGACGGGTGACGAAAAATGGATTCATTACAGTAACCCAAAACGGAAACATTCATGGGGACTGCCCGGGCATGCTTCAAAATCGTCGCCTAGGCCGGTGGGACCAAGTTGGTGTTATTTATTATGAGCTGTTGAAACCAAACGAAACCATTACCGGGGAACGGTAAAACGTATCGGTATCGAACTCAATAGGTGCGATTGAGCCGAGCACTGCACGAAAAACGGCCACAATACGAGCACAGACACGAAAAAGTGATTCTTCAGCATGACAACGCTCGACCTCACGTTGCGAAACCCGTGAAAACCTACTTGGAAACGCTCAAATGGGAAGTCCTACCCCACCCGCCATATTCTCCTGATATTGCACCGTCCGATTATTACTTGTTCCGTTCGATGGCACATGGTCTCACTGGTCAGCAATTCCACTCATATGATGACATCTCAAAATGGCTAGCATCAAAAGACGAACAGTTCTATCGAAATGGTATTCACGTTCTACCAGAAAGATGGGAAAAGTCGTAGCTAGTGATGGGCAATACTTTGAATAATTCGTTTGTAACCTTTGTTTTCAAAATAAAGTTCCTTTTTCACCAAAAAAAACAGCGAGAACTTAGTTGCGCACCTAATACATATTTCTCAAAACATCAGTACAGTTCAAAGAACTTCAGTATAGTTCGCAGAATTCCACCAATGCAAGCAGAACTTTAGCAAAATTTAAAAAAAAAACTATGATAAAGTTCAATGAGCTTTAGGAATAAAGAGGAGTTGAGCAAAGTCAGTAATACTGTAGGTAATATTTCAACAACTTTCCGAAAAACAAGCGAGTGATTGACAAGGTTGTACACTTTGCCCTTGTTGTTGTTTTACACCATTTTATTCAGCTGTTAAAACAAATTTGGAACGCGCTGGATTCCGTTCTAAATTTAGCACAAAATAAAACAAAGCGTATGGCAGTTTTATTATTTTTACATCGAAACTGTTCGAAAATTAAATTTAGAACGCACCGGTGAAAATGGAAAATTTCGTATGGTCTATTTAATTGTAAAATTTAGAATAGACCACGACCGTTGAAACCGGCCTTAGGCTCTTAAGTGGTCTTTAATGAAACATACTCACTGCTGTCCTCTCGTAGGACATTTTGTTTTGTACTATTGTACATTTCATTTGAAATACCACCGGTCAGATTTGACTGACATGGCGGCAACCCACACCAGATACGAATCGGCCTAGGCGGACTGCCCTGCAGGACGTCTACGCCTAATCGCAAAGGATTAGCCCAGATTTCTGGTTCAAGGACCATAATTGCAAGGGAACTTATTCCCTTCCGGTGTGACCAAGACGGTTTTGCCGTGGTTCATCGATTGAGCCAAAGAAGGAAGACGCCAACCAACCCCTATCCTCCAGTGTTCACCATTGCTGGTTGAAGCCACACAAAGCATATTGTCCGTGTTAATAAGAAGACGCCATCGCTAAATCTACGTGTTCTACGAGATCATCGGCGAGCGCTCGTCCAACGCTAGCAACGGTACGTACCCAACGACATTCACCACCACCCACTAAAATAGCCCAGATTAAATTAAACCACCCAACAGTAAATTGCCTATTATTTTTTTCAATTAATAAATTTCCCCATTAATCCACCATATTTTTTAAACATATTTACTTCAGTTCAATAGGTTGGAAACCTCATAGTTTTCTCAATATTTGTGCACAGTTGTCCGCGTAGCCCTTCCGATTACCCAGAACCAGACCGATTCTGAGACACAGCTCTTGGCGTCTCCGGTTTCTGAGCCTTTTGCCGGGAGTTCTTGGCCCTATAAGGGTGATACCTACCAACCTCGAGTTAGGTGAGGTATTAGTTGTGAACATCGACCATACATAGCATATACACTCCCCAAGTAACAAATTCAATTTTAAGGTACACTTGAAGAAGTTCTCAAGACTCATTTGATAAAACCACCGCATAAAACTAGATATTCTTCATAACATCGATAAAACAACCATAAAACCCTCATAAGTTCCAAAAGGCCCATACTACAGGAGGTTCTCAAGACTATTTCCTAAGGTTCGCTTAAAACTTGATAGTTTTATCGGTACATACTTGTTTCGACATGCAGGACATGCTTAAAACTATGATAAAACTACCACAAGTTAAATGGTTTGGACTACAGCTGCCGTCAAAGTTGACGCACCAACATGAGTATTTCCATTTTTCACCCGATATTGACCATGCTGAAATATCGGTGCAAAAAAAAAAACCGAGACGAATTCTACTAATAATACTGTATAATATTGTATACGTAGTTTTCACAAACAAATTCATACTGTATGCCATATTTTTTTAGTTCTTCGTGGGTTACACTATAGTTATTTGGGAAATTTCACGCGTAACAAATCATGTGTATTAATAATATGAATTCGCCTCGGCTTTTTTTGCACCGATATTTCAGCATGGTCAATATCGGGTAAAAAAGGGAAATACTCATGTTGGTGCGTCAACTTTGACGCCAGCTGTAGTCCAAACCATTTGATGAAAACAGTTCAAATTTTGCCTACACATATTTTTCTTTATTTTTTTAAGCTATGATGACATTTAGAGTATGTTACCAAAATTTTTCACAGAAATACGGGTTTTTGAAATTGGTATGTCCAAAAACGACTTCTTACACATATGTTATGAAAACTTCAAATTTAATAATTTTATCAACATGAAATTTTGGTCACATAAGGTCTATACATTGGTTATAATTTTGTCAAATTTTCAGCCAAAAATATTGATAATTGACAAAGTAACAGAAGGTTGAACATGGCATTTTTTGAAAGAAAAATTTTGCTCGGCTTTTTTTTGCAACTGTGTGTAGTTATATATGATAGTGATTTGAACTCACATTTTATACGATATTATCTGTGAAATCCTATTCGACTTCTGGTTGTCTGGGGAGATTCATTACATAGCGTTTTCCACTGGGTATATAGGCACCTCCCCGATCACCCTTGAAATTAGGTCAGCTGGATTATCAGCACCAGAAACGTGTCTCCATTCGCACCCCTATTTGCCACTCTGTTTGCTACGTATACCATGCAGAGGGAAGTGGCTGAATCCAACGCAGAATGCAAGTTGAATCCACCCAAAATGTTATTCGAATTTGATAATTCGTAGCTTGCCTCACCTTTTTAAAGATTCGAGCCACCAGTGCACCGCAAAGTTCCAACCGGGGTATTGTTTGGGTTTTAAGCGGAGCCACCTTGGATTTGGAGATGAGCAGGCGAACCATTACATTTTCCATTTGTTTTTCACTCTGTATGTAAAGACATCAACCGTAAACCTTCTGAGAAGCATCCGAAAAACAGTGAATTTTCAGTTGTACTGCCATTGGGATAATTACGCTACGATTTATCCTTATATATCATTGAGAGTCGGTTATTGAGAATGAAATTTTTTCAAGGACTCACCCACCGTTGCAGGCAACGATTGATTCCAATCCAATCTTTTGCCATTAGCATCTTCCAACGTCCACAAAAGCTGCACATATATCTTAGCTGCAGCGGTAATACCGAATTTCGTATAACACTTTTAGGAACTTAATTTTAGCATAAGATACGAATAACTTAGCAATATAACTAAGTTTATAAATAGCAAACGTAGGATAATTAATAATAGTTTGCACGCACTTCGTGGGGTTTTTGCAATCAATTTGTTTGATTTAACTCACCCAGTGACAGGTCGTATACCTGTCACTCCACTTTCATCCGTTCTATCACGTTCGCCGATGTAGACACTACGATGAGAGACGCGCGTTCTGGCTTATGCCAACACTCCCCCAGGGTACACCAAATTCCGGTTGGCTTACTGCTCGACGCGCCGCCAGGACCGCCAATTTCGCCACAGGACGCTCGTAGACGCCGATCGTTGTCTGTACTGTGGCTGATCTAGTCTGACCGTCACGGCTGATAGTCGCAGATATGATCCTTCCCTTCGGCGAGCAGTTGCGGGGTGATTTCGGATCGACAATTACCACTATTTCCCTAGTTGCGATGGGCTTGACATGCTGAAACCACTTTGAACGGCGAGTAATCTCCGGCAGATAATCCGTTACCCCCCGTCTCCAATATTGGTTGGCGAGGATTTGTGAGGTACATAGGTTCTGCTTCAAAATCATTCCATTTTGATCGGCGTTGATCAGCGGCTTGGAACCATCGGAAGAAGCCAGCCGAAAATGGTTTGGAGTGAGAGCAGGGCCAAAATCTTCGTCAACTGGAATATGTGTGAGTAGCCTGGAGTTTACGACGTTCTCTATCTCGATCAGTAGATTTTGGAGGACCTCGTCAGAGAGCCTTTTGATAGTGCAGACGACTATGAGGTTGCTCTTGATCGTTCTTATCAACCGCTCCCAGCTACCTTCCATATGAGGCGCGAGCGCGAGGTTAAACACCCACTCAGTTTCGCCGGTTGAGAACTCTTGCATTAATTTTCGTGGTCTATTGATGCCTGGAGCTTCTGCAGTTCCCTATTTGTCCCAACAAAGTTGGTGCCTCGGTCGTTGTAGATTATGCGAGGTTGGCCACGGCGAGCAACAAAGTTCTGTACTGCCATGACACACGAGTCAGTGCTGAGTGAGTTGACGAGTTCGATATGCACGACACGAATGGTCAAACACGTCGCCAACATTCCCCAACGTTTCTCGATTCGCCTTCCTACAACGACTTCCATGGGGCCGAAGTAATCGATGCCCACGTGAGTAAATGGCCTTGAAAACGCTACATGTCGACCGGGCGGAAGGTCAGCCATGATCGGGATATTCGGCACTGCTTGTTCCTTCTTGCATCTCGGGCAAGTCCGGCGGACTTTTCTGTGCGAAGAGCGTAAACGAGCAATCTGGTATTTTTGGCGGAGCTCATTTATCACAGTTGCGTGGTTCTGATGGTGATATCTTTCGTGGTAGTGGTGTAAAATTAGTGTGGTGATGTGGTGGTTCCTTAGAAGGATGATAGGACTTTTTGCATCCTCGGTAGCATACACTAGTGCAAAAAACCTATTGAAGTTCATTAAATATCCTTATGAAAATTAGCCACAAGGAAACGGTTTGAATTTCAAAACATTACCTGATGAAATGTTATGATTGTTCTCATAACCACTCCTAATGATTTACATATTGCAACTGTATGAGTTTCATTGTGCAACCTTATGAAATTTATTTGTTAGTTCTATGGTACGCATATGCGTTAGTATGCAAATTAATTTGTAATTTCATTGCATTCTACTGGAATTTCCATTCATGAAAAAAAAAATACAATGCAACTCAGTAAGTGACGAGAACACTAAATTTATTTTTCATTTTAAGTAATGCATGCGGGAATAGAACAGGATTTCCGAAAATCCTGAAAATCATTCTTCGATATCGCCTGTTCAGAACTACCATTAGCCGCCCTCTTTGAAAAAGTGCTCCTCGGTCTTGCAGTCGCTCCTCCACGAGGATCTCCTCTTGCGGGTAAGGTTTGATGATAACGATGGTGATCCCACAAGAGTGTAGTCCATGGGCCATTCTGAAAAAAAAAAACGGTTTTCATTCTAACATAAACATGATTTCAATAAAGAATAATATTAGAGACTCACTGACAGTTACAGCATTTCCGGCGGTCGTCTTCATTCGTCCGTAGCCTTGGCAAAAGGTGAATCTGTTTGTAAGTGTTAGCCGCCAATGGAGCACTATCGGTCATAACACTGAGAATGCCTCCTCCCAGCAATTTGATAAATTTCTTGAAGAAAATGCTGTGTGAAATGTGAAATAAGGATTTAAAAATGCGATACAATGGCAAAGTATGGGGACTTTACGTATCCAAGGACGGTGTTTGAATCGTCGTGCAACCCATTTTGATTTGTACTGATTGAGAAGTCCTTCTTCATCGGCGACTACAAAGGAGCTTCAGTGATTAGCTTCGCACTGATATCCCTTCAGATTCTATCCAGGTTAAATTTTGGGGTTATCTAAAATAGAAAAAAAAAAGCATAATGATAGTTTTGTCTGGAAGTTACGAATAACCATACCGAAACGAACATCATACAGCTAGGCTTCAATACCAAAACGTCACCCTTGCAACCTTGGAGCTGGAATCAATCGATATTTGATTGGGACACCGATAAGCAAGCATACACCCTAAGTCAACAATACGTGGTAGACGTGGTCCGGGGGAGGACCCCGCCCGGCGGGGGGTGGGGGGGTTTTTTGGGGGGGTCTCAAATTTTTTTTTGGTTGGTGGGGGGGTGCGAGGGGGGAGGGGGGGGGGGGGGAGGTGGTGTATATTGTGGGGGGGGTGTCTTCTGTTTTTGTTGTACTACAGTTTGAAAGGGGAGAAAAATTGTGAAAAAAAATGAAAAAAAAAAGAGGGGGGAGGGGGGGTGAAGTTTTCTTATATATTCCATACATACACTGAGGAAACTGGACTAGTGAAATTCATTAAAATGCCTTATGTTTTGTGGCCTCAAGAAATCAATATGACTTTCATTAGTTTGCCTTATGAAACACCTGAAATGGAACAAGCCAAACCAGTATGGTTTTCATACATCAGCCTTATGAAATTTTAATTTTCAAATTATGAAATTCGTAATGTTCAAATATAAAAATGTTTGTTTTCCAAATATGGAATTTAGCACTATTTCCATATGTTTTTTTTTAATAATGGATATTGATATTCAACATTCAACCGTATTCTGTATTCCGTTGACTCGGATTTATTGCGAACAAAACGAAATTCCGAATCCTGAATTTCGCTCGACTTGACTTTTTGTATAGGAAAAGTCGAATCGATCGAAATGCAGAATGCAAAATTACGTATCGTTCAAAATAAATCCGACTCAACCGGAATAACGAATAAGGGAAGGTTCATTAATTATGTCACGCAGTAGGGGGGAGGGGGGGTTCGAGAAAACGTGACGATCCATACAAAAAAAATTGAAGGTCCATACAAAAAACGTGACATGGGGGGGGGGGGGGTTACAAAAAGTCAATTTTTGCGTGACGTAATTAATGAACGTTCCCTAAGGGCGTATATCTTAAATTAAAATATATCTATTCAACTTCCTTAATAACATGACAGTAATCGCCTTTATTTCTATTATTATAAACATATAATTAAGTTCAAATAAGTTTATTGAATCACTTGAGGGGAATTATGGAGATGATATCTAATCATTTTGCATAGTATAGACTTTAAAATAGTATTTATAATAACATTATTAGATTCTTTTCTGCTTCACATTTAAAATACATTTTAATTACATTTGATTTGACACCTTACTTAAGCAAATACAAATCAGTAATCTTTATTAGTTCTAAAGAAATATCTATTGTTAACTTCATGTATACTGAATGGTGATCCATCAATTTGGGTTAAATCAATCACGCTAAAGGATCCAATCCTTTGTTCTGCCTCATATGCCAATAAATGATCTACATAATTTCCAATCTTCCAGTTTCTACAAATAACATACAATTGATTTTGATGCATTGCAAATTCTTCTATCTCCAAAAGAATAATTATTGAATTATCCGTTCTTGTCAAAAATTGCCTTGTTTCAAATTTAGTTCCCTTGAATTTAATCATATGTGTGAACTGCATTTTGTCATCTTCTTTAAACAAACAGTCAATATTTGTATAATATGGCCTCGATTTAAATGTTTGCTCATGAAAATCTCCTTCGACGTTAGATTCAAAAAAAGTCTTATGGTACACATTATAGCTAAATTGCACACATGCCTTTATACATAATGTGTAAGCTATGTTGGTACGCGATGATATAACATGTGCATATTCCTTAAAGCTTCGATGCCTCGCCTCATTTCTAAAACACATCATAAGATTTACAGGGCCACACTCCCTAATAACTTTTGGGTAGTGAATGAGAAAATGCTGCTTGGGTTTTAGAGTGTCCTTAAAAAGGTCTTGATACAATTGATTATGTGATTGGATCAAAGTTTCCAGTTCAGTCAATGTAGTTTCGTTAAATGATCTTGACAAGATCAAGTCAACCATTTTTATCAACACTTTACAAAAGTTACATACATAATCATCGGGTGGTATAAAAGGTCCTATTATAAAAGTAAAGTTCCTGCAAAGAGCTCTCATTTCCGAAGCAGTCATTCTTACAGATGTCATTTTACCTTTATTTTTTTTGTCATAAGTCTCGTCAAATTCCGGAATTCGTCTCAAGCCACTATCCAAAGAAGTTCTGCTGATAAATCTTAATCTGTTATTCAAAGTTGCAACGGTAAAAAAAATCCTTTTGTATATAAAATAATTTAACGCTGACAGAAGGCCATACTTGCAAACACCATTGCTAAATAAATCGTGCGTTGCGTCAACGCTGGGATTTTCAATGACGTGAAAAGAACTCAACTGATTGAAAGCAGAATTACCAGCGATACCAGTCTCCGAATGACGGCCAACAGCAACATCTTCGTCATAATTCTGCCTGTTTCTCAAAGAATCTACATGCTCCTTACAATCAGTTTGCAGCTGTAGCCTATGCCTTCGGCAGAATCGGCAATAAAAATTTGCATTAAATCCTCCCGAAAGCAATAACAAGGAATGCACTCCTAAATTATCACCTTGAAATAAACACAGGACAAATGGAGCTCTGATTTGCTTCTCTCCTATTTTTAAATTAATTCCTTCCGTTTCAATTTTTCTGAAAGGAACAATCAAAGCCTCAACAAGATTATTTACGCCAGTTCTATCTATGACTACTTTTCTGATTATACCTGCTACGAAAATATTGACCAGTCTCGACTTGTACTCATCGGGTAAAGTAGGAAATGTGTAGTAAATACCGCAAACCGAATCTACTTTGCTGTGCGAACTTTGTGGATCGTTTACCTCGAAGTCATCCGCATACAACCGTATAGGTATTACGCAGTCGTCCTGGTTGTATTTTGCTTTTACCTGCTTCCATACCTTTCCATTAACAAAGTGGACAATCTCAGAGGATTTCTCCAGTACTTTCGTGTGTTCAATTGTTTTACTAAAAACATGTTCAGTTTCAAAAAACGTGCGAATTTGAAACTCAATAGGATTTAAAGCTAAGCATGATTTTCTACTTTCCTCCGGTATCGTTTTTTTTATTTGTCTTGGTCCAATCTAACAATTACTGGTTCTTTATAGATGCCGATCTTATCAAGATGTTTAAAGAATTTAGAATCGCTATCAATAAAATCAAAACAGTTTTGTAGTTTAGACAAGTGTACGTCAAACTGATATTTAGTTTCTGGATTTTCAACGGGAATATTAAGACTTTTTATATGCTCAACGGCCTTGGAACAAAAGTTTTGTGTTGCTTTTTGTATGTCTCGTACATCGTGCCTTGCAAGGTTTGGTTTTTGATGCATGCCTAAAGAGAACTCGACCGCCGATTGCTGTACCTGATTTAAATTTCTTTCGAAAATTGGATCAATGTTGTCGCTGGTGTTTTCAACTTTCGCTACCTTAATCGGTGGTTCAACAATACTTGAATCAATGTCCTGCTCATTTTTATCGCTTAGCGAAACTGCCTCGGTCAAATTAAATTTATGATTTTTTAAATGCCTCTTAAAACCATAAAATCTAGAAAAATTCTGTATGCATCGTGGAAACGTACATTTATATAAAAACTGGTGGCTTATGTACGCACTGAATGTGCTCGATAAGTTCGCCTGCCGTCTTGAAATTGCAGACGCACTCTTCTATGCAACACGGTATCATCATGGCTCGCTATTCAAAAACTGAGTTAGCTTATTGATGCACAAATATCCGCCGTGATTTGACGGTATACCGTAAACAAACTGTTCAATGAAAATCAACACCAGCTTCGAAAACTTGGCGAAGGGTAGTCCTAGGATTGTGTGTAATTTCACCAAAACATCGAGTCCGCGTACAATTGTTGGAAGAGTGTACATAACACTTTTATACACCACCATGCACTCCCCTCTAGCGGTGGCCAGGTCATTCCCAAAGACGATTAGCTTCGGTGCAATAGCAATGTTTTGTTCCTCATAAATATTTATCGTTTTCTCCAGTTCAACAAGAGCGTGTTCTTTGCTTTGGACCAACAAAAAAGTATCCGCCTGACCGGTTGCTACTGTCGGCTTGAATCCTTTGGACGCCTTAACGGGAATCAGTACCGTATTTAAAATCAGCAGTAAGTATAGCAGTCTACAATCTGCAAAAGAAATGCTTTTATTTATTTATTTCAAAACCAAAATCGAAACTAAAATAGATTTTTACGACTATTTTTTCCTTTGTTTTCGGTTTCAGCTAAATTGCCGTATTCATCAAGTCAGTCCCATTTGAATAGAAAATCAAGCAAAAATGGAACTGATTTGCTGATCAGGACAGGTACCCTGTTTCACAAATGCGAAAGACGTTTAAATTAAAATATCAAACTTACCGGTTGTAAGCTCGTTATTGTGGAGAGAGCGGCACAAATCTTTGGCGGACGGATCTCTTGCATGTTTGTGGACATATTTTGCGACAGGTTCAAACAAAGAATTCCACTTCTTGGATGGATCCGCCGGATTTCCCAATCCTAACTTTCTGTAATCGATGTCAAGCTAGAAATAAAAATCATAACTGTGTTACGATGCAAATATAATATTAACAAAATATTACCAGTTGATATCCGAATTGCTCTGTCAGATGGGGGAAAGTTTTGAAAAGGTGGTTGGCCTTTGAAAACTGTCGTAATGCAGATTGTCTAGCTGGGAAACTGACCTCCCATTGCGACAAGACGGCCGTCCATGGAAACTTGTTTATTTCCAGCCAGGCTATGGCCGATGCTACCTCGGGCAAAATATTTTCGTTGTCTCTCTGAGTGCTGTTATTGGAAATATGCTCCTGTTCCCTCTGATCCCGCTTACGCTCGGATTGCTTTATATAATTAATCCGACTATATAGCTTACCAGCGGGGTTGCTACGGCTTGATGCTTTTGACATGTAATACGTTTCCTGATAGAAAATACAAAAAGTCATCGATATGGCCATAAGACATTTAAAATTAAATATATATAAACTACGTTAAGCTTCAAAGGGTAAGTGGGCGCTCCCTAAGCAGTTTGCTCTAGGTGATATTTTCACTTGTAATTTTGTTTTCATTCTTACCTTTTTAAATAATCCGACAATCACGTAGCTTAGATCTTCCACAGCTTCGGATGAAGTCTTCCGGTTAAGGCTTAGGTGGTAGCGGGCCACCGTATCAACAACCAACGTCCTTCCTGAATCCGATAGACTGTGTGTTTCAGCTGTTTTCAACACATTTTGGCCGAATATGGTTTCATTTAATAGCTTCTTCAGGAGATCAGGAGTTAAACGTGTTGGTATGTCTTTGGCTGGATCTTGAATTAAACTGGACTGGAAAGTTGCTACGGCATTCTTATCAGCTACCTGAGCAGATATGACGTCGTATGTTTCTTTACCGGTTTCCTGTTTGGCGTTATGTTCCGGAATTTGCTAATAAGTACAATAGGAAAAAAAATGTTAAAGCTTACCACTAATTTGATCTATGTTTTTATAAATACCTTGCTTTGAAGTGGTATGCTTCCAGAAGAATTATATGTATAATCCTCGGTGTAATCTTCTTCGTTGGCTTCTGTCACATCCGTCGTATCCTGATCTGCTGGTTTACTGCAACCAGGATGATTTTCGGAGATTCCACACCTCAGGTCATATTTCCATGGAAGGATATCCTTAATGAATTAAAAAAAAAACAATTTTAAATAAAAATCATTCCCTGTTTCACTTGCAAACATGCTACTCACCAGCTTCGAATCAGAAGACGCATTTATATCCGGGTCGGTAGAGGATTGATCTTTCGCTTCATCGATGGTTGACTCCTCAGCTTGTTCAGGTTCGCGAAAATTGCCCTCTGGATGAGAAAACGGAATGGTTTCGCTATTTGCCTTTTTCTTGACTTGTGTCACGTTATCTAGACCTTAGTAGGAGCAAAATATGTATTTTTCATCCAATATCAATCATATTTATACTATTACTTACATTTCTTCTACGCCAGCTGACTATCCAGGACCATAACAGTGCGGTATCAACCTCCGGTTGAACGGTTCCGATTGCTGTCGATAATTCAACTTCGTTGTATGTGAGTAATTGGATGGTCGTAATTTTTGCTCCTAAAAGTTAACTGCGTTGATAATTTGTTAAAATAACTTTATTTGATTACTTACGTCGGAATACTTCCAGGTTGAATCCGGGTGCTCCGTTTAAAAAATCTGCAATGAGTTTCAGCTCGTCTACAACGATAGGCGCCATTTTATTTTCTGCGCGTTCCTCTCAAAGCTTTTTAGTGTAACTGACAGCTATGAATTTCATAAGGCGCGGCAATGAAAATCGAATGTATGACGTAAACAAATCATACGTTGGTGTAAAGAAAAACATAAGTAGTGTATGCAATCCATAATGGCCTTATGAAATCTGCATTTTGATTGATTTTGCAGTTTCATAAGGCGGATTTTATGAATTTCGTTAGTCAAGTTGCCTGAGTGTACACAAATCGGATTAACCTCTGGATGCTTTGAATAAGCACTTCCAAGGAGGGCGATTATGATAAATATAATAGTTAACCTAATTTAGGGTTCCCTAGTGATTGGTCAACTTTATCGAACAGCCAACCCAGGATTATGTATGGTCGGAAAATGCTATGCTATGCTATGCTATGCTATCCTAAAAAAAGGGGGGGGGAAGTCGGGGGGGGTGGAAGAAAATTTTTTTTAAATAGAGCTAAAACAGAAAAAGCAAACGAGTTTGATGAAGTCATAGAAAATATGAAAATTAAATTTTTAAATTCAGCCACAAGGCAAGAAAAACTATCAATTTTATCATTGTTACCAAAATCATGGTCAGTAAAAAATATTGTAGACGAATTTAAAACCAGTAGAAATATGGCATCAGATGCAAGAAAGGAAAGAGATAATGTATTTGATTCATCTCAAGGTTCAAGCTCTGGAAAAGCTTTGAGTAATGAAACAAAAGAACTGGTTTTGAATTTTTTTGAGGACGATGATATAAGCCATGCAATGCCAGGCCAAAGAGATTTTGTTAGCGTAAAGACAGGAAATAAGAGATTAGCTGTTCAGAAAAGATTGTTAATGATGACATTGAGAGAAGCTTTTAATCGCTTTAATGAAATGTACGTCAATGTAAAAATAGGGTTTTCATCATTTGCAAGCCTCCGGCCAAGGCAATGTAAACTATTGACTATCACAGGAACACATAATGTTTGCGTTTGCACTTCGCATGAAAATGTCAATTTAATTCTACATAGCTTAAAAAAATACAATGTCTTGAATGATCTAAAAACATTAACGAATAGATTACTTTGCGAAAATAAGACAACTCATTGCCATCTACGAAGATGTAAAAACTGCCCAGATACCTCAGTTATAGAAGACAGTTTATTGAAACAACTGGAAGAAAACTTTGTTGAAAAGCTTTCATTCGAACAATGGGTTACCATTGACAGATGTGATTTAGAAACTATTGTAAAGCAAACCGATGAGTTTGTTTCATTTTTCAGCTCAAAATTAGAAAGTTTGATTCCGCATGATTTTGTAAAAACCAAACAATCCAATTTTTTGAAAACTACAAAACAAAACTTGCAAGATGGTGAATTTTTAGCTATTTGTGACTTTTCTGAAAATTACAGCTTCATTTTGCAGGATGAAGTTCAATCACACCATTGGAACGTGCAACAGGCCACAATCCATCCTTTCGTAATATATTATACTGAAAATATGCAAATTAAACATTTTAGCTTCATTATAATTTCTGAAGAACTAAGACATGATTCAGTCGCTGTTAATTTGTTTATTGATAAAATGATAAACTTTTTACAAATCGATCAAAATAAAAACATAAAAAAAATTTGTTTTATGTCAGATGGTGCTGCTTCACAGTATAAAAACCGAAAAAACTTGTCTAGCCTTTGTAAATTTAAGTCAAAGTATGGTATTGACGCTGAATGGCATTTCTTCGCAACATCGCACGGAAAAGGTCCATGCGATGCTATTGGAGGTACGATAAAACGCATGGCTACCAGAGCAAGTTTAGCCAAAGAACGCGAACACCCGATAAAGACTGCAAGAGAGTTGTTTAATTGGGAAAACAAACGAAAAGAAGAAGAACTTACAAAGTTGTCATTTTGTTATTCTACTACAGAAGAATACGAAAATATGTCTTTACAGCTAAATAATCAATATAATAATGCAAAAACAACTCAAGGAACTCAAAAATTCCACTCATTTCTTCCTCTATCAGAAAATACAATAAAGGCAAAGCTTTATTCAAACTGTCCTGACAATGATGCCAAAATATTCGATATTGTTAAGAAAGTTGTGTAAACAATAATTTTATAAAAATACAGGAATAAAAATAAACTGATGATATCCAACATATAATTTTATTTTTTATTGCGCACAATCACCATCCCTGAAAAATAAGCTTAATTTGCTCTTTTGAATCTTGCTAATTGAGGAGCTTGCATTTGCAGTTCTCAAAAAGGTTGACATGTAACTTTTAAGCGAAAATCTATATTTTAGTTCAAAACACAAAAACCAAACATTTTTTTACCGTGCATATTTTCTCCATATAGCACCAACAATTGTCTAAAACTTCGCCGAAGACACCAAACCGATCGGACAAACCGTTTCCGAGATACAATTTTTTGAAGATATCATGTGCATTTTTCATAGGCCCTTCTCATAAGTAAGGCTAGATTCAAAATGGCGAACCAAGTATGCAAAACGGCGTTTTTCTTCCCCAAAAACTTGTATGCAAGGTTTCATGCAAATCAAAATATATGAAAATTACTCGTTGCTGAAATGATATGGAACCGCTCAGCTCGAAAATAACGGGGTCATCAGGATTTACCAAGTGAGTCCAAACAATTACTTGCGGCTCGGTTTTTGCCATTTCATACATATAACTTATGATTATTTTGCACAAACAACAGTCATGAACTTCATAAGGAAGTTTTATGAAAATGATAAGAATGACTTTAGAAAATCATAACTACCATCGTTGCACATGGATGTTATAAGGGCCTTATGAAATCAAAATATAGTGGCCTCATGATGTTTCATAGGGCAAATTTTATGAATTTCAATTGTATTTTTTACGCCAGTGTGCTGGCACACAGCGATACGGGTCCAAGGGAGCAGTTTGTATAACGAGCTAGATCTGGGAAGAAGTTTCGCAGTCCCTTTGGAGCACTTCGATGGACTTTGGAGTAGGCGAATTTCATCCGTTGCGCAATACAGATTAGAAGCGCTTCGGTGGCACGAAGCTCAACGTGCGTCAGTGGTCCGTTGTTAATTGGCTTCTGCTGTAGTGTGAAGCGACAGTTTCCGATAAATCGCAGAACCAGAGCCATAACGCGCTGAATCCGTTTCCAGCTGGAAAAGCGTTGAATCCAGATGACCGTTTCCAAAGGTGCAGGATGGACAATCAGATTCGCCAGTAGTTCGTGGTTCGGTGTTCGTTGGTATGTTGCGGATTGGACCTGACGGTCATCTCTCTGCGTCTTCCCATAAAAAACTCGGACCTTGGAACCATCTGCTGCTGCTGGATAGGTCAGGAAATCCATCCCATTTAGTGGCATCGTCGGCTACGTTGAGTTTGCTGGGTACATATCGCCAATCACGAGGTTCGCTAGATTCCAGGATTTCAGTAATACGAAAGCCGACAAACTGACTGTAGCGTCGATGGTCTGAATTGATCCAGCACAGAACGTTCTGACGGGAGTTTGCTGATGTTGTATGAGCTCCTGCCGCGCTGGTAATCACTCATGTTGACCTTGTTCCTGCGGTGCTGGTGGCTCGTACTTCCGAACTACTATCGCATTTCGCCGGTCCCCGACCCATTCCTCCACACGATTCCGAGCATATTCACTACTGAAACACCAACTCGAGCCCGGTTCGCTCGCTAACTCTTCTGAAATCCTGTACTTTTAGTCCAAAAACGCTCTATGTTTTTCCGCTTCTTGCTGTTCAGCCAACCGACGTCGTTCTGCTTGTTGCTCTTCAAATGCCTTCTCTTCTTCTTACCGTTGTAGCCGTAGTTTTGCGCGGTTTCGAGCGGACCATTGGGACTACGAGACTTTTGAAGAGGTATGACAGGTAATCTCACCTGTGATGGCGCAAGTAGCTGCTTCCAAGTTGTGGCCTTCCGCCACATTCCTCGATCCGGCTGACTCACATTATTCCTCTGATTGGTGGCACTGACTACGGTATGCTCTGACGGCATCGGAACTCTTGAATTTTCGCTATGTTGGACAGCCACTCCAGCTACCGAGATATTCTTCTGAGATGATGCACCTTTGAACGCGCGTTCTTTGTTGACATCCTTCGGCGCTGAAGCTTTAGCTGAAGTTGTCGCTGAATCCATGATGCAGTTTTGCAGTTGGCACAACTCCAGCTATGTTCGACAACTTCATCCGTGACTCCAACGCATTCATAATGATGCCATCCATCGCACGCGTCGCACTGCACCATTTGGTCGCTATCATGTCCTCCGCAGCTCTTGCAGTTATGTCCATCGACTGTCTTCTCCGGTTCACCCACCTCTACCACATCACCATTTTCCGCATCATCGTGCACAACATCAACCACATTATCACCTTTGGCCTTCTGCCGATCACTTTTGCCACTCGCCCTACCACCTTTACCGTAGGACTACGAACCACGACTTGACATGATCGCGTACCGGTGTTCCGTTATAAACGAAAATTATATCACATTGTTGAAAACAATGACAAGAGACACAAGGCACCGATCTTTCAGCAGGGTAAATGAAACACTCAGTTGCAGTAGTTGCCACATGAAAGATCGGTGCCTTGTGTCTCTCGTCATTGTTTTCAACACTACAAAGAATTTCGGTGTTTCCACTCCTTGGATAACATTTTATCCTTCCAAAGCGCCCGTGCTATCACGCTTGCTTTCACTTGTCCAACGTGATCTTAAATAATAACAACACGGGACGCACAAAGTAACAGGGGTAAATAAACACAAAAAATAATCATATTCTTTCAGGCGGTGCGTCGATCAGTTGCATATGTAACACTTCCCCCGTAACTTGTTGCCAGGAACACGCAGAAGTTTTACCTCTTGTTGATCGACGGGATCCGATGAAATTCCGAAAGAACTTTGGGTTAGCAGCAAAGTTGAAGCGGGCGGGGTGGATCGAAAAAAGTACCGTTGCAAGAGAACCTTTGGGACATACATTAGGGCTTGTATGCATACGATCCTACGGTGCAAGTTAGTTTGCGTGTAAAACGGTCTGTATACTTTAGTTTCGCGTTGTCCAGTTCCAGTAGAGATACTTTCCGGTTCCCCGATTGCAAAATTTTGTTACTTTTTCAACCATTCTCCTTTCCATCGTACTGCCGTGATCGAGGTTAACTCCAGTTTGATGACAATCAACTATTATAACTCATAACTATAACTCACCCTGTAACAGATCGTATACCTGTCACTCCACTATCATCCGTTCTGTCACGTTCGCCGATGTAGACACTACGCGCGTAATGGCTTATGTCAACAGGATCCGTTGTCCATGACCACTTGTTTGAGCGTACGAGTCGCCAAAAATTGAGCGGTTCTTGTTCCGTAGGTTATTGTATTTAACTCATACACTGATTTCTTCAAATAGTGATGAACGCCACAAAATGCTTTAGAGCGGACGATCTGTATGAAGGATGATGTTCGTTCTCGGAGGGCACGTTTTGCAGCGAAGTGGACTGTATTCGGCAGTGTGGGCGGAGGAGGCAAGCGTCAATCTATACAACTCTTTATGAGCTCTGAAAAGAGCTGGTGGGTTTGACGTTGCTCCTTCCCAGGGACAGGAATCGACAAATGATGAACACCGGTGGCTACACTAGCAATAACTTAATTTATTTCTCTTCTGTTTTTCTATTTAACTGGAGCTGGAGAGACCAGCCGAAGGGGATCGAAAAATTTGGCAATCTCCGGGTACATCACCCTTTTTTGACACTTTGCTGTGATGGAGGTGGTTGGTTTGGGTGGTTTGCAATGAACAGGGTATCGGCCGTCGGATCCCGGATCAGGCCGAGAATCTTGATCGCTTGGTTAACGCCACGTTCTTCTAACGGTATAATTTTTTCTTGATTTTCTACAGGAAAGTAGTCGAGAAACTCTTGCGAATTCGAGCACCATTTATTGATCGGGAATCCACCACTTCCTATGAGCTGCTTCAATTGTCGTTGGGCTTCGATGGCATCTTCCACCGAGTCTGCGCCCGAGAGCACATCGTGCATATACGTCTCTTCCTTTACAATGCGAGCGGCGATGGGGAAAAACTCACCTTCTTCCTTGACCAGTTGTTCCAGGCACCTTGTTGCTAGGTACGGAGCGGATGCGGTACCTTAGGTAACGGTACAAAGCTCTAGCCCCCGTAGCGGCTGCGACGGGTGGGAACTCCAGAAAATTCGCAGGAAACGTCGATCTTCGGGCGCATGGAATACTTTCCGGTACATCTTGGCGACGTCCCCGGAGAAGGCAATCTTGAACTTACGGAACCGTAGAACGATGAACGCTGCTTACCACTGTGGTAAGCAGCAGCACGGTCTTGGTAGATTGGGCGATGTTCGAAAAACAGGTGGTGGAAACGGGTGGTTCCACTAGCGCAGGAATCTTCTGCACCGATAACGATGGTTGACTCAGAGCAGCCGGAATCGGTGGCGGGCTTACCACTGCGGGCTTACCGCGGGAAGAGAAACATTCGGCGTTTTCTCCTGGCTGGGTGCCATATCTTCATGGAGGTATGTGTGGTGCCGGCGCTGGCACTTGTGACACACTTTGCTGGATGGACAGTCCTTGGAACGGTGTCCCTTGCGCAGGCAATTGAAACAAACTCTAGCGATTCGTATCTTCTCGTTCTTCTGGGTTGCGGTCAGGTTGTTCAGGGCAGTACACTGAAAGTTGCGATGATCACCACAAAAAATGTCACATGCTTGAGATTCACTTGCTGAAACTGCGTGGCTCTTCTGGGGCTGGGCTTTGGTAGGTAGTTGAGCTTGCTTTGGCTTGATTGATGGAGTCGATGGCTGGAACGCTTTTTCACAGTTTGCCAGAAGCTGGCATCTGGATTTCAGGAACTAGATGACTTGCGCATACTTTGGAAGTTCTCCTTTCTCCTGGCCACTCTCCCAGGACTTACGGGTCGACTTGTCCAGGGCCGAAGTTATCAGATACACAATGATGTGCTCTGAAACTCCGGTGATCTGTTGCTGAAGGTAGCGCAAACTATCGACGTGGCGGTTGGCTTCGTTTAGCAGAGCTCGCAGATCCTTATGCGACTCCTCCGTCATTTTCTTCAGGGACAACAACCCACGGATGTTGTCAGAACTCGTTCTCGTACCGGTCTGACAAAATTTTCCCAAGCTTGCTGGTAGTTGCCCTCGCTTAGGAGCTTCGCATCCAGGATTTCCGCAGCATCTCCGATGAGGACTTTATCGAGGTGATACAATTTAATGGCGTTGGTATCCCCCGAGTTAGTCATCAGGTCCTGGAAGATGGCTTTGAATTTTGCGACGCGTCGTAGCTCCCATCGAACGTTGGGATTTTTGCTTTTAATGGTTGCTGCTGGATGATTACCTGGGGCGCTGCTGGAACGGCGGGAGAAACTCTCAGTGCGGCCTGATCCTTTGCTTCCAGCAGTAGTTCTTCCACAGAGTTGGAGACGGCGTAGTATAGTTGCTCGAAGGATTTTTTTTTTTTTTTTTTTTTTTTTTGTTTTTTTTGTTTTTTTTTTTTTTTTTTTTTTTTTAACTCTTTATTTATTCCAAATTTTACATTATTTTACATTCATATATTAACCTAGGTGATCCTGCTAAGTAATTAACATTTCAACCTTATATGCTATCATTTATATCTAATTGTGTTAATATTATTTTTACTTTGTCTATTCAGTATTTTTAACAGGGTTCCTTTTGCCTGCGTGTAAGAATAATTATTGATTTCTTAAAACTAGTTCTTATCTATAGAGAGAATTGATCATTGCAATTGAAGACTGCAATGATTTTTGTCTAAAATTATGAATTATTTTGTTGGACATTTCTTCTAGAGTCTCAACGTTTGAAATTCTATGTAATTCAATAGTACTGAACCAGGGTGGCAGCTTCAAAATCATTTTCAGAACTTTGTTCTGAATCCTTTGAAGTGCTTTTTTCCTAGTAGCACAACAACTAGACCATATTGGCACAGCATAAAGCATGGCCGGTCTAAAGATTTGTTTAAATATTAGAAGTTTGTTCTTCAAACAAAGTTTGGATTTTCTGTTTATAAGAGGATATAAACATTTTATATATTTATTACATTTGGCTTGAATGCCCTCAATGTGATCTTTAAAAGTTAATTTTTGATCAAGTATCAGTCCAAGATATTTTACTTGATTTGACCAAGAAATTGGAACTCCGTTCATAGTGACCATATGACTATTACTTGGTTTCAAAAATGCAGCTCTAGGCTTGTGTGGGAATATTATAAGTTGAGTTTTGGAAGCATTAGGAGAAATCTTCCATTTTTGAAAATAATCTGTAAAAATGTCCAAGCTTTTTTGTAGCCTCCTGGATATAACACGAAGACTTTTTCCTTTAGCGGAAATGCCTGTGTCATCAGCAAAGCAAGATTTTTGACAGCCCTGAGGTAAATCAGGGAGATCTGAAGTGAAAATGTTATAAAGTATTGGCCCAAGAATGCTACCTTGAGGAACACCAGCTCTGACAGGCAATTGATCAGATTTAGAATTCTGATAATTTACTTGCAAAGTTCTATCAGTTAAGTAGTTTTGAATTAATTTCATGATATAAAGCGGAAAATTGAACTTTTTCAGTTTCGCAATCAAACCTTCATGCCAAACACTGTCGAATGCTTTTTCTATGTCTAGAAGAGCAACTCCAGTGGAGCAGCCTTCAGCTTTGTTTGAACGAATTAAATTTGTAACTCTCAAAAGTTGATGCGTAGTTGAATGCCCATGGCGGAATCCAAACTGTTCATCAGCAAAAATTGAGTTTGTATTGATGTGAAGCATCATTCTATTCAAAATTATTTTTTCAAAAAGCTTACTTATTGAAGAAAGCAAACTGATTGGTCGGTAGCTAGAAGCTTCAGCCGGATTTTTGTCTGGCTTCAAGATAGGTACGACTTTTGCATTTTTCCATTTATCTGGAAAGTATGCCAGATGAAAACATCTGTTAAATAGTTTCACCAAGAAAGACAAAGTACTCTCGGGGAGTTTTTTGATGAGGATATAGAAAATTCCATCATCACCTGGTGCTTTCATATTTTGAAATTTTTTAGTTATAGTTTTTACTTCATCCAAATCAGTTCCCCAAGAATCATCAAAAATATTTTCTTGTGAGAAAATATTCAGATACTCCCTGGAAACTTGATCCTCAATAGGACTTGTAAGACCCAAACTGAAATTATGGGAGCTCTCAAACTGCTTAACAAGTTTTTGAGCTTTTTCCGCATTTGTGAGCAAAATTTTATCACCTTCCTTAAGCGCTGGTATAGGCTTTTGAGGTTTTTTCAATATTTTAGAGAGTTTCCAGAAAGGTTTGGAACTCGGATCTAAATTTGACACATTATTTTCAAAATTTTTGTTCCTCAGGGCAGAGAAGCGTTTTTTAATTTGTTTTTGTAAATCTCGCCATATGACTTTCATAGCGGGATCACGTGTTCTTTGATATTGACGCCTACGTACATTTTTCAGACGAATCAAAAGCTGAAGATCGTCATCAATTATAACTGAATCGAATTTAACCTCGCATTTTGGCATTGAAGCAGCTCTTGCTCTATTTATTGAGAAAGCCAGAGATTCAAGAGCATTATTAATTTCATTTTTTGTTTGCAATGGAACATTAGGATCAAAGTTGTGTTCCATAGATGTTCGATATTGATCCCAATTAGCTCTATGGTAGTTGAAAGTAGAACTGATGGAATTAGAAATGATTTCTTGAGATATTTCAAATGTAACTGGAAGGTGATCAGAACCAAAGTCAGCATGGGTAATCAATTGACTACAAAGTTGACATGAATCAGTTAAGACCAAATCAATAGTTGAGGGATTTCTGGCTGAAGAAAAGCAAGTTGGGCTGTTTGGGTATTGAATAGTGTAGTAGCCTGCGGAACAATGATCAAAAAGTATATTACCATTGGCATTGCTTTGCGAATTATTCCATGAGCGGTGTTTTGCATTGAAATCACCAATAACGAAGAATTTAGACCTATGACGGGTAAGTTTCTGGAGGTCACCCTTGAGCCAGTTTTTTTGCTGACCAGTGCATTGGAAAGGCAAGTAGGCAGCTATAAAAGTAAATTGGCCAAATTTTGTTTCAACTGAAACCCCCAAAGTTTCAAAAACTTTGGTTTCAAATGAAGAAAGAATGTGATGTTTGATACGCCTATGGACAATGATGGCAACGCCACCACCAGCTCCATTGAGACGATCATTTCGATAAACAAAATAATTTGGATCTCTTTTGACCTTATGGGCAGGTTTGAGATAAGTCTCAGTTATAACAGCAATATGCACGTTATGAACTCTTAAAAAATTAAATAGCTCATCCTCGCTATCTCTGATGGATCGAGCATTCCAATTCAAAATATTTAATGACTTAAAATCCATTACTGAACTTCAATGTCATGACAATATTATTGGCAAATTTAATACCAGTTTGGATAGCTTCAAACATGGAATTAGTTTTTAGCATATCGGTTATCATGTCGATTAACGATTGCTGTAAAAATTCTAATTTAGGAGCGGATATGTTACCTAAATCAAATTCATCAGAAGTCCCGTGGGAATTTTGGTTTTGGTTTCTACCCGCTGCAACGGCAGCGTAGGTAGGTCCATTTACATGTTGAACATTGTTAACAACACGGTTGGGTAAGAATGTAGGGTTTGAAGATTGAACCCTGTTGGTACCTGCAGGTATCGAAATAGTATTTACTCCTCGTTGAGCGTTTGAAGTTACAGTTGCGGATGGAAAAACCTGTCCGCTGTTTCTACCGACGGTTTGGTAGGAATTAGTTCTTTGCTGATCGTTGTTAACAGCAGCAGAATGGGTAGTAGCTGGTCGGGAACGTATATTGTTTCCTACCTGGCGTTTAGAGCGTGACTGCAAAATAGCTTTGCGAGTCTTGCACTCCCAAAAATTTGATTTATGGTTTTCACCACAATTTGAACATTTGAATTTTTGAGGATCTTCCTTCACAGGACAGTCGTCCTTAGTGTGTGAGGAATCACCACAATTCATGCATTTACCAACCATATGGCAATGCTTTGTTCCGTGACCCCATCCCTGGCACTTACGGCATTGGGTGAGGCTTTGGAAATTGGCTCCAGTCTTCCTGAAATGTTCCCACTTCACTCTGACATGGAGCAAAAGGCTTGCTTTTTCTAAAGCCTTAAGGTTGTTAAGTTCACTTGCCTTGAAGTGAACTAAGTAGAGATCGTTTGAAATCCCTTTGCGAGAATCGCCAGGCCGGGATTTCATTTTCATCTTAATTACTTGGACTGGGCTAATTCCAAGTAATTTTATTAACTCGTTTTTAATTTCATCGAGAGATTCACCACTGGGCAGTCCTTTCAAGACAACCTTGAAAAGACGCTCAGCTTTGGTGTCGTAAGTGAAGAAATTGTGGTTCTTCTGAGTAAGATGAGTAAGAAGGCGTTTGAATCCGTCCAAGGTTTCAGCATGCAAACGGCATTCACCTCGTCTGGAGATTTGAAGGGAATATTTCACACCTTCAACAAATGTTAAGATTTCCTTGCGAAAAGCATGGAAATCCGAAATTGCCACCACAATAGGGGGAACTTTGTCCTTTCTCAATCGAGAAAGTTTGTTCAAATTTTGATTAGATGATGGATCACTCTCATCATCTGTGAGCATATCAAATTGATTACTCACATTTATTTGATTTGCAGGCGAATCAATAGATTGCCCTTTTCGTTTGCGCTTATTTGCCATAGGGGCAGAGTAATTTGCTCCAAATCGACGTCCAAGCAGATAACTATAAGAATCCGAGGGACCGAAGAGGAATTTTCCAATGCGATATCCAAGCCGGGTTACCCGAAGGGCCTAACAAGGATCGAAAAGGAATAAGAGGAAATCTAAAAATTGTAGGTATTATTTAGCACTGAAAAGTGCTGTTTAAGATTTGGTGTAGCGTTAGGTAGCAATAGCACTTCCTTCAGCAAATAGAAAATAGAACCGCACGGCATGAGAGCACAATGCAGACTGTGTTGTTATTTTTAATTTATTACTAATAGTATGATTATAGGAGAAGAGGGATTAGTTTGGGGGTGGTTTTTTTTATTTCTCGTGACACGAAGTGTACGATTAGAGATTAATTTCTTTTTCCGGTTTACTTGGGATGCCAGAAAGTCCGGATAATAATTTTTACACTCGTCGTTTCCGACGGCAAGAAACTTGAGATGACTCTGAAGCAAAAGTAGGTCATTTTTAATTGAGGAATTAAACTACTTATACTAATGTAACATTTTTCAAATTTCAATGCAAAAAATTTGTGAGTTTTTCTGATGGCGTATAAATGAAGTCATTCTGTTCAGTAAAACGAGAGTAATTAGCGTTTTAAAACCTTTCACTTTTGCGTAACGCTCTCATTTTTTAAAATTTTGAAATGACATCCGGTATAGAAAAGAGAAACGTAGTCCTACGTTAAAAATTTGTCTCAGCACGGAAAAAAAAGTACCCATTTGAGCAGTTGCGTGTGGGAAGCCAATTTTGGGTATAGTTATGTTAACCGACCCGTTGGGTATAAATAACTTACTTTTGGGTAGAATTTCACCCAAAAGTTAGTTATTTATACACAACGGTTACGTTAACACAACTATACCCAAAATTGGCTTCCCACACGCAACTGCTCAAATGGGTACTTTTTTTCTTCCGTGAGCGGACCCAACGATTATGCATGTGTCGGGCCAGCTTGTGTCATTTGGTATACAAAAACTGATCCATTCACATTCTGTGTATGTTACTGATTCTGAATATGATGGTTCACTGGATGTTACAGCAGGCGAATATAACTCATGAAAATTCAGATTATTGGAAATGTGCGCGGTAAAATAACTTCATTTTCTCGTAGCTCAGCAGTAAATGTTATTTAATCAGTTCGTTTATTTGTTAGGTTCAGGCGTGTGTAACACTTTGCGGAGCCGATATTCAATATTGTTATTAACTATGTTTATTATTGATTTGAGTAAAAGTGGGGTGCCAATTACTCGTGTCACATTATCTTTTGGAAGGGGCTAGGCAGGTAACTTATTTAACAGCAGTAAATGGTTAATATGAGACATCAAAAGATTTGTCTTGTTTGGGTTACGTGGATTAACTAGACGATCGGCTATCACGGCATTCCTGTCGACGAAGTCCAGTGATTCTGGTACTACAGTTGGTTGGCGAGCCGAGTCGAGACAAGATTGGGATGGACCGCATTAGTAGTTCAGACTTAATCGACCGACGACGGAAAGACCGTCCGTTGTCGCAACGAGAGGGGAATAAGGCACACGACCTAAGGGCGATCCTCGTTTTCGTAATTATTGCCCATCTGACGATATGTCGCTACATCGCCTATTTTAGTTATTTTAGAAGAACTTTCTGTACTCAGACGTATTAAGTTTGTGCTCAAAGTATTTGATATTATTTGAAGAGTATTTAAAGTACTTAAAAGTACCTAAACCTATTCTAATGAGTATTGAAAGTAATACGATACTGATATTATTGGATATGATTGATTAATTTAATGTAATATATGTAAAAATTAAAAAAATAATTTGCATTCTAAAAAATGTTGTTTGATACGCATTGCAACAAAAATTTCATTTGGTAATCAGTAATGTTATAGTCAACAAGTTGATTAAAATTATTTTGACCCATTGAACCTGTTTTTGTCTTTCCACTATATATGAAATAAAGTGAACAAAAAAATTGAGGCATAATGGAAAGGCGAACATTCCTGCATAGAACTATATTATTAATTACCGCAAATCCTTCTTTGCAACGTCTTCACAGAAGTTGTTGGGGCCTTTTCTTATGTCAGGCTGACTATGGTTGTTATAGATTTTTATTTATGTATTTTGAGACTTCATCAAAGTAGTCCGTCAGTTGAACCGCGAAAAAGTAAATAGAACAAGTAACTAATAAATTCCACTGAATTACTGTTGAAGATTTTCTCATCCAAATGGTAATTTGACTATTGTACTTAATGTACTTAAGTCGATTCAAAATTAATGTAGGATTTTACTGAATACGTAATAAAAAAGCATAAACTTCTACGATTAAAATTATGAAATATCATCGAAATGTATCCTTCACTACCCACAAAAGCATAAACTAACAAAATTGCGTTATTCCCTATGATAATGGGACTGTTACGCATTTATGTGCATTGATGGTACTTAAACCTGCAGTACATTTTTTGTTAATGACTATATGTTTGTCATAGACTGATAGACCGCTGTCAGACATCATAGATTCCTGTCAGGTGTCTTTCTGCCTATAACCAATATTTGTCTATTTTAAAATTATTGTACCATAAGCTGCGGAAATATCACCGGTCGAGAATTTTTTAAACCGTCCTGCACTCGCGATTTTTGATTTATTACTAGGACAGGACACACTATCTCCAGTGTTTCCGTGCTACTTGTACCTGCCCAGCAAGATGTGTTCACCCATCTGCGGCTTAGTTCCTGAACCGTGAATTTGGTAGATGTCGCAACCATGAGCAGCAAATAATACCTTCAATAAGTTACCTGCCTAGCCCCTTCCAAACGATAATGTGACCCATTAACCTCGAGCTAGCCACGAATAATTGGCACCCCATTTTACTAAAATTGAAAAATTATACATTGTTAATAACAATATTGAATATCCGCTCCGTAAAGTGTTACACACGCCTGAGCCTAACAAATAAACGAACTAATTAAAAAAAAGGACACACTATCGTTCTGCCGCACTGTGTATTTACCATGATATTATGTATGGAGAAGGCCTGTCTCATATTCCTTACACATCTCCCTTATTCGCCGCACGATGGCACTAAATGTGGTCAAAATATGCTACAGTAATATGTATAGTAAAATAGATACAAGCGAGTATGTATAATATATGTATGATATATAAATTCATCCAATTAGATTAATCATTTTCATCATCATTAATCATCATCACTTAAAATAGTCTCATAATTGAATAACACATTACATCACAAACAACTTAAGGAAATGCTGAAAAATCTCCCTTCTCCTTGACACATATTTTATTTTGTATTACTTGCCACACTTTTCATAATCCCCTGTTCGCTAAACACGTTACGTTATTGGGTCCAATCCTACACTAAATCCCAAAAACTTTCTCAAAAAAAAAAATTATGTTGACCATATATTACTCTCAATATGCCGCATCGGTCGTAAATTATGCCTCTTTCTTTGCTTGCTCCGTTGTGTGCTCTCTCGGAAGAACAAAGGCACGCGTGATTCAAAGCTGTGTGTAATCATTGAAACTGGTGTTCAGCGATTATCATCGATCAGTGTGTACAATGGACAAGTATGGATCATCGCATCGAGCATTCAGACAGTGCAACAACCACCGAATATTCATTTTTTTAACGTAGGACTACGTTTCTCTTTTCTATACTGGATGTCATTTCAAAATTTTGAAAAATGAGAGCGTTACGCAAAAGTGAAAGGTTTTTGAACGCTAATAACTTTCGTTTGACTGAACAGAATGACTTCGTTTATACACCATTTGATCAGAAAAACTCAATTACGTGCTATTTGTATAAGTAGTTCAATTTTGTACTTAAAAATAACCTACTTTTGCTCCCATACAAAACTACATACGAACAGGTTGAAAATATGGTTTTCCCTTCCCGGGTTCTCAAAAACGGATAACAAATGGTTCAAATTGTCTTCTTCTTTTTATTTCCCTAGGTTTCATTTCATGTTTAATACAGCCATAGCCACACCCCTCAGATGCAAATTTATTTTGCTTTGTTGCCGGTGTCTGGTATATATTATAATTGAAGCCCGTCCCCTCTTATGAAATTTTGCTTCGTACTGCCTCTCTTCTTTCAAGGCAAAGCAAACGAATCGAATCCAAATGATTTCATAGGGATATTCAAGTTCGATTGAGCGTCGATATGGTTGTGTTTTTCGCTCTCTCGTTACGAAGATTTTTTCTCGGTTTTTCTTTATCTCATCCGATTTTTCGTGATTGCGCGTATGGCTCGCAATCCCTGCGCCAAACGATGTTTGTGACAACTAGATTACTAGAATCATTCCAAGTATCTTGCCGTCGGCCATTCACAGATACGAGGAGTTGAATAAACTACTATCCGGATTGAATACAGCACATTATGGTGTCGCTGGCCAAATAAACATAAAATATAAATTAATTTCTTAGGCGTATCATAAACATCGTCTTTTTCAGGATGACCAATTAAATTTTACAATAAAAAAGTTTGTGTTTCAGTCAACTGTTCGTGATTTATCCTGAACAACCTTTGCATATTATCAAAAATAGAACATTTTAGATTGTTTGAGGCATTCAGTCGAGAGTGGAAAATTCGACAAATTTTTTTTTTAAACCTGAACATAAATTTTTTTTTTTATCAAATTGTACTGAAAGAGCAATGGTTCAGTTTGTCTAAAAAATCATAAGAAGGGACGGGCCAAGCAAAATAATAAAATCATTTTAATATTAACCAACCATATGTGTTATGATATGTATAAATAAGAAAGTACCATTATTACTAGATATCAAAGCGGTCCTACGTGAACCTCGCGGTTATATCCCTGATATAACCCACCTCTATTTTTTTTTAAATAGTTCGTTTATTTGTTAGGCTCAGGCGTGTGTAACACTTTACGGAGCCAATATTCAATATTGTTATTTACAATGTATAATTTTTCAATTTTAGTAAAATGGGCCGCCAATTACTCGTAGCTAGCTCGAGGTTAATTGGTCACATTATCGTTTGGAAGGGGCTAGGCAGGTAACTTATTGAAGGTATTATTTGCTGCTCATGATTGCGACATCTACCAAATCCTCGCTCTCTGTAGTCTCTTTGAGGAACTAAGACCGAATATTCATGTTCGGTTACGGTTACTGACTCTGAACGAATTTGCGATTCTATGTTCACGAACGGATGGCAGTCTGACACACTATTGATCAGTAGTGTCATGAATGATATCCAAGCCCTGGTGCTGCTGGGTACCGGCATCTTGCGCACCGTCTCGATTTGTCGAGTGTGTATTCATTTTAATTTTTCATGTTGTTTCGCACACGGGGTTGGCATTGGCAACAGAAGTAGCAGTTTGTTTGGTTGGAAGGTTGCTAGGTAACGTCCGTGTTTTTCTCTTGGAAGGCGGCAGGCGATTCGATCCTTTGGTAGGATCGTCACAGGGTAAACTGTCACGGCGAAAGCTTCTTGGAACTGCTCGTCATCCGGCTCGAAGGACCAAATTGATGTTCGTTCTCGGAGGGCACTTTTTGCAGCGGAGTGGACTGTATTCGGCAGTGTGGACAACTCTTTATGAGCTCTGAAAAGAGCTGGGGGGTTTGACGTTGCTCCTTGCCAGGGACGGGAACCGACAAATGATGAACACAGGTTGGCTACACTAGCAATAACTTAATTTAATTCTCTTCTGTTTTTCTATTTAACAAATTGCTGCTTGCTCCTCGCTGGGCGATGGTTGAATGAAATTGATGATGTGCATGTAGTAGTAGTAAAATTCTTGTTTTTTTTTGCATTCTTTGTCTTATATACTAATTTACAGCTTTGTTTAGTGTTTTTTATGTGCTTTATGTCATTCCGCATCGAACGCTGAAGAGCTTCGGTTCAGTATTTTTCGCACTCCGCATTACCTCTTTTGCATTTTTTTTTTCAACCCGCTATCAATCACGCGGTGATTAAAAGCAGTGCACTGTTTACACCACCGATATCCAGCCGAGCGTTCCATTAGGGAAGCAGACATTCCCGGCCGAGCCCGACGGATGATCTGTCCAGCTTGTACCATCGTCAAACACCCGAGGGGAAAAAGTGTAACCCCATAAGCACCATTGCAGCAAGGAAGGTCATCGCTCCATCCACTGCCGGTCAGCAAGCGGTGCTTTGTTTGCGAACAACAGCAGAAGGTGCCATACCGGCAAACGGCAAGTAGCACATTTGTTTTTTGTTTCCTCATCTGCTAGTGTGTTGTGTATCTCTCTCGCATATAGTAAATCGTTCTGCATAGGGTGGTTCAAAATAATATCATTCTGCATAGGGTGGTTAAAAAAAAATCATCAGATTTTTATTTTGTTTTATTTAATTTCTGTTTTTTTTGTACCTGAATTTGTCTTTTCATGGATGATTCTAAGGGGGGCGACTTGCCTCCCAAAGATGTTTTTAGCACGCGCTGTTATCAGCCGTCTTCTGCCTCTCCTTGGGTTGTCTACTTTCGGCAGAAAGTGAAAGCCCTAGACTTTTTGGGCATAAAAAGAAATTTGACGCGTCGTTATCCGGGGACCGAATTTCATCAGGTCAACCGAAACAAACTGCGTGTTACTGCACCTACATATAAAATTGCAAATGAAATTGCTAGTGATGAGGGTTATAATGTCAAGTACTACGTCTACATCCCATCTCGAGATGTGGAGATAGATGGTGTGGTTTCTGCAGCGAGCCTGACGTGTGAAGACGTTATGGAAGGTAAAGGGCGACTTCCAAATTCAGCTTCGTCTACCATTGAGATTCTGGAATGCAAACAATTGCATGCAGGATCAATGGTAGATGGAAAAAGACGTATTCACCATCGGACTCGCTACAAGTGACCTTCGCCGGATCAATTCTCCCAAAATTTGTTGAAATTGATAAAGTTTTTTTCCCCAGTGCGCCTTTTTGTACCAAGGGTATTTAATTGTACCAAGTGCAAACAGTTGGGTCATACGGCTACTTTTTGCGACAACAAGCCCCGTTGTGGCAAATGCGGCCAAAGGCATCTAGAGGATGCTTGCCAACAGGAAGCAACAAAGTGTGCTTACTGTGGCAAAGAGCCTCTCCACGATTTGCAGAACTGCCCCGTGTACAAGAAGCGCACTGGTAACGTGAGACGTTCCATACAAGAACGCTCCAAGCAGACGTATGCAGAAATGTTAAAGTCGCAAAACGGAGCGTCTGCATCGTCTGTATCAGCCGCTCAAAATGAAAATCCGTTTTTGATTTTGTCTTCCGATGAACTGGACTCTGACGAAGCCGATGAGAGTGGATTTCCGGAGGTACACGCCCCCGGTAAAAGAAAGCCTACTAGTTCTCCGGGTGTGCGCCGGAAACAAATAAAACCTACTCTCAAAAGCTTGCAAAAAATTGGAGGTAGCGGGGTCAATTTAAAAAACCGAATAAACCGGTAATAGCTGATGCATCCGTTCCTAGCTGTAGCTATACCAACCCGCCGCTACCTAATAACAGTAACCGTAAGAGGTTACCAAAAACTACGTCTTCTCGCAATTCAAACAATATCCCGTCCAAGCGAGGTAAGATTAATTTTAGGGACATTGGGGATAACATTTTAAATGCTCTTGGCCTTTCGGATGCTTCACCGCTCCGAGGAATTATTGACCTGCTTATTCCTATAGTTGGAAACTACTTCAAGCAATTGACTGTATCATGGCCCCTCATTGGTGAATTCATATCTTTCGATGAATAATTCGTCGAGTGAGGATCAAGATATGATCACCGTATTCTGATTGTGATATATTTGCTCTCTGTGAAACATAGCTTTCATCCGAAGATGAATTATATTTCCACGATTTTAACATTATTCGCCTGGACCGAGATGATTCATATGGTGGCGTACTTCTGGGGATCAAAATGTGCTACCCCTTCTATAAAATCTCACTCCCAATAATCTCAGGAATTGAAATCGTCGCTTGCCAAATAAATGTAAAGAATGAAGATCTTTGCATAGCTTCCGTCTATGTCCCTCCGAGGGCATCAATAAACCGCCGTCAACTTTGGAGTTCAATTACATTACTTCCATCTCCAGTTATTATTCTGGGCGATCTGAACTCCCACGGTACTGCTTGGGGCGAACAATACGATGACAACAGAGCGGGTATTTTCTATGACTTATGAGACGATTTCAACTTGACCATCTTGAACACTGGGGAAGCGACACGAATAGCAAAACCTCCTGCCAGGGAGAGTCGACTTGACATATCTTTGTGTTCTAATTCACTATCATTAGATTGTCTGTGGAAGGTAATCAATGATCCCCATGGTAGTGATCACTTACCAATTATTATCTCAATCACAAATAGTTTTCACAAAACAGACCAGTCAATCCATGTTCCTTATGACCTCACGAGGCATATTGATTGGCAACATTTTGCATCGGCGGTAACCCTTGGTATTGATTCTACCGATCCTCTTCCACCATTAGAAGAGTATCGTTTCCTTTCCGACCTGATGTACAAAAGTACATTAGAAGCTCAGAAACGACGTGTTCCAAGTGCATCTCTCAAAAGAAGACCCGCCACCCCTGGATGGGATGATGAATGCACTAATTTGTGTCTTGAGAAATCCGATGCGTTTAAAGATTATCGTAGACATGAAACATGTGAGCTTTTTGATAAGTACCTCAAGCTTGAAAAAAAGCTTAAAAACTTACTCAAATCAAAGAAACGCAAGTAATGGCGTTCGTTTGTAGAGGGACTATCTAGAGAAACCTCGATGACAACGCTTTGGAGAAAGGCTCGTTATATGCAAAACCGCTCATCCTCCAATGAGAGTGAAGAATATTCCATGCAATGGATATTCGACTTCGCTAAAAAGGTTTGTCCAGACTCTGTCCCAACACAACCGAATTTACGGAATACTACCCGAAGTAACGGTTCTCTGGATGAACCATTCACAATGTTGGAATTTTCAATGGCACTTCTTTCATCGAATAACTCTGCTCCGGGAAGCGATATGATTAAATTCAACCTTCTAAAAAATCTCCCTGATATCGCTAAAAGACGATTTCTTAACCTGTATAACACTCTCATGGAATTAAATATAGTTCCACCCGCATGGAGGCAGGTTAAAGTAATAGCTATTCAAAAGCCTGGGAAACCAGCGTCTGATTACAATTCTTACCGTCCGATCTCTATGCTATCATGTTTAAGGAAATTGTTAGAAAAAATGATCCTATCAAGACTTGACCGTTGGGTTGAATCAAACAACCTACTATCAAATACGCAATTTGGTTTCAGAAAGAGCAAAGGAACAAACGATTTTTTTTTTTTTTTTTTTTTTAGCTCTTTATTTATTCCAAATTTTACATTATTTTACATTCATATATTAACCTAGGTGATCCTGCTAAGTAATTAACATTTCAACCTTATATGCTATCATTTATATCTAATTGTGTTAATATTATTTTTACTTTGTCTATTCAGTATTTTTAACAGGGTTCCTTTTGCCTGCGTGTAAGAATAATTATTGATTTCTTAAAACTAGTTCTTATCTATAGAGAGAATTGATCATTGCAATTGAAGACTGCAATGATTTTTGTCTAAAATTATGAATTATTTTGTTGGACATTTCTTCTAGAGTCTCAACGTTTGAAATTCTATGTAATTCAATAGTACTGAACCAGGGTGGCAGCTTCAAAATCATTTTCAGAACTTTAAAAGTTAATTTTTGATCAAGTATCAGTCCAAGATATTTTACTTGATTTGACCAAGAAATTGGAACTCCGTTCATAGTGACCATATGACTATTACTTGGTTTCAAAAATGCAGCTCTAGGCTTGTGTGGGAATATTATAAGTTGAGTTTTGGAAGCATTAGGAGAAATCTTCCATTTTTGAAAATAATCTGTAAAAATGTCCAAGCTTTTTTGTAGCCTCCTGGATATAACACGAAGACTTTTTCCTTTAGCGGAAATGCCTGTGTCATCAGCAAAGCAAGATTTTTGACAGCCCTGAGGTAAATCAGGGAGATCTGAAGTGAAAATGTTATAAAGTATTGGCCCAAGAATGCTACCTTGAGGAACACCAGCTCTGACAGGCAATTGATCAGATTTAGAATTCTGATAATTTACATGCAAAGTTCTATCAGTTAAGTAGTTTTGAATTAATTTCATGATATAAAGCGGAAAATTGAACTTTTTCAGTTTCGCAATCAAACCTTCATGCCAAACACTGTCGAATGCTTTTTCTATGTCTAGAAGAGCAACTCCAGTGGAGCAGCCTTCAGCTTTGTTTGAACGAATTAAATTTGTAACTCTCAAAAGTTGATGCGTAGTTGAATGCCCATGGCGGAATCCAAACTGTTCATCAGCAAAAATTGAGTTTGTATTGATGTGAAGCATCATTCTATTCAAAATTATTTTTTCAAAAAGCTTACTTATTGAAGAAAGCAAACTGATTGGTCGGTAGCTAGAAGCTTCAGCCGGATTTTTGTCTGGCTTCAAGATAGGTACGACTTTTGCATTTTTCCATTTATCTGGAAAGTATGCCAGATGAAAACATCTGTTAAATAGTTTCACCAAGAAAGACAAAGTACTCTCGGGGAGTTTTTTGATTAGGATATAGAAAATGCCATCATCACCTGGTGCTTTCATATTTTGAAATTTTTTAGTTATAGTTTTTACTTCATCCAAATCAGTTCCCCAAGAATCATCAAAAATATTTTCTTGTGAGAAAATATTCAGATACTCCCTGGAAACTTGATCCTCAATAGGACTTGTAAGACCCAAACTGAAATTATGGGAGCTCTCAAACTGCTTAACAAGTTTTTGAGCTTTTTCCGCATTTGTGAGCAAAATTTTATCACCTTCCTTAAGCGCTGGTATAGGCTTTTGAGGTTTTTTCAATATTTTAGAGAGTTTCCAGAAAGGTTTGGAACTCGGATCTAATTTTGACACATTATTTTCAAAAATTTTGTTCCTCAGGGCAGAGAAGCGTTTTTTAATTTGTTTTTGTAAATCTCGCCATATGACTTTCATAGCGGGATCACGTGTTCTTTGATATTGACGCCTACGTACATTTTTCAGACGAATCAAGAGCTGAAGATCGTCATCAATTATAACTGGATCGAATTTAACCTCGCATTTTGGCACTGAAGCAGCTCTTGCTCTATTTATTGAGAAAGCCAGAGATTCAAGAGCATTATTAATTTCATTTTTTGTTTGCAATGGAACATTGGGATCAAAGTTGTATTCCATAAATGTTCGATATTGATCCCAATTAGCTCTATGGTAGTTGAAAGTAGAACTGATGGAATTAGAAATGATTTCTTGAGATATTTCAAATGTAACTGGAAGGTGATCAGAACCAAAGTCAGCATGGGTAATCAATTGACTACAAAGTTGACATGAATCAGTTAGGACCAAATCAATAGTTGAGGGATTTCTGGCTGAAGAAAAGCAAGTTGGACTGTTTGGGTATTGAATAGTGTAGTAGCCTGCAGAACAATGATCAAAAAGTATATTACCATTGGCATTGCTTTGCGAATTATTCCATGAGCGGTGTTTTGCATTGAAATCACCAATAACAAAGAATTTAGACCTATGACGGGTAAGTTTCTGGAGGTCACCCTTGAGCCAGTTCTTTTGCTGACCAGTGCATTGGAAAGGCAAATAGGCAGCTATAAAAGTAAATTGGCCAAATTTTGTTTCAACTGAAACCCCCAAAGTTTCAAAAACTTTGGTTTCAAATGAAGAAAGAATGTGATGTTTGATACGCCTATGGACAATGATGGCAACGCCACCACCAGCTCCATTAATGCGATCATTTCGGTAGACAAAATAATTTGGATCTCTTTTGACCTTATGGGCAGGTTTGAGATAAGTCTCAGTTATAACAGCAATATGCACGTTATGAACTCTTAAGAAATTAAATAGCTCATCCTCGTTATCTCTGATGGATCGAGCATTCCAATTCAAAATATTTAATGACTTAAAATCCATTACTGAACTTCAATGTCATGACAATATTATTGGCAAATTTAATACCAGTTTGGATAGCTTCAAACATGGAATTAGTTTTTAGCATATCGGTTATCATGTCGATTAACGATTGCTGTAAAAATTCTAATTTAGGAGCGGATATGTTACCTAAATCAAATTCATCAGAAGTCCCGTGGGAATTTTGGTTTTGGTTTCTACCCGCTGCAACGGCAGCGTAGGTAGGTCCATTTACATGTTGAACATTGTTAACAACACGGTTGGGTAAGAATGTAGGGTTTGAAGATTGAACCCTGTTGGTACCTGCAGGTATCGAAATAGTATTTACTCCTCGTTGAGCGTTTGAAGTTACAGTTGCGGATGGAAAAACCTGTCCGCTGTTTCTACCGACGGTTTGGTAGGAATTTGTTCTTTGCTGATCGTTGTTAACAGCTGCAGAATGGGTAGTAGCTGGTCGGGAACGTTTTTCGTTTCCTACCTGGCGCTTAGTGCGCGACTGCAAAATTGCTTTGCGAGTCTTGCACTCCCAAAAATTTGATTTATGGTTTTCACCACAATTTGAACATTTGAATTTTTGAGGATCTTCCTTCACAGGACAGTCGTCCTTAGTGTGTGAGGAATCACCACAATTCATGCATTTACCAACCATATGGCAATGCTTTGTTCCGTGACCCCATCCCTGGCACTTACGGCATTGGGTGAGGCTTTGGAAATTGGCTCCAGTCTTCCTGAAATGTTCCCACTTCACACGGACATGGAGCAAAAGGCTTGCTTTTTCTAAAGCCTTAAGGTTATTAAGTTCACTTGACTTGAAGTGAACTAAGTAGAAATCGTTTGAAATCCCTTTGCGAGCATCGCCAGGCCGGGATTTCATTTTCATCTTAATTACTTGGACTGGGCTAAATCCAAGTAATTTTGTTAACTCGTTTTTTATTTCATCGAGAGATTCACCACTGGGCAGTCCTTTCAAGACAACCTTGAAAAGACGCTCAGCTTTGGTGTCATAGGTGAAGAAATTGTGGTTCTTCTGAGTAAGATACTCAAGAAGACGTTTGAATCCGTCCAAGGTTTCTGCATGCAAACGGCATTCACCTCGTCTGGAAATTTGAAGGGAATATTTCACACCTTCAACAAATGTTAAAATTTCCTTGCGAAAAGCATGGAAATCCGAAATTGTCACCACAATAGGGGGAACTTTTTCCTTTCTCAATCGAGAAAGTTTTTTCAAATTTTGATTAGATGATGGATCACTCTCATCATCTGTGAGCATATCAAATTGATTACTCACATTAATTTGATTTGCAGGCGAATCAATAGATTGCCCTTTTCGTTTGCGCTTATTTGCCATAGTGGCAGAGTAATTTGCTCCAAATCGACGTCCAAGCAGATAACTATAAGAATCCGAGGGACCGAAGAGGAATTTTCCAATGCGATATCCAAGCCGGGTTACCCGAAGGGCCTAACAAGGATCGAAAAGGAATAAGAGGAAATCTAAAAATTGTAGGTATTATTTAGCACTGAAAAGTGCTGTTTAAGATTTGGTGTAGCGTTAGGTAGCAATAGCACTTCCTTCAGCAAATAGAAAATAGAACCGCACGGCATGAGAGCACAATGCAGACTGGACAAACGATTGTTTAGCGTTGCTTTCATCTGATATACAACTGGCCTTTGCACACAAGGAGCAATTGGCTTCAGTGTTTCTGGATATTAAGGGCGCATTTGATTCAGTTTCCATAGATATTCTGGGGGGTAGTTTGGGCGGTGGTGGATTACCAGGAATTTTTATTTTTTTTTTTTTTTTTTTTTAACAAATGACCTTTAATCTAGGTCAACTGACAACTTGCAGAATTAGCTACATGGGCTTACCCCAAGGCTCATGTTTAAGTTCCTTGCTTTATAATTTTTATGTTAAAGATATTGATAACTGCTTGGAAAATAGATGCACGCTAAGACAACTTGCAGACGATGCTGTGATCTCCTTTAGAGGTCCACGTGCGGAAATCTTGCAAAGACCATTGCAAAATTCCCTAGATAATCTGTCCTTCTGGGCCAGAAATTTGGGGATCGAGTTTTCACCGCATAAAACCGAATTGGTAGTGTTTACTAGAAAGCGGTTCCCAGCCCAACTGCGTCTCAAGCTGTTGGGAAGAGACATTACCCAATCTTTGACCTTCAAATACCTTGGAGTCATGTTTGATTCAAAATGCACTTGGAGTAATCACTTAAAACAGAAATGTCAACAAAGGATCAATTTTCTAAGATCAATATCCGGGACATGTTGGGGTGCTCACCCGGAAGACCTAATTAAACTCTATAAAACAACTACTCTTTCAGTTCTCGAATATGGCTCTCTTTGTTTCCTCTCGGCAAGAAATAACCACCTCATCAAATTGGAACGCATTCAATATCGTTGTCTACGTATTGCCCTTGGCTGTATGCATTCAACGCATAATATGAGCCTGGAGGTTCTGGCAGGAGTAAAACCCTTACAGTACCGCTTCTGGGAGCTCTCATCTAGAATACTGATCAAGTGTGGAATCAGTAAAAACCTTGTGATTGAAAACTTCGAAGAAATGCTCGAATTGAGTACCCAGTCAAGATTCTTACGAACCTATATTAACTATATGTCATCCGATATTAGTCTTCCATGCTATAACCCTCCTAGTGTACGCTTTCCTTATTACAGTTCCTCCATTGATTATGATCTCTCCATGAAACAGGCTATTCAAGGAGTTCCAGATCAACTTCGACCTATTTTAATTCCCCATATTTTCATCGAAAAGTACCAACATGTCAATTGCAATAGAAGAATTTTCACTGATGGGTCGCGCATTGATGGATCCACTGGCTTCGGTGTTTACAATGAATACTCATCTGCCTTCCGGAAACTTCAGGAACCTTGTTCCGTATATGTTGCTGAGCTGGCAGCAATCAATTTCGCATTGGGGATAATTTCCGACATGCCCATAGACCATTATTTCATCTTCTCGGATAGTCTCAGTTCTATTGAGGCCCTCCAGTCGATGAAAACAGTTAAGCACTCATCTTACTTTCTTTCAAAAATAAGGGAGCAGATGTGTGCGTTGGTCGAAAGATCATTTAGAATTACCTTTGCATGGGTCCCCTCACATTGCTCAATTCCAGGCAATGAGAAGGCGGACTCTCTAGCAAAGGTGGGCGCACAAGAAGGCGAGATTTTTGAAAGAAGAATTTCACATGATGAATTTTTCCCATTAGTACGTCAGAGTTCTCTTCAAAGTTGGCAAAACGATTGGACAAGTAATTCTCTTGGGCGGTGGTTACATTCCATTATTCCAATTGTTTCGTCGAGATCGTGGTTCAAAGGTCTGGATGTAAGTCGCGGTTTCATTCGTGTGATGTCAAGACTTATGTCCAACCACTACTCGCTTGACGCACATCTCTACAGAATTAACCTCGTCAATAGCAACATGTGTAGGTGCGGAACCGGCTATGATGACATCGCTCACGCAGTTTGGCATTGCCCGGATAATGATGCCTCCAGAGCACGACTATTGGATACCCTTGTGGCCCGAGGTAGACAACCCTTCCGCGAAGTAAGAGATGTTTTGGGAATGCGTGATCTTCCCTACATGCAAGCGATTTACGAATTTCTTTGTTTGTCTGATCTAAGAGTGTAATGTCATCACCCCCTCCCTTTCGGTCTAGTAAATTCCCGGCCATTGTGTCCCAGTTATATCATCCTTTTGTTTCCGTGCTACTTGTACCTGCCCAGCAAGCTGTGGTCACCCATCTGCAGCTTAGTTCCTGTAAGGGACTACAGGGACCGAGGATCTGGTAGATGTCGCAACCATGAGCAGCAACAAATACCTGAAATAAGTTACCTGCCTAGCCCCTTCCAAACAATAATGTGACCCATTAACCTCGAGCTAGCCACGAGTAATTGGCACCCCACTTTATTAAAATCGAAAAAAAAAATTGTTAATTACAATATTGAATATCGGCTCCGCAAAGTGTTACACACACCTGAGCCTAATAAATAAACGAACTGATTAAAAAAAAAAAGAAAAGTGCTCTATGTGTTTTGTATGTTTTATGTTTTTTTTAAATTAATTTTCAGATCAGCCCTTGGGGCATTGTTAGTTACATTTGATAACCTACTTAACCTACACTTACAACTACAATTTGAAAATCCTAGGGGTGGGGAGCCAGATTCCGGATGATGTGGTGATCCGATGTCAGGCAGCGTACCTTGTACCGATTGGTAGACTCACTAAAGCGATCATCGAGCATTTTTATCTCGGCCAGACGGTGGACCTCAGATGTTCTTGTCCTCGGAGGGGTGTTCAGGATCATCCTGAGGAACTTATTTTGAACACGCTGAAGCTTCAGGTGCTGTGTTTTTGCGTAACTCTCCCAGATTGACATGCCGTACTCGATGACTGGAAGTATGATTTGCTTGTAGACAGCAAGCTTGTTTTTCAGGGATAATGTAGACCTTCTGTTGGTCAATGGGTACAGTAGCTTCAACAGAACGTTACACTTTGTGACAGTTTTGTCAACCTACTCTCTGAAAATAAGCTTGCTGTCTATGGTTATGCCAAGATAGACAGATGATTTGGCCCATTCCACCGTTGTGTTGTTTAGGCTAATTTTACAATCTTCAGGCGGAACAAGTTTCGGAGAATTGGAATGTGGGAAGATACAAATCTTCCATTCGGTGAAGTATTCTGACAGAACATTCAGTCTTCGCTGCAGTTTCGCTGTAAGTGCTCTTGTTACCATACCATTATGGACGACTGATGTATCATCGGCGAACAACGACAGAGATCCATTTTCAGGGAGCGGGGGTATGTCCGAGGTGAACAGGTTGAACAGAAGTGGACCTAGTATAGTTCCCTGCGGAACACCGGCGGAGATCTCCTGTGCATCGGAGACTGCACCTTGCAGCGAAACTCGGAATGTCCTGTCCGACAGATATTTTTTTAATTATCTTCACCAGGAAGATAGGAAGATTGTATCTTTTTAGCTCATACACCAGGCCATCGTGCCACTCGTTATCGAAGGCCTTCTCGATATCGAGAAGTGCCATGGCAGATGATTTCGCAACAGACTTGTTCCGCCTCAGGATGTTGGTTACTCGGTTAAGTTGGTGCACTGTTCAGCGACCACGTCGGAATCCGAACTGCTCATTGAGCAAGATGTTAAGCTCGTCGGCAGACGAGAGAAACCGACGGTGGATCTCTTTTTCAAATAATTTCGATACTCCTGAGAGAAGGCTGATGGGCCTATAGCTCTTGGAACATGAAGGATCTTTCCCAGGTTTCTGGATGGGGATGACTTTGGCTGACTTCCAATACGAGGGGAAGTAGCCAAGTGGGGGGCCGGCCGGGGGTGGGTTTTGGGGGTTTGGTTGGTTGCAACAAGGGGGGGGGGGGGCCCCCGCTTCTCGTTTGGCTGTCGGGGGGGCGGCGGGTGGGGGGGGTGGTGGTTGGTGCCAACAAGGGGGGGCGGTGCCACTCCCTTTTGGGGTTGTGTGGGGGTACGGGAACCAGTCAGCCAGCCGCCGGCTGCTGTTGTGGAATTCGTTTGTTGCCAACAAGCGAGGGCGATACCACTCGCTTACTCGGCTTACTGTCGGATGCCGCTACGGGAACCAGTCAGCCGACCACCGGCTGCTGTTGTGGGTGTTGATTGATGCTGACAAGCGAGGGCGATACCACTCGCTTACTCGGCTTACTGCTTGGTGCTAGCTACTAGCTGGTTGCCGCTTGTCCTCCTGATGTGCCAATCGTATCGAACTGGAATCGTCGAATGAATGAGCGTGTATGGCCGGTGTGCTCATATTTATACCCGGTGAGCACAAGTTTGCGGGTGAACATTTCCCTCCTTTTTTTGACCAATGAGCGCAAAGCAGATTTCACCAAGAGAGATTTATTGCCGATTGGTGTTCTTCTTCTTTTTTTGTTTATTTGATGTAAGAATACAAGACAGATTTAACTTTCACAAGTTTATATGGCTTTGATGTACAATGATTGTTACAATTTCAATGTTATTTAATTGTTATTTCAGTCCTATCCCTACAGGTTGAAGTACCATCTGGTTCTGGAACTGGTAAACGTTAGGGGGTTCTGTTTTTTTTTCTTCTTCAGTAATATTATAGGGTATTTAGCCTCTATCGGTACCGCCAGAGCCGCTGTTATTCTACTGTTCATCCGGATGACACCGTACTCATCGATGAACGGTGAAAAATGGTGCAACGGACTTGTTTCGGGAATGGCATTGCATCTCTGGGGACCGTGAGATTACGTTTCAGAATCGCACCTTCGTCGGGATACGCTTCAGTTTGTATCTGCTGCCAAAGCAGGTTCTCAGCGTTTTTTAGCTCCTCCTGGGTCAGCAACGTCGCATTTGTATGCTTCTCACCTTTGAAACGACGAATACTACGTAGAACGTAAGCAGTCACTCTTAGCAGCCGGTTTCAGTTGAAAAATCTGAGGACGTCTATCAGCGGCTGCTGCACTGAACCATGGAACAGGAATACAGCTCGAAGCTCGGTGACTGTCTCTGACTTTTTCGGTGAAGGTTTTGACGGCCAATATTCCGGCGACTGGTGCGTGGTACCAAGGATTGTTATTATCAAAACTGAGCGCATCCTTCCACTTAGTAGCGACATCGGCAACGTTGAGTTTGAATGGCACGTAGTTCCATTCGTCCACGCTAGTCGATGTAAGAATCTCTCCTACTCGAAAGGCCACGAATTGATGGAATCGGTGGCTGTCAGAGCCCAACCAGGAGAGTAGCCTAGATCCATGCCGATTGTTCCGGTTCGAATTTCTTCCTTGTGTATTATTCGTTGCAATTCCTTTTTAATGGTGTCGGCTCGCAAGGCCCACAACCAACCCCACTATCTCGCAGGAGGACCATGCGGCTGTTTAACAGTCCAAGCACCACCAGGACTTTCGGCTTTTGTATTTGTAGTCCTGGGCGCACTAACAAGACGGTGACTCAGCCGCTCCTAACATGGAGAACAGACGCTGTTTTGAGCCACCCCTAACATGGAGAACAGACGCTCAAATGGGTGAAAGCTTGGACTTTTACTCTTATTTTTAAAAAGCGGGGTGGCTCGCTTTTGTCAGGGCTGCTTTCGGATATTTGTGGGTTTTTGGAAGAAATTCAACAGAGTCCAACAACTGCTTAGTCCCCCCACATCCTAAACAGTCCCCGCCGCTCCTCCGGGGCTACTTATTCGTGTATTCAGTAGCTGTCCATCATATCTGATGGAACCCCACCATGCGCGACCCGTGGACCCGCCGGGTTGCTTGCAGCTCAGCCACGTAGAGTCTTCACCTACTCTACGGTCTTCCCGGCATCCAGGAGAGTACGATTGACGAATCGGACCAGAGGAATCGCTTGGATACAGGCAAGTCCGAAGATGTCAAAACGTTGTTTAACAATCTCGTTCCAATCATCGCAGCTTGCAGTTCGAGGCGAGGCACAGATAGAGGTTTCAACGGTGTGACCTTCGCTTTTGCCGCTACGAAAGCGCATCGAGGTTTGCCGTTATCGACTAATCGAAGTAACAGTACCGCTGCAAATGTCAATTTTCTCGCATCGACGAACAGATGGGCCTCTATATCTCCAAGAGCAGAACTGGCCAATTCGTTAAAGAAACAAGGCACAGCCACCTCGTCCAGGCGCTGCATGTATCGACACCAACAATCCCATTTTTCTCGAAGTTCTTCTGGTATGAGCTCATCCCAGTGTAACCTGTCCATTGGTTACATTGTTTTATCTTGTAAATTTTGTACATACAAATATTTTTCTAAATTTTTATTTTACATGTAAATATTTTTCTAAATTTTTATTTTATTTATTTATTTTTATAAGCATTAAATTTTTAAAACAGATCAAACAGATTTAAAAGAATGAATTAGTATATATTATCGCATGGTATCACCCATTTCCCATCCTTGACATCCCTATTCCCTCATTTGCTGTGACAACCGTTACGCGCAATGCTGTGCGCTCTCACAGTTGACCCTTATTGTCAAAGAGAAGGCTCCCAACAATACGTAATCAGCTGATAAAAGCAGCTGTCACCACTGTGATCGACATCTAGTAAGGTAAAAGTTACAAAACAATCTACTTGAGTTGAGTGCGCGATTTCAGATATACAAACGTTTTCTTTTCATTCCCTTGCCTACAGGAAAAGTGGTAGATTGTAATTCGAGGGTGTCGGCCGGTGCAATTTAAAAGTGGTGCATTTCGGACATCGAGCGGGCAACGGCCTGGGTGTCTGCCACTAACAGTGTAGTCCGACGAAATAGTTGTGCGTAGCCGAAAATTACACTGCGAGCACCGCGAAGACGACGAACTCGAGTGTAGCTCGAAGACGGTTGGACCATAAACCAGATCATCGCCTGTGAAACTGGCGACTCAGCAAATGCCGGTAATTTTCCCTTCCCTTTCCTTTTTCCTTTCCTCAAAAGTAAAATAAAATAAATTAAAAAGAAAATTGTATTCAAACTATAAATCATCTCGCTGTTCTTATTTCTTGCAAACTGATTCCTTTTCTTTCATCTTTTTTTCTCGAGTGTTCCGCCTTGGGTATACTGTATAAGGGAAGTCTTTCCGCCCAATTTTCCCCGGAGCCAAGAATCGACCCTGAATACCAGGTTCCAACCTAAAGGGGGAAAAAAAGACAGTCCCCAGTGAAACGGCCGATCTGGCAAGTGAATTCTAACAATTGGCGCCCAACGCAAAATAAAAGAAAAGGTTTCCATTTTACTTTTAAATAGAACCCTTTTCAAGTGAGCTCCGGGTGGAGTTGGAATCCATTTTTCCAATTATTTCTATAGGGTAAGTGATTGTTTTGTGATCGGAATAACGATGAACATTTTGAATATGCTTGCTTCTTTGGAATCGGTGTGTATGATGATAATTAATCGTATTTAACTTGTGTATTTTTTCCAAATTAGTTTTAGAATTTTAGCCTTTTGTTCTTGATGCAGTGCTTGAAGAAAATTAGTGGAATTAATAGATTTTAAGTGAATATTAAGTTACCTCTACTCATTAAATAATTAACGGTGTTCCGATGGTGATATTTTTCTCGATTTTTTTTGGAAATTTAGTGCACAGTTAAGAAACAGCAAAAGTTTATGCTAGTTTTCTTAAAGTTGCTTGCAGAGTTGTACAGTTTTAGTAATTTATTTTAATTTGTCCTAATTTCACCATTTTTAGAATTAATTTAATAGCGAATAATTACATTTAAATTTGTGAAGTGAATATTTTTTGAAGTTATTGTTTTTTTTTTGTAGTTTAGTGCACATATTAATGAATATAGTTATTTTCTGGTCATTTAGTGTATGCATTGAAATATTTCGTGATTATTTTTGTAGATTCTATTTTCGATTGGTGAATACTTGTACATTTTTTTAAATTTACGCTCGTTGCCATTTTGAATGCTATGTTAAATATGGCGGAAGTGAATAGTGAATTCACATACGCAGTCGAGAAAATTTTAGAGGGGTACCATAGCTTGAGGGTGGACCATCTATCGCACGATGAATTGGATTTTGAGCTTAACATTCGATCTATTATAATTAGAGATGATACGACTTACGCACGAAGGCGAAGAAGTCTCCGCGACTATTTGAAGGTTGAGAAAGAAGACTATAAATTAATTGAACTTAATGTTGATGTTGATTGGGAAGAGACGATTCAATTTTGCAAACGGTATTACAGTGAAATTTTTGAATGTTTTGAACAGAACGACAAAAATCTTAGGATAAGGGGTCAAGCAAAACTATTACACTTCGGTCATCGGATTCTTCTTCTTCATAAACAGGCAGAGGGTGGAACAAAGCGCTTTTTGAGTACAATGCTTATTGATGTGGTGAAGCTTTTGACAAAGTACTATTATACTGAGCCTGGGGTTTTGGAAAATATAGGTCGTGATGATGGGGAAGAAGGGGTTTTGGGAAATTTATTTCTTGCTAGGGGAGTCTCTGTCCCTCGGCCACTCCCTACCGTGGAGACAAGTACAACAGACCTGGTCACTGCGATCCCATTGAGCCCTCAGTTAGAAGCTCTACTCACTGAGATAGGTGAGCTGGCTTTGGAGAGGGCCAAAAGCAAGCAGCGTGATTGGGAATCACAGATTAATACACCTGATGTGCCAATAGGCGGCCATCAACCTCTACTAAATCATTCTCTCGCAAATAGGGTAACAGGTAGTCACTCCCAAGTTACCTGTTATCCAGGACATCCATACTTTTTTCAAAATACTAGCTCTTACACGACAACCAGTTCTACTGGTCATACAACTAGCGTGACTTTTTCTCTTCCGCACAGCTACCCAACCTCGCTTCCTCACATTCCTTCTTTGGGGCCCAGTATCACTCAGGGTAACCCACAATTTCAGCAATGGGATAATGGGATAGCACACAGTCTACCATTACTCGGATACAAATGCCACCTGCCGTGAGCTTTCCGTCTTCGGTTTATACACCGATCAACCCTTATCAGTGCCTTGCAAATCCAACTTCGGGATCGGGTCAAATACCAAATCCGGGGATAGGAAGTTCGACTTCTGGTTATAATCCGGCTTCCAACCCGTGGCTAGGATATCCAGCTTTGAATCCCGAACAACCCTCTAATTCTAGGTTGGGGAATCCGGCTTCAGGATATTCGCAAACTTACAATCCTCTTAGTGGATTACCGGCCACCACTTCAAACCCTAGTACTAACTATGCGTACCATTCTTTTAATCCGGGTTTATCGGGCACTCACGGGCGTCATACGTTACCATTGTCTAGATGGAACATCGATAAGTACGATGGAGAAGACCAAGGCCTGAAACTTAATCAGTTCCTTGGGATGGTCCATGCCATGTCAGTGGCTGAACACGTTTCGGACTTGGAACTCTTCGAATCAGCTATTCACCTTTTCAAGGGAACGGCGCTACAGTGGTATATGACCATGTGCACTTCGGGCCGCTTAGTAAGCTGGCAACATTTGGTACTAGAACTCCGGAGGACATTTATGCACCCCGATCTAGATACCCTCATTAAGATGAAGGTTTATCAGCGCCACCAACTGCGAAATGAAACCTTCCTGCAATTTTACCATGGTATGGAGGAACTTTCCCTTGCTTTCCATTGAAGCATTTTGGGGGTACATTGAAGGATACCATATCACCTTGGTCACGGATTCGTCGGCGTTGACCCACATTCTCAAAACTAAGTGGAAGGTTGGTTCCCGGTGTAGTCGATGAAGCTTGGACTTTCAGCAGTACGACATGACCGTGGTGCACCGGAAAGGCAAAGAAAATGTCGTCCCGGATGCTCTGTCAAGAAGCATAGCGCTAGTCCAAGATTCACCAACTTCACCGTGGTACGCATCCTTGATGAAGAAGGTCACTAGTCGCCCGGACGACTTCGTCGACTTTAAAGTTGAGAACGGCAGGCTGTACAAGTTCGTCACTGCAAAGAAGGTACCCTTCGATTCGCGATTTGAATGGAAGCAAGAAGTTGCATCCGATGAGGTCTCTGAGGTTCTGAGGCAGGCTCACGGTGACCACTTCCATCCTGGGTTTGACAAAACCTTAGCTCGTGTCCAACAGCGCTATTATTGGCCCAAGATGGCCAAAGACGTCAGGGCACATATTCATGCTTGTTCCACATGTAAGGAGGTCAAGCCGTCTTACGTCCAAACCACCCCGGAAATGGGGAAAATGCGCTGTGCGTCCCGGCCGTGCCAAATCATTTCGATGGATTTTGTGGGTCCGTTGCCACGTAGCCGGAAGGGAAATCAGCACATCTAGATATTTGTCGAATCAAGACTCGTAGACCAGGTATGCAAAAGCGTTGACGCATTACGTTGCACACCGTCTCTCCATTCCCGTGCAGGAATCGCCGGTGATACTCTTCCACGGGGAGAAAGATCGCAGGGTGCTTCTTCGGTAATATTAAAGGTAATATTTAGCCTCTATCGGTACCGCCGGAGCCGCTGTTATTCTACTGTTCATCCGGATGACACCGTACTCATCGATGAACGGCGAAAAATGGTGCAACGGACTTGTTTCGGGAATGGCATTGCATCTCTGGGGACCGTGAGATTACGTTTCAGAATCGCACCTTCGTCGGGATACGCTTCAGTTTGTATCTGCTGCCAAAGCAGGTTCTCAGCGTTTTTTAGCTCCTCCTGGGTCAGCAACGTCGCATTTGTATGCTTCTCACCTTTGAAACGACGAATACTACGTAGAACGTAAGCAGTCACTCTTAGCAGCCGGTTTCAGTTGAAAAATCTGAGGACGTCTATCAGCGGCTGCTGCACTGAACCATGGAACAGGAATACAGCTCGAAGCTCGGTGACTGTCTCTGACTCTTTCGGTGAAGGTTTTGACGGCCAATATTCCGGTGAATTGTGCAGGAATTCTGGTGCGTGGTACCAAGGATTGTTATTATCAAAACTGAGCGCATCCTTCCACTTAGTAGCGACATCGGCAACGTTGAGTTTGAATGGCACGTAGTTCCATTTGTCCACGCTAGTCGATGTAAGAATCTCTCCTACTCGAAAGGCCACGAATTGATGGAATCGGTGGCTGTCAGAGCCCAACCAGGAGAGTAGCCTAGATCCATGCCGATTGTTCCGGTTCGAATTTCTTCCTTGTGTATTATTCGTTGCAATTCCTTTTTAATGGTGTCGGCTCGCAAGGCCCACAACCAACCCCACTATCTCGCAGGAGGACCATGCGGCTGTTTAACAGTCCAAGCACCACCAGGACTTTCGGCTTTTGTATTTGTAGTCCTGGGCGCACTAACAAGACGGTGACTCAGCCGCTCCTAACATGGAGAACAGACGCTCAAATGGGTGAAGGCTTGGACTTTTACTCTTATTTTTAAAAGTGGGGTGGCTCGCTTTTGTCAGGGCTGCTTTCGGATATTTGTGGGTTTTTGGAAGAAATTCAACAGAGTCCAACAACTGCTTAGTCCCCCCACATCCTAAACAGTCCCCGCCGCTGCTCTGGGGCTACTTATTCGTGTATTCAGTAGCTGTCCATCATATCTGATGGAACCCCACCATGCGCGACCCGTGGACCCGCCGGGTTGCTTGCAGCTCAGCCACGTAGAGTCTTCACCTACTCTACGGTCTTCCCGGCATCCAGGAGAGTACGATTGACGAATCGGACCAGAGGAATCGCTTGGATACAGGCAAGTCCGAAGATGTCAAAACGTTGTTTAACAATCTCGTTCCAATCATCGAGTGCATGCAACCTAACGCGATACGAAGACACCGATACTGAATACGTTCCAGTTTAGTGAAGTGCGACCGAGCCGCTGACTGAAAACAAAAACTACCGTATTCCATAACCGACAAAATCGTTGTCCGGTACAACGTTAGAAGGTCTTGTGGATGAGCTCCCCACCAGGTCCCGGTAATTGTGCAGAGAAAGTTGACCCTTTGCTGGCATTTTCGCTTCAGATACTCAATGTGGGATCTCCAGGTGCACTTTGAATCGAACCAGACCCCAAGATATTTAAATGACATAGAATGAGTTATCGGTGTACCCAAAATTTGAAGCTTCGGTTGTGCAGGGTTATGCTTCTTAGAAAAAACTACCAACTCAGTTTTCTCCGTAGAGAATTCGATACCTAGCTCTAGAGCCCAAGTAGACAAATTGTCTAAGGTATCCTGTAAGGGTCCTTGCAGATCGACCCCATTGGGTCCAGTGACAGACACTACGCCGTCATCTGCAAGTTGTCTCAACGTACAATTCTCACTCAGACAACCGTCAATGTCTTTGACATAAAAATTATACAAAAGGGGGCTTAAACATGATCCCTGGGGGAGACCCATGTAGCTAAATCGAGAAGCTGTAGAGTTTCCATGAGAAAAGCTCATATGTTTCTCTGACAGCAAATTGTATAAAAAATTGTTCATTAATGGTGAAAAACCACAAGCGTGGAGTTTATCTGAGAGAACTTCAACAGATACTGAATCAAAAGCCTCCTTGATATCCAAGAATACAGAAGCCATTTGCTCTTTTTTAGCAAAAGCTAACTGAATCTCTGTGGAAAGCAACGCGATGTAGTCGTTCGTTCCCTTACCCCTTCGGAAACCATATTGAGTGTCTGAAAGCAGGTTGTTCGTCTCAACCCATTTGTCCAGACGGAAAAGGATCATTTTCTCCAACAACTTTCGAATACAAGATAACATCGCGATGGGTCGATAGGAGTTGTGGTCGGACGCGGGCAATAACTCTCACCCGTCTCCAGTCATCCGGTACAATGTTGAGAGCTAGAAACTGATTAAACAAGTGCAACATGCGCCTCTTAGCGACGTCTGGAAGGTTCTTAAGCAAGTTGAACTTGATTCTATCAGCCCCTGGAGCCGTATTGCCACACGAAAGGAGTGCGAGAGAGAGTTCTACCATTGAAAAAGGTTGGCTGATCTCATCTATCGAATTCGTGGTTTCGCGAGGAAACATTTGTGCAGGCACAGAATCTGGACAAACTTTTCGCGCGAACTTGAGGATCCATTGGTCCGAATACTCCTCGTTCTCGTTGTTCGTAATTCTGTTACGCAATCTTCGCGCCGTATTCCAAAGGGTATTCATCGACGTTTCACGCGATAGTCCGTCCACGAATTGTCGCCAGTAACCGCGTTTCTTGGCCTTGATGAGGCTCTTAAATTCTCGTTCGAGAGCCGTGTACCTTTCGAAGTGCTCAGGTGTTCCACGTCTACGAAAAACTTTGAACGCGTCGGACTGTTTGCGGTAAACCTCGGTGCATTGCGGATCCCACCATGGGGAAGGAGGTTTCCTGCGAAATGACGTTCCTGGAACTGGTCGAGTTTGAGCTTGTAGCGCGCTTTCCAAAATCAGGTTGGAGAGGAAGTTATATTCCTCCAGCGGTGGAAGCCCTTCGTTGTTACGGCTTCATCTATTGCTGTCTTGAACCTTGTCCAATCGATATTACGAGTTAGATCATACGTAACGTTGATGGATTCCGCCGGAGTGAGCCCGGTGGCAACCGAAATTTTAATAGGCAAATGATCACTACCGTGGGGATCCTGGATCACATTCCACGTGCAGTCCAACGATAATGAATTCGAGCAAAGTGTAAGGTCTAACCTACTGCCAAGTGAGGATGGACCAGCCAAGCGTGTAATTTCTCCATTGTTGAGAACGGTCATATTGAAGTTGTCACAGAGATTGCTGTCTCCCAGTCCAACACGGAACAAATGAGCGTTTAAAGAATAATGATTGGACATTTGGCGAGACATCACACGAATGAAGTCTCGACCCACATCCAATCCCCTGAACCAACATTTTTTAGACACCTTAGGAGTGATAGAATGTAGCCATCGCCCCAAATCTCCTTTACTCCATTTATACTGCCAGCTATCGAGTGATATCTGACGAAAAATATAGAAAAATTCGTTGAAGGCTATTTGTCGGTCATAAATATCGCCTTCCATAGCGCCCACCCTTGCAAGCGAGTCCGCTTTCTCATTGTCAGGAATCGAACAATGAGAAGGGACCCACACAAAGGTGATAATAAAAGAACGTGAAGATAAAGCACTTAGAAGACCTCGTATTTTCATAAGAAAATAAGAGGTGTGCTTTACCGGCCTCAAGGAGCGAATAGCCTCTATAGAACTAAGACTATCCGTGATAATGAAGTATTGATCCGGTGTAAAAGAGGCAACAGTCTCTAAAGAAAAATGAATTGCTGCCAATTCCGCGACAAAAACAGAACAAGGTGCTTGAAGTTTACGAGCGACGCTATAATTTTCATTGTATACACCAAAGCCAGCGGAGTCCTTTATCAAAGACCCGTCAGTGAAAAACGTTTTGGCGGAATCAACTAGGCCAAACTTTGCAGCAAATATCACCGGAGCAATCATAGGACGATGATGCTCTGGGATTCCACGAAGCTCCTGCTTCATGGATAAATCAAAATGAACCGAATTTCCGAAGTCGGAGAAGCAAACACGATTGGGAATATTCAGCGAAGGGCTGACATCCTGTGTTATGTACAAATGGTACAAAGTCATGAAGCAGGTTTGAGGATTCAACTCAAGGAGCTTCTCAAAATTTTAGATCACCTGGGGGTTCATAACTTCACACCTGGTGAGGAGCCGGAGAGATAATTCTGAAAACCGATCCGAGAGTGGCAACATGCCAGCCAGCACTTCAAGACTCATGGTGTGAGTCGAGTGCATGCAACCTAACGCGATACGAAGACACCGATACTGAATACGTTCCAGTTTAGTGAAGTGCGACCGAGCCGCTGACTGAAAACAAAAACTACCGTATTCCATAACCGACAAAATCGTTGTCCGGTACAACGTTAGAAGGTCTTGTGGATGAGCTCCCCACCAGGTCCCGGTAATTGTGCAGAGAAAGTTGACCCTTTGCTGGCATTTTCGCTTCAGATACTCAATGTGGGATCTCCAGGTGCACTTTGAATCGAACCAGACCCCAAGATATTTAAATGACATAGAATGAGTTATCGGTGTACCCAAAATTTGAAGCTTCGGTTGTGCAGGGTTATGCTTCTTAGAAAAAACTACCAACTCAGTTTTCTCCGTAGAGAATTCGATACCTAGCTCTAGAGCCCAAGTAGACAAATTGTCTAAGGTATCCTGTAAGGGTCCTTGCAGATCGACCCCATTGGGTCCAGTGACAGACACTACGCCGTCATCTGCAAGTTGTCTCAACGTACAATTCTCACTCAGACAACCGTCAATGTCTTTGACATAAAAATTATACAAAAGGGGGCTTAAACATGATCCCTGGGGGAGACCCATGTAGCTAAATCGAGAAGCTGTAGAGTTTCCATGAGAAAAGCTCATATGTTTCTCTGACAGCAAATTGTATAAAAAATTGTTCATTAATGGTGAAAAACCACAAGCGTGGAGTTTATCTGAGAGAACTTCAACAGATACTGAATCAAAAGCCTCCTTGATATCCAAGAATACAGAAGCCATTTGCTCTTTTTTAGCAAAAGCTAACTGAATCTCTGTGGAAAGCAACGCGATGTAGTCGTTCGTTCCCTTACCCCTTCGGAAACCATATTGAGTGTCTGAAAGCAGGTTGTTCGTCTCAACCCATTTGTCCAGACGGAAAAGGATCATTTTCTCCAACAACTTTCGAATACAAGATAACATCGCGATGGGTCGATAGGAGTTGTGGTCGGACGCAGAGGCAATAACTCTCACCCGTCTCCAGTCATCCGGTACAATGTTGAGAGCTAGAAACTGATTAAACAAGTGCAACATGCGCCTCTTAGCGACGTCTGGAAGGTTCTTAAGCAAGTTGAACTTGATTCTATCAGCCCCTGGAGCCGTATTGCCACACGAAAGGAGTGCGAGAGAGAGTTCTACCATTGAAAAAGGTTGGCTGATCTCATCTATCGAATTCGTGGTTTCGCGAGGAAACATTTGTGCAGGCACAGAATCTGGACAAACTTTTCGCGCGAACTTGAGGATCCATTGGTCCGAATACTCCTCGTTCTCGTTGTTCGTAATTCTGTTACGCAATCTTCGCGCCGTATTCCAAAGGGTATTCATCGACGTTTCACGCGATAGTCCGTCCACGAATTGTCGCCAGTAACCGCGTTTCTTGGCCTTGATGAGGCTCTTAAATTCTCGTTCGAGAGCCGTGTACCTTTCGAAGTGCTCAGGTGTTCCACGTCTACGAAAAACTTTGAACGCGTCGGACTGTTTGCGGTAAACCTCGGTGCATTGCGGATCCCACCATGGGGAAGGAGGTTTCCTGCGAAATGACGTTCCTGGAACTGGTCGAGTTTGAGCTTGTAGCGCGCTTTCCAAAATCAGGTTGGAGAGGAAGTTATATTCCTCCAGCGGTGGAAGCCCTTCGTTGTTACGGCTTCATCTATTGCTGTCTTGAACCTTGTCCAATCGATATTACGAGTTAGATCATACGTAACGTTGATGGATTCCGCCGGAGTGAGCCCGGTGGCAACCGAAATTTTAATAGGCAAATGATCACTACCGTGGGGATCCTGGATCACATTCCACGTGCAGTCCAACGATAATGAATTCGAGCAAAGTGTAAGGTCTAACCTACTGCCAAGTGAGGATGGACCAGCCAAGCGTGTAATTTCTCCATTGTTGAGAACGGTCATATTGAAGTTGTCACAGAGATTGCTGTCTCCCAGTCCAACACGGAACAAATGAGCGTTTAAAGAATAATGATTGGACATTTGGCGAGACATCACACGAATGAAGTCTCGACCCACATCCAATCCCCTGAACCAACATTTTTTAGACACCTTAGGAGTGATAGAATGTAGCCATCGCCCCAAATCTCCTTTACTCCATTTATACTGCCAGCTATCGAGTGATATCTGACGAAAAATATAGAAAAATTCGTTGAAGGCTATTTGTCGGTCATAAATATCGCCTTCCATAGCGCCCACCCTTGCAAGCGAGTCCGCTTTCTCATTGTCAGGAATCGAACAATGAGAAGGGACCCACACAAAGGTGATAATAAAAGAACGTGAAGATAAAGCACTTAGAAGACCTCGTATTTTCATAAGAAAATAAGAGGTGTGCTTTACCGGCCTCAAGGAGCGAATAGCCTCTATAGAACTAAGACTATCCGTGATAATGAAGTATTGATCCGGTGTAAAAGAGGCAACAGTCTCTAAAGAAAAATGAATTGCTGCCAATTCCGCGACAAAAACAGAACAAGGTGCTTGAAGTTTACGAGCGACGCTATAATTTTCATTGTATACACCAAAGCCAGCGGAGTCCTTTATCAAAGACCCGTCAGTGAAAAACGTTTTGGCGGAATCAACTAGGCCAAACTTTGCAGCAAATATCACCGGAGCAATCATAGGACGATGATGCTCTGGGATTCCACGAAGCTCCTGCTTCATGGATAAATCAAAATGAACCGAATTTCCGAAGTCGGAGAAGCAAACACGATTGGGAATATTCAGCGAAGGGCTGACATCCTGTGTTATGTACAAATGGTACAAAGTCATGAAGCAGGTTTGAGGATTCAACTCAAGGAGCTTCTCAAAATTTTAGATCACCTGGGGGTTCATAACTTCACACCTGGTGAGGAGCCGGAGAGATAATTCTGAAAACCGATCCGAGAGTGGCAACATGCCAGCCAGCACTTCAAGACTCATGGTGTGAGTCGAGTGCATGCAACCTAACGCGATACGAAGACACCGATACTGAATACGTTCCAGTTTAGTGAAGTGCGACCGAGCCGCTGACTGAAAACAAAAACTACCGTATTCCATAACCGACAAAATCGTTGTCCGGTACAACGTTAGAAGGTCTTGTGGATGAGCTCCCCACCAGGTCCCGGTAATTGTGCAGAGAAAGTTGACCCTTTGCTGGCATTTTCGCTTCAGATACTCAATGTGGGATCTCCAGGTGCACTTTGAATCGAACCAGACCCCAAGATATTTAAATGACATAGAATGAGTTATCGGTGTACCCAAAATTTGAAGCTTCGGTTGTGCAGGGTTATGCTTCTTAGAAAAAACTACCAACTCAGTTTTCTCCGTAGAGAATTCGATACCTAGCTCTAGAGCCCAAGTAGACAAATTGTCTAAGGTATCCTGTAAGGGTCCTTGCAGATCGACCCCATTGGGTCCAGTGACAGACACTACGCCGTCATCTGCAAGTTGTCTCAACGTACAATTCTCACTCAGACAACCGTCAATGTCTTTGACATAAAAATTATACAAAAGGGGGCTTAAACATGATCCCTGGGGGAGACCCATGTAGCTAAATCGAGAAGCTGTAGAGTTTCCATGAGAAAAGCTCATATGTTTCTCTGACAGCAAATTGTATAAAAAATTGTTCATTAATGGTGAAAAACCACAAGCGTGGAGTTTATCTGAGAGAACTTCAACAGATACTGAATCAAAAGCCCCCTTGATATCCAAGAATACAGAAGCCATTTGCTCTTTTTTAGCAAAAGCTAACTGAATCTCTGTGGAAAGCAACGCGAGGCAGTCGTTCGTTCCCTTACCCCTACGGAAACCATATTGAGTGTCTGAAAGCAGGTTGTTCGTCTCAACCCATTTGTCCAGACGGAAAAGGATCATTTTCTCCAACAACTTTCGAATACAAGATAACATCGCGATGGGTCGATAGGAGTTGTGGTCGGACGCGGGTTTACCAGGTTTTTGAATGGCAATAACTCTCACCCGTCTCCAGTCATCCGGTACAATGTTGAGAGCCAGAAACTGATTAAACAAGTCCAACATGCGCCTCTTAGCGACGTCTGGAAGGTTCTTAAGCAAGTTGAACTTGATTCTATCAGCCCCTGGAGCCGTATTGCCACACGAAAGGAGTGCGAGAGAGAGTTCTACCATTGAAAAAGGTTGGCTGATCTCATCTATCGAATTCGTGGTTTCGCGAGGAAACATTTGTGCAGGCACAGAATCTGGACAAACTTTTCGCGCGAACTTGAGGATCCATTGGTCCGAATACTCCTCGTTCTCGTTGTTCGTAATTCTGCTACGCAATCTTCGCGCCGTATTCCAAAGGGTATTCATCGACGTTTCACGCGATAGTCCGTCCACGAATTGTCGCCAGTAACCGCGTTTCTTGGCCTTGATGAGGCTCTTAAATTTTCGTTCGAGAGCCGTGTACCTTTCGAAGTGCTCAGGTGTTCCACGTCTACGAAAAACTTTGAACGCGTCGGACTGTTTGCGGTAAACCTCGGTGCATTGCGGATCCCACCATGGGGAAGGAGGTTTCCTGCGAAATGACGTTCCTGGAACTGGTCGAGTTTGAGCTTGTAGCGCGCTTTCCAAAATCAGGTTGGAGAGGAAGTTATATTCCTCCAGCGGTGGAAGCCCTTCGTTGTTACGGCTTCATCTATTGCTGTCTTGAACCTTGTCCAATCGATATTACGAGTTAGATCATACGTAACGTTGATGGATTCCGCCGGAGTGAGCCCGGTGGCAACCGAAATTTTAATAGGCAAATGATCACTACCGTGGGGATCCTGGATCACATTCCACGTGCAGTCCAACGATAATGAATTCGAGCAAAGTGTAAGGTCTAACCTACTGCCAAGTGAGGATGGACCAGCCAAGCGTGTAATTTCTCCATTGTTGAGAACGGTCATATTGAAGTTGTCACAGAGGTCATATATCAAAGAAGACCGGTTGTCATCGTACAGTTCTCCCCAGCCTGTACCGTGAGAGTTAAAATCTCCCATGATCAACCGCGGAGCAGGAAGAACCGAACAAATATCTGAAAGCTGTTTTTGGTTTATTGAGGCTCTAGGAGGAATATAAACGGAAGCAATGCAAAGGCTTTTATTTTTAATAACAGCCTGACATGCGACAACTTCAATACCTGGAATTGGAGGAAAATTCACTCTATAGAAGGAGTAGCACTTTTTGATCCCCAAAAGTACTCCTCCTCCACGTGAATCCTCACGATCAAGCCGAATAATGTTGAAATCGTGAATCGGAAGATCGATTTCGGGTGAAAGTCATGTTTCACAAATAGCAAATGCATCACAACCGATATTGTGAGCTAAAAATTTAAATGATTCCAATTTAGGAATAAGACTTCGACAATTCCACTGCAGAACAGTGATCAAATCCCCGACCTCATTTGGAAAATTATCCATCGAAGAAAATGATAGCTGCAAGGAGGGGCCACTTTAATGTTAATTTCTTCAAAAAAGTTTTCACAGTGGGAAGCATTGCCATAACAATGCTTTTAAGAGGGTCAGACATTTCGAGGTACTTGAAAATATTTTCCACAATATCATCAAATGAGAACAGCCCAGATGAAGAGGGGGCTTCTGTTCTTAAAATCGGGGCATCAGGGGTTTTGGATGTCCCCAGGAGAGATGGGAAATCCTGTGTGTAGTTGGCACTTCGAAAACCAGGAGGATTCGGATTATCCTTCTTTACACTGCTCTTTGAATTGGGCATGTTGATTTGGGGCTTCTTTTCAGCTACTTTCCCTGCTCGGATGCGTCTTCGCTTCCGCGAAGCACCTTCCGGAAAACTGAAAGATGTCCCCTCCTCAAGCAAGTCCGAATCAGACTCGTGATCTGACAGAGGAGCAAAAGGATTTGTATTGACATCGGGTGGCGAGGCTTTCTTAAGCATTTCTGCAAAAGATTGCCTTCAACGTTGTTTCAGAGAACGTTCCAATTTTTCCCCGCGTTGTTTGTACGCCGGGCATGACGAGAGAGCATGGGGAGGAGTTCCCTTGCAGAAAACGCATTTTAGTGTGTTATCTGCACAGGGACCAGCCTCATGTTTCTCCCCGCAAGTTGAGCAGCGTGCTTTATTGCCGCAATGGGAGGCCGTATGCCCCATCTGCTGGCAGTTTTGGCAGATCATTACCCGGGGTACAAATAACCGCACAGGTAGCCGAAGTTTGTCCAGTTCTAAGTAGTGAGGAAGGGCAGAGCCAGAAAAGGTCACCCGAAACGAGTCTGTGGGGGTAACTTTTTTCTTACCCTCGCTGTGCGATATTTTAACAAGTTTTCTTACTTCCAGTATCTGAACTGGGGGGAGCAGAGGGTTGTTGAATCGGCCAACCGCCCGCTTCTCCAAAATTTCAGGGCACAGACTCGCCTCTGTGACCATTCCTACAATCTCCACATCACGAGCTGGAATATAAACTCTATATTCCAGTGTAAAATGCTGGGAGGAAGCAATCTCATTAGCCTGCTTCAGGTTAGAGGCGACAACACGGAGTTTATTAAATTTTACTTTCGTGATCTCTGTCACGGCTGAGAATCGCTTCGTCAAATCAGTAGTTATTTGGCATACATTCAGAGGTTTAATTTTGGGCTGAAAGTAGACAACCCATGGACCGACCGAGTCCATTGGATACGATCGAGGTCGAAATTTTGTTTGTGCCTCCCCATCATCAGGTGGCAAAGGCACTTTTTCAGCCAAACCGTCCATGTCGAAGAAACCTCTTCAACATGCACGATTTGCCTTACTCGTGGGAGCGTTGAACGCCCCCAAAAATTTAAATCACACACAAACACAAAACAGGAACACACACTCTAGTGGGATGAGAGACAGAGGAAAAAAAAAACTTAGCTAATATTACTGATCTGTTGCTGCTGCTGCTGCTGCTGCTGCTGACGCACCGTATGCCTGAGCGTCGCTCTTCTATGCGGGCAGCGGGGAGCGGTGCGCTGCGTGGGTGCACGGGTGTATCCGATCGCCTTCGAGTGCACTCGCTCGACGATGTCGGATGACCGTTGGCGATGTAGTAGTGTATCGCTGGTTAGCGTCACCACGCGGAGATGAAGCGAAAATGAGCGGGATGATAATTCGCCAGCAAGCACTACTTGATTTTCTTATTTCACTGGAAAACCACACTGCCTTCTTAGAAAAAAAAAAACTCACATTCACTCCTTTCACTGAAGTGAATAGATTTTGAGAAAAAAAAACGAATTATTTCCAAGGATCGCACTCTAATAAATCTTCCAAAATAACGGAGCGCTGGATCGAACGAACTTTCTTCTTTCGCTGAACGAAGTGAGATGTCTGATAAAGCTGTATCGTACAACGATTCTGTCGGTTCTCGAGTACGGTAGCTTCTGTTTTCAATCCGCCGCGAAAACTCATATTCTGAAGCTGAAGCGAATCCAGTACCGTTGTCTTCGTATCGCGTTAGGCTGCATGAACTCAACTCATACTATGAGTTTGGAGTTATTAGCAATTTTAGCAATTAAACCTTCATGCCAAACACGGTCGAATGCTTTTTCTATGTCTAGAAGAGTAACTCCAGTTGAGCAGCCTTCAGATTTGTTTGAACGAATTAAATTAGTAACTCTCAAAAGTTGATGAGTAGTTGAATGGCCATGGCGAAATCCAAATTGCTCATCTGCAAAAATTGAGTTTGTATTGATGTGAAGCATCATTCTATTCAAAATTAGCTTTTCAAAAAGTTTACTGATTGAAGGAAGTAAACTTATTGGTCTGTAGCTAGAAGCTTCAGCTGGATCTTTCTCGGGCTTCAAAATTGGAACAACTTTGGCATTTTTCCATTTGCCAGGAAAGTATGACAAATGAAAACATTTATTAAATAATTTTACCATGAAAGACAAGGTACTCACTGGGAGTTTTTTGATGAGTATATAGAAAATTCCATCATCACCTGGAGCCTTCATATTTTTTAACTTTTTAGTTACAGTTTATACTTCATCCAAATCAGTACCCCAGGATTCATCAAAAATATTTTCCCATGAGGAAATATTCAGATAATCAAGAGCAACCTGATTCTCAATAGGACTAGTAAGACCCAAACTGAAATTATGGGAACTCTCAAACTGCTCAGCAAGTTTTTGAGCTTTTTCCAAATTTGTTAGCAATATTTTATCACCTTCTTTGAGCGCTGGAATAGGCTTTTGAGGTTTCTTCAAAATTTTGGAGAGTTTCCAAAAAGGTTTGGAACTCGGCTCTAATTTTGACACATTATTTTCAAATTGTTTGTTCCTCAGGGCAGAGAAGCGTTTTTTTAATTTGTGTTTGCAAATCTCGCCAGATAACTTTCATGGCGGGATCGCGTGTTCTTTGATATTGTCTTCTACGGATATTTTTCAGACGGATCAAAAGCTGAAGATCGTCGTCTATTATAATTGTATTGAACTTTACCTCGCATTTTGGAACTGAGACAGCTCTTGCTTCAACTATGGAAGTAGTCAGAGATTCAAGAGCATTATCGATATCATTTTTAGTTTCCAAAGGAATATTAGGATCAAAGTTATATTCCATGAATGTTTGATATTGGTTCCAATCAGCTCTATGATAATTGAAAGTAGAACTGTTGGGATTAGAAATTATTTCTTGAGATATTTCAAAAGTTACTGGAAGGTGATCCGAACCGAAGTCAGCATGGGTAACCAATTGGCTACAAAGTTGACATGAATCAGTTAAGACCAAATCAATAGTTGAGGGATTTCTGGCAGAAGAAAAGCAAGTTGGGCTGTTTGGGTATTGGATAGTGTAATAACCCGCAGAACAATTATCAAATAGTATATTACCATTGGAATTACTTTGAGCATTATTCCACGATCGGTGTTTTGCATTAAAATCACCAATAATGAAGAATTTTGACCTATTACGGGTAAGCTTCTGTAGGTCACCCTTGAGAAGATTCTTTTGCTGACCTACGCATTGGAATGGTAAATAGGCAGCTAATAGTGTAAGTTGGCCAAATTTTGTTTCAACAGAAACCCCCAAAGTTTCAAAAACTTTGGTATCAAATGAAGAAAGAATTTGATGTTTGATACGCCTATGAACAATTATGGCAACGCCACCACCGGACTTTCAAGACGATCATTGCGGTGTACGAAATAATTAGGATCCCTTTTTATTTTATCACCTGGTTTAAGAAAAGTTTCAGTTACAACGGCAATATGCACGTTATGAACTCGTAAAAAGTTAAACAGCTCATCTTCATTATTTTTAAGAGATCGAGCATTCCAATTTAAAATATTCAGTGTCTTAATACCCATTGCTGAATTTCAGGGTCATGACAATATTGTTTGCAAATTTTATACCAGTTTGAATTGCATCAAACATGGAGTTTGTATTTAACATTCCATTAATCATATCGATTAATGATTTCTGTAAAAAATCCATTTTTGGAGCGGTTATGCTACCTAAGTCAAAATCTTCAACATTTCTGGTAGAATTTTGGTTTCTACCGGCTGTAACGGCAGCGTAAGAAGCTCCATTACCTAGCTGTACATTGCTACCAGCAGGTAAGAATTGAGCATTGAAAACTTGTGCTCTGTTTGTACTTAAGGGTACATTTGTACTTCGCTGACCATTGTTAACAGCAGATAGCAGTGGAAAATTTGACGGTTGGGCATTGATCGTACCTTCCGGTACGAATGTTGGATTTCCTCCTCGATGACCGTTGTTAACAGCCGAGGAATAATTACCTGGTCGGGAACGTGAAGCGGTCCCTACCTGATGCTTAGCACGAGAATTCAAGATCGCTTTGCGAGTCTTGCATTCCCAAAAATTGGATTTGTGGTTTCCACCACAATTCGCACATTTGAAATTTTTGGGATCCTTCACAGGACAGTTGTCCTTGGCGTGAGAGGAATCGCCACAATGCATGCATTTGGCATCCATGTGACAATTTTTTGTCCCGTGACCCCATCCCTGGCATTTACGGCACTGGGTGAGGTGTTGAGAATTTCCTCCAGTCTTCCTGAAGTGTTCCCACTTCACTCTGACATGGAGCATAAGGCTGGCTTTTTCCAATGCCTTAAGGTTATTCAGTTCATTTGATTTAAAATGAACTAAATAAAAATCGTTTGAAATCCCATGCTGGGGAAGCTTTGGTTACCTGTTCGCCTCTATATACCGACGGTCATGCACTGTGATAAGTGCCAGCAGTTTGGTCATACTGCAACTTACTGCTGTAACAAAGCACGATGCGGTAAATGTGGTGAGCAAAATGTGGAGGGTCCCTGCAGTACGGACCCCAAGTGTATATGCTGTGGGGAAGCTCCACATGATCTCTCTACGTGTCCAAAGTATATAGAGCGGGAGAAACATCAAAAACGTTCATTGCAGCAGCGGTCAAAGCGGTCTTATGCAGAAATACTTAAAAAGATCGCACCGGCCGCTGTTCCACCAGCCCAACCTGACAACAATATCTTTTCTTCCCTGCCCATTGATGATCATGACTCAGACTTTGAGGATGCTGAGGAGTACTCTGTTGTACAGACGGGAGCGAAGAGAAAGCGCGCTACAGCAAGACGTCAACGGCACCGTCAGCAAGCATCTCAAAACGCGCTGACTTTAGAACAGGCTCCCCACCCTCCTCTGAACAATCTAAGAAGTGGTGGTAATACAAAAAAAGTTTCTCCTCCAGGTTTTAAACCACTGGCTGGTGACTTTCCACCACTTCCGGGAACATCTAAAACCCCAGTTGTTCCAGTTTTTTGCCCAGAACGCCAACTACCAAGACATCTGGAATCTCGACCCTGTCAAGTCGAAGAATCCGAAAAAATGTCTCTTTCTGGGATTGTGGAATTCATCTTCACCATTTTCGAGGTCTCACTAACAACGAGAAACCTCATCAACATGATCCTTACATTTGTAAAACCTCTTTTAAAGAAACTGTCTTTAAAATGGCCTCTTCTTGATTCGATCATATCTTTCGATGGACAATTTATCCAATGAGGTCGGGGATATAATCGAAGCACTACAATGGAATAGTAGAAGTATTCTAAAAAATTTGGACGCTTTTAAGTTTTTAGTTCACAAATCGCATTGTGGCGTATTTGCTCTCTGTGAAACATGGCTCTCTTCTGATAAAGATTTCTCTTTCCGCGATTTTAACATTATTCGGCAGGATCGAGGGGATTCATATGGAGGGGTGCTGTTGGGGATTAATGAGCTCCACTCCTTTTATAGAATTGATCTCCCCTCGATGACAGGCCCTGAAGTAGTTGCATGCCAAGTGACTATTCGAGGCAAAAGTTTTAGTATAGCCAGCATATACCTGCCGCCGAATACGGCAATATCCCGCAGGGACCTTTCAACTATTTGCCTCGCAATGCCAGAGCCACGGTTGATCTTAGGAGATTTTAATTCTCACGGTACAGCCTGGGGGTCACCGTACGACGACAACCGTTCTGCATTGATACTAGACCTCATGGACTACTTCAACTTGACTATTTTGAATACTGGGGAAGTAACACGCGTGGCCCCACCTCCAAACCCTGGAAGCAAATTAGACCTCTCAATCTGTTCGAATTCATTATCATTGGATTGCACGTGGAAAGTGATTCAAGATCCCCATGGTAGTGATCACCTGCCTATCAAAATTTCAATCACCAATGGTTCGTGTCAATCTCGCTCGATCGACATTGCGTACGACCTCACGAAGTGCATCGACTGGGGTAAATACGCTGAAGCGATCATCGATAGCGAGCAATCGGTCGAAGCCCTTCCTCCGTTGGAAGAGTATCGGTTTTTATCCGGGTTAATCCTCAAGTGTGCGATCGACGCACAGCGCAGACCAGTACCAGGATCAACAATTCGCCGACGTTCGCCCACTCCGTGGTGGGATGACGAATGTACTGAGGTCTACCGTGAAACATCAGTCGCGTTTAAAGCATATCGGAAGCGCGGTTCACGAGATAACTACGAGCGGTACATTGCTCTTGAGCGTAAGTTTAAGAGCCTCGCCAAGGCCAAGAAACGCGGATATTGGCGTCACTTCGTCGAAGGGCTATCGCGTGAAACGTCGATGAGAACTCTTTGGACCGTCGGGTGAAGAATGCGAAATGCGTCGTCGGTGAATGAAAGTGTGCCCAGATTCGGTTCCGGTGCAACGTATTGCTCGCGATACTCAAACCAATCGTAACGAAATGGATGCGCCCTTTTCGATGCTCGAATTCTCACTTGCTCTCCTTTCATGCAACAATTCTGCACCAGGAATGGATAAAATCAAGTTTAACTTGTTGAAAAACCTCCCAGACGTCGTAAAGAGGCGGTTGCTGAACTTATTTAATCAGTTCCTGGAAAGCAATATTGTTCCGGATGAATGGAGACAGGTTAGAGTTATAGCTATACAAAACCCCGGGAAACCCGCGTCGGATTACAACTCTTATCGCCCAATTGCGATGTTTATGTTTATTTCGCTGAGTGCTAAATATGGGTTACTACTTACCCATAAATGAGTATGTGCATATATCGCGATTGTGAGTATTCTTCACCCGTATTTAAGTAAACTGACCTTAGCGTGGATACAACATTTGTTGACAGCACTCTCAGCTACTTCTACGCGTTTATGAGTATTCTTCACCCATATTAGGGAGAATTGAAATTAGCGTGTACATCTTTCGTTGACAGAAAGTTGAAAATGTATCAATCGCTATTAGAGTTGGTACGATGACGAACAGATGGTATTACTAATCGCAGATTAATGTTTGGTTAAATGCATCATATCATGAACTCGTGATGTTTCGCGATTCTTCAATATCAATCGCAATCCGAAGCAGGGATGCCAATGTTCCAGTTTAAACTGGATTCTTCCAGTTTTTTTTACAGGATCTAGCCAAACAGTTAAATCTTCAAATCGTCCAGTTTTTCTGACTTTTGTCCAGTTTTTTCCAGTTTTTTTTTTTCAAAACCCTGTTTGCTTTACCCATTAATTGTAGGACATTTTTTTTAAATGTGGAAAAATTCCTATCCCCTTAAAAAGGTTGCTGTTTTTTTTAGCGTTTATAAATCAACATTCTCTATCAACTTTCTCTATCTGTCAACTGCAGCTTTTTTCGGCCGGCGTCGGTGGTGTAGTGGTAAAGCGTGACTGCTACTTGGCACCCCAGTGGGTCTGGGTTCAATCCCAGTCGACGTCGGTGGTTTTTCTGAGGCGAAAAAATCTGGTCACGTCTTCCTTCGGAAGGGAAGTAAAGCCGTTGGTCCCGGTTCATATTCATGAGTCGTTAGGTAGGGTCCAGGTGGTGGAGTCGTCTTCCTGGCGTCGGTGATTGTCACCATGTGAGGAAATAGGCCGACGTAAAATAAAGATTAAAAAAAAAAAAAAACTGCAGCTTTTTGAAGTTTTATGGACGCACACTAGTGAATCATTTGAATGAAAGAAGTTTGAACAAGAGGGAAACAGATTAGTTGGGAAAACAAAGATGATAAGTATCAAGATACTGATAATGAATTCCGGGAACTTAGAAACATCGACTTTGATGATTTGAAGCATGAAAATGATGCCATGTTGTTTCGGGTTCGGTTTTAGCATTGAAAAGATTTGAAATTTCATTTGCTTTTCGGAATCTACGGAATTTTATTAATTCTTCCTCATTTATCTGCGACGGTGAAGAGTTTTTTTTTTCGTTTACAATATAAACAAAACTTAAATTTGAAACAGTTTTGAGACAAACACGATGAAGGGAATTTTGACAACCAAAAATTTGGTTACTTTCAATCAGGAAAACTTAAAATAAATCAACACATAAAAGCCAAAGAACAGTGAATATTTGTTATTGTTATTTGGGTTAAGTTATATTTGTAATGTTTATATATTGACCAGGCGAACAAATTAATATATATTGTATTTTAAATTCAATTATAGTCTTGGTTGAGGTTTTATTTGTTTACACATAAATGATTGTGGCTGATTTTAAAATAACACTAAGAATGCTTTAAACAGTTTCTAAAATCTATCGGAAACAAATTACTCGAAATATTATCTTTTTTCAGCTTGGAAAACTTTGTGTCTTTCCTCAACAAAAATGGCCGTGGGTTGAATTTGGTACATGTTTAATACCACAGCAGATTCAAAGATCGAAACGTCATTTAGGTCATGCGTTATATAATAAATAAAATGTCCTTTGTGGTTCCAAGCATAATTAAAAACCATTCATTGACATATTCCCCATTCCCCAAAACCATTCATTGACAATATTCCCCATATTATTGATAACTATTTCACATATTGTAGTGACAATAACCCTAAAGTTTATAAGTATAAGTTAACAGTATCCTATACAGTTTTTACCATATAGCAGAGGCCCAATAGCATTATGCTGAATAGGTTGTTGTATTCGTTTTATTTTCGTTCTATTTTATGTCAAAATGTTGGGATATAATCCAGAATAAAAGAAATCTTACAATGACAATATGGCATACAGTAACCATTGTGTCAGTGTAAAGAATTTTTAGTAAAAACCATCACAGAACAATTCCACATATTGTAACAATATATCTTACATAGAACATATAAATTGTAATATGCGACAAATGGTTTTTCATTACGTAGGCTGTTTCTTGATTTTTTTAGGATCCAGTTTTTTCCAGTTTTTTTTTGCATTCTTCCAGTTTTTTCAAAAAAAATATTGGCAACGCTGATCTGAAGTGATTAAGATGCAATTAGAGATTTACCCAATCCCAAATGGCACGCTGAATTCGTAGACAGGAATTTTTCAAATCTTGTTTTAACTTTCCTGGAGCATCAATCGCTATCACAATTGGTGCGATAATCAATCTATTACGAATGTTGTGGTATTACAATTTATTGTTATCCAGATGTATCTTGAAAATGAGGTTAGTTTTCCCAAACTCAGCCCATTATTCACTAAATTGGGTCTATTCATGGATGCATTCTTCCCATTCGATAGATTTACTAAATGCAGTCTTTTTACGGTTTTTTTTCTCTAATTTTATGAATTAAGGCATTACCCGCTGTATTCGCTTTACTTAACACAAAAAAAGCTAAAGTAAACCTGCCAGAAGATATTATTGAATTGGGACCAAGCAACGCCCAAAATTTAATGGAATCTCTATCTAGGATCCCCGAAAATCTTGTATACGTTCAAAAAACTATTCCATACTATTCCATATCCGGTGTACCATCCACAATAATTACAGACCATGAAACAACGTTCCGATCAATTCAGATTAGAAATTTTTTTAGCCCAGTTAGGGTCAAAGAATATGCATCCTATTCAGACTCGAAGAGGCAGATCGAACGAACACACTCAACAATAATAAAAATTTTCAACAAAAATAAACATAAATTCCGGGGAATGCAGACAAAATCCATCATTAGAGTATCAGTGGCGTTATAAAACAACACAGTACATATATCAGTCGAGTGGAAATTTCGCTTTGTTATGAAATTATCCAAAACAATATTGTCATTTTTTAAAAATATAACATTTTCCCCTATGGAGCTAGTTCCCAAATATGTTCCGCAATGCCGATTCCAGGGCTAAGTGACCAGACCAGGTATGCAGAACTCAACTACGGAATGTCCTCGAAGTTTTCGCATAGGTCTAGTCGAGTGGAAATTTCGCTTTGTTATGAAATTATCCAAAACAATATTGTCATTTTTTTTAAAATAAGATTTTCCCCTATGGAGCGATTTCCCAAATATGTTCCGCAATGCCGATTCCAGGGCTAAGTGACCAGACCAGGTATGCAGAACTCAACTACGGAATGTCCTCGAAGTTTTCGCATAGGTCTAGTCGAGTGGAAATTTCGCTTTGTTTTCAAATTTGTTTATTTACATTTACAAACAAAAAAACATAAGATTTCTTACAGTTCTTTTTAAAAAAAAAGCATTTAATGTAGGCTTGTAGGTTTATTGTTTTCATAAGAATCAAGTTGCTCAATATTCTCATTTAAATTTAATGTAACATTTTTTATTTCTTATACATATACACCCGGATAAAAATAACGATCCAATTACAATTTGGATAATAATATACAATAACAACAGAATGTATTACCCACCATGAATCTTACTGTTCATGTATCAGAGAAATCAAAAAAGCACATTGTAATTACAATAGATCTACTATACACCCCATATGCTAGAATTTTCAACAATAGTGAAACAATACAATTAATAGTTATTAACTCAAATTTGTTCTGAAAAAAGTGATATTTTTTATTGTTAACCCCCCTTATTCTATTGCTGATGTCTCAATTTACAATAGATTCTATTGTAGAAACAGTGAGTCCTAATGTTATCTTATTGTCGCGAACAATACGATCAATTGTACATACCTTTGATTCTATTGTATGGTTACAATACATTTTATTGTCAATCTATTATACTTTTTTATTCGGGCATTACATAAACATATTTTAAATTGAACTTCGTCCATACAACTTGCATTTGAAGTTGTTTCCGGCCCATGTGGTTCATCGTTACTGGGAAATAAAATAAAAATAAAAACAATGTTAATATATGATAAGAATATAAGATATGTTAATGTTTCATATCCTTTATTTTGTATTATCAAAAATGCTTGCGCAAACAAGCTTGTTTCTGCTTGCGCACCTTGCACACAAGTCAAATATGCTTGCGCAGATTGTACACAAGTCTCAGAAGTGCTCGTGCATTTAGCACTTTTTGCTGTGCCGCTGTAAATAAAGTGCTTGCGCACTTCGACTGCTCGCGCATTAAACCACAGTTACGATCAGGGTTGCCACATGCACAGATTTATCTAGATTGATACAGATTTTTTTCATTTTTTTTCATACAGATATCTGTATGTAAAGATTACAGATTTTCCAAGGATCCAACTTTTTATATATACTACTTTCAGTATGATGTTTAGGCTTGAAGCAAAATGACACCATTGACAGTGATAGATGACAGTATGAAAGTCAGTTTGTGTGTGTGCCCAAAATGATTTCTCCATGAATTTTTTAATTATTTGATGTTGATAATTTTTGAAGAAAATTTCATAGAATTTCTCAAGATTCTCGGACATTTCTTTAGATATTCCTTCTTGAGTTTCTATAGGTATTCTTCAGACGTTTGTAGGCATTTCTCCAGGGATTCTTTCATGAGTTTCTTCTGACATTGCATCGGCAGTTTTTTCAAAACTTTCTTGTGATAAAATGTTTGGAGGAATCCCTGATCTTGTGAAGTTTTGTGATTTCAAAGGAATCATTGGATGCACCTGAAAGAACTATACAAAAACTAAACATGTTTTCCTGTAAAAATTCGGAATCATTTTTCAAATTTTGTCTAGGATGCCTGCAAGGATTCTTACTTATAGTTCTCCAGGTATTACTACAATATTTTTTCCAGGTATTCCGGTGGAAAAGTGTTTGTTTCAAAGTTGCGCAAGAGATTTTTCCAAACATTTCGGCAGAATTTCTTGCAGTGATTTCTACAAGAATGCAATTCTTCTAATGTAGAAGTATTTTTATGCATTCATGCAGAAGAATTTTACGAAGTTCGAATAATGTTATATGAAGTATATTTATTTCGTACGTGATTTTTTATTATCTTTAAGATAATCTTGCATTGCGAAAACCTATAAATATTTTGCGCAATTCATAAATAGTTGCAGATCGATGGCACCGATTACAAAAAAAAAAAAGGATTGTGGGCTGTGGATCAGATGGAGCTTCGGTAATTATGGGTTCTGACCGATCCATCAAGAAGCTGCTGAAACGTACTTTATCAAATGTACTTGTCACTTTTTGGCCCTTTGTGCAAGTAACGCATGCAAAAAACTGCCATTGTACCTGGGGCAAATGATGCGATATGTCTGCAGTTACTTGTCCTGCAGCCTCAAACGATCCAAAAGATTCCAGATGATACAGTTCTGCATCCGCCTGCCACTAGATGGCTATCGTTGGAGACAGTTGTCAAATGGAATATGGAACGGTTTTCGGAGCTCGTGTTGTTTTGCTCGTTCTAATCAAACTGAGACAACGGTTTTATTGTTTAACATCTTAATGACCCGATGACACAGCCATTTATCTTCTTCTTAAGCTACGTATTGTCTCTTATCATCAAAGCGAATCGAATCTTCCAGTCAAAAGCTATGGAATTCCAGAACATGTGCAATCAGCTGAAGTCTCGCTGATGGAGCTCCTTGCAAATTTTTGTGTGGACCTAAAACACCTGACGGATTTAGGAGTTTCAGATTTCAAGAAACATCTTCGTAAGAAGTCGGGAATATATATCGGCGAAGCTGCGCCCTTTGAAGGAGTTCAACAATATCCGAATTTCTTCGAAGGCGGGGAGGAACAGGCCATTAAAAATGATTTTCGTGAGCTGATTCCGTTTCGTATCCGCATTCTTTTGCAGGAGTGAAGCGAGTTTTTTAGGAATACAATCTGAATAGGTCCAAAATCCGGAACCACCTGAGTACGGACATCATGGAGGCCAAAGAAGGAAAGGAGGAGTTAATCAGCTAAAATTAACGTCAGAATTCTAAATTCAACAAATTAATGTACACGGAGCATAACAATAATAGACCTTTCTTGTGGATTTTTTTTATTGGCTTATCAGATACTTTTCAATCCATAGAGTATACTTTTTCATGGGACCCATGTTTTTTGAAGCCTGCAACTATTGAAAAACAATAAAAAACTGTTTAATGACCATTTCACCCCATATGCGCCCACTGGTGAAAATCCATTTGGCCCTCTCTTCTCCAATCTGATGATTATTTTCTGTGGTGAGTTTCACGTAAACTTAGTAGCTCTTCACTCCTATGGAGAAATCGCATTAACAGCCCAAGTAACCACAAGCATTATATTATTGCACTTATTCAACCCAAAATAAACATCGGTAATGCGGGATCGCACCAATTCAACAGTTGTCAAGTAATGAAGCGTTAGATTAGCTTAAGAATGTAGTGATGCAATAATGCTACTTTAGCAATGTCTTATGGCATTACAAAAGATACAGCATTAGTTCGATCTTAGTGGGGCCCTTTCAGCTTTAATCCAACTTCAATGATGCACTAGACGTAATACATATGCCCTATATATGCATGCTATTACAGCCTCGTGGTTACTTGGGAGATGTCGGTGCTCGCGTGAAACGTGGCGGTAGTTTTCTTATCCAGTCACTCTAATGGAAAGTTTCGTAACAAATCTCGACAACTAATTCGAAACGACGTATCTGATTTTGTAAACAAAGATTCAAACATTGATCGATATTTTTCACACACGCACATGTATCAGCACCATCATAACACAGTCTAATGTTTCTTTACCCATATGATGATGTTAGTTTGCGTAGGAGTGCAACGATTATTGAGAAAATTTGCGTTTGAATTTTTGTTTACCTCTTCGTTGACAAAATCAGATACGTCGTTTTGACAAAGTTGTCGAGAAATATTGTTTTCGTGTTGGAGCGAGGTTGGAACAAGTTCCAACCTGCGATACCCGAGCTTGTTGTCAGTTCAAACCTTAACCAGATACATGTTACGAATAAAGACAAAAACACCGATGTTTAGCACACAACAAATCGACCCATCCTTATTACATGATCCAGCTCGGAACTGAATTAAAAACAAAAACGATAAAAGTGTCAATCTTTGCGTAAAAAAACACGTCTGAACCCAGTCTGAAGGGAAAACTTGAAATGGCCAAGGCGAAGATGCCGTTGTTAGCTTCAGGAGAGACCAATGCGTTAATACCTTAATACCGCCGAGGTAAGCCAGCATCCAACAGCATACATAATCCCATCTCATTCAACGTCCTGTTTCTCTTTTCAGCCACGCCGTTCTGCTGTGGAGCGTAGCCAGCAGTGAATTCAGCCTTGATTCCTTCTTCATTGACAACAGGTCCACTGATATTTACAGCACTGTCTGTCGGAAGTTTTCGAGAAACCCGTAGTTGTAAACTGTCATACATTCTACGATCAGTGCATTCAATTGGCGATGGTTAAACACAAAAGCTGTCCGATATGAAATCAGGTGCTTATCGAAAGTCTTTTCTTAAGTGATACTAGCTTTACACGGAAACTGACCAGGAAGAACCGAAGTCCTGATCGTACCAAGATACAGATTTTCAGCTCTATCGTGAAATATGTGAATACTACGTTGCCGATCGTTACCAAAACATCAAAAACCTCAAGCACCCAATCGTAAGTCAACAAATTCGAAGGATCTACGGAAGAGGCGTGTGTGATATAACTTCAGGATTAGGAATCTTGAAGTAGAACTGTGTAAAGAAAACTGTATCTTTTAGAATAGATTTGTTCCTAAAGATATTGATGTTTTATTATTTTTTCTTAATCTGTTGTAAGCTTGGTCATGTTTTTTTTTATCATTTGTAATTACTTAACTTCCGTCAACAGAGAATAATTAATAACAAGAGAAAGTTACGAAAACAAATAAGTTTTGCATTCTTTTAAATTCTAATTAGACAGGCTCAAAGTTTCGGTTTTAATTCTCTTGTATTAACTGTCATCATCTCGCCTTGTTCGGATGACAATAAAATATGCACAAACTCAGCATGCCAGCGAACAATGCCACCAGTGGCGATATCCTTGGGAGAAATCCATTCCCTACTCCAGCTAGATTACCGGCTATCCCATTTCGTATTTCGTCACCTGCAAAGCAAGAGAATAGATTAGCATATTAAAGTAGAAAGTGGCATTCAGTTCCTCACCATCCAAAATGTGGACAATGGTACTAGCAGCGCCATACAGCTCTGGTGCGCACGTATAGTTACCGGAGTCGTCAAAGTCGACGTTTCGTATCATATGATACGACGTGATGCTGTTTAGGGGAAATTTGTCCCGTTTTCTTAACGATTTATATGCAACGATCTGTAAAATGATGTTGACATTATATAAAAATACGCATGGTGTTAGGTTTGGAAGGATTGGTTGTTTCTTACATCGTTATGGTGATACCATATAACGTGGTTTGGTCGCCGGTCGTAGTTGTGATACGAGGTGCACCGTAGCAGGTTTGGTTTGGTTGCAGATTCTCCGTCTGAGTAGTACAGCCACTTACGTACTTCAATGTTGCCCTTGATCAGACTACTAACGTAGTAGGAAACACTGCTGGTTGATTGCATCTGAAGTTCGGCAATGTCGATTTGCACCTGTGGAATGATTTTTTTGGTCTGTATTTCTCACGACTGACTGGTCAAATCAGTCGTGAGAAATACATTGCAACGTAGATTTTCCGTTGATTTTTTTTTCTGACGTTTCGTTGTACATAAACAAAGTATCGCAGTGTTACCAGAAAAAGCTTTGCATTTCTTGGTGAAAACCCCTTTACAGAGTTGCCAAAACGCCTCATATTTGTTCCACATGGCTATATTTACCATAATATGTGGAACAAATTGGAGCTTTCAAAAATTTGTAACAAAATTAGGAGTGCATAGAAAAAAAAGTTATTAACCCTAACGTTATAAGAAGTTCATTGCCTTTAAAGGAAAAATATAAAAAATGGGGTTTAGGTCTGACGAGAAAGGTCTATTGATTGTTAATTCCGTTCCAATTTTGTTCACCTATAAGGATTTAAGAACAAAAAAAACACCCCAGGGGGGGGTTATAATTTGTTGTATATTTTTTTGTGGGTTGGGGAGGGGGGGGGGGGGGGGTTGAAGGGGGGGGGGGGCGGATTGTTGTGTGTTTTTTTAAAAAAATGGAGATTTTTGGGAAAAAAAAAAATTTTTGGGAAAAAAAGGGGGGAAAAAGGGGGGGGGGGGGGGGGTGGGGGGGGGGGGGGGGGGGGGGGGGGGGGTGGGGGGGGTTGTTCGGATTGAGACGGAAACACATTTTGATAGCCGCTTACCGCAGCTTCAAAGCTGCAATAATATATTCAATTCATTGAAAGCTACTAGTTACATTTGTTTACTTACATTTTCGTGTTCTTCCTAATGTTTGATCCGAATCTTCTATCTCTGAACCTGATCACGAACAACGATTTTATCCTTAGATTTACTAGTTTTTAGCAACGAAATCAATCCAGCCGTACTGGAACTATTAATAGGAATCTATAATGAATTTAGGGTTAAGTTTACTAACGCACGTAAATATCAGCAAATTTACCTAATTCCACAGTTTTTCAATTCGCTATATTTATTTAAACTAACTTAGATTTATTATTCCAATTTACGTAGTGTGTGAGTGAAATATAGCTACTAATTTAATAACTCACTTAATTTAACAACTAACCAGAATTAATTTTCACAATCGTGTTTATCTTCTTTCTTCTTACACTTCTTGTGTTTTCCTCTGACGCATGTGACGTTTTAGGCCAGGCGCCCGCGGAGGTGTGGCATCTGCTAGCATGTCAAAACACCTTTTCGACGTTCGCCTCACGCCACAAGACTTAGTCGAGGCGCCCACTGATGTGGCGGAGGTGTGGTATCACATACCATGTCAAAATATCGTCTTGTGGCGTGAGGCGAACGTCGACAAGATGTTTTGACATGCTAGCAGGTGCCGCATCTCCGCCACATCAGTGGGCGCCTGGCCTTAGACTCGATGTTTTAGTCGAGGCGCCCACTGATGTGGCGGAGGTGTGGATTTACATAACATGTCAAAACATCGAGTCAATGTCTTGTGGCTTAAGGCGAACGTCGAAAGGGTGTTTTGACAAGCTAGCAGATGCCACACCTCCGCCCACACCTCAGTGGGCGCCTCGACTTATATCGAATTCGTTTTTGAACCTAGGTTGGAACTAGTTCCAACCTGCGATACCTGAACTTTATGTCAATGCGAACCTCAATCCGATACGAGTTACAAATACAACCATACACACTGACGTTTGACACACAACAATCCGACCCAATTTTGATATCCGATCCAGTTTGGAACTGGATCAAAAACGAATTCGCTATTAGAGTCATGTCGCCAGATGCTCTTTGACGTTTGCGTTGACAGATCTGGGTGATACGGAACTCACCCAGCTACCAAGCCAGCCTGCCCTGTGGTTTCGCAACAGCCTCTAATCCCCTCTCTGATGAGAGATGTAAACCGGGCATTTCGGATTTGGCAAGGAAGTATTTACAATTCAAAGAAAGCATATTTATTCCATTAAGGATAGATTACGGATCGGAACAAAAGTAAATCAGTTTATTTAATTGTAAGTCATATATCTGGGTGTGGCGCTGAATTTTGCGTAGCTCTTGATGACCTTATTGACGGCTTCGAGGAAGTCCTTTTCGGTGGCAACCTTACGCCTCGCTCGAATAGCAAACATACCGGCTTCAGTGCAGACCGAACGTATTTCAGCTCCAGTGGAGTTAGGACACAAACGTGCCAATAGTTCGAAACGGATATCTCTTTCTACGGACATTGACCGCGCATGAATTTTGAAAATGTGTGTTCTACCCTCCAGATCTGGCAGACCAAATTCTACCTTGCGATCCAAACGACCAGGACGCATTAGTGCAGGATCTAGTGTATCAGGACGGTTGGTTGCCATTAATACCTTAATATTTCCCCGAGGATCGAAACCATCGAGCTGATTGATCAATTCCAGCATAGTTCTCTGTACTTCATTGTCGCCGCCAGCTCCATCGTCAAAACGGGCCCCACCGATAGCGTCGATTTCATCGAAGAAAATAAGGCAAGCTTTTTTCGAACGAGCCATTTCAAACAGTTCACGCACCATACGGGCACCTTCACCTACATATTTTTGAACCAGTTCTGAACCAATCACACGAATGAAACATGCATCCGTACGATTTGCAACAGCTCTGGCACATAGCGTCTTACCTGTACCGGGTGGGCCGAACAAAAGTACTCCCTTTGGCGGTTCAATACCAAGATTAACGAACTTTTCCGGATGCAAAAGAGGAGTTTCAACCACTTCTCGTAACTTTTCGATTTGTTCTTTGCATCCGCCCACATCGCTATAGGTGACATCAGGTTTCTCTTCTACTTGCATCATGGTCACCGTAGGATCAATCTTTGGTGGAAGTGGAATATGAATCTGGTACTTGTTGCGGTCAACACTAAAGAATAAAAGTTTTTTATCAAGTATAAAGTACCATCAATTGGTTTTGAAATTGAGGTACGACTTACCCTACACGCATGCCTTCTTCAATATCGGTAGGGGCCACAGAATCAGCTAAATCTACTACGAACTTCGCAAATTGCTTTACATTGATAATATACTTAGGATCGTCCGAGTCTGCATTTATAATCTTAGTACAACGAGCAACCTACGAAAAAATATATTGTTGTTTCCGTACTTCTTATTATTGAAATCTCTTCTCTACCTGTAAGGGTTGTTCATTCTGAAGAATCTGCTTATCAGCTGCCAGATCCCAAAGAGCGGGTGGTGCCAGACCAGTATCACTCTCCTTAATTCCGGTGAGTTCATTTACTTGTTTGATGGATTTGAATGTTTTTGTTTGTTGGTGGTTTTATGATATGGGTTGGCCTGGGGAAATAGATATTTAGGTGGTGGGGAATTTTTGTCTTTTTTCGCTAATATTGGGTGGGTTTTAAAGTTGTGGGTTAAAGAGAAAGGGGGAAAAAAGAAAAATAATAATTAAAGATGTTGTATGTATGTTGATTTAAAATTAAAAATGGTGGTTTGTAGTTAACTATTAAATAATACCTTATTTTGGGGTTTTGTTTTTTTTTGGTGGGTTTGGTTGGTCGGGGGGGGGGGGGGGGGTGGGGGGGTATATAAGGAGGAGAGAAAAAAAAATAATAATAAGGAGGAATATGTTTGTTGATATTAAATTTTTAATTTTTGTGAGAATAATGGAAAGAATGGTTTAGGGGGAGGGGGGGGGGGGTGGGGGAAGGGAGGAATAATTTAGGTTGGGTGGTTTTTTTATTGGTACACGGTAATCTTAATTTACGCTATTATGACTATAAAGTATGCTTTTTCGAGGGAAACTGGGACTACGCCAAAGTGGAGTATATTACTTTTACTCCCTTTTGCGTAAACTGAATATACGTCAATATATGCATACTTTTTACTCCTTTTGAAAAGTGTAAAATGCATACTTTTTACTCCTTTTGAAAAGTAAAATATGCATACTTTTTACTCCTTTTGGAAAGTAAATATGCATACTTTTTACTCCTTTTGGAAAGTAAATATGCATACTTTTTACTCCTTTTGAGAACATAACAGATGTATACTTTTTACGCATTTCACAAAATCAATATTGCTCGAGTATGGCTGAAAACGGCTCAATTCCGAAATTCAAATTAGAAAGTGAAAAAGACATCAATAAATTACACAGTCATGTTTATTAATTGAAAAAAAAAATTACAAATACATATCTAGAGGTTTTGCGCAAAAAATTACTCACGCATTTTGTTACAGAGTTGATTAACAGACGTTCTGGAACTATTTATTTTAACCTTATGGCAGTGGCTGGATAGTCAAGAAGAAAATGAATATAATTTTTTTGCTGCGGAAGTACAAGCACATCGGCTCCAAGCTCGGTCCCAAGCTTAATGATTCGTCCCTAATCATGTATCCGGCATCAGGCCACAGGGCATGGAAGACCTGTTTTGTTTCATAGAGTGTTAAACATTTGTAATTACTGACGAAAGCAAATATTTAACTTACCTGTCAACTTCGCGAATACGTCTGTACCAAACGTATTGGATATTTCATCCATTTTCTATACTGCAACAGCCTAAAACAATTCCGGAACTTAAATACGGTGCTCACAAAATAAATGCTTTTTTGAAAATGGCGTCAGCTTCAAGTCACGGGCAGAGTTAATTTTCTTTTCTCAGCGGTGTCTACTTTTTACGCATTTTTCTGACGCCGATGACATACTTGAAAAGGCGTAAAAAGTACTCTTCATTAGTGTATAAAAACTAGTCACTTTTTGACGTATCAACTATAATCTTGAAAATGTGCAAAATATAGTCATAAAAGGAGTTTTCCAGATTTACCGTGTATGGTAATGTCAAACTATCAGTTGTTCACAGTATAGAATGTTATGATGTCATGGTAGTTTGACGTCGGCGCTCGCTTACCCAGCAATGTCTACTACATTTTTGCTTCCACAGCAAGTAAACTGCCTGACCTTCCATGAACGTTATTGGGTAAAAGTCACCACAAAAAGTTTGATCATCACTGTAACCGGTCAGTATCCACTAATGGGTAAAAATGTCCCCATTTTTTGATAGTATACAGAGAGGAATTTGATAGTCAATTTTACCATTATTGGGGGTTAGGATGACTATTGCAGTATAGTGATTTTGAACCGACTATGATCATGGTCAAAACTACCATTAAAAATAGTTGATGCAACATTTTCCATAATGTCGGAATAGTCCTTGTTACACTGATAAAAAAGTAACGATAATATCTATGTGTCCCACACATGAATTTTTGCAATTTGATCAACAAATGATATCTATTTGTAACCACACATACTTCCTATGTGCACAAAAAACCACTATGTGTGGCCACACATACTTTTCATTTGCCACATAAACTTCATATGTGTTTCTCAGAGGGTTCTGTTTATGTGTGAACAAATGAATATGATGTGGAATTTTACATGGATTTTTGCCAATAAATATGTGTGGATTTTTACCCGTGTACCATGATCATAGTCAAAAATGCCATGAACGTGGTGAATTCTACCATTTTCATGGTTATTGAAACCATTATATGCGATAGTCATCCTGACCATGATTTAATTGTCGGTACAACGATGAAATTTTTCTCAGAGTATATGGAGCTGTCAAAAAATGGGTACTCCTTCATTTAAAATAATGCACACGGTAGGAATAGAAAACCCATTAATGGGTAAAATTTCACCAATTTTTCTAACCTGTATGTAGCTGTCAAAAAATGGGTGAATAAAAAATACGAAAATGGGTAAAATATTACCCATTTGGATAAACTGTTATTGAAAATAATATGGGTATTTTTTTACCCATAAATGTGTATTGAAAATATTTCAACTTGTCTTGTTTTTGCTCCTGCCATCCACCATCAATCTTACCTCTAAACAGTTTCACACTATCAATTTTAAGAAAGACATTTACACCGTCTTCAACTCGAGGTTGTACAGATGAAAATTAAAAAAAGAGGGAATAAAGGAACCTTAACAAACCAGGGAGAGGGTGGGTTTTTGTTTGGGGGGGGGGGGGGGGCCTGGGCCGCTAAACCGCTTCACCACGAAGCCCACATTTTATTCGGATTGACCTCTGCCCCGATGTTCAGAAGGTCCTTTAAAATCCCACTATGGATGAAGTCAATAATAAGCTGGACAATGCCTCGCTCGAAAGGCTGCAGGGTAAGTAGGAGTAGGTGTTATAAATAAGTGGTATTAGAATAATTCTTTATATTGCAGGTCTGAAATGTCCAGTGTCCGGCTAAGATGCCTTCATCCATAGTTACGTTGTTGAGCTCAAAGCTCAAAGAATCTGGTCCAATTTATTTTTTTATTGTGTGGCTTCATGATGAGAAATAAAGCTTAAGTTTCATAAAATTGTTGCTTGTGTTTTTTCCTTAGAAATCAAAAACCCATTAATGGGTAAAATTTTACCCATTTAACAAAAAAGAGAGTATCCATAAACTCGATTTACACATTATTGAGTAAATGGCGCAAATGTCAGATAATGGGTATTTTTTTACTCATTTTCCACAAAATTTCATTTTCAAAGATGGGTAAAAAATACCCATTTCCTGACATTTATGTCATATACCCATAAATGGGTAAATTGAGTTTACGCATTTAGTGGGTTGACTCCCTTTTTGGGGAAATGGGTGAAATTTTACCCATTAATGGGTTTTTGATTCTTACCGTGCATACTAATTACTCATCTCTTATTTTCAATGAGAGAGCAAAAGATGGGTATTTTTTTTCTTTTTAGGGGAAAAAAATTTTTTCTTTTTTGGCTCGCATTGTATAGTAGAAAGTGCGCTGTTCGAAAAATAAGAAATAAACTTCGCGTTGAAATTCAGTTTACGAAATCGCGTAGTATATGGAGGAATGGTTGACCCACAATTGATACGTTGCGGATGCGTTGACGTAAATTTGACAGAAAACCTATGGGAAAACTGTCAAATTCACGCAAACGCATCCGCAACGTATCAATTGTGGGCCAGTCAGAACTGAAGGCTTAATTGGATAGCGAAAGCTTCCAAAAACTGAGAGGTACGTTGATAATTTAATATAATAACATAAAAGTAACTAATCTTAAAAATAAAATTCCATGTAAATTACTTGTAAATCTCACCAGATGAGGGATTCGAAAAGCTTTTAAGGAGAAGTCTCTTGACATAGAGCAGGATTTGGCAACTCCAATAATTCAATGGATCGAGGCTAACATATATATAAGATTTACTTGTTGTGTTTTTTAATTAATTGACTTTTACATTTGTAGGATACCGAATAACGGATACTGCGCTGGAGATTGACTAAAAGGTTGTTGTTACGAATAAATGCCCAAATGCAAATACAAATACAGTAATTGAGATCTTCATTCCGCATCGAACGCTGAAGTGCTTCGGTCGTTTTTTTTTTCACTCCGCACTACGTTTTGTTTTTCAACCTTGGTTGAACCAACCACGTGATTATTGTGATAAAAGAAGTGAATTGTTTTCAACCGCCGAAATCCAGCCGAGCGTTCCTTAAGGGAAGCAGGCATTCCCGGCCGAGTCCGACGGATGCTCTGTCCAGCCAGTACCATCTTCAAACACCCGAGAGAGCAAGCGTAACCCCACAATCATCATCGTAGCAGGGAAGTTCATCGCTCTACCACAGCCGGTGCTTTGTTTCGAGCAACGGCGGCAAAGAAAATAGCAAACACAACAGCAGCGTAAGGGGCAAGTAGCACATTTTTGTTGTTTTTGTTCCCACTGGTAGTGCTTTCAAAAAAAAATCTGATTTAATTTTTTTTTTAAATTGTTTTTTATTCATTTTTTGTTTTTAATTCAATTTAATTTTGCATGGATGTTTCTAAGGGGGCGAGTTGCCTCCCAAAGATGTTTTTAGGGCGCGCTGTTATCAGCCGTCTTCTGCCTCTCCTTGGGTTGTCTACTTTCGGCAGAAAGTGAAAGCCCTAGACTTTTTGGGCATAAAAAGAAATTTGACGCGTCGTTATCCGGGGACCGAATTTCATCAGGTCAACCGAAACAAACTGCGTGTTACTGCACCTACATATAAAATTGCAAACGAAATTGCTAGTGACGAAGGTTATAATGTCGAGTACTACGTCTACATCCCATCTCGAGATGTGGAGATAGATGGCGTGGTTTCTGCAGCGAGCCTGACGTGTGAAGACGTTATGGAAGGTAAGGGGCGACTTCCAGATTCCGCTTCGTCTACCATTGAGATTCTGGAATGCAAACAATTGCATGCAGGATCAATGGTAGATGGAAAAAAGACGTATTCACCGTCGGACTCGCTTCAAGTGACCTTCGCCGGATCAATTCTCCCAAAATTTGTTGAAATTGATAAAGTTTTTTTTCCCAGTGCGCCTTTTTGTACCAAGGGTATTTAATTGTACCAAGTGCAAACAGTTGGGTCATACGGCTACTTTTTGCGACAACAAGCCCCGTTGTGGCAAATGCGGCCAAAGGCATCTTGAGGATGATGCTTGCCAACAGGAAGCAACAAAGTGTGCTTACTGTGGCAAAGAGCCTCTCCACGATTTGCAGAACTGCCCCGTGTACAAGAAGCGCACTGGTAACGTGAGACGTTCCATACAAAAACGCTCCAAGCAGACGTATGCAGAAATGTTAAAGTCGCAAAACGGAGCGTCTGCATCGTCTGTATCAGCCGCTCAAAATGAAAATCCGTTTTTGATTTTGTCTTCCGATGAACTGGACTCTGACGAAGCTGATGAGAGTGGATTTCCGGAGGTACACGCCCCCGGTAAAAGAAAGCCTACTAGTTCTCCGGGTGTGCGCCGGAAACAAATAAAACCTACTCTCAAAAGCTTGCAAAAAATTGGAGGTAGAGGGGGTCAATTTAAAAAACCGAATAAACCGGTAATAGCAGATGCATCCGTTCCTAGCTGTAGCTATACAAACCCGCCGCTACATAATAACAGTAACCGTAAGAGGTTACCAAAACCAACTACGTCTTCGCGCAATTCTAAGAATATTCCGTCCAAGCGAGGTAAGATTAATTCTAGGGACATTGTGGATAACATTTTAAATGTTCTTGGCCTTTCGGATGCTTCACCGCTCCGAGGAATTATTGACCTGCTGATTCCTATAGTCGGAAACTACTTCAAGCAATTGATTGTATCATGCCCCTTATTGGTGAATTCATATCTTTCGATGAATAATTCGTCGAGTGAGGATCAAGATATGATCACCGTATTACAATGGAACTGTCGTAGTCTAATACCTAAATTAGACTCGTTCAAGTATTTGATTCACAATTCTGATTGTGATATATTTGCTCTCTGTGAAACATGGCTTTCTTCTGAAAATAAATTAAACTTCCACGATTTTAACATTATTCGCCTGGACCGAGATGATTCATATGGTGGCGTACTTCTGGGGATCAAAAAGTGCTACCCCTTCTATAAAATCTCACTCCCAATAATCTCAGGCATTGAAATCGTCGCTTGCCAAATAAATGTAAAGAATAAAGATCTTTGCATAGCTTCCGTCTATGTCCCTCCGAGGGCATCAATAAACCGCCGTCAACTTTGGAGTTCAATTACATTACATCCATCTCCAGTTCTTATTCTGGGCGATCTGAACTCCCACGGTACTGCTTGGGGCGAACAATACGATGACAACAGAGCGGGTATTTTCTATGACTTATGCGACGATTTCAACTTGACCATCTTGAACACGGGGGAAGCGACACGAATAGCAAAACCTCGTGCCAGGGAGAGTCGACTTGACATATCTTTGTGTTCTAATTCACTATCATTAGATTGTCTGTGGAAGGTAATCAATGATTCCCATGGTAGTGATCACTTACCAATTATTATCTCAATCACAAATAGTTTTCACAAAACAGACCAGTCAAGCCATGTTCCTTATGACCTCACGAGGCATATTGATTGGCAACATTTTGCATCGGTGGTAACCCTTGGTATTGATTCTACCGATCCTCTTCCACCATTAGAAGAGTATCGTTTCCTTTCCGACCTGATGTACAAAAGTGCATTAGAAGCTCAGAAACGACGTGTTCCAAGTGCATCCCTCAAAAGAAGACCCGCCACCCCTGGATGGGATAATGAATGCACTAAGTTGTATCTTGGGAAATCCGATGCGTTTAAAGATTATCGTAGACATGAAACATGCGAGCTTTTTGATAAGTACCTCAAGCTTGAAAAAAGCTTAAAAACTTACTCAAAGCAAAGAAACGCAATTACTGGCGTTCGTTTGTAGAGGGACTATCTAGGGAGACCTCGATGACAACGCTTTGGAGAAAGGCTCGTTATATGCGAAACCGCTCATCCTCCAATGAGAGTGAAGAATACTCCATGCAGTGGATATTCGACTTCGCTAAAAAGGTTTGTCCAGACTCTGTCCCAACACAACCGAATTTGCGGGATACTACCCGAAATAACGGTTCTCTGGCCGAACCATTCACAATGTTGGAATTTTCAATGGCACTTCTTTCATCGAATAACTCTGCTCCGGGAACCGATATGATTAAATTCAATCTTCTAAAAAATCTTCCTGATATCACTAAAAGACGATTACTTAACTTGTATAACACTCTCATGGAATTAAATATAGTTCCACCCGCATGGAGGCAGGTTAAAGTAATAGCTATTCAAAAGCCTGTGAAACCAGCGTCTGATTACAATTCTTACCGTCCGATCTCTATGCTATCATGTTTAAGGAAATTGTTAGAAAAAATGATCCTATCAAGACTTGACCGTTGGGTTGAATCAAACAACCTACTATCAAATACGCAATTTGGTTTCAGAAAGAGCAAAGGAACAAACGATTGTTTAGCGTTGCTTTCATCTGATATACAACTGGCCTTTGCACACAAGGAGCAATTGGCTTCAGTATTTCTGGATATTAAGGGCGCATTTGATTCAGTTTCCATAGATATACTGGCAGATAGTCTGCACAGTAGTGAACTACCAGGAATTTTAAATAACTTTTTGTATAATTTACTGTCAGAAAAACAAATGACCTTTAATCTAGGTCCACAGACACCTTCCAGAATAAGCTACATGGGCTTACCCCAAGGCTCATGTTTAAGTCCCTTGCTTTATAATTTTTATGTTAAAGATATTGATAACTGCTTGGAAAATAGATGCACGCTAAGACAACTTGCAGACGATGCTGTGATCTCCTTTAGAGGTCCACGTGCGGAAATCTTGCAAAGACCATTGCAAAATTCCCTAGATAATCTGTCCATCTGGGCCAGAAATTTGGGGATCGAGTTTTCACCGCATAAAACCGAATTGGTAGTGTTTACTAGAAAGCGGTTTCCTGCCCAACTGCGTCTCAAGCTTTTGGGAAGAGACATTACCCAATCTTTGACCTTCAAATACCTTGGAGTCATGTTCGATTCAAAATGCACTTGGAGTAATCACTTTGCGTATTTAAAACAGAAATGTCAACAAAGGATCAATTTTCTAAGATCAATATCCGGGACATGTTGGGGTGCTCACCCGGAAGACCTTATTAAACTCTATAAAACAACTATTCTTTCAGTTCTCGAATATGGCTCTTTTTGTTTCCTCTCGGCAACTCTCTCCTCAATAGCCACCTCATCAAATTGGAACGCATTCAATATCGTTGTCTACGTATTGCCCTTGGCTGTATGCATTCAACGCATAATATGAGCCTGGAGGTTCTGGCAGGAGTAAAACCCTTACAGTACCGCTTCTGGGAGCTCTCATCTAGAATACTGATCAAGTGTGGAATCAGTAACAACCTTGTGATTGAAAACTTCGAAGAAATGCTCGAATTGAGTACCCAGTCTAGATTCTTACGAATCTATATTAACTATATGTCATCCGATATTAGTCTTCCATGCTATAACCCTCCTAGTGTACGCTTCCCTTATCACAGTTCCTCCATTGATTATGATCTCTCCATGAAACAGGCTATGTAATGTTCCAGATCAACTTCGACCTATTTTAATTCCCCATATTTTCATCGAAAAGTACCAACATGTCAGTTGCAATAGAAGAATTTTCACTGATGGGTCACGCATTGATGGATCCACTGGTTTCGGTGTTTACAATGAATACTCATCTGCCTTCCGGAAACTTCAGGAACCTTGTTCCGTATATGTTGCTGAGCTGGCAGCAATCAATTTCGCATTGGGGATAATTTCCGACATGCCCATAGACCATTATTTCATCTTCTCGGATAGTCTCAGTTCTATTGAGGCCCTCCAGTCGATGAAAACAGTTAAGCATTCATCTTACTTTCTTTCAAAAATAAGGGAGCAGATGTGTGCGTTGGTCGAAAGATCATTTAGAATTACCTTTGCATGGGTCCCCTCACATTGCTCAATTCCAGGCAATGAGAAGGCGGACTCTCTAGCAAAGGTGGGCGCACAAGAAGGCGAGATTTTTGAAAGAAGAATTTCACATGATGAATTTTTCCCATTAGTACGTCAGAGTTCTCTTCAAAGTTGGCAAAACGATTGGACAAGTAATTCTCTTGGGCGGTGGTTACATTCCATTATTCCAAATGTTTCGTCGAGATCGTGGTTCAAAGGTCTGGATGTAAGTCGCGGTTTCATTCGTGTGATGTCAAGACTTATGTCCAACCACTACTCGCTAGACGCACATCTCTACAGAATTAACCTCGTCGATAGCAACATGTGTAGGTGCGGAACCGGTTATGATGACATCGCTCACGCAGTTTGGCATTGCCCGGATAATGATGCCTCCAGAGCACGACTATTGGATACCCTTGTGGCCCGAGGTAGACAACCCTTCCGCGAAGTAAGAGATGTTTTGGGAATGCGTGATCTTCCCTACATGCAAGCGATTTACGAATTTCTTTGTTTGTCTGATCTAAGAGTGTAATGTCATCACCCCCTCCCTTTCACTCTTGTAAATTCCCGGCCATTGTGTCCCAGTTATATTATCCTTTTGTTTCCGTGCTACTTGTACCTGCCCAGCAAGCTGTGGTCACCCATCTGCAGCTTAGTTCCTGTAAGGGACTACAGAGACCGAGGATTTGGAAGATGTCGCAACCATGAGCAGCAACAAATACCTGAAATAAGTTACCTGCCTAGCCCCTTCCAAACAATAATGTGACCCATTAACCTCGAGCTAGCCACGAGTAATTGGCACCCCTCTTTACTAAAATCGAAATAGAAAAATTGTTAATTACAATATTGAATATCGGCTCCGCAAAGTGTTACACACGCCTGAGCCTAATAAATAAACGAACTGATTAAAAAAAAAAAAAATTTTTTTTTCTGTTTTCCAATAGCTATTCAAAAAAAATCTATTCTCGAAATTCGATTTGTTCGATCAGCTAAAGCTAACCAACCACTTCCAGTAGCGAATGTTTGAGCTGATCGGACTGACGGCCAAGGAATTCCCGGAATGCGTGAAGAATGCGCATCAGCACTGGGTTCTGGCCACCACGATGAGTGTTGACGAGGATCAATTGCTGGAGGAGAGCTACCCTTCGTTTATTTCGCTGGTGGGTGCCGTGCAGGGATTGGGCTACTATCTGGTGAACTTGCTCGCTGTATGTTTGTTTGTGTGCATGTGTGTATTTATGAAAGAATTTAAAAATGAATGAAAGGATGAACGTGATTTTCCAACTCCGGCCCGATATTAGTACAATATCCAATTCTTCCAAAAAATATATTTTTAAGCAAATTCAATCACATGTGAACTTTTTATTCATGTATAACCAAACCACAAATAATATATTAAAACTACAAAGTTGACAAACTTTTTCTCAAAAGAATAAAAAAGAAAAATTCTAAATATAGCAGCCTGGGGTATTTTTTATTTCAATATTTTACCCAATTTCCATAAAAACTATATTTTATAAGAATGGGTAGAGCTAACACAAAATCAAATAAATCGTAGGTTTACCCAAATTTGGGTTTCAAGCCGGTTACCCAATTTTGAGTTGTTCCAATTTTTATGATTTTGGGTCACCTTTATTCAATTTTGGGTAAATCCAGATGAGTGTGTATATCGAGCGGAATATTTAAAAGTAAAAAGTGACAGTAAAAGTGACAGCACAGACAAACAGACGTAACACTACGAACAAATTGCCGTACGATACATCGTCATTAATTTAAATTTACATACGTTAAAACACTAGCGCTATTTGACGACCGCTGTGCCCATTTCAGTGTCAACCATGTTTGATGTTTGATGTTTCAGGCTTGTAACAGTTTTTATAAGCTGTCGAGTTGAATAGGTCGGAGCATAGTTTCCGCTTTTCGACCGGCTTTTGTCCGCCTCCATCAAACTCCACCACAATCTCCCTTGACAGGCAGAATTTCACCCACTGCGCGCATCTGCTTGTCAAAATTAGATTCTATGTAATAATAATATTAATCTCAATAAATTGTATGCCTTTCCACGTCACGGGGAAAACTAAAGAATGATTTTCCGTAGAGCAAAATAAATTCACATTTGCGTTTCCGAATTTCCGAACACACTCACACTTGCAAGTGATGCTAGTGCAAGGAAATCATTCAGCAAGAAAATGTCATAATTGTCGATGCGAGTGCTGTGAGTGGTGGCTTGGCCAACTATTTGTATTCAAATTAATCATTTTTTTAGGTGGACGATGGGCATCAATTAGAGTGTTACGTCTGTCTGTCTGTGGTGACAGCTCCCATTAGTTTGCGTGGAAACCTTACAAATTCCATTTTTATTTTTCGTTCTTTTAGGCCAGTATCGACTTAAAGAGTAAAGAGGTTACGGAATTTGGTTCAATATTACCAAGCGGAATTTTGACAATTGATCTGCATGGAACAAAACGTCACTTTCACTTACGGAATAATCGAGCGGAATATTTTTCCGAAAGTAAAATTGACAGCGCCCATTAGTTTGCGTGGGAACCTTACAAATTCCAATTTTATTTTTCGTTCTTTTCAGGTGGATACTGCTGCAGAAATTTCTTTCCGATTCTTTACTTTTCCGTTTCAGTAAACGGAATTTAACATGGCATTGAGATAGAAAAAGAAATTTCTTTTGAACTCGATACTGACCTTTTCATGTGGATACTGCTGCAGTAATTTCTTTTCGATTCTTTACTTTTCCGTTTCAGAAAACGGAATTTAACATGAGTTTGGGGTAGAAAAAGAAATTTCTTTCAAACACAATACCGACCTTAAGTCTTGTTTGTCTGCGAAATGATTTTTTATCAAATTATTTTGAGAAATTGAAAAGTGTTAAATATCCTGAGTTTCCTGTGGCTAGTAGTGGTAAAAGTTGGGTTAAAATGTAAACATTATATCAAAGTTATCACATTTTCCTTGTTTTTATTCTCTATGGTTTTAGATTTTTCCCTTGAAAATAAAACAAGTCGAAAGAGATTTTTCATTAGGGCATAACTGACAAACGTAAACAATGGCTTTTTTCACGATTATTTCTCCTAGTTTTGTGTTAGTGGGGCAGGTTATTTTTCGATCATGGATGCTGTGTGGTAAGTGATGCGATCAATGAAAGCGCGGTAGAATCAAGTAGAATGCTTTTTTATATTTAAATCTTGTGGTAATAGAAAGAGGCAAGTGACAAATAGCAAGGAAGGGGACGAGCCTGGGATTCCTCGAGGTAAGATTCAAGAGGGAAAGTATGGTTTGCATAAGAAGTTAGAGTTATAACCGACGGAAGTGACTGAAAGGAAAAAATGGGTAAGAAGAAAAAAGAAAATGGTGGATGTTTGGCTGACTGTGAGGTTGAAGAGGACGTCAACATTGCGGAATCGTCTTACAGCACAAACTCTGGCAGGCTCTCAAGTCGACCACAAACACATACACAGTAGTCGATCAACACAGCAACAGACAAACCAGGGTTATAGGAAAGGAAAAGGAAAAAAAAACAAGGCGAACACAAAATCAGATTCGAGTAAGAACTGGAAAAAAAACATCACACGCCACTTTTTTCATAGCACGTATTGACGTGGACGAGAAACAGGTACACCCAATGGAAATGGCAAAAAAATTGCACAATGTTGAAAATTAAAGAATACAAGGAACTAAAAGTGCTGGACAAGTTTGATTCATAATCACCTTTAACGGACCAAAAAATGCTGAAAAACTGATGGATTTGAAACTATTAAAAGACGAATTTAACTTCAAAATCTACGAACCAAACGTGCTTAAACAGACAATAGGAGTAGTCAGGAATGTATCTCCATCACTCACAGAACAGGAAATACAAGATACTATCAGCGGCTGGATAGTACTAGCGAAAATCAATATGCAACTAGCGATTTGAAATTGGTTCACTATTCTAGAACCCCTTGGACCGAAGTACACCTTGAAGCCAGCACCTAACTATACATATTTGCGCCTTTGTTTTGATTTGCTGTGTTATTTTGACAGAATATTTGAGAGTGTGTTCGTGTGAGTTCATTATTAGGGGCGTATTATCAACAATCAATATGCTACTAGCGATTTGAAATTGGTTCACTGTTGTAGATCCCCTCGGTCCGAAGTACACCTTGAAGCCAGCACCTAACTATACATATTTGCGCCTTTGTTTTGATTTGCTGTGTTATTTTGACAGAATATTTAAGAGTGTGTTCGTGTGAGTTCATTATTAGGGGCATATTATTAAGCTTGGGACCGAGCTTGGGACCGATGTGCTAGTACTGACTGAGCCAAGAAAAAAAAAACCTATTTGTTCGGGACCTACTGGTCTTAGAGTTAGTCTATGGTATTATTAAGCTTGGGACCGATGTGCTAGTACTGACTGAGCCAAGAAAAAAAGTCGTATTTATATGGGACCTACTGGTCTTAGAGCTAGTCTATGGTACTAGCACACCGGTCCCAAGCTCGGTCCCAAGCTTGATGATTCGCCCCTAATAACAACAAACAATTTGTAACTAGCGATTTGAAATTGGTTCATTGTTGTAGAACCCTTAGGTCCGAAGTACACCTTGCAGATTGCACCTTGCAATGTACTCTTGCGTTTTTCAGTACCTTTCGGTACTAGTATCTTTGGCTTTATTTTGATTCGCTATGTTATTTTGAGAGAATATTTGAGGGTGTGTTGGTGCGAGTTACGTTATTAGGGGCGAATCATTAAGCTTTGGACTGAGCATTGGACCGGTGTGCTAGTACTTGCTGAACCAAAAAATATATTCATTTTCTTCCTAACTATCCAGCCGCTGCTAATAACGTAACTTGCACCAACACACCCTCAAATGTTCTGTCAAAAGCGAATCAAAACAAAAAGAAAGATATTAGTACCGAAAGGTACAGAAAAGCGCAAGAGTACATTGCAAGGTGCAATCTGCAAGGTGTACTTCGGACCTAGGGGTTCTACAACAATGAACCAATTTCACATCGTTAGTTGCATATTGATTGTTGATACTATTCAGACAGGATGAAAAAAATAACCTAGATAGATAGGATTAGTACAATGGTTGATGGACAGGAATTACCAGGAAGTTATAATTTTTGGTGTTATGGCGAAACTGGATTATGACATTTTCCCCATAAAATTATGTTCAAATTGTTGGCGATATGGACTTCACATTGATTGTTGTTTTTTGTATTCTCCCATGCGCGGAAGTAACGATCTTTGATGAAGTTTGTCAGAAGCAGATAATTTCTCATCTCCATGCGAAGCGCTAGGAGTGGACGGTAATTTATTGCTAGAACGAATAGACATGAAGAGAAAGTGTATTGATAGTTCCGTATAGGGCAACGGCAGGCTTTGAAATTGACAGATAAAGTTTGAAAACGAGCGGAGGGCATTATTGAACGGTAGTATCCGATCAGGCACATAACCTTTTACCATACTACCAACAATCAATATGCAACTAGCGATTTGAAATTGGTTCACTGTTGTAGAACCCCTTGGTCCGAAGTACACCTTGAAGCCTGCACCTAACTTTACATATTTGCGCCTTTGTTTTGATTTGCTGTGTTATTTTGACAGAACATTTGAGAGTGTGTTCGTTTGAGTTCATTATGAGGGGCGTATTATTAAGCTTGGGACCGAGCTTGGACCGATGTGCTAGTAATGACTGAGCCAAGAAAAAATCGTATTTTTTCGGGACCTACTGATCTTAGAGTTAGTCTATGATACTACCCCATGCAGAATGTTTATTAGGTATGTTCAGCGGGTGGATAGTCATGAAGAAAACGAATATTTTTTTTGGCTCAGGAAGTACTAGCACACCGGTCCCAAGCTTGTTTCCAAACTTATTGTTTCCCCCCAAAAACCATAGACTATCTTTAAAACACGGGGGGCCCAAAAAATTTTTTTTTTTTGGGTGGGGCGTGTGCGTTGGTCCCACCCGCCCCCCCCCCCGGGCTTAATATTATTATACACTAATAAAAAAACAAACACACACACACATCTACTATTATTTTAACATATATCGAATTCGTTTTTGAACCTAGGTTGGAACTAGTTCCAACCTGCGATACCCGAACTTATTGTCAGTGCAAACCTCAATCCGATACTAGTCACAAAAGAAAACATACACTCTGACGTTTCACAAATAACAAGCTGACCCAATTTTGATACCCGATCCAGTTTGGAACTGGATCAAAAACGAATTCGCTAATAGTGAATCAAAACAAAAACAAAGATATTTGTACCAAAAGGTGCTGAAAAGCGCAAGATTGCATGACAAGATGCAGACTGCAAGGTGTACTTCGGAAGTAGGGGTTCTACAACAGTGAATCAATTTCAAATCACTAGTTGCATATTGATTGTTGGTATGGAGGAACAATGTAATTGACCAATTTCTGAAAATTAAAAACAAACATATATATGAATACTTCCGACATTAGACACATGAGCACTTATAATGACATTTAAAAAATCAAAAGCTAAGCTTAAACAAGTTACTCGGAAAAAATCCAAGAAAAGTTGGAATGACTTAATTGAAACTATTAACCCAGATATGGACCAAAGAATACAGCCAGAAGAAGTGAAGGTTTTCCGAGTAAAAATAATATTCAATTATTAAATGATGCTAACTTGGCTGCTGCTTTTGTGAATCTAAATTTTCCATAAACAATGTCAACCTTAATATACACACCAAAACAAGTCTACAGTTCTAAGGCAAAAGGGGCCTCAGTTCGCGATTTGGCCAAAAAGCTGAACACCTCGCAGTACAACGTTCAAAGAAGCAAAAAAGACGTACATGAATCAGAAGCAGCCAAAAAGAAGTTCTACACAAGCAGCCAGCGTGAAACCACGGGCTATTTGACACATTTTTCGCCAAGAATAAGTACTGCAACATGATGGACGACGAAACGTATTTGAAGTTGAACTATAAAGCATTGTATTGTATTGCATATTACTCGATTTGTAAAGATACAGGGTGCGGCAGAAAATAATGCGAAAATTTGTTCTATTTCTTTCAAATCCCATTTTCAACTAATTCAAGCAATAATATCAACATTTTCGAGTGCAGTTATCTTTATAAAGTCCTTTTAAACAAATTAATTCAATGTGTCCTCCATTTTTATTAATAACATCCTTGAGCCGACGCCGGAAGCCAGAGCATGCCTTTCGGACGTTGTCCTCCGACATTGACTGCCATGTGCGTGTTATGGTTGACTTCAGGGTTTTCACACTAGGGTGTGATGTTTTGCAGGCTCGTGCTTCAACATATGCCCAAATCTAATAATCCAACGGATTAAGATCTAGACTGCTAGGAGGCCACAAATCCTTCTGCCAAAACTTCATGTTATCGTTCAACCATTGTTGGGTTCGATTGGACGTGTGACACGGCGCTCCATCCTGCTGTAGGACAACGTTTTGTTCCTCGGAGAAGTTGGCCTTCACCCAGGGCAGCACTTGGTCCTTTTTGACGTAGGACTACGTCTGTGTTTTCAATACTGGGGTACACGTTCGAATTGCGAAAATTTGGAGCGTCACGAAAAATATATAGGTTTTGAACGTTAATAACTAAGTCATTCCACGATTGATTTCCAAAATGTTTGCACCAATCGATCGGAACATTTTCTACGCTTCGATTTAAATATTTCAAACTATTGATTTTTAACATTCAACTATTGAAATTAACGCAAATATAAGGTGATGTCTTATAATGCCGATTTTTCAGAGTAAATTTACTAAATACACAGTACTTTGCTAGCACAGACTTCATATTTAAGTAAGGAACGTCTCCTATGCATCAGGAAAAGATATTTAAGGGGGACACGTTGGAATTTTCCTTCAGTCTTTCAGCGATCTCGAAGATGTTGAGTCAGCGCTCGGCTACGCACCGTCAAGTCGACCATCGACCGACTCTATTGCCAAGTAACATGTCTGGCCGTGACAAATTTGCAGTCGGATTGCAGCTCCCACTCGGTCACATTCACCGTCTGCTCTGGAAGGGCACTACACCGAGTGCGTTGGTGCCGGAGCTCCCGTCTACTTCGCTGCGGTGATGGAATACCTGGCCGGTGAAGTGCTCGAGATGGCAGGAAATGCCAACCCGCGACAACAAGTAGACCAAAATCATACCACGTCACATGCAGCTGGCCATCCGCAACGACGCAGAGCTGATGAAACTTTTCCGGTGTGAACATTTCACAGAGTGTTGTATTTTTCAGGCTGTCCTGCTGTACAAGAAGGCCGAGTGAAAAGCCTAAGTTCAATTGGAACCATGTTCTCCCCGTCAACTAAAATCCGTCCTTTTCAGGACGAACAAATTAATTTGCCTATCTAAAGAGTTTGTTAATTTGAAGTTTCTCTTGCGTTCATCAAAATTTACATTCCCACGCACCGGCTCAACATGGCATAGCTTTAAAGGTCGCGTCCCGGAGTAAATGGCTAAGCACGTTTGATAACCAACAAACGAAATATATGTCCATATCTCGACTCTCTTTGGATAAGGTTTTGTCCCTGAAAAGGGCATTTTTCTTTTGCAAAAGGTGATGTGAATTTAACCTCCGAAACCATACAGCGTGATGATTTCATTTCCTCGCTGGTGTCTGGCGCAACTAGTGAGGCCCGTCCCCTTTTGTAAAATTTGTTTCGCATTGCCTTTGTGTTACCGTCAGATCGACCATGTAGTTGAGTTCGTTGTTGTTCCTAGTTGTGCATAGCGGATTAGTTGCTGGCAAGTAAATTAGGCATATTTCTGTTAAGAAAATCATCCGTCTAGCGTGCAGTAATTAAAGCTAATTATTGTGGCGCAATAACTGAATTTCGTCCCCTTTGGTGCAATTTGTATCACATTGCCTTCGTTGGTACCGCCTTCTTTCGTGCAATAGCATCCAACGCCATTACATAAAAGCTTTTAGCAGTACATTTTGATTCAGTCTTACGACAGTCGTGGAGCTGTGCACTGGCTGTAGGATCGCAGTTGGCGGCAGCAAGCACCATGGAGCGTGCACTGGCGAGCAGTCGTTGCCCAGAGAGGCGTTGGTGCAGTTGGCTGTTGGTGCCGATGCGCCCGCCAACCTCGCTTCGAGAAACATGGCTGCTGAAACCTACGAGTTGGCGGGAAAAAGCCGCCCGTGACAACGAGACAAGAATCATCCCACGTCACCTGCAGATGGCCACCCGCAATGACGAGGAGCTGAACCAAGAAGACCAAGAAGAAAGCCCAAGTTCAATCGCGAACCATGTTTCTCCCCCGTCAATTATATCCGTCCTTTTCAGGACGACCAAATCAGTTTGCCAATTAAAGAGTTTGTTTGGTTGAATTTTTCTCTTGTGCTGTTGGAAATTTCAATTACCGCGCCCCGGCTGAACATAGCATTGCTTTGTACCGGAGTAAATGACAAAGCGCGTTGAACAACCAACGAACGAAATTCAAGAACGGATAATTCGAGCCGAACTGCAAATTAAAGTTGTACTGCGAACGTTTAGTGTATGGGAATTAGATGGGAATTAGAACAATCAAGCGATCTAGATTGCACATTTCTGCGTAGTCCTACGTCACCTTTGCGCACAACCCCATTGGGCTGTACCTTATAGTTTTTTAAGAAAAAGTGATGAAAATGCAATCCAGAGGGCAGAAGAAGAAAATAGGTTACCATTGCCAGAAACCTGGACATTTCTTGAAGGATTGCCGATTGTTCTAAGAACAACAGCAGTCCATTCCGCATCGAACGCTGAAGTGCTTCGGTCGAGTTTTTTTTTGCACTCCCCACTACGTTTTTTTTCCAACCCGATGCGATGTTTTTTTTTTCAATTAGCTACCGCGTGGATTGATGCAATCCACGCGGTAGCTAATTGAAAAAAAAGAGTGGATTATTTTCAACCGCCGAAACCAAGCCGAACGTTCCTTAAGGGAAGCAGACATTCCCGGCCGAGTCCGACGGATGTTCTGTCCAGCTACCAGCCGGAACCCACTATCACCATCAGCATAATTGCAGCAGTTACGGTCATCGCCCTATTCACAGCCGGTCTGCAACCGGTGCTTTGTCGATAAGCAACAGCAGACGGAGCCACATCTGTAAAGACAATAGCCAACACAACAGCAGCGAAGGGCAAGTACGAGGGGCACGCAAGAACGTTTGAGTACGACACACATGCTTTGAAAGTAATAAAAACTTCTCAAAATTACGTCCAGTTTTACTGTAAATACAAAAAGTACTCGATATAAAAAATACATATTGGATACTGTTTAAATACCTTGAGTACAATTTGATACATTTAGATTACTTTTTAGTATCAATAAGCACCGATTGATTACTTTTAATACACCTTCAAATGCTTTGCTACAAAATGCATTAAAATACACAAACGGTGCTTAAAATAGTTTTGAAATCCTTTTTAGTACTTTAGGTACCAATAAGTACGGTCTGATTACATTTAAATACCTTGAGTACAGTTGAGTATATAATAATTACATTTCGGTATTTGAAATACCCTGAACTACTGAGTGATTACTATTGAATATGATTTGATTACAATTGAGGACATTTTTATAACAATAAAATTTCCTTCAGAACAATTGAGTAAATATTGATATCATTTGAGTACTTAAATACTTCTAGGTACAGATTGATTATTTTAATGATTGTAGCACACTAATTATTAAAATCGCCATAAATTGTTTATAGGCAGATAAAGATCGGACAGAAATGTATAATGTCCGACAGCTGTCTATCTGCCTATGACAAATGTGTGGTCAATGTACCATAATTGCCCATAAATACATAACAGTCCCATTAACATATGGAATCAAACAGAGATGATATGATATTTCAGTTCTTTGAGTATCGTACAAGTTTATGCATTTTTATTAAATTTTCACAAAAATCCTATTCATTTTGAATCGGCTTTAGCACATTAAACCCAATAATTGAATTGGAATTTTGGTGAATGTATTTTTAATAGAAATAATGGAATTTATTAAATAGATTACTTGTTTTACATATCTTTCTATAACAATAGTCAGCCTGACATAATAAATTACTGTATTTAAATTCAAGAGCAATAGTAGGAAAGGCCCCAACACCTTTTGCTATGACTTTGCTAAGTAGAGGTAGCGCAAATCAATAATATCCTTATCCACAGGAAAGTACTATTATGCCCCAAAATTATCATTTTTTTCACTTTTTTTCATATAAAGCGGAAAAAAAAGAGTTTAGTTGGTCAAAGTTATTATAATTAACTCGTTGACGCTAACTTTTATGATAACTAAAGGAGAATTTTATTGCAATGCATACCAAACGAAATGTCATATAAAGCAAATTATTATTTACATTTTTACATACATTACATTTATACGATATTGATATCATCGGACGTGATTGATAAATTACTTATAAACTACAAGTACTCTGTCTATTTAATAAGGAAACCAATAAATCAATCAATCAATTTCTGGTACTTTATATACTTTTCTATTTTTTTTGAGTACTTTCATTAATCATTAAATTCTCTTAGGAATTTTTAAGTACTGTAAATACTCTCCTAATTCTATCAAATACTTTTAGTACACATTTAACACGTCTGAGTACTCTATATTCCTTTTAAACACTATTCAGTACTATGAATAATCTAGAAATACTTTTGAGTTCTATGATTCCTCATAAATTAGTCCTGAGTGCTAGAAATACTTTCCAAGTACTTGTAAATTTCTGTTCACTACCAAGAAGTTCAAGAATATTTTGAGTACAACGCACTCCACACAGTGCTCTGCGTGCCCCTCGGGCAAGTAGCACATTCTCGTTTTTGTTTCCACTCGTCTGTTAGTGGATTGTGTATTTTTCTCCCATATAGTAAAATCGTTGTCTGTAGGGAAGCTCAAAAATAAATATGATTTCTTTTTTTTAAATTTTTTTTTATTAAATTTGTTTTTTAATTCAATTTAATGTTGCATGGATATTTCTAAGGGGGGCTACTTGCCTCCCAAAGATGTTTTTAGGGCGCGCTGTTATCAGCCGTCTACTGCCTCTCCTTGGGTTGTCTACTTCCAGCAGAATGTGAAAGCCCTAGATTTTTTGGGCATTAAAAGAAATTTGACGCGTCGTTATCCGGGGACCGAATTTCATCAGGTCCACCGAAACAAACTGCGTGTTAGAACCTACGTATAAAATTGCAAATGAAATTGCTAGTGACGAAGGTTATAATGCCGAGTACTAAGTCTACATCCCATCTCGAGATGTGGAGATAGATGGTGTGGTTTCTGCAGGCAGTTTCTGCCTGACGTGTGAAGACGTTATGGAAGGTAAGGGGCGACTTCCAAATTCTGCTTCGTCTACCATTGAAATTCTGGAATGCAAACAATTGCATGCAGGATCAATGGTAGATGGAAAAAAGACGTATTCACCGTCGGACTCGCTACAAGTGACCTTCGCCGAATCAGTTCCCCAAAATTTGTTGAAATTGATAAGATTTTTTTTTTCAGTGCGCCTTTTTGTACCAAGGGTATTTAACTGTACCAAGTGCAAACAGTTGGGCCATACGGCTTCTTTTTGCGCCAACAAGCCCCGTTGTGGCAAATGCGGCCAAAGGTATCTAGAGGATGCTTGCCAACAGGAAGCATCAAAGTGTGCTTACTGTGGCAAAGAGCCTCTCCACGATATGCAGAACTGCCTTCTTTTCTGATTTTGTCTTCTGACGAATTAGACTCTGACGTAGCCGAAGAGAGTGAATTTCCGGAGGTACACGCCCCCGGTAAAAGTAAGCGCACGTCCCCAGGTGTGTGCCGGAAACTAATTAAACCCACTCTAAAAAGCTTGCAACAAAAATTGAGGTAGCGGGGGTCAAGTTAAAAAATCGAATAAACCGGTAATAGCTGATGCATCCGCTCCTAGCCGTAGCTATACCACCCCGCCGCTACCTAATAACAGTAACCGAAAGAGGTTGCCAAAAACAAGTACTACGTCTTCTCGCAATTCTAAGAAAAATATCCCATCCAAGCGAGGTAAGATTAATTTTAGGGACATTGTGGATAACTTTTTAAATGCTCTTGGCCTTTCGGATGCTTCACCGCTCCGAGGACTTATTGACCTGCTTATTCCTACACAGGAAAAAATCTTGTAGTAGAAACTACCATTATACCTGACTATGCCTATCTTCAAAACTACCATGAAATTTCAGTTAAATTTACTACGTTTATGGTAAAACTTTCATCATATGTGGTATATTTGACAGACCTCATATTGATATCAACCGCACCATGGTTGATCTAATCGCAGGCATGGTAAAATCAAACGCATTTATAGTCAGCTGAAAATTGTTGGTGTTTGCGCTTAATTTAACCCTCGAAATGGTAGTTTCTACTGCGTTTTTTTTTTGCGTGTATAGTTGGAAACTACTTCAACTATTCACTATTCACTATTGACTGTATCATGGCCCTTTTTTGGGGATTCCCATTTTTTGGTGGATAATTTGGGGGGGGGGGGTCAAAATATGTTCCCCCTTTTTAATGGGAATGTGGGGGTTTTAAACCTAAATTTAATTCGTTCTATTTTTTGTTTTTTATTTTTGTTTTTGTTTTTTTTGTTCTCTGTGTGAGATGGGTTTCTTTTGAAGATGAATTAAACTTCCACGATTTTAACATTATTCGCCTGGATCGAGATGATTCATATGGTGGCGTACTTTTGGGGATCAAAAAGTGCTACCCTTTCTATAAAACAGGGCTGGTAGCAAATCACTTTTTAGTGACTTGCTCCATATCTTGCTCCATAGTTCCTCCTTTGAAGAGTCTCTTGTGATATGCCACAAAAAGTACCTTGTCAATGTCCCGAAAAAACAGAATAAAATTGCAACTAGCCAGTGAGTAAAACTACTCTGTGCAGACCACAAAGTGCACAAAACAGACACTAACTCATCGGCAATCAAGTTATAGGAAAAAAAAAACATCTACAAACGATCCACGTGTGGTATATACAGGATCTGGTGCACCATTTGAAATGCCCAGTCTGCGAGTATTAACGGAGTATTAAATCTATGAATTTGATAATAACATGAAATATACAATTTTAGACTGTGCAGTGCACGAGGTGCACATATGGACGAGATGCCACTGAAATTGATAGACAAAAACTATAGTCCCTATATATTTATGGTCTGGTGCATTCAACTATCGAAGCCAAACGGTCATGCCATTTGGAGGAAGATACAATTTGGGATATTATTAAGATTATTGAGTATTTATGAGATCCTTCGCCTCAATCGAACGATTTGATTTGAATATAATCATACCCAAGCAACACACAAGTTTTATAGCGGTTGTAAATACTTTTATATGACTAGATTTGGTTCTATTGAAGCTTACTCAACACTAAATCATGAAGATGTGTTACTCGGGTATTATCACACCGAAAAGATCTGACTGAGCCATTGGGTAAATTTGTTGGAAGTTATATGAGACTATTGAGTGACTATAATAAAATCCACTCATGACAATCTTGTGTCAAATTCTTCGACACACGTTGGATTTTGCACAAATCAGGTAGAACGAGCTCGCTATTCGTACTCAGCATGAGTGTGGTTGCTCAACGGATCAAGGATGCTGATGAACCACCAAGCACAAATTAATTATTTCTTTCAAATCCATTTTTCATAGTCACTTTTAGTAACCTTTTGAAAAATTTGGTCACTTTTTGGTCCTTTTTTTACAAATTGAAGTCACTAGTCACTTTTTTCATCAACGTAGTCACTAAAAAAACTATTTTTAACATCGGTGGTCGCTACCAGCCCTGATAAAATCTCACTCCCAATAATCTCAGGCATTGAAATCGTCGCTTGCCAAATAAATGTAAAGAATAAGGATCTTTGCATAGCTTCTGTCTATGTCCCTCCGAGGACATCAATAAACCGTCGTCAACTTTGGAGTTCAGTAACATTAATTCCATCTTTAGTTCTGATTCTGGGCGATCTGAACTCCCACGGTACTGCTTGGGGCGAACAATACGATGATAACAGAGCGGGTATTTTCTATGACTTATGCGACAATTTCAAGTTGACCATCTTGAACACTGGGGAAGCGACACGAATAGCAAAACCTCGTGCCAGGGAGAGTCGACTTGACATATCTTTGTGCTCTAATTCACTATCATTAGATTGTCTATGGAAGGTAATCAATGATCCCCATGGTAGTAATCAATTGTTATGACCAATTATTATCTCAATCACAAATAGTTTTCACAAAACAGACCAGTAAATCCATGTTCCTTATGACCTCACGAGGGATATCGATTGGCAACATTTTGCATCGGCGGTAACCCTTGGTATTGATTCTACCGATCCTTTTCCACCATAAGAAGAGTATCGTTTCCTTTCCGAACTTATGTACAAAAGTGCATTAGAAGCTCAGAAACGACGTGTTTCAAGTGCATTCCTCAAAAGAAGACCCGCCACCCCTGGGTGGGATGACGAATGCACTAAGTTGTATCTTGAGAAATCCGATGCGTTTAAAGATTATCGTAGACATGAAACATGTGAACTTTTTGATAAGTACCTCAAGCTTGAAAAAAAGCTTAAAAACTTACTCAAAGCAAAGAAAAGCAATTACTAGTGTTCGTTTGTAGAGGGACTGACTGTCAGAGAAACCTCGATGACAACGCTTTGGAGAAAGGCTCGTTATATGCGAAACCGCTCATCCTCCAATGAGAGTGAAGAATACTCCATGCAGTGGATATTCGACTTCGCTAAAAAGGTTTGTTCAGACTCTGTCCCAACACAACCGAATTTACGTGATACTACCCGAAATAACGGTTCTCTGGACGAACCATTCACAATGTTGGAATTTCAATAGCACTTCTTTCATCGAATATCTCTGCTCCGGGAAGCGATATGAATAAATTCAACCTTTTAAAAAATCTCCCCGATATCGCTAAAAGACGATTACTTAACCTGTATAACACTCTCTTGGAATTAAAAATAGTTCCACCCACATGGAGACAGGTTAGAGTAATAGCCATTCAAAAGCCTGTGAAACCAGCGTCTGATTACAATTCTTACCGTCCGATCTCTATGCTATCATGTTTAAGGAAATTGTTAGAAAAAATGATCCTATCAAGACTTGACCGTTGGGTTGAATCAAACAACCTTCTATCAAATACGCAGTTTGGTTTCCGAAAGTGCAAAGGAACAAACGATTGTTTAGCGTTGCTTTCATCTGATATACAACTGGCCTTTGCACACAAGGAGCAATTGGCTTCAGTTTTTCTGGCTTAATATCCATTTGATTCAGTTTCCATAGATATACTGGCAGATAGTCTGCACAGTAAACGATTGCCAGGAATTTTAAATAATTTTTTGTATAAGTTTTTGGTATATTTGAAAATTTGGCAACACTGGCTGTGCTTTGTGCGAGTTCGGTATTTGGTCACTCGCAAGGAATTTGCGTGCGCCGCTTGCTTTTTGGTTGTCCTGCTGGTTCGTTTCTGGTTTTTTTTAAATCAGTCTGAACTAGTTAGCCAACGTGATTAATTGAAAAGAACATCCCCGTCCTCCAAGTGTTTTTATCTAGATTCTATTATCGGGAATAACATCTCAATTTACTGTCAGAAATACAATTGACCTTCAATCTAGGCCAACTGACAACTTCCAGAATTAGCTACATGGGCTTACCCCAAGACTCATGTTTAAGTCCCTTACTTTATATTTTTTATGTTAAAGATATTGATAACTGCTTGGAAAATAGATGCACGCTAAGACAACTTGCAGACGATGCTGTGATCTCCTTTAGAGGTCCACGTGCGGAAATCATGGAAATCTGTCCATTTGGGCCAGAAATTTGGAGATCGAGTTTTCACCGCATAAAACTGAATTGGTAGTGTTTACTAGAAAGCGGTTCCCTGCCCAACTGCGTCTCAAGCTGTTAGGAAGAGACATTACCCAATTTTTGACCTTGTTACCTCCAAAATCGGTCCCAATCAACTTTTGCGCCGTCTTTTTCTTATATTTCATATTTATTCTACATTATTCTACATTTATTCTATTATTATTCTATTATTTGTCCTATTTTTATTCGATATTTATTCCATATTCAATTCCTATTTATTTAAACTACCTCTGTAAATATGTACATATATCGCTTTGAATTTGCATATAATTATTATTCACCATTTATAAGACACCCTATTGAAAACATATATATTGAATAAATTGGAATTTGAACTCAATACCCTATTCCCCAATAACCCTAGATACCCTATCACCAAATCCTTCCCAAAAATACGTCGTCGCCTTAACGCAACCTACCAACTGCGAGGAGACTAAACCGTGAAAAAATACGATGACGGAAGCAATTTGCTGAGTCATCGGATGCCATATAATGGGATGTTGGAGAAGGTTTCGCTCTCTTTTTGGTAACAAAGTTTATCACAGTAACATCGCAAGTTATAATAGCCGTCGTTTTTTTTATCACCCAAGGAACAAAGTTTACTTTACAAGTGTCGCAAGTGTTATCGACTAATCTACTACGATACCGTAGATACCGTTTTCAATAAGGAAACCAAACAGTAAAGGTGAACCATCCCGTGCAGTGCCCAACTCTGGTGAATCTACCCCAGCCCGTGTGCGAATAGGATCTAAAGGCTCGCCCACAATAGATACGTTTGCGTTCCGTTGGCGTAAATTTGACAGAAAACCTATGGGAAAACTGTCAAATTCACGCAAACGCATCCGCAACGTATCAATTGTGGGCCAGCCATAAGACGCCGAGCGTTGATTCTGCCGTCGACATCATCTACACAGTGTGGAGAGGCAATGCACCTAGCTTCGCATCAGCGCACCCCTTGTATTCTCTCCACAACTGTCTGTTTGCCCCACGCGGTGGGTGTAGAGATACATTATCAAGCAATCGTCAACCTGTCGAGACACGTTTTACTTTTTCTAAACCTTTGTACTTCTAACCGTTATTAAATCCATTTTGTGTCGCAGTAGTTCTTCGCGTGTTTTTCCGCGTTATCCGAATTTTCCCACAAACGCATATTCCACTGCTTACTGGAACCTGCACAAGCTACAGGAGCCGTCATCACAAAAAAAAAACCATTATCATCATCATCATCATCATCATCGTCATCGAGATAGTTGCAACATCACAGGTGAATCCCAGCGTTTATCGTACTTCTCTATCCTAAAGCCCAATTTTCCCTGAAATTTAACCTGTTTCCTTGCACAAATAAAACCCTTGAACTTAAAATGAAAATAGTGGTGTTATAGTGTTTTTTTTATTATGTGCAAATCCCTTTCGCTCTCGTGTTGTACTTTCGGCTTGATCTATTAATTCTATGCTATTGTCTCCCCTCGAAGCAAGTGTGTTGAATCTACCTCGATCCTCCCAGACTGGCCCTGGCTTATATGTAAATAGTTTTTTTTAATCAGTTCGTTTATTTATTAGGCTCAGGCGTGTGTAACACTTTGCGGAGCCGATATTCAATATTGTAGTTAACAATTTTTTTTTCGATTTTAGTAAAGTGGGGTGCCAATTACTCGTGGCTAGCTCGAGGTTAATGGATCATATTATTGTTTGGAAGGGGCTAGGCAGGTAACTTATTTCAGGTATTTGTTGCTGCTCATGGTTGCGACATCTACCAGATCCTCGGTCCCTGTAGTCCCTTACAGGAACTAAGCTGCAGATGGGTGACCACAGCTTGCTGGGCAGGTACAAATAGCACGGAAACAAAAGGATAATATCCCAGTTATGACAGGGAATTTACTAGAGTGAAAGGGAGGGGGTGATGACATTACACTCTTAGATCAGACAAACAAAGGAATTCGCAAATCGCTTGCATGTAGGGAAGATCACGCATTCCCAAAACATCTCTTACTTCGCGGAAGGGTTGTCTACCTCGGGCCACAAGGGTATTTAATAGTCGTGCTCTGGAGGCATCATTATCCGGGCAATGCCAAACTGCGTGAGCGATGTCATCATAACCGGTTCCACACCTACATACATTGCTATCGACGAGGTTAATTCTGTAGAGATGTGCGTCTAGCGAGTAGTGGTTGGACATAAGTCTTGACCTCACACGAATGAAACCGCGACTTACATCCAGACCTTTGAACCACGATCTCGACGAAACATTTGGAATAATGGAATGTAACCACCGCCCAAGAGAATTACTTGTCCAATCGTTTTGCCAACTTTGAAGAGAACTCTGACGAACTAATGGGAAAAATTCATCATGTAAAATACTTCTTTCAAAAATATCACCTTCTTTTGCACCCACCTTTGCTAGAGAGTCCGCCTTCTCATTGCCTTGAATTGAGCAATGTGAGGGGACCCATGCAAAGGCAATTCTAAATGATCTTTTGACCAACGCACACATCTGCTCCCTTATTTTTGAAAGAAAGTAAGATTAGTGCTTAACTGTTTTCATCGACTGGAGGGCCTCAATAGAACTGAGACTATCCGAGAAGATGAAATAATGGTCTATGGCATGTCGGAAATTATCCCCAATGCGAAATTGATTGCTGCCAGCTCAGCAACATATACAGAACAAGGTTCCTGAAGTTTCCGGAAGGCAGATGAGTATTCATTGTAAACACCGAAACCAGTGGATCCATCAATGCGCGACCCATCAGTGAAAATTCTTCTATTGCAATTGACATGTTGGTACTTTTCGATGAAAATATGGGGAATTAAAATAGGTAAAAGTTGATCTGGAACTCCTTGAATAGCCTGTTTCATGGAGAGATCATAATCAATGGAGGAACTGTGATAAGGAAAGCGTACACTAGGAGGGTTATAGCATGGAAGACTAATATCGGATGGCATATAGTTAATATAGATTCGTAAGAATCTTGACTGGGTACTCAATTCGAGCATTTCTTCGAAGTTTTCAATCACAAGGTTGTTACTGATTCCACACTTGATCAGTATTCTAGATGAGAGCTCCCAGAAGCGGTTCTGTAAGGGTTTTACTCCTGCCAGAACCTCCAGGCTCATATTATGCGTTGAATGCATACAGCCAAGGGCAATACGTAGACAACGATATTGAATGCGTTCCAATTTGATGAGGTGGCTATTTCTTGCCGAGAGGAAACAAAAAGAGCCATATTCGAGAACTGAAAGGATAGTTGTTTTATAGAGTTTAATGAGGTCTTCCGGGTGAGCACCCCAACATGTCCCGGATATTGATCTTAGAAAATTGATCCTTTGTTGACATTTCTGTTTTAAATACGCAAAGTGATTACTCCAAGTGCATTTTGAATCAAACATGACTCCAAGGTATTTGAAGGTCAAAGATTGGGTAATGTCTCTTCCCAACAGCTTGAGACGCAGTTGGGCAGGGAACCGCTTTCTAGTAAACACTACCAATTCGGTTTTATGCGGTGAAAACTCGATCCCCAAATTTCTGGCCCAGATGGACAGATTATCTAGGGAATTTTGCAATGGTCTTTGCAAGATTTCCGCACGTGGACCTCTAAAGGAGATCACAGCATCGTCTGCAAGTTGTCTTAGCGTGCATCTATTTTCTATATATCTATATTGTAAAGCAAGGGACTTAAACATGAGCCTTGGGGTAAGCCCATGTAGCTAATTCTGGAAGTTGTCAGTTGACCTAGATTAAAGGTCATTTGTTTTTCTGACAGTAAATTATACAAAAAGTTATTTAAAATTCCTGGTAAACCACTACTGTGCAGACTATCTGCCAGTATATCTATGGAAACTGAATCAAATGCGCCCTTAATATCCAGAAATACTGAAGCCAATTGCTCCTTGTGTGCAAAGGCCAGTTGTATATCAGATGAAAGCAACGCTAAACAATCGTTTGTTCCTTTGCTCTTTCTGAAACCAAATTGCGTATTTGATAGTAGGTTGTTTGATTCAACCCAACGGTCAAGTCTAGATAGGATCATTTTTTCTAACAATTTCTTTAAGCATGATAGCATAGAGATCGGACGGTAAGAATTGTAATCAGACGCTGGTTTCCCAGGCTTTTGAATAGCTATTACTTTAACCTGCCTCCATGCGGGTGGAACTATATTTTATTCCATGAGAGTGTTATTCAAGTTAAGTAATCGTCTTTTAACGATATCAGGAAGATTTTTTAGAAGGTTGAATTTAATCATATCGCTTCCCGTAGCAGAGTTATTCGATGAAAGAAGTGCCATTGAAAATTCCAACATTGTGAATGGTTCGGCCAGAGAACCGTTATTTCGGGTGGTATCCCGCAAATTCGGTTGTGTTGGGACAGAGTCTGGACAAACTTTTTTAGCGAAGTCGAATATCCACTGCATGGAGTATTCTTCATTCTCATTGGAGGATGAGCGGTTTCGCATATAACGAGCCTTTTTCCAAAGCGTTGTCATCGAGGTCTCCCTAGATAGTCCCTCTACAAACGAACGCCAGTAATTGCGTTTCTTTGCTTTGAGTAAGTTTTTAAGCTTTTTTTTTCAAGCTTGAGGTACTTATCAAAAAGCTCACATGTTTCATGTCTACGATAATCTTTAAACGCATCGGATTTCTCAAGATACAACTTAGTGCATTCATCATCCCAACCAGGGGTGGCGGGTCTTCTTTTGAGGGATGCACTTGGAACACGTCGTTTCTGAGCTTCTAATGCACTTTTGTACATCAGGTCGGAAAGGAAACGATACTCTTCTAATGGTGGAAGAGGATCGGTAGTATCAATACCAAGGGTTACCGCCGATGCAAAATGTTGCCAATCAATATATGTAAATAGTTCTGTATATAATTTTTTTTTAATAGACAAAGTGAATATCTAATTTTTGAATCTAGATTTATTATTGTGTAAAGTGGTAAATTAAAGTGAAGTAAGAAGTCACGAAAATTATAGTAGAGTCTCGTTAATAGATATTTAATAATGGCGCCCAACGTAAATTGAATAAAAAAAAGGCTTCGAATTATATATGCGCACCTTTTTTTTTCTTAAGTGCTCTGGGAGGAACCGAAATTTGATAAATTTCAATACATCACTTCATTTCTGGTTCGGTTCAAAATTAGTAAAAATAAAACGTGGTCCGAAAGCTCCGTAAAAACATACTACAATTAATACAAAAGCACTCGGATGATGATAGAAAAAAACCTTTGTGAATAATTATTCGCCATTTTGAAACCTGTTGTTATTCGTACAAAAGTGAATTATTTAGAATACTATACGTTGTGAACAGATTTGAATTATATAACATTTTTTTTCTTCTTCCATTTTTCAATTTTGTGAATAGTTTCAAAATGGCCATAGTACGTGGTACGACCAACTTCTACTCAGGCTATAGTATTGATTCTAGGGTGGTACCATGATATTAGGGTGGACCATTTAGAAAATGATGAACTTTTGTGTGAAGTGTCGATGCGTGCTATTATTATACGAGATGATCCAACGTTCTCGCGCCGGCGTAGAAGTTTAAGGGAATCTCTCAAAATAGAAAAAGAGGATAAAAGGTTTTTCGTTGCAGATTTAATAGGGGATCGGGCCGAAGAAATGAGTTGACCTTCAATAGTCCTGGAACCAGGTTTGCCACAATCCGCGACGTCCAAAACAGCGAGCTTGACAGCTGGTCGTCGAAGAACTCCCGTTGCGGTACGCACAAGTGCCTGACGAACTCTACCGTCCTTGCCAGGGAACACCTGCTCGATGCGTTCTCTCAGCCATTGGTTCCTTGCTGATTCACTGACCAAAAATACGAGGTCACCGACTTCCAGATCCTTTACTTCCTCGAACCATTTGCATCTACGAGTGATTACTGGCAAGTATTCTTTTATCCATCGCCGCCAGAATTCTTCGGTTATGAACTGCGCTAGTTTCCAGTTACTCCTAAGTACTGAACGGCTATCCACGGGAGCCGTGGGCTGAATTTTGACCCCAGTAGAGCTGCCCAACAGAAAATGATTTGGGGTCAACGCCTCCTGATCAGCTGACTCCAGAGGCACGAAGGTGAGTGGTCTACTATTAATCATGGCCTCAGCTTCTGCGATAACAGTCTCCAGGGCTTCATCGTCGGGCTTGCGAGCAGCATCCAAAACTGCTCCAGTTGCAATCTTGACGGATTTTTCACTCGATCACATCGATGACAGCCGTTGACGTCCACTACCATCGTGAAGTGGAGTGCGATGGTTCTTTTCAGCGTTCCGCACGCGTTGCTTCGTTGCAACGGGGGGTCCGTCGCCACATGAGTATATGTGAACAAAAATTCCAAGAAATTAGTGCATTGGTGAAACAAAAGGACCGCACCATTAGAGCAAAATGTAAAACTAGATTTTTGCATTATGGTCATAGGGTTTATCAACTATTGAACCAAAAAGAAATCACTAGGGATGAAAATAACTTTTTAGAATCTCTCCTTATTGAAATTGTAGAGATTTTACAAAGAGAATTTTATTCGGAAAATTTGAATATCGCAAATAACCAACAGGAGGTTGATAATGAACAAGCTTTATTAAATTTGTTCAGTATTAACCACGAATTACTCAACCCTTTAGACGGTCAAACTTTGCTTCAACCAAATTATTTATTTGAAGATAGTGATTCTAATATCCAACAACAGGCCCCTTCGCTCAAGGTAACTCAAGCACCGAATCGAATTTCTTATTTATGCGCAGAGGATAGAGCTTGGATCTTGTCACTAGTTACTCGAGTCAAAGATTTGGAGAGTGAACTGCATGAGAAAAATAATCGTCTTGCCAAAGCATCACAGATTCCTTCGATTGATTCCAATCACCTATCACAGAAGGAGAAAGAAAACAAATAAAAACCGTTGGTCGCTGAAAAAACGACAGTCAGAAGGTGAACAGATCTCGAGTAATTGAGTGTCGGGAGTAATTTTTTAACCCGCACCATTTTCTTAATTATTCACAGTGCATAGTAGTGAGCCGCTGGATCGAAAAATCCATGTGTGTATCGTGCCGCCAGAAGAACAGAAAGAGTAGAGAAATCGGATCCTTTCCGGCCACCAAGTTGCCGTGCCACCACGATAGTTCCTGTGTTCGAAGCTATTAGATTGCGGAGCAGTTCCCAGTAAAAACGACACGATCGGGTGCCATAGCTTGACGTTAGATGAACCCGTTGCACCTAACCCCCACGGAGCGTCTTGCCAAGATCTCGGTCCATATCAGCCATGACGAGAGCGAGCACACCAGTTCCGCTTGCACGATCCCGGGATTCGCCGATCCGGCAGAATGAAGCTCACCAACCTGGACACGGTACCCTCAATGATTGATCCGGTAATGTGTTAAAATTTCCTTATCCTATCCCTTTGGAACACAGCTGAACACAGAAATTCAATATGAATAGATTACATTGACACTTAACTTGAATATTTTTCATTTAATAAAAAAAAATACAATTCCTCAATGCTCCATCTTATTTGCGAGGTCCACTTTGTTTTTTTTTTCTACAGGGAAGAAATTCCGTCATATCCACCCAATTCCTCTCCAGAGCCATGAAACGACCCTAAGGTCCAAACAGTCTAGGGCAAGATAAGTAACCCCGAACAAAAAGAGTTTCTAACAACGTAAACAACGATATTGAATGCGTTCCAATTTGATGAGGTGGCTGTTTCTTGCCGAGAGGAAGCAAAAAGAGCCATATTCGAGAACTGAAAGAATAGTTGTTTTATAGAGTTTAATGAGGTCTTCCGAGGGAGCACCCCACCATGTCCCAGAAATTGATCTTAGAAAATTGATCCTTTGTTGACATTTTTGTTTCAAATACGAAATGTGAGTACTCCAAGTGCATTTCGAATCAAACATGACTCCAAGGTATTTGAAGGTCCAAAATTGGGTAATGTCTCTTCCCAATAGCTTAAGACGCAGTTTGGCTGGGAACCGCTTTCTAGTAAACACTACCAATTCGGTTTTATGCGGTGAAAACTCGATCCCCACATTTCTGGCTCAGATGGACAGATTATCTAGGGAATTTTGCAATGGTCTTTGCAAGATTTCTGCACCTGGACCTCTAAAGGAGATCATGTGTGCATATATTTTACAAGCAGTAATCAATATCTTTAACATAAAAATTATAAAGTAAGGGACTTAAACATGAGCCTTGAGGTAAGCCCATGTAGCTTGATTGAAGGTCATTTGTTTTTCTGACAGTAAATTATACAAAAAAATATTTAAATATCCTGGTAAACCACTGCTATGCAGACTATCTGCCAGAATATCGATGGAAACTGAATCAAATACGCCCTTAATATCCAGAAATATACAACTTTGCGCAGTGGCGATATCGTAACAAATGAGGTACAACCGAGGGCGATTATTGCTAGTTGAAAAATATCCAGAAATACTGAAGCCAACCCAACAAACATCAACGAATGTTTAGCGTTGCTTTCATCTGATATGCAACTGGCCTTTGCACACAAGGAGCAATTGGCTTGAGTATTTCTGGATATTAAGGGCGCATTTGATTCAATTTCCATAGATATACTTGCAGATAGTCTGCACAGTAGTGGTTTACCAGGAATTTTAAATAACTTTTTGTATAATTTACTGTCAGAAAAACAAATGACCTTTAATCTAGGTCAACTGACAACTTCCAGAATTAGCTACATGGGCTTATCCCAAGGCTCATGTTTAAGTCCCTTGCTTTACAATTTTTATGTTAAAGATATTGATAACTGCTTGGAAAATAGATGCACGCTAAGACAACTTGCAGACGATGCTGTGATCTCCTTTAGAGGTCCACGTGCGGAAATCTTGCAAAGACCATTGCAAAATTCCCTAGATAATCTGTCCATCTGGGCCAGAAATTTGGGGATCGAGTTTTCACCGCATAAAACCGAATTGGTAGTGTTTACTAGAAAGCGGTTCCCTGCCCAACTGCGTCTCAAGCTGTTGGGAAGAGACATTACCCAATCTTTGACCTTCAAATACCTTGGAGTCATGTTTGATTCAAAATGCACTTGGAGTAATCACTTTGCGTATTTAAAACAGAAATGTCAACAAAGGATCAATTTTCTAAGATCAATTTCCGGGACATGGTAGGGTGTCCACCTGGAAGACCTCATTAAACTCTATAAAACAACTATTCTTTCAGTTCTCGAATATGGCTCTTTTTGTTTCCTCTCGGCAAGAAATAGCCACCTCATCAAATTGGAACGCATTCAATATCGTTGTCTACGTATTGCCCTTGGCTGTATGCATTCAACGCATAATATGAGCCTGGAGGTTCTGGCAGGAGTAAAACCCTTACAGTACCGCTTCTGGGAGCTCTTATCTAGAATACTGATCAAGTGTGGAATCAGTAACAACCTTGTGATTGAAAACTTCGAAGAAATGCTCGAATTGAGTACCCAGTCAAGATTCTTACGAATCTATATTAACTATATGTCATCCGATATTAGTCTTCCATGCTATAACCCTCCTAGTGTACGCTTTCCTTATCACAGTTCCTCCATTGATTATGATCTCTCCATGAAACAGGCTATTCAAGGAGTTTTAGATCAACTTCGACCTATTTTAATTCCCCATATTTTCATCGAAAAGTACCAACATGTCAATTGCAATAGAAGAATTTTCACTGATGGGTCACGCATTGATGGATCCACTGGTTTCGGTGTTTACAATGAATACTCATCTGCCTTCCGGAAACTTCAGGAACCTTGTTCCGTATATGTTGCTGAGCTGGCAGCAATCAATTTCGCATTGGGGATAATTTCCGACATGCCCATAGACCATTATTTCATCTTCTTGGATAGTCTCAGTTCTATTGAGGCCCTCCAGTCGATGAAAACAGTTAAGCACTAATCTTACTTTCTTTCAAAAATAAGGGAGCAGATGTGTGCGTTGGTCGAAAGATCATTTAGAATTACCTTTGCATGGGTCCCCTCACATTGCTCAATTCAAGGCAATGAGAAGGCGGACTCTCTAGCAAAGGTGGGCGCACAAGAAGGCGAGATTTTTGAAAGAAGAATTTCACATGATGAATTTTTCCCATTAGTACGTCAGAGTTCTCTTCAAAGTTGGCAAAACGATTGGACAAGTAATTCTCTTGAGCGGTGGTTACATTCCATTATTCCAAATGTTTCGTCGAGATCGTGGTTCAAAGGTCTGGATGTAAGTCGCGGTTTCATTCGTGTGATGTCAAGACTTTTGTCCAACCACTACTCGCTAGACGCACATCTCTACAGAATTAACCTCGTCGATAGCAATGTATGTAGGTGCGGAACCGGTTATGATGACATCGATCACGCAGTTTGGCATTGCCCGGATAATGATGCCTCCAGAGCACGACTATTGGATACCCTTGTGGCCCGAGGTAGACAACCCTTCCGCGAAGTAAGAGATGTTTTGGGAATGCGTGATCTTCCCTACATGCAAGCGATTTACGAATTCCTTTGTTTGTCTGATCTAAGAGTGTAATGTCATCACCCCCTCCCTTTCACTCTAGTAAATTCCCTGCCATTGTGTCCCAGTTATATTATCCTTTTGTTTCCGTGCTACTTGTACCTGCCCAGCAAGCTGTGGTCACCCATCTGCAGCTTAGTTCCTGTAAGGGACTACAGAGACCGAGGATTTGGAAGATGTCGCAACCATGAGCAGCAACTAATACCTGAAATAAGTTACCTGCCTAGCCCCTTCCAAACAATAATGTGACCCATTAACCTCGAGCTAGTCACGAGTAATTGGCACCCCACTTTACTAAAATCGAAAAAGAAAAATTGTTAACTACAATATTGAATATCGGCTCCACAAAGTGTTACACACGCCTGAGCCTAACAAATAAACGAACTGATTAAAAAAAAAAGTCGACTTTCCCTGGCAGGAGGTTTTGCTATTCGTGTCGCTTCCCCAGTGTTCAAGATGGTCAAGTTGAAATCGTCGCATAAGTCATAGAAAATACCCGCTCTGTTGTCATCGTATTGTTCGCCCCAAGCAGTACCGTGGGAGTTCAGATCGCCCAGAATAAGAACTGGACATGGAAGTAATGTAATTGAACTCCAAAGTTGACGGCGGTTAATTGAAATAGACGGAAGCTATGCAGAGATCTTTATTCTTTACATTTATTAGGCAAGCGACGATTTCAATGCCTGAGATTATTGGGAGTGAGATTTTATAGAAGGGGTAGCACTTTATGATCCCCGAAAGTACGCCACCATATGAATCATCTCGGTCCAGGCGAATAATGTTAAAATCGTGGAAGTTTAATTCATCTTCAGATTAAAGCCATGTTTCACAGAGAGCAAATATATCCCCATCAAAATTGTGAATCAAATACATGAACGACTCTAATTTAGTTATTAGACTACGACAGTTCCATTGTAATACGGTGATCATATCTTGATCCTCCCTCGATAAATTATTCATCGAAAGATATGAATTCACCAATGAGGGGCTATGATACAGTCAATTGCTTGAAGTAGTTTCCAACTATAGGAATAAGCAGGTCAATAAGTCCTCTGAGCGGTGAAGCATCCGAAAGGCCAAGAGAATTTTAAATGTTATCCACAATATCCCCAAAAATTAATCTTACCTCGCTTGGACGGGATATTCTTAGAATTGCCAGAAGACGTAGTTTTTGGTTTTGGCAACCTCTTACGGTTACTGTTATTAGGTAGCGGCGGTTGGTATAGCTACAGCTAGGAACGGATGCATCAACTATTACCGGTTTATTTGGTTTTTTAAATTAACCCCCGCTACCTCCATTTTTTTGCAAGCTTTTGAGAGTGGGTTTCATTAGTTTCCGGCGCACACCCGGGAAACTAGTGGGCTTCCTTTTACCGGGGGCGTGTACCTCCGGAAATTCACTCTCATCGGCTATTGGGTTTTTAATTTTGAGCGGCTGATACAGACGATGCAGATACTCCGTTTTGCGACTTTAACATTTCTGCATACGTCTGTTTGGAGCGTTCTTGTATGGAACGTCTCACGTTACCAGTGCGCTTCTTGTACACGGGGCAGTTCTGCAAATCGTGGAGAGGCTCTTTGCCACAGTAAGCACACTTCGTTGCTTCCTGTTGGCAAGCATCCTCTAGATGCCTTTGGCCGCATTTGCCACAACGGGGCTTGTTGTCGCAAAAAGTAGCCGTATGACCCAACTGTTTGCACTTGGGACAATTAAATACCCGTGGTACAAAAAGACGCACTGAGAAGAAAACTTTATCAATTTCAACAAATTTTGGGAGCAATGATCCGGAAAAGGTCACTTGTAGCGAGTCCGACGGTGAATATGTCTTTTTCCCATCTAGCATTGATCCTGCATGCAATTGTTTGCATTCCAGAATTTCAATGGTAGACGAAGTAGAATTTAGAAGTCGCCCCTTACCTTCCATAACGTCTTCACACGTTCACAATATGGAAAAATTCTCGAAAAAATTTTAAAAACAAAGAAATAGGGTAATAACAAAGAAATAGGGATATGATGGTCAGCGAGTTCAGACTTGTTGCTGCAACTTGAAATTATTAATGAAAAAGTAGAACGTATACAAGATTCAACCAGATGCACTACCGGACGATGATTCAAAGTTTGACGTTTGACTTGATTCTATAGACACTACCACAATGACAAAAAAAAATATAATGGTGAAACGCGTTTCAAATTTGAACAAAAATAGAACAACTTAGTATTCCAGTTTTAAATTTTAACATGAAACTGTTCGAAATTATCCAACTAGAACACCTTGCTGAGAGCATCTCCAGGAGTGTTGTAGTTCTAGATTCATTTTATATGTCAGTTATAAACTTTTCTCTTGGGAAAATATATAATAAACATACCCTCTCTTCAGCAGCAGTTCCAAATGTTGTTCTAAACCTAAATACTTGAATGTGTGTGTATAATTAATGATAAATATATTTTGATTTGTCACGAAATAGGATAAGACATTGAAAATGACTGACGAATGGTACGAATTTATCACCAGTGAATTTGATGATAAGACGGATTTGGATTTAACTTTTCAGCTGGTTGAGGGTAAGTTTATGAAAAGTTACTGTTAAGGTGTAACTCAACTAATTCATCTAAACAGAGAGAACGAATCCTCCATAGTTATTGTCTAATTCTAGATTTTCTTTCCGTCGCATAGAAAACTACGAAGAGGCCTAGAAGTGACAATGCTTATAACCAGGTGCCTTTTATAGAATCTTGAGTAGCATATACCCAACAAACGCTGATTTGCCGATCCTCCAGCCTGCTAAATTTTTCCCCGCGCCGGATGTTTTCTTGCTTCGCCATTATCTGAAAAGAAAAAACCAATAAGTGGCTCACAAAACCGTTCTGCATTGTGATGGACGATGAGACCTACATTAAAGCCGACACCAAACAAATGCCAGGACGGGAACACTACGTCGTCACCTCTAAGTTGGCCGTTCCAGAGAGTGTACGGAAGAAGAAACTGTCGAAATTCGCCAAAAAATTCCTTGTCTGGCATGCGATCTGCGGATGTGGCAAAATGAATCAGCCGTTCATCACCTCTGGGACCGCCAATGGACAAATCTACAAGGACGAATGCCTCCTAAAACGACTTCTGCCCTTCTTGAGATCTCACGATGGCCCGACACTGTTTTGGCCGGACTTGGCATCTTGCCACTATGCCCGGCCCGTCTTAGACTGGTACAAAGATAATAATGTAGTTTTTGTACCAAAAGACGTCAACCCTCCAAACACTCCGGAACTTCGCCCAATTGAAAAATTTTGGGCAATCATGAAGGCAAAGCTCGTTAAAACTCCAAAACTGGAAAATGAACTTGAACTAAAGAAAGTGTGGTTAAAAAGTAAGTAAGCAAGTCGGTCCTATCATTGCCCAAAATTTGATGAAAGGGGTCAAGGCAAAGGTGCAGGTATTTGGGTTGGGAGAAGAGGTTCAATAAACCAATGATGTCAAAACTTAACCTTTTAGTAGTACTTTATTTCCAGAAAGTTTGAAAAGAATCGGGCTCAAGGAAATTTTTTGGTGACCTATTTTGTGTGTCCAAATTTCATCGAATACAGTCTTTATTTGATTGATATTTCTATTGTACTGAGGATGGCAAATAAAAATGATCGATCCAACTATTTGTTCGTGTATTTGATTCATCTGTGAAAAATAGTTAATGTTTAGGTATATTTCACCGGCTTTATTAGATTATTCATTAGTTAAATTTTACACATTGGCACTTGAAATGTTATTACCCAACATTAGGTAAATTTTACCCGAATGGTATTTGAAATATTATCACCCAAAATTGAGTTTTCATATTATACCTAATTTTAACTTAATGCATCAAACATGTGAGATGGGTGAAATAAACTTAATGTTGGGAACTTTTTTCTTAGCGTGCACACTATGATTCTGTATGCACGGTAAGAATCAAAAACCCATTAATGGGTAAAGTTTCACCCATTTCCCCAAAAAGGAAGTCAACCCATTAAATGCGTTAACTCAATTTACCCATTTTTGGGTATATGACATAAATGTCAGGTAATGGGTATTTTTTACCCATCTTTGAAAATGAAATTTTGCGGAAAATGAGTAAAAAATACCCATTAACTGACATTTGCGCCATTTACTCAATAATGTGTAAATCGAGTCTATGGATACTCTCTTTTTTGTTAAATGGGTAAAATTTTACCAATTCTATAATCTAAGATTAATGGACCTTTTTAACTTTAATACACGCACACTTATGTATCATCTAAATCACATCAGTGGAAGCGAGAGGGAAACAAAACAGTGAGAAAACATACATTCTATTCGTGTAAGTGTTGCCAGAAATGAATTTATCTTCCACGTGGTGGCGAGTGTGTTTGAAGTGTGTCGGATTGTGTTTTTAAGGTTGTTTTCACATGGTGGCTGAGTAACTTGCCCCCTGGCTTTGAGATCAATAACGTAACTATGGATGAAGGAATCGTTGCGGGACACTGGACTTTTCGGACCTGCAATATAAAGAATTCTAGGGTTTTAATTCATTAGGGCGAATCTACAATTGAGAGACTCTCTCTTGCCTTGTTCTCTTTCATTAATTACAGCGCGATTATAAAACTATGGATTGATAACTAGAAAATAAGAAGAATGATTAGTAATTTCCATTTAATTCCAACTACCTTTATTGCTTATCTTGACAGATACGCGTATTTCGTCTACAATGTGCAGACTTCTTCAGTGTCGTGTACTAATACTCGACTGCCAGTCGAGAATTAGTACAGGTATTCCACTAAACAGCTCACACTCTCCATAATTTATGGATTGATTTTTTTTACACAGATCGCAAGATAAGAGTGCTGGCTAGCATATTGGGCAAACAGCCAAACGAAAAATGTGAAAATGATTTAGGTATTGGTGAAAGAGAAAGTAAACAGAGAGAGTCTCTCAATTGTAGGTTCGCCCTAATGAAAAAAAAACCTAGAATTATTCTAATACCGTACTTATTTATAACACCTACACTGGAGTAAAAATTTCATAAGGCCCTTATAACAGCCATGTGTGCAACTATGGTCCTTTGAGTTAATAGTTATGATTTTCTCAAGTCATTCTTATCATTTTCATAAAACTGCCTTGTTTGTGCATAATAATCATAAGGTAAATTTATGAAATAGCAAAAACCGAGCAGCATGTTATTGTTTTGGTTACTCTTTGTGAATTCTGAATGCTGATGATCCAAATATTTTCGAGTTTATATATAAAAACGTAAAAAAAAACAATTGGACGACGTGAACTAACCACTGGAAACACTAAATTAGGTAAATTATATTAAATTTGTAATAACTTTTTGCCTTAGACATGATTTTACATCGCGTTTATGCTTAATCCGATGTTTATACCATTTTTAATCACGTGAAAACTTAAACGCGCATCTTGACGCGCTTTATTTTTCATTATTTTTTTCGCAATATTTTTCATTCAGCCAGTAATTCAACAATGACCGACGATACGGCGTTAATCGTGTACATCCAGCTCCATTGGCACGTCGAGGGGTGTCCTCATCTCAGTTCAATTGTCGTATATCAACTGCATCTGCAACATCTTCAAGGTCTACCCAGCCGACGACGTCAGCAAATGGGATATCTGCCTCTGTTCCACGTCTTCAAAATGTTGGCTCAGAGTCTATGCCCGCTGATCCCAACCGGATATCACCCCGCACTGGGTTCAAGTTTGCCTATAGCACAAAAATGGGTGCACGATGATTCCAAACGTCTATCCTTAGACAGGTAAGTTCCACAAACTTTACCATTCTATCGCATATTCTTTTAAAACTTTCCTTTCGCATTCCCTCAACAGCATTCTCTTCAAAAGCTAAAAAAAAAAAGTACCAAACTGATGAGAGTTCGCAGCTGGGGTGTGATTTCCATAAGACCTCCGCTGGCAGCTGACATTCACGAATCAATTTAGCTACGCTCGAGTGATGAAAACATCGAAGGGTATGGACTAAAAAAAACAAAATTCCAGTTGAATTCAATAAAAAAATATTACGAAATACATAAATTATCACATGAATTAGCATAACCTACGAATGAGTTACATACATGGTTCCATATCAATTTCATAAGGTTGTACAACGAAACTCATACGGTTGCAATAAGTAAATCTTTACGAATGGTTATGACAACAATCATAGTATTTCATAAGGTAATGTTATGAAATTCAAACCGTTTCCTTGTGGCTAATTTTTATAAGGATATTTAATGACCTTCCGCATAAACAATAACCATAAGAGGTGCCTAACCACCAATTCGGGGGATCATCTCAATTTTAAGCGGTATGATTACACCATCTATAATATCGTTCTTGTATGGTGTATGTTTATTAGGGCTTTAATAGGTTTTTTACATTAGTGTACTACTACTTACCCTGCAGCCTTTCGAGCGAGGCATTGTTCAGCTTATTATTGACTTCATCCATAGTGAGATTTTTAAAGAACATCGGGGCAGAGGTTAATTCGAATAAAATCACTTGTGTGAAGAGGTGGTAAGATGGATGGTGGATGGCAGGAGCAAAAAAAGAAAAGTTGAAATATTTTCAATACCCATTTATGGGTAACAAAATACCTATATGATTTTCAATAACAAATTATCCAAATGGATACTATTTTACCCATTTTCGTATATTTTTCTTCACCCATTTTTTGACAGCTGTATGTAGGTTAGAAAAATGAGTGAAATTTTACCCATTAATGGGTGTTCTATTCCTACCGGGTAGCCAACGGCTTGCGAGAAAAATGGCTCATGAGGAGTGTTTGTTTACAATTGTTGATAGGCCCTTCTCTATTGATGATCAAGAACTGTTAAATTTTTCTCAGAGCAGTTTCAGTGCAGTTTCAATCCATTTTTGAGTATGTTCATTTATTACTATTTAAAATTATCAGAAATTTGAGTTGTTTTGCAGTAGCGTGTAGTAAAGCAGCACATTTTTATTTTTCTCACCGGCGAAGGGCTGCTTAATATCTTTCAGTATCTATTATTGTGAATTAAAACTATCAAACGCCCTTGATTTCTGCTCAAGCTTGAGAATGTTCAAAAGAGTTCTATCGTCTTGTGGTGACCAGTACACATTATCGTTGTTAGTGCGACACTATGGCAAACATAACAAGAAGTTTCTCTACAAGGATGGTGTACAAATGCATAACATAATCTATTACCCGAGGTAAACAATGGAATGTTAATTTAAGATTGTAAACCAACGTATGTAATATCCAAATGTTACATAATATTTTTAGTGAAAGCAATGGTCATTCACTTCCGGAAACAAACGGACCATCGAAGCTTTTCCGTGTTCACCGGATTAAACCTATCAAAGGATGTCCTCACTGGGAGAAGCGAATCCTAAGAGATCTTGGGCTTTATGAGGTATGTTATTGAGATCGGTGTTTATGAAACCATTTGACCAAATTTCAATTTCATCATTTTTTTGACCTGATAAAATTAAAAATAACTGACATGCCTGCATGAAATTTAAAAAAATACAATTACAATCAAGTCAGAAAACGTATTCACCTCTCATTTTCACTCAGCGTGTGAAAGGAAGAAAAATGTCCATTATATGTACAGGGTGGCCACAGAACCGGGAATCAACCGGGAATTTATGTTCACATGATTATTCATAATTTAGATTGGGTGTGACTATCATCGAACTCTCGATATTCCTATCTTAACGTGTTCATCCGTAACGATCTGTGAAGTTTTAGACTATATCAATTGATTTACCTTCTATAAATTTCTTGGCTCATTCGTGTAGTGTGTAGCAACGTGTGTTCTGACGTCTAATCTCTTTTCTCAAGCGCATAGAAAGTATAGGACTTGCTGTCAGGCAAACGTTTCCCTATGAAAACAAAATATATTTGTCCTATGCCTTTGAATGAAAGGGGATTAGACATCAGAAAACCTAATCATAATTAGTAATCTCTCTAGTTCACTTCTTCGCTTTTTTTTGTGATACTGGGCTCATATTCGTCGCCCAATTTCAACAATTTAATTTGCAAATTAACACGCATCGTATTTAGACAGCCGTTTTTTTTTAATTATAAGAAGCGCGATACCAGTGGAGCATTACCAAAATAACCGAAAACGCCTTTAAATCAAATAGTACAACTGATTTGTTGCCAAATAGCGTATTTAGCTATCTTGTTGGAATTCTCCTTTCTTGTTATTGTTATCAAGCAAGGATGTTTTGTCCCGTTTTGTCGTTTTGGCAACGCGTTTCTTTTCTTCTTCTTTTTGTGAGCTCAATATTTTCTTCGTCCAATATTTCTCCCTGTGTTAGCTGTTCATACTGACTGTCAAAACCATGAAACCTTCGAGCACATCAAAATAAAAAAAAACTGTTTCGGAAGTCGGCTATCCTTTTAACCTTTTTTTTTTTCTATTCGAATTCAAACATGCAAAATCCGCACGATAACAAATCGAAATGTTTTGTTCCCGCCAAAGAAGTAGTGTGTAGAGATGAATTTTATTTCCCAGAGTTAATCCCGCGGTTGGGTTTACACTTCAAGAAAACCGTAATTCTTGTGTAGACTTAATTCCCGCCCCGGGAATTCAAATCCCGGGCTCCATTTAAAACACAAAGACGCTTTTCCTCATCTGGAAACCAGTCTTAAACCGGGAATTTTTTAACATTTGGTCCGTGAAAACCGGGAAAAAACCGGGAATTTGAAAATGAAAATTGAGTGGCCACCCTGTATGTATTATATTCATATGCACGACAATTAGAATTTGACCAGTTAGGCAGATAAAAAGCTAAAATTGTGCTGATTCAATCATGCTACAGAAACTTTTCGCTAACTGGGTGCTTTTAACTGGACGTTCACTAACTGAGCTATAGCCCAGTTTAAAAGCAAATAAACTTAAAAAAACAGCTTTTGAAATTTTGTTGACAAAATTAGCAAGGGGCATTGAAAAGGCATATAAGCAACAATTTAAGGTTCGTGGACAGGTAGATGTCGCAACCATGAGCAGCAACTAATACCTGAAATAAGTTACCTACCTAGCCCCTTCCAAACGATAATATGACCCATTAACCTCGAGCTAGCCACGAGTAATTGGCATCCCACTTTACTAAAATCGAAAAATAAAACATTGTTAATTACAATATTGAATATCGGCTCCGCAAAGTGTTACACACGCCTGAGCATAACAAATAAACGAACTGATTGAAAAAAAAAGGTTCGTGGAGGAGTGAAAAATTGTTAAATTGTACGAAATTGAGGCGTAATCCCACACAAACTGAGTCAAATATTTTGCACAATCGGGTGCACAATATGCTACATCGCAATAACGTATAAAGCAAAAAACATTATTTAATTTATGTATTTTAAAATGAAATATGCCAACCGAAATCTGATCGAAAGCCCCCTCGAAATTTATTAACATTTGAAACGTCAACCCAGTTACCGAGCAGCATCCGCTAACTGGGCTGTGCACATAGCCCAGTTAGCGAACGGTTGCTGTACATTTGATTAGTAGTTCTTTTGATTTTTATGGCAAATCTTATCAAATGATTTTTTTGTGTGATGACGATTCATCGCCATGATATAGTATTTTGCAATAGACAACTTTTAGTTGAGAAATTTTTCCTACCACTCGCACTCCGAAATTAGACATCATGTTGAACTTTTTTATTCTTCTAGAATCCTGAGATAAATTGCCCATATTAATGGGTTTCGTTAAAACTTCAATTTTCTAAAATCGGTGGTAGAAAGGTACGGCATAACTGCTTGACTAAAAGGTGGCATGTTAAAACGCATTGTTGTATGTGGAGATACTTAAAATTGAATCTACACTTGATGTTATTCAAATACACACATTTTTTGTTATTCGTACTTTTTATTGACATTTTTTTTTATCGATTCATGAAATGTTTGTGCTTTACGCACTTAAAAAGTATCAGTTATTTATGTTAAGTATAATGTCTTGGGTAGAGAACGGCTACAGCCCCCTCGACGGCACTCTTGAACGCTATTCCAAGCACTGGGGTAACGATAACTTACAACGTTCATTCTTTGAATGATGATGCTTCATCAGCATGAAGCATCTACACAAACACTCACATGATCGACGATCGGCTCAATTTCAATATGTCGATTATGCTTGCGAGAAAGCAGCGAAGACGATTATGGTAGTGTTATGAGGCTAGGGGAAACAGAGGTGCTCGAGTGCACGATAAGAAAGTGGCAGAACGAGTGGGACACCGCAGTGAACGGAAGGTGAACCCACCACCTTATCCCGAATGTGCTGAAATGGATACACACGTATAGGTCATTTTTCAAACTAAACAGTTTCTGACAGGTTACGGCTGCTTTAAAAAGTACCTGCACAGGATCGGACATATCAGATCGCCGCTCTGCCATGAGTGCGGAGATGTAGAGATAACGCCGGAACATGTCGTTTTCGAATGTCCACGTTTTGATACGGAGATATACGAAGACTATGAGCGGTGAAGACGTCATGTCGTAAACGTCGTGGACAGGATGTGTAGCAAAGCACATGGAACGCGGTGAACACAGCGGTGGTGAAGATAATGTTTCTCCAACGGAAAATGAAAGAACAACAAACAAGCGACCGACAGGTCATAGTCTCGGTCGATGCGCTACGAAGAGACTGGTCCAACCGAAATTGCAGGACCTACCATGAAACGAGGCCGATCGAAATCGAAGCACCTGTCTCGGGAGGATCTCCACCGTTAGGGAAGATCTCCATCGGAGTAGATTAGGTCCACCGCCGGGGACTAGATCGAGTTGATCGCGAAGAAGCACAGGCAAATCAACCAGAATCGCAGAACCGACCTCGTCACCTGACCGGAATGCATCGATTACGGATGATCTCTCACCGCCGGGGAACTCTTTGTCGGAATAGGATAGATCCGCTATCAGTGACTATCCGATTAGAACGCGAAAAGCTGGAGGGCCAAATGGCTCACGGTCGGTTTCGGGAGGATTTGCTTCGCCGGCTGAGTATGAAGTGTTGCGCACAGCACACAACACCTCTCCTTCGAAGTAATACTGCAAGGTGGTGCCGGAGGAGAATTCAGGTGAAAGGGTACCTAGGAGAGTGTTTCTAGTGGGTAGGCACGCAAGTGAATCCCACACAGCGCGAAATCTGTCATACACTGGCATGAGCATGAACAACTCATCACTGCAGGCCAGCCATGTCCAAACACTACACTACACGCCGAGCTATTTTTTACCACGCTAGCGCGTGTATTGATTTCACCACTTTGACTTCGTGCTTCCAGACTTACACGCAACGCGGTGGGTACAACACCAATGCCAGTGCTCGTGTTTTGGCTTCAGACACCGTGTATGATGATTCGGCAAATACCACAGCCGAGTGTTTCCGATTGTGTCCGATTGCGGAATACACGCGTGGTTAATTTATTTTATTTCTACCCATGCCGTGCTTGTTAAACTCAATCAACTTATGCGCCCGTCACCCAACGGCCAAGAAAACAAACCTAGAAGTCAAATTATCAAATTTTTAGAATCATCCGACGAGCAATGCTCTATCCGTGGTAACCAGTGTCATTCTGGGTGTATGTTCAGAGCTTTCTTGTGATCGTAACCACTCGGCTCGGGTGTTTTCCCAAAAATCAAGACACGGTGTCTAAAGCAAAACACGAGCGTGTACACTCGTGTCGCGTCCATTGCGTTGCGGGTTCATCTATAAGCACGAAACTGAAGTGGTAAATTATAGCCACATGGTGGTGTGTTTGCGTCAAGTTCGGCTCTCGTGCAGAACGGTTTGGTGTTTTCACACATGAATTTTTGCTTTATAATCAACAAATGATATCTATTTGTAGCCATACATACTTCCTATGTGTACAAATAATCATCTTGTGTGGGAACACATACTTTTCATTTGCTACATTACTTCATGTGTGTTTCTCAGAAGCTTCTGTTTATGTCTGAATATTATGTGGAATTTGACATAGACTTTTGCCAATAAATATGTGTGGATTATTTGCCGTGCACGGTAAGAATAAAAAACCCATTAATGGGTAAAATTTCACCCATTTCCCCAAAAAAGGAGTCAACCCATTAAATGAGTAAACTCGAGTAACCCATTTATGAGTATATGGCTTCAATGTCAAGAAATGGGTATTTTTACCCATCTTTAAAAATGATTATTTTTGCGAAAATGGGTTAAATAATACCCACACTCAAAAACACACACACAGCTACAATTTTTTTTTGATTTCCTACACGCTAAGTTAAGTTTTCCCAAATATGGGTGAAGAATACCCATAAGTGCACTTACCCATTTATTACATTAACATGTGTAACATAAGTCCTGGGAATACTTTCAGGCGTTTATTTGACAGCATAAACAAACACACAGATGTCAACCAATGTACTTGTCACGTTCATCTGTGTTCCTACTGAACTGTCAAACTCAAATTGCGCAGTAGTTTCCATTAAAAATGTCGTACAATCTGGATTTACGTGCAAAAGTCGCCAACCTTTTTGAACGGCTTAGTACAAGTGAAATTTTGAGCGTGTTCAAAGACGAGCCAATATCAAAATCAATAATATACCGTGTTTTGAAAGATTGTCGTGAAGGTAAAGAACCGGAAAATAAAAAGAAAAGTGGTCGCCCAACAAAATTGAGTGCCAGAACAACGAAAAAACTGCTGTCAAGCGCTGAAAACAAGGTTGGCCAATCAACACGCAAATAAGCACGAAAATTTCAGGTTTCAAACATGACAGTCCATCGGATTTTGAGAAAACATAACGTAATCTATCGGAAACGTCAGCCTGCACCAAAATATACACAGCAACAATTCGAAAAAATACCAAAATGCTGCCGTGCACTTCGTCGCAAGCATTTTGCAAATGGAAAGTGCATATTTTTGGATGATGAATCTTACTTCACGTTTTCGCACCATGAATTGAGTGGCAACGATGGTTTCTATACTGCGAACATTAAAACAACACCAGACGATATTAAATATGCCAACAAATCGAAATATGAGCCAAAGGTGTTAGTGTGGGCAGCTATGTCATCGAAGGGTATCTAGGCGCCTTTGATACGCCCAAACAAGGCCAAAGCTGTCAATTCTGACGTGTATATCAGCCAATGCTTGCCGAAATTGAAGCAATTCATCAACAAATATCACGCTGACGACGAAAACATGTTTTGGCCGGATCTTGCAAGCTGTCATTACGCGAAAAAAACATTAGATTGGCTAACTGAGCAAAACATACCATTTGTACCGAAAAAGGACAATCCACCTAACGTGCCTCAGGCTCGCCCAATTGAAATTTTTTGGAGTGTTCTCAAACGTATGGTGTACGACAATGGCTGGGAAGCTAACAATGAGCAACAATTGGTTAATCGAATCAAGCGGAAGATGAAAGAAATAGACATAGACACCATCCAGAACCTGATTCAACATGTTCGCCGTACACTGCGTAAAATCGAAGATAATGGTCCATTGAGCGTACTGTAAAAATATTTTTCAACAATTTATTAATAGAATAAAATACCCTTAAGAGCATTTTAAAATCCGATTGTTTGATTTCAAGTACCATGCTTTTGAATTTTTCCCAGGACTTATGTTACATATGTTACTACTTACCCATATTTGAGTATTTTTTCCCATACAAATGTACTCAAATATGAGTAAAGTCAACTTTACCCATCAATGAGTATGTGCACTTTTTTGCGATTATGAGTAAACATAGCGCGTATGCTTATGGGAATGTTATAAATGATAGGGCTGTGTTCCAATTCGCGAATTAATTTTAATTTTAGTTAAACTTTACAGATGGAAAATAATCGATTAATCGATTAAAATCCCTTTGTTATTGATCAACAAACTTTCGATAAGATGTCTGTCAAAATTGAGTTCCCGTCTGTCAGAAGCAAGTTAGCTCGAGTAGCAGACTTAATCGATTATTTTCCATCTGTCAAGTTTAAGTGAAAATTAAAATTAATTCGCGAATTGGGACACAGCCTACACGGTAATCTTAATTACCGCTATTATGACTATAAAGTATGCTTTTTGGGGGGAAACGGGGGCTCCCCAAAAAAGAAGTTTTTTTTTTTTCCTCCTTTTGGGGAAAATTAATTATACTTTATTTTTTTTTTTTTTTTTCTTTTTGTTGGGAGTATATTATATTTTTTTTTTTTTTTTTTATATAAAAAAAATATTTTTTTTTTTTTTTTTTTTTGAGAACATAACAGATGTATACTTTTTACGCATTTCACAAAATCAATAATGCTCGAGTATGGCTGAAAACGGCTCAATTCCGAAATTCAAATAAGAAAGTAATATAGACAGCAATAAATTACACAGTCATGTTTATTAATTTAAAAATAAAAATTACAAATACATATCTAGTGGTTTTGCGCAAAAATTTAATCACGCACTTTGTTACAGAGTTGATTAACAGACGTTCTGGAACTATTTATTTTAACCTTATAGCAGTGGCTGGATAGTCAAGAAGAAAATTAATATATTTTTTTGCTCAGGAATTACAAGCACATCGGCTCAAAGTTCGGTCCCAAGCTTAATGATTCGTCCCTAATAATGTATCCGGCATCCGGCCACACGGCATGGGAGACCTGTTTTGTTTCATACAGTGTTAAACATTTGTAATTACTGAAGAAAGCAAATATTGAACTTACCTGTCAACTTCGCGAATACGTCTGTATCCAACGTATTGGATATTTCCTCCATTTTCTATACTGCAACAGCTTAAAGCAATTCTGGAACCTAAATACGGTGCTTACAAAATAAATGCTTTTTTGAAAATGGCGTCAGCATCAAGTCACGGGCAGAGTTAATTTTCTTTTCTCAGCTGTGCCTACTTTTTACGCATTTTTTTGTCGCCGTTGACATACTTGAAAAGGCGTAAAAAGTACTCTTCATTAGTGTATAAAAACTAGTCAACTTTTTGACGTATCAACTATAATCTTGAAAATGTGCAAAATATAGTTATAAAAGAAGTTTTCCAGATTTACCGTGTAGGTATACGTAAGGAACACGGAGAAAAACAAATATACTAAATAGCATAAATTCTATGCTAAAACCATATTCGATCTATCCAGTCATTGGAATGAATAAACCAGGTTTATGCATTGATAAGAATAAATCAAATATATGCATTCCAATGTATTTATCAAATGTATGCATTCCAATGCATACTTTAAATATAGGCATTGCAATGCATATTTGTACAAATATATGCATTTCAATGCATAAATCAAATTTATGCATTGCAATGCATAAATATATAAATATATGCATTCCAATGCATAAATCAATAAAATAATAAAATATATGAAAATCAGCATTGTAAATTGTAAATTGACAAACAACTGATTAGGGAGCACAAAAATACAAATCTCCTGTACTTTTTCAAACAGACGTGTGGTGTCCGAAATCTGCTGCTTCCTCCATTGTCGACTACTCGCCTCGAAAATTGTCACAAGAATGATCTTGAATCAACGATTGCAAGATAAGCCCGTTTCTTTTATCACTCTTTCTCTTTCCCTTTTAATGCTAATTCCCACTCGGTAGTTTCCATCTCATTCTCTCTTTTTATTTGATATACTCATACGCCCGGAAATATTGTTGCTCTTGTTTTACTGGTTTCGTTAATTCCCCATTCATTCCCACCTTCTAAAATACACCTTGTGTCGAGCCTCGACTGTAAGCAGAAAGTATCCTTCAGACTAGTTTTTTTTATTGGGTTCTAGAAACGTCAGTTTTATTTATTCTTTACTTGTGTTGTCCTCTACATAATCCTCCTCCTGTACTCTTCATCCATTTCAACAGTAAATTTTATAAACAAAGTTGCTGTCAGACCCACATTTTCGATAAAAATTTATGCAAAGGACAAAATCTACCAAAATCTGTAGAAATTTACGGAATTAATGTACATTGTGAACCATATGTATTTCCATTGAGGATTTGTTATAGGTGTTGGAGGTATGGACATGGACAGAAGTTCTGTAAGAGTTCAGTGAAATGCTGTAAATGTGGACTTGAGCATGAAAAAGAATGTAAAGCCATAAATTCAAAATGTATAAACTGCGGAGGAGCGCATAAAAGCCGAAACCTTTGAAAGAAATAGACAAGATAAAATAAGGGTAGAAATGGCAATGAACAAAACATCCTTTTTTGAGGCACAACAGAAATTTCCGAAGAAACAAAAAACAGTACAAAGTAGAATAGACTGTCACATGGACTTTCCAAACCTTCCACCAAGTGATATGGACAACGGTTATACTTACCTTAATAATGACAATAATAGAAGTGCTTGGGTGTTATCCAACAGATTAAATAGGAACACAACTGAGAATAATAATCAAGAAGAACCAGTCAAAAATAAAATGAAGACTACCATGAAGAAAAATGTATTTCCCACAACCGGAATATTATGGAGAAGAGCCTCGATGTGTCCTCTCCTAACCCGTACGCAACAACTGAAATAGAAAAACTGACACACCATATTAAACAAGAACTAATTGCAAAATTTAATCTTACTGGTATAATTAAAAAGATTCAGGCAATTCAAAACACAATTCTTAAGAGTACTGACAAAACAGATACAATCGAACAGGACCTTCTATTTATCAATACAAGTAATCAATTAGACTCAATAATAAATCCAGAAATATTCAGTGGAACTCGATCTACACATATTTCCAACACACAATCCGACAATGAATCAGTTTAGCAAAGAAAAGTTAGAAAATAATACAGAATAATGTTACTAGTTTACGACCTTTAGACACTCGAGAACTTATAAAGGATTTTCTAGATAAAGAAACGATGACATAGCCATACTGAGTGAAATATGGCTTAAACCTGATGAACACTTTAACTTTAAAGGATACAAACTTTTGAAGGAAGTGCGAACCTCTGGTTATGGAGGAGTTGAGTTCCTAAAAATAACATGCCTTCCAAAGAGCATAAACTACCATCACTTCACCCTATAGAAGCAATAGCAATCGAAACTTTAAATACTAATCCCAAATTATTCATACTATCAATATACATACCACCAATGCCTGTAAACAACAATGATATCAAAATGCCACTGAAAAAACTTTTAGATATAATAGAACAACACAATAAACCTACTATACTTGCAGGAGATTTTAATGCACATAATAAATTATGGAATCCATTTCATTCAAATTGCCCAAGAGGTGAATTACTAGACCACTTATTGGAAAATAGAGACCTGGTATTATTGAACGATGGATCATGCACATTAATTAAACCACCTGACACTACCCCATCAGCAATCGATCTCACTTTCGTGTCACCTGAAATAGCATGCAAATCAGAATGGACAGTTTTAAATCAAGACTTCTCTAGTAATCACAAAATCATTAAAATAGAAATAGAAAATGCAACCCACAATAATAGAGCAATTGAAATCTTCAATAGAAACCAAGCAATAGACAAAATAAACAGCATTCAACCCCAAATGATTCACACTGCGGCTGATATACCACCAATTATAGCAGAACAGATAAATTCATCTAAATATCACTTAAGCTCAGGAAAAGCAAAAAAAATACCAAAACCTTGGTGGACTAAGGAAATTGGAAAGATATTGGAATCAAAAAACAATAAATTAAAAGAATTTTTAAACACCAAACTTATGAAAAGTTTAAAGATTTTAAAAGAGAAAGAGCCATCTTAAAACGAAAAATAAGAAATGAAAAGCGAAAATGCTGGAAAGAACTAATAAACTCTATAAATTCGGACATGACACAGAAACAGTTATGGAACACAGTTAAAATGTTAGGAGGTGGGCATCCAGCTAAAAACAATCTTCTGCTGTTAAGTAATGAACAACTAGCAACACAATTTATGAACCAAAATTTCCCTGCAATATCGTCAGAAATATGTTACAGTCCCTATCAGAACCCAGCAATCTATCAGAATAGATTTCAAAGAGGTTAGACAAATAATTCATTCGAAGAAAGATCACTCGACTCCAGGACCAGACCTCCTCTCGTTTTACATACTAAAACGAATTAATTTAAATTTACAAATAAGACTTACTGAACTCTTAGGTGAAGTTTTAAATTCAGGCAACATTCCAGAGGAGTGGAGAGATATTAAAATAGTACCGCTACTCAAGATGGGCAAAGATCCGAGTGACCCCAAATCCTACAGACCGCTAGCGATGATGAATGTATTACTAAAAATAATAAACTGTATTGTCAAAAAGAATTGTCAATCTTCGTCACAGAAAACAACATCCTTCCTACCTCGTCCTTTGGTTTCAAGAAAAATACATCTGCAATCAATTGTGTCAACTATTTAATTTCAACTGTACAACAGTCAAAAGAGAAGGGCTAGTCATGGTCACAACATTTCTCGATCTGTCAAAAGCATTTGACAATGTCAATGTAGATAAACTATTAGAAACTCTTCGAAACGAAAACATCCCGAGCCATATAATAAACTGGATATACCATTACCTGAGAAACAGGAAAACAATATAAATTTATCTGATGGTAGAGAAATAGCACAAATAACAAACAGTGGGCTTCCACAGAAGTGTCCATTATCTCCCATTTTATTAACCTTTACACAGAAAGCAGTACAAAATTATCCAGGAAGATGGGTCATTGATCAATTCGCGAGTAAAATTTTATAAACAAAGTTGCTGTCGAAACGTACTGGTCGCTGAATTTCATCACGTCGTCGCAAAGTTCTGGAAGTTCCATTCCCTTTTCGAGAATCGGTTGCATCATCCAAGCAATCTTTGGAAATTGGATCGGTTGTCTTCGGAAATACCAACGCTTCCTCTATGTCTTGTGTTGCAGTGGTGGTCAAGTCTTTTGATTCGGCTGATACAGTGGACAACGGAGCTCTTCTGATATCGTTTACACTACGCGAGTATTGGATTCCATTTTGGCTCATCAAAACTACTTTGGCACCATCTCTAGCTACGATCCGGAATCGCTCAGTTGAGAAAGTTGGGTCACTTTTGTTTCGTCTTTGTTGTGCCATTTGAACATAATCTCCAACCTTAATTTTTTGCTTTGTAGCTTCGCATGAGCATCACGTTCGGATACATCGGTGCGATCTAACTTTGATTTGGATAGATCCCACAGGCTTGGGAAAGTACCCCGGAACTTCCACCCTACCATCAACTCGAATGGAGTGATTCCCAATCTGGAATGTGGAACCATCGTATTGTGATGACGGACATACCGTTCAAGTGCATGTCGCCAATTAGAACCTTCCAAGTTTGATGCTGCCAACGCTTTTATAATGCCCTGGTTCTGCCTCTCAACGGCTCCGTTTGTCTGAGGGCTCAACGGTATTGATTTTCTCACCTTAATGCCTTTATCTTCCCACCACTTAGTGAAACTAGTACTTTGGAATGGTGGTCCGTTGTCGCTTTGTATTATTAGAGGGCAACCCCATTGCCGAAAAATTCCACATAGCGCCGCATTCGTTCTTTCAGCATCCGTATGTTTCATTTCAGCAACAGTCAAGTATCTTGAGTAAGTATCTATGACAATCAAAAACTCACCGGTTCCGAAGCCTGGCATCGCCAAGAAGTCAATTTGAATGATCTCCCATGGACCGTCCGGAAGAACTCTGGTCGATAACGGAATTGGAGGATTTTTTTTGGCCAATTGTATGCATGTTTCGCATTCCTTAACGAAGTTTTCAACTGCGGTAGACATACCGGGCCACCAAAAAAACTGCCGCATTACTTTTTTTGTAGCTCCTACTCCAACATGCCCCCCGTGTGCTGCCAGCATTGCCTTCTGGCGTAAAGATGTAGGCAAGACAGCTCTATCGTCCTTGAATATGAGGAATCCCATGAATCTCAGGTTCTTCCTTTGAGCTTCGTATTTCTGTAAATGTTCTGGCCAGAAATTACACTGTAGAGCTGTACGAACCTTCCGTAACTCATCATCTTCTTCTGTTCGTTTTTCAATTTCCCCCCAGGTGATATCCATGCAGCCCGTATCAAGAGCGAACAAAAAGTGATTATCATTGTCTTCGTCAACTGGTACTGGTACCTGAGTCTGATTGATGAGTCTCGATAAAGCGTCAGCAACGTTCATGGTACCTGGAACCCGTTTGATGGTAAAGTCGAACGGTTGCAGCCTGAGTGCCCAAGCATCCGCTCTAGACAAAGCTCGCTTACCTAGGCGATGGCTCCCGTTGAAAATGAATTGGTTCGCTTCAGCATCCGTTCTGATGACGAAGGACCTGCTAAGAAGATACGTGGAGAAGCGTTCCACGCCCCATACTACGGCCAGTGCCTCCTTGTGTGTTTGTGGGTACCTTTTCTCGGTTGGAGTTAAGGATTTGGAGGCACACGCGATAATCCGTGCAGCTTGCTGTTCATCGTATTGCACCAAAACTGCTCCAAGTCCTATTGGAGACGCGTCCACAAAAATCTCGATTGGGTCCGTCTGGCTATAATAACCAAGAGTTCTGATGGTTTTCAATGCTCCAGTTTTCAAAAATTGAAATTCACGCTCCTCATTGTCAGTCCAGTAGTATTTATTCGCATTTGCCAACGCTCTCAAATACTTGGTAAGGTCGGCACGGTTAGGGATGAATCGATCCGCGAAGGTAATTAAGCCGAGAAAGCTTTTGACCTCTGAACAATTCTCAGGTTTCCTGCAATTTTCAATTGCACTTAACTTCTCTTCTTCTACTTTCCAGCCACCCGGTGTTAATATGAACCCCAAGAATTTCACTGTACGACTACCGAACACGCATTTTGAATCGTTCAGTTTCACATTATGGTTTCGAAGTCTTGCTAGCACCGCTGCTAAATTGTCGTCGTGTTCTTCCTTTGTTTTTCCGTGGACGAGTATATCGTCCAAGTAGTTTTTAACGCCTTTGCAGCCACTAAGAATTTTTCGTTGTAGGGTTTCCTGGAACAAATCCGGAGCGTTGCAGAGTCCAAACGGAAGGCGAACACACCGAAACATGCCATATTCCGTGCAAAAGTTGGTCAGAAGACGAGATTCTTGATCAAGCTCAATATGGAAGAATGCATTACTCAAATCGATGGTCGAAAACCATGAAGCTCCATTCAATTCAGCTAGTATTCCTTCCAGTGTGGGCATCGCAAAAGGTGTCCTGTAAACGTATCTATTGGGTCCTCTGAGGTATATCACCAGTCTTATGTCATCTTTGCCTTTTGGTACTACTAGCATCGATGAACAGAATGACGTATCCATTTCCTCAGTTACACGTTCGATTATATCGGCCAATTCCAATTGACGCAATCTTTCTTCGACAAGCGGTTTTAATGCCTGCGGTATGCTCATGAAAACGTTACGACAAGGTGGTTTGAATTTGTTGTAATTAATATGAACAGGCGGAACGTTGAATTTTGGGAACTTTTCCATGCTTATGGCAGCTATTTCTCCAGCCGAAAGCTGCGATGAATCGATGAAGGAATCCTCTGCGATAGGTACTTTAAGGCCTAACATGAGAATGCTGTATCGTGTGGCTGTAGACCGACCTAGCAATGCTTGGAGCTCTTGAACAACGTAAAATTTCTCCAAAAACACTGGCCTATCATCAGATATGTACACATATGCTTCGAATGTTGCTGAGACTTTGATTGTGCCGTCTGAAGCATATCCTTTGAGCTGCCGATCTGACTCCTGTTTAATATTGAATACCTCTCTACTACATGCCTCTCTTGACATTAAAGCACTAAACATATCCTCCGTAAAGGTGTTAACTTGAGCTCCGGAGTCAATCAAGAATCGACATGGCATATATGCTACTTTAACCATTACAAATCCATCGTCGTTGACCGATATAACCGAAGCAAGCATTTTCGCATTATGATGCTGGTTCCGTGGTATTGTCATCTGTCAGAACAAAAATGAAGCATTCGTTACTGTCTTTCTGTTCGGTGTAAATTAAACAATCATGGCTTAGTTTAACTATAGGATTTACAGAATCCTTTTATTCTTAAATTAATTATTTTTCCAGTTCATTTTATCATAGTAGAATGCGTCGAATAGAACAAATCAAGATTTAAATGAAATAAAAATAGAAAAACGAACTCCAATTAAAAAAAATACGAGAGTGCAAAATTAATACACCGGTTCGTGTACTCGAATTTCAAGCGCAGTCAGTTATGTAGCAGTGAAATCAGTAAAATCCTCACTTACTTCCTGTGATTCGTTGACTTCTTCACGTTTATCGACAACTGCAATCATCTTCGGAGCTGAATCAGTAGTTACATCCTGATCATTCGATTGCTTGGGAGGCCTGATTGCTACTGATCGACACGCAGCTTGACCCATACGTCCACAACCTCTACACCTCCAGCATTTAGCTTTCATCTGATTATAAGAGCTCTGCGTATTGAATCCTCTTGCGTCAGTGTACCGCGATGGACCTTGAAATCCTGGATGTCTGAATCCCGATGAGTTCCCACGGAAGCCTCGTTGATTGAATGGTCTTCCCTGGTATCTCTGCTGTACCGGAAAGTCAGCCCTGACAGGTGCGACAATGGCTTCAGTCTTATTTCCGTGTTTCTGTGAGAAAAACTCTTCATTTAAACGAATGGCTTCAATCTCCCTGACTTTATCTACCAAATCGGTAAAGCTTCCGTTTCTGCTGATTAGTTTCAAAGCCATGGAGCGCACCTCTTTGTTATTGGCATGTTTAGCTATTGTGCCAACAACTTCCTCCGTCTCCAAGTTTTTCTTTAAAATTTTAATTCTACGGTTCTTTGCCATGTCCTGTCCAGTGCGTGCTAGCTTAATCCTTGATCTTTCCGTGGGGTTTAAGTTTCGCCTGACTGTCACCAATCTTGTTCTCATTTTTCGAGCGATTAATTTTTGATCGTCATACGATTCCTTACGTTTCCTCTTCTTCATCGATAACGCTCTGTAAATTGGATACAAAATTGAACAACTCATAGTAATTGTCACCATCTTTTTTTTTTGCATTTGTATGGTTTAAAAAACTTTAAGAACTTCCAACTTTCAACATCAATTCGACTTCATACTTTGTAAAGTAAACCTTTAGTCTAGTCACGTGCCTATACCAGTGACCCTCCGGGAAAAAATCAGCCATTATGAATTTCTGCTTTGTGTATTCAGCCTACTCTCCGCTTTTCTTCTGGTGAGCCTACTGAATCAGCTAAGTAAATTGAATGCCTACTTACCAGCCTGCTACCGGAAAGTCTACCAAATGGCATAATTACTATGTAAATTATCACTCAAGCCTACTCACGTGCCTGTGCCAGTGAGCCTACCGAGGAAAATCAGCCATTTTGAATTGAGGAAAATCAGCTATTTTGAATTTGTTCAGCCTACTCACATATTTTCTACTAGTGAGCCTACTGAGGTAACCAAGCATATTGAATCCATTTTAGCCTACTTGCCAGCCTGCTGCCAGAAAGCCTACTAAATGGAATTATTTCTCCATTTTGTCTAACTCAGTCAGCAGCCTACTCACCTCCTCTCGTTAGTGAGCGTACTGAGACTTATTTCCGTTTTTATAATGCTCTACATTTTAGCCTACTCTCTGCCCTTATGCCAGAGAGCCTACTAAAAATGTACCTAACTGAAACTAGAAACCAGAAGAGATAATCACTATTAGTATCTCTTCTCAGAAATACCTACCCTCGTGGAGCGTCGTCTGCGCCATTGTGGTGTCCGAAATCTGCTGCTTCCTCCATTGTCGACTACTCGCCTCGAAAATTGTCACAAGAATGATCTTCAATCAACGATTGCAAGATAAGCCCGTTTCTTTTATCACTCTTTCTCTTTCCCTTTTAATGCTAATTCCCACTCGGTAGTTTCCATCTCATTCTCTCTTTTTATTTGATATACTCATACGCCCGGAAATATTGTTGCTCTTGTTTTACTGGTTTCGTTAATTCCCCATTCATTCCCACCTTCTAAAATACACCTTGTGTCGAGCCTCGACTGTAAGCAGAAAGTATCCTTCAGACTAGTTTTTTTTATTGGGTTCTAGAAACGTCAGTTTTATTTATTCTTTACTTGTGTTGTCCTCTACAAGACGTATCTGATTTTGTAAACAAAGAGAGGAAGTAAGATTCTAACGATAAATTCTTGAAACCCTTAGCACTTTCATGCAGACTAGGGTCACCAACACAAGGAATAACATTTTCCTAACATGATGGTGATGCTACTTTCCGTGAGGGCGCTGAAAGTTTTGAGAAATTTACGTTTGAATCTTACGTCCCCTCTTTGTTTGCAAAATCAGATACGTCTGTTTGAAGAAGTACTCGGGAAATGTATCAATAGTATTATGTGAAACAACTATCCATTTTGATAGACCCCAGTATCCCGGTAAGGGATGGGTGGGTAGGTTTGGATTGTGTGGGGGGGAAAAAAATGGTAAAAAATTTGATTTTGTGTGTTTAAAATTGTATATTAAAAAAAAATTTTTGGCGGGCCGGTGGGGGTGGGTTTGGGGGCCTGTTTTGGGGGGTGGGGGGGGGGGGTTTGGTTGAAATTTTCCTAATATCACCAATCCTTCCGATTTTATTCGCAAATAGATAAGCTGTCTTGAGCTTCTAAAGTATATAACGCCGGTAACGCAATATGCGCGGAAAAGAATGATTATCTAGAATGTATTGCAATACATAAAATATATTGATTCAATGCATACTTTTTATGCATTGCAGTGATATCAAAGGAATAAAGCGTAGAAAGGAATACATAAAATTTTTTTTTGCAGCATTTAACGCCGATAACGCAATATGCACGAAAAATAATAATTATCTTAAATGTATTGTATGTATGTATGGTAGCCACCATCCCTTCATGCCCTTGGCTGGGATGCAGCTCCACTTAATAGCAAGATCAAATTGAGCCACCAATCTGAATTCACAATATCGCTGTATGAAGGGCCAAAAACGGAGGGGTGGACCCGTAAGCAGAGACACTCACGCGAAATCCACGGGAAATTAAGAATCTCCTTCCAACGATACGATCCAACAATTCCAATAACCCAATTCGCTATACTTATTAAGCTTTCTACAGGATGGCTTGTTAAGAAGGGCGCGTCACTCTCACTGAAACTGTTGGAATAGACTTCGCAGCATCACAATAAATATAAATATGGTTATAAATAAAATAATATGATGAAATAGTTAAAATAGTAATAATAGGTAAATGATAATCATATGATGGTGCATCTTTACAGCTCAATCAGTGGCAGATGAATATAACTCTGGAATGTGAAGGTCTATTGCAATTAAATAAAACATAAACCATTTAATTATACATAAATCAAAACAATTTGTATGTATTCATGACATATAGATATACATAATCAGCAGAATTGAAGAGCGTTTGTAAATTTTCATAATTTTCATTTAAATTCATAGAAAAACACCTTTAGATACAATGAAATAAAATATCTGTACTTTCTGGAATCTATTTCCTTGTAACCTTGAAGCAAATGAAATTTAATTATTATTATTAATCTTTTAGTAAATATTTTTAATATGATTATACTAATATATATATAATGATGATATGATGAAAATATTACGATGTTGTAATAGTATACACATAAAAATTAAATGCAACTATTTGTCTCTACTGCTGTGATGTTAGATTATTGAAACTCTGAAATGGCAAAAATGTCCAAAGTGATATAATGAAAGAAAGTTGATCACCGGGCAGCCAAGCAGAATAGCGAAGAAACTTCAAGCAAACAATTAGCCGAAATAAATTGCACATGACTATGATTACTGCCCAAAAACGGAAGCTTAATAAATCCACAAAAAAGAAAAAAAAAACAGAAAGAGAAAAAGAATGAAACATGAAATTTGAATTCTCCGATAACTCTTGCTTTCTACTAGGCCCATACATAATTCTTTATATCTGTGCAATAGAAAATGAGAGATCACAAACAATTTTAGTTTTTGAATTATTAAACTCCTTAGGAAATTTTATTTAGTAGAATTTGTCGTATGTCTCTTTCTAAAAAAAAACGTCTAAAACCATCCTATCTTTTCAAATACATATCGTGGGTTAGGTGGGCTAAAACTTACGACGATGCATAAATGCGAACCTGAAAATAGCTTTAAAAATATTGTGAAAGGATGTTATAATATAAAATGATAGTAACAATTATATTTGTACTGTCTGCATGTCTGTAGACAGATGTCCCGCTGCAATTGTAGACGCACTTGCATTATCATTGCCACGAAGGAAACAAAAAATTTAAAATTATTAAACAACACTTGGGAATTCCATAGATGATCTGAAATTATACACCGTATAAAGAATACTTCCATTTTTGTGGTAGGGTAAGATTTCAGCATGCTACCCTCCTACATCGCGTTGGTGGGACTGCTTCCTAAGGTATAGCTGACGCGATACAACTTTTATTACTCAGCCGCTGGATGCCAGGACAGACGCTGTTTGAGCTGCATCTCCTTGGTGAACAACGCTCGGAACGCACCTCCTCAATCTAGCTGAAGTCAGAAGGACAACAGTGCCCAGGCTGCACTACCAGCTAAGTACGCAACCCTTAGCTGGCGGTCTTTGTCATCTCTTGACCCGTGGAAGCATGAGGTAGGAACTTGTGAGGACCAGTGCTATGTTGCGGGGACGCACGCTCCATCCCAGTTATCTACTCACCATTTTGCAGCCCATAATTATCTTAAATGTATTGCAATGCATAAAATATATAGATTCAATACATACTTTTTATGCATTGCAGTGATTTCAAAAGAATAAAGCGTAGAATGTAATATATAATTTTTTTTTTGGCTTTTTGGTTTTTTTCGGGGGGGGGCTTTTTAGGGAACCGGGTGTTTGGGGAAAACCTTTTAAGGAGAAAAAAAAAACCCATTTTTATATAAAATGCCTTTTTTTTTAAAAAAAAAAAAAAAAACAAACCATTTTTTTTTGTTGGTGGGGGGGGGGGGCCGGTTTTTTTTTTTTTTTTTTTTTTTAAAAAAAAAAAATATATAAAATAATATATCCTCCAACAACGCAAGTAAGAGAAATGATATTTTCTGTATATAAGTAATCTAATGCTTCAAAATTATGCTTCCAGATCGTCGATTGTATAACATTAATTTTAACTAAACGATAACAATCGTTTTGTGTGCACGAAGCATTGGGAAGCTTTTAAAGAAATCGAATCCATAACCAGAAAAGGCATGAATATAAATAAGTATAAGTATTTTATTTTTTTATTTTTTTGCATTTATTGATTGATTACCATAAATATCATAAAATAAAAATGTACCAAACTGCTACATAATCTATTTGAAAAAATGGGTAATTTTTTACCCATTTTTGCTTTTTTGCAATGGGTGAATTAATACCCATTTTGGCTTCTTTGCAATGGGTGAAAAAATACCCATTTTGTGACATAAACTGCTTTTACCATTAATGGGTGAATCGGGTTTATCCATTGAATGGGGAGAAGCACTTCTAGCGAAAATGGGTTTTTGCAAACGACCGTGTAGACATCTAGGATTAATGTTCGAACTATTGTTTTGATATGTACACCCCTCTCGAAGATCAGGGTTGTCACCTTGTCGTAGGTGAGATGGCTAATCTCATGCAAAAGGCCGTCATGGGAGACCAAGAACATGATCAGTAGTGATAGTATTACACTCTGCTTTCTTTAAATTGCCACGCCGTAGTACGTTTATTTGAAGGCACTGAAAGAGGTGTGATACTGGCGGGTTTAGCCGCAATTCACTCTTAGACGAACCTAGGAACAATCTGCAAATATCTGATATCAAATAATTTAGGGAAACGACAAAAAGTGCACTTTTTATTTGCTTGACAATTCTTTCATTCATGTTTATTCTCTAATTGTCATTGATTAAACATCAAATATACCTATACAGTTGGTATCATTAATAATCTTATTGTTCGCTTCATTATCGAAAAAGGCGAGTGTTTTGATCATGATCATGATCATGATGAGCAACTAATAATATGTCCTGATGTCTCAGGTGCAGAAAATTCAAATATATATTATAATTCTAGGATTTTTTTCATTAGCGCGAATCTACAATTGAGAGATTCTCTCGGGGCTCACTCTCTTTCATTCATATTCCAATCACAGAGAACAGACATTGATGTCCGTATACCTTTTCTTGAAAAACGTGTGTAAAAGTTAATATACACTCCCGTTTCATTTTACTCAATTTTTGATTAAAATTGAATACTATCTCTTCTTCTCTCACGGAAATGTTATTCAATTTTCGTTAAAAAGTGGATCTACTCAATTTATGAGTTCCACTTTTTACGAAAATTGAGTAACATTTCCGTGAGAGAAAAAGAGATAGTATACAATTGTACTCAAAAATTGAGTAAAATGAAACGGGAGTGTAGGCAGCTGGTATAAGAAGCAAGTGCAGAGAAAAACAAACAAAACTTTTCAGGTTATGTGCTAGGATTTTATTGATAAACATTTACATGATACTTATCGCACAACTACAGCGCCGCCTACCAGCAACATAACGACATACATTTGAAATGTCGGTTGTCGGTTTCTCTGTGTTCCAATCACCTTTACGTTTTTCATTCTACTATTTGTAGTGTATGCTAGCCAGCACTGTTGTGTTTCGATCTGTACTAAAGAATCCCTCGAAAGTTTTATAATGGCGTTGTAATGAATGAAAGAGAGCGAGCCTGAAGAGAATCTCTCAATTGTAGATTCGCCCTAATTTAAAAAAAACCCTAGAATTTAAACGTGCTTTCTTTACGACAGCCGTGATCAAAGCACTAACTCTAACAACATATCATTTAGCTAGAGATCAGACCATCAGGTCATCTAAAAGTGTTACTTAGGATAGATGCTGACAAAGAACTAAAGGCTAAAGTTTTATAGAAAAAAGTAGGACGCGGAGGGTCCGCTTAGGGAGGCGGGTAGCCTTGAGACCATAGAACAATTCTTCTCTATATCGGTTAGCTTTGCTTTAATAGTCTCTTGAATTAAAGTCATAAATCAACAAGCTACACCACAAGTATTAAATTACCAATTAAAAACATCTATCTTTTGCCGTTGAAATTAGGCAGCTTAAAACATAATGTATGATCGATCGTCACAAAACTTCGATGAATATAAACAGATTTATCCTGGTTACTTTATTACACCTGTTTGTTAGTAGAATAGCGATAACAGTATTAAGCGGAATATAAATCTTTTTTAAAGTTTGATTCGGAAGGTCATAGGATAGGGTCGATAGGCAGTAAACGTCATCAATCTCTCGTTTCTCGTTTCTTTCACGAGAATTTCCTTTACTCTGACTATCCCCTATCTTCAACAACCTCTTACTATCCGGTATCTTAAGCAGGATTCACTTGACCCCTGTGGTTATTATTCTGTGATACCAAATCTATACTTCTACCCTGGTACAGTATGGACGTGTAATTTGATCATTTTTGTGATATAACCTGTATTTTGAGTATTTTTTTAGATTTTGATTTAATTTATCGTAGCGAATAAAAACTGAACTCAGAACAAGTGTCTAGCCTGTGAAATTATGTTTTATTATCACCGCAAGTTCATTTAGTATTTGATTTTACTGATATTTCGCACTAATTTTTTGGATTTGCCGGTAGTAAATTACAAAGAAACTGTTAAAATAATACTAAGCTTCTCGGTAATTAAATATATTGGTGTGGCGACATATTCGGCGTTTTTTTTAAGGATTGTTCAGTTAGTTTTGAATATCAGTTCGGTAATTTTTGACATATCGCTAAGGGTTACGCACTACCGAGGAATCGGTAGTTAAAATTGATTACAGAGGTGACCACCGAGAGCTCAGCTGTTGATAAATCGGTAATTTTTTAACCGAGCCCGGTAAAAATGATTAAGTGTGTAAGGGCGAAATTCTGGATTGTCGAAAATCGTCGCTACAGGCAATTGATGTGTTTTTTTTTAAGAGTTTGTATGTTTTCGGAGTCCCGATTCCATCGAAAGTTTGGAAGATAATAAAGACACGAATAAAAACAAGTAAAAGTGTTTTATTTTTTATATTTTGCATTTATTGATTAAGTACCATGTATACAATCAATTAAAAATCTACATGCTTAATACAAAATTGGGTAATTTTTTACCCATTTTGAGGAAGCCTCGCTTCTTTGCAATGGGTGAATAAATACCTTGCCTCATGAGCCTGTGCACGCTATAAAAAAATTGACTTTTACTGTGAGCCATGTTTTCAAGCGTCCTGTGAGAGTGAGTGAGACAACACCAAAAAAAACGGCTCACAGTAAAAGTCAAAAAGACAAAACAATTGTCTTTTTTGCACAGGCTCATATCACGCGAGTTGGCTACAAGGACTTAGAAAGCATTCAAGGTAGTTTAATTTTGGTCTGAAGAAGGCAAGCTGCAAATCTTGGTGGAGTTATGACATAGGGGAGGGACAGAGAGTACATAGAGGGGTTGGACGGAAAGTTTACTGGTTTACTAGATTACATCGTGAAAAACACAAAAATTTCCTATCACAAATGTACTTCCGTTCTGAACATAAAGTTTGCCTCAGCATTCGAGAAGAACCTATCTGATTTTTGTTAACAAACTTTGTAATGGCATTCACGCGTGAACCAAAGCACGCCCAAATATGAACATTAGGTATATTATTAACATTTTCAGGACCATTCATAAAATTTGCAGTACTTTTGAGTACGTACAGTACAGCAGCAGAAATACTTGAACACATTTTTTTACTTTATGACATTCGTTCAACTTATGAACGATGCTTTGGAATTTCATAAGCCTGACTAATGAATGGATTTTTGTCGATTTTAACGTTGTTCTTGTACGCCTATAAGCTGGAGTGGTCAAGCCACTGGGCTCGTAACCTCAACGTTCAAGGTTCGAATCCAGGTTGCTCCATATTTGAATTTTTTCAACATAATTGTATTTCATAAGGCAAAATAATTAAATTCATACTGATTTATTGTGACAAATAATCATAATACAATCTTATGAATATCGAAAGTTTATTTTGCTGAGTGATCTATTACAAACGATAGAATAATCCAGACCGGTTGTATGTGTTTTTATAAAGCGCCAAACTTCTCAAATAAGTGTAGCTATTGTCGGCAGAACCTCTTGTATTCGTCGTGTAAAGAAAAAGTACTGTTATAGGCAACGAAATCAGTACACGGTAAATAATCCACACATATTGAATGAAGTTTATGTAGCAAAGAAAAAATATGTGTGCCCACATATAATGATTATTTCTAGACAAAATGGTCAAAAGGTCGCAAGTAACATTTGTACAAAATGACTTCTAGCGTATTTTTCTGGGATCACAAACAAAATAGCACCAGAAACAGATACAGAGAGTTATTATCTTCCCGTCGGTAGCGAATATAGATGTTATCATTTCCAGGAAATTTACGTTTTAAGTCATTATTTACAATTCTCGAGTAATTCATGTTAAGGGCCTAAAAGCCATTTGTAAACAATGACTTTAAAGGTCGATTTCTCTTGAATCTTAAATCATTCTCGTAAAATGAAAGTAGCAATTATATTATTTATAGATTATATTGCTAAAATTCGTGTGTGGGGCACATATATAATATCATTTCCTTTTTATCAGTGTAGTATTTTATAGTGCATGTGGATTTGAAGATAAATATGGCTTAACGGAATGGCTCACTATTTCAAAGTTAATCAGATTGAAGCAAATAACAAAGTTATTCAGTAATAGTACCTCAGTGAAGTGCTTTGTTAGAAGGAAATATAGAATTATAGGAAATTTTGCCAAATAAAGTCAAGAGTTGTGTTGACAGTTTTACCGAAAGGTTAACATAAGAACCAAAACCAATACAAGGGAATATTCATTAACCTAAAGGGGTCTAGTTCAATTTTAGAAAAGGATCTAAAATGAAAACCTTTTCCATTAAACAGTGTCTACAAAGTATTAAAACTTTTGTTTTGTGCTCGTAATGATTCAACGTTTCGAGGCAAAGAATCTACTGGGGTGTTAAATAAGCACATTAGCATTGATCAAATTCACAAGACTCTATTTAGAGGAAATTAATACTAGCTATTTTCGTATGCAAATAACACACGGAGCAAAACAAATATACTAAAAAGCATAAATTCTATGCTAACACCATATTCGATCCATCCAGTCATTGAAATGAATAAACCAGATTTATGCATTGATGAGAATAAATCAAATATATGCATTCCAATGCATTTATCAAATTTATGCATTCCAATGCATACTTTAAATATATGCATTGCAATGCATATTTGTATAAATATATGCTTTCCAATACTTAAATCAATAAAATAATAAAATATATGAAAATCAAAAGGGCCGGTTCATAAACCACGTAGACTCATTTTTGAAAATCTCAGACCCCCCCCCCTCCCCCCTCGTAGACTTTTCTCCATACAATTTTTTGAAATTTTGTATGGAGCGTAGACTTTGGTCAAACCCCCCTCCCCCCAAAAAAGTCTACGTGGTTTATGCATAGCCCCAAATTGTAAATTGCAAAAGGACAAACAACTGATTAGGGAGCACACAAATACATTTCGATAGACCCCAGTATCCCAGTAATGTATGAGTCACATTGTTAGCGCGACAAAATGATGCAAAAATTTAGAATCTGTGTGTTCAAAATTGTGCTTAATGAACAGGGTTCATGAAACATCACACTATTTTTATTATTATTCATTTTTAAGCATAAAAGATAGTCACTAGACATAGACATATCTAACAAAACCAAAACATATCAAACTCACAGAAAAAAAGGACTTTGTTTCACTTCAGGATTGCCATTTTCAACTTTTCAATGAAAAATATTCGAAATAAATTCTTCAATAAAATATTCAACACGTTCCTCTAACAAAACATAATTCGTCTACTTCCGCGAACCGCATTCCGAAGGTAGTTTGGATTAGCACATCCTTTTCACGTGCACTTGGTCACCAATCCTTCTGTTTTTATTCGCATATAGATAAGCTGTCTCTAGCTCCTAAAGTATAGAACGCCAGAAACGCAATATGCGTGGAAAATAATAATTATCTAAAATGTATTGCAATGAATAAAATATATTGATTCAATGCATACTTTTTATGCATTGCAGTGATTTAAAAGGAATAAAGGGTAGAAATTTATTATTATTTTTTTTTTTCGTTTTTTTTTTTTTTCTGCGGGGGTGTTTAGGGGGGGGGCCAGTCCCCCGGCCCCGTTTTAATTCCCCCCCCAAAAACCACCCCCCCCCCCTTCAAACCCCCCCGCGGGGGGGGGGAAAATTATTTTTTTTTTTAAAAAAATTTATTAAATTTTTTTTTTTTTTTTTTTTTTTTTTTTTTTCTCCTTTCTTTTTTTTTTTTTGTTTTGTATATTTGTTGGTGTTTTGTTATAATAATAAAAATGGGGGGTGTGTATAAAAAAAAAAATAAAATTATTTATTTATTTATTTATTTATTGATATAATTCCAACTGACTTAACATCTTATTGGAATGTAATAGGGGAAAAGCCATGTGGCGTAAAAACCTCCTATTTCTAAATCGTACACTACAGAAATCAACATGAATAGAAGGAATACAAAGCAAGCAAAACAACATTAATTCTGTACACACACAAAACTGGTCAGTAATACTTAAATAAGCTATCGTGATGGAATCAGTCGTCTAGTATCTTCGCCATTAATGCCAGTACGTAGTAAATGCCACCATTTCTGAACTAGCGGCTCTCCATCCAACTACGCTGAATCCGGTGACGGAAGGTCTCTGCGGAACAGTTGAAGTCAAACAGAGCGTAGAGTTCATTGAAGCGCGATGACATGAATCGAATTGGATCGTGTTGGCCGTAGTTTGCAGCACGAGCTCCGAGCTGTAAAAAATTTCTTGTTCTCAGAACTCGTTCGGGAGCGTAGATGAAGAGTTCGGCCAGAATTCCGGGAGAGTCGGTTTCACCTAGTAGCACTTTTGCTGCGAAAACTGCTTGCATGACTGTACGCCTATGCTCCAATGTTTCAATTCCCAAGAGTGAGCAACGATCCTGGTATGCTGGAAGGTTGACCGGATCATTCCACGGCAGATGACGGAGAGCATAACGAACAAATTTCCTTTGGACTGCTTCAATCCTCGCAATCCAGATTCCTTGATACGGGCACCACACAACGGCTCCAAATTCCAGAATAGAACGCACGAGAGAGCAGTACAATGCTTTCAGACAGGTGGGATCACGAAACTCGTCGGAGATCTTAAACATGAAACCGAGCTGTCTGTTGGCTTTGGTAATCATATCCGTGTAGTGTTGTCTAAATGTCAAACCGGAGTCAAGGGTGATTCCAAGGTCACGAACAGTATCAACTTTCTGCAGAGGTTGATTATTTATCATGTAATCAAATGCAATTGGGTTCAATTTTCGATGGAATGTGATAATGAAGCATTTGTTAACACTCAGAGTGAGGAAATTCCTGGAACACCACTCTTCAAAGCTACTGATCAAGTGCTGTAGTCGTAAACAATCAGTGAAGCATCGCACAACCACATAAATTTTCACATCGTCTGCATAGAACGACCTGCAGTTAGGTGGAAGTATCAGTCCAACCTCGTTGATGAAAATTGAGAACAGCAGTGGTCCCAAGTTGCTGCCTTGAGGTACGCCCGACATATTAGTAAAGTAGCTCGATTGAGCTGAGCCGATCTTCACACAGAGTATCCTGTCCGTTAGGTAAGATTTAAACCAACGAACTAAGTTACTTGACACACCAAGTTTGTCTAACTTTGCCAAAAGTATAGTATGGTCGACCCGGTCAAAAGCAGCCTTGAGATCCGTGTAAACAACGTCGACTTGAGATCCAGCTTCCATATTCCGGAGACACGAGGAAACAAAAGGTGCAAGGTTGGTTGAAATCGATCTTCTGGGGTGAAATCCATGTTGTTCAGGAGAGATGTAGTGTCTGCAGCTAGCAAACAACAAGTCGTTGACGATGATCTCGAAGACTTTTGAGCAGGCACAGAGCGATGTGATTCCTCGATAATTTTCGGCATTTTGTTTATCTCCTTTCTTGAAAATCGGGAACATGAACGAAGATTTCCAACGTGTTGGATATTTTCCCTGGCGTAAGGAGATATTGAAAATCTTCAAAAGAGGAATCGTAAACACTGCAGTGCAATTCTTTAGTACACATGAAGGAATTCCGTCTGGTCCAGCCACGTTTGAGAGTTTCAGCTTCCGGATTGCTGATTCAACGAGGTCCAATGTAATCGCAGGAATATTGAAGTCGAACGCGTCTCTGGGAGTATCTCTGAGTGCTTCGCTAACTTGCTCCAATGCTGGCATGGTGTTATTGAATACACTTTTGAAGTGCTCTGAAAGTAGATCACATTTGTCCACTGGTGTGCTGGCGATTCTGTCGCCGAGATGAATTTCAACCGGTAGCCCATTAACATTCCTTTTTGTGTTCACAAATGACCAGAACAACTTTGGGTTGCGCCGAAGGTTAGATTGGATTCGTTTTGAATAATTCTTGTAAAGAAGACGATTGTACATTCGGTAATGGGTACTAGCTGTCGAGAAAATTCGCTTGGTGAATTGATTTCGGGTTTTGCAGTACTTGCGAAGAGCCTTCGACCTCACACGTTTTAGGTACCGTAAATGAGCATTAGACCAAGGAGGTTTACGAGCAGGTCTCCTCAGCGGAACAAAATCTGATATAGCCCGAGACACAACCTCGTCAAAAAAATCTACCGCTTCATCGATAGTGGAACACGAGTCAAGGAACTGCCAATTGACTTGGGACATAGATTGGCTCATAGCAGCGAAATCAGTTCTACGGAAATTCAGGCCATGTGGATCAACGATGTTATCGAAGGTTATAGGTACTGATAGATTGATAGTAATCTCCAGCGCAGGATGATCGGCGTCGAGGTTAATTAACGGTTCGGAGGCTTCGACAACAGCACATTCCATTACGGCAGCTTCATTTGCCAACACAAGATCAAGCAGTCTCGAGTTACGATTTAACGTTGAATTTATTTGCGCTAAATTATGAAGGCTAAATCCATCCATCAAAGCACAGCAGACGGGTGGCATATGCGAACGAAGAACGTCAATTGTGGGATGACCAATCATGGGAACATTCCAAACCAACCCAGACTGGTTGTAATCGCCAAATAGTAAGGCGTAGTCGTTGTGATCTAAACGGGATAACACAGCGCCAATCGAACTGATATGGTTCTCAATGCTGCTTAAATCAGATATCCTATCGGGAGGTAAGTACATTGCGCCGATACTTAACTTCCTTTGTGGAGTTGTTATCTGGACCCATAACTGTTCGAGCGAAGGGTTAATAGGATTGGGATCCAGGCAACTGTGAAGTCTTTTGGAAACTGCTATCAAGACGCCACCACCACGAGATTTTTTGCTATTTATGCGATTACGATCATTCCGAAAAACTGTGAACTGATCTCCAAATAGTTGAGCGGAATGAATTTGATCATTGAGCCAGGTTTCGGTTAGAACTATCACGTCAAAGTTGGACTCGATGGCAGCTAAGAAAAAGTCGTCTATTTTCGTTCGGAGACCACGAACATTCTGGTAATAAGCCAGTAGTCCGTGAAGCAAAGCAGGCGTGCAATCAGAGTGACTGGAATCGAAGGGCGCATCAGGTCTGACTGGGCTAATAATGGAGTCGTACTTGCCTGAAGAAGCGTTTTGGAAGACCCTCTCCCCACTCCCACACGTAGGCCCGGGACGGCTGCAGATCGCTGGCGGGAATGGCTCGACTACGGTGAGGGGATCGAGGGCTTCCACAATACTATTCTCGGTGCGTCCCAGCATTCGACTAACACAAGTTGTTTCTTGAGGTGCTGTTTTCAAACTTCCTTGAAATAAGCTGGAATCGGAGATCGAATCAGGTCTTGTCGGGCTAGTAGGAAAGTCGTACTTGCCTGTAGTCGCGTTTTGGAAGACCCTTTCCCCACACCCACACGTAGGGCCGGGACGGCTGTGAGTCGCTGGCGGGATTGGCTCGACTACGATGGGGGGCTCGAGGGCTTCCATAGTGCTGAGTTCCGTGCGTCCCGGTGTTTGACTTAAAAACCATGCGTGTAAAGGTGCGTCCAAAAACGGTAGAAATATGCTGGAATTGGCGAGCGAATCAGGTCTTGTCGGGCTAAGAGGAAAGTCGTACTTGCCTGCAGTAGTGTTTTAGAAGGCCCTCTCCCCACACCCACACGTAGGGCCGGGACGGCTGCAGGTCGCTGGCTGGAATGGCAGGACTGCGGTGGGGGGATCGAGAGCTTCCATTTCACTAAATTCGGTGCGTCCCGGTGTAAAAACAGGTGGTTGAATGTCATATCGTGTAGCATCAAATCGTTTTCCTTTGCAATTAATTAACGCTGCATTACAACTGCCGGTGGAGTACCCGTTGTAGTCGTCAGAAATATAGCGGAGGGCTTCCGAAATTTTTGAGTTGAATATTCCTCAATCTCACGGAACATTATGCCTTCCGGCCAAGTCGAAGGGTCAAGCGCGATTGTCTTCAGGGAAGGGTCCAAACCAATTTTGATGGATATGAAGCTCATGTTGCTTGTATCCCTTCCTTTGGCCACCAGTTTGATAACCTCTGGGTCCTGGGACAAATCAAGGTTTGCTCGAATCAATGCCAAAATTTCCTCGTTGGTGACATCAGGACGTATTCGAGACAAATAGAGCCAAAATTTATTCACTGGTTGAGCGGTGATTGAAACGGACACTGCATTCTGGTCAACATGCTTGGAACCAGATTGACATTCGAACGCCTTTTGTTCTAAATCAGGTCCACGAGGTCGTTTGGCAGCTTATAGAATTGACAGATATGTTGAAACACAGAAACACCTTCCGACACCCCGGAACACCTTCCGACACACTGAAACACAAACACAACGTGGCAGAGTGGCTTACCTCCTGGGTTAACCAATGTCGCAAAACGGTAAACCAAAACAGTCCAGAAAGCGATTGTCTAACGATATTCAGATAAAAAAAACTGGAAAACTATATCAGATTTCAAACAGATTCTAACTTATTTGAATACGTTTGATCATAATTGTTACATATATTTGTCAAATTAAAAAAAAACACTAACCTGGGCTAGTTTATACTGAAGCGTTGAATACGATGCTTTCTTTATCGTCCTCGCTAATTCATGTCGCTTACTTCTGCAGCTTGATGAGGCGATGGGGATTATTTAAGCTACCACTATTGCATGTGAGAACTAGTAATCCGCAGAGTACAGAGATATGTGATAATTCAATCCAAAGGTTTGGCAACGGTGTTCGTTTTGTTTACAAAGGCTGCCAACACTTCCGCAGAGTAAAATTTTACAGCTTTGTGCGTGCATTGGTTGTTGTCAGCTTCCATTGTAGTTTACATTCATAACGTAGAAGTGATTTATTATGAGTATTTATAAATTTATGAACTATGAAGTGTATTGCAAAGTTTTGCACTAAACGCGGAGGTGTTAAATCATCGAATTGCGTAAGCTTTTTCCGATTTCCTAAGAATGCCGAACACCGAAAAAAATGGCCGATGTTCTGTGGCTTAGCGCCGGATTTTCCCCTGGTAGATTCTGTGCGTCTGTGTAGTGTTTGTGATTGTAAAAGCCATTTGGTGGTTTCTTATAATTTTTGTTTTTTTTTCGGCATCATTTCGAGCACACGCAGTAGTATTTTACGAAAGAAGGTGGCAAAATCATGAAAATTACTGGAGCTATCCTGGTTTCCTGGAGTTATACCGCTTCACGGGAACCATTCCGTGAATTGACGCCACAAACAACGACTTATCTCAGCAACACAAGAAACATTTTCGAGAACAGAGAATAACAAAATATCACATTCAGGGTGGCCACAGACTCGGGGAAATGCGGGAAAAATGCGGGAATCCAAAATCATCGGGAAATATGCGGGAAAAAGTCGGGAATGTTTGCCATATGCACGGAACTATACTCACACCGTTTTCAAACGATTCGAGCAGCGTTTTTGTCATCTACTTGGTCCAACGATCTCATTGAATGAAACAGTGTTTGACATTGGCATGTGGATCATTTTCTGCTGGCTTTGTTCAGTCTGTTAAAAAATGTACCGTTTAAAAAATCTGTCTACACGGCTGTGAAAGGTGAGGTTAAGCACATGACTTACTTTTGTTTTTATTTTACTTGACTGGAACTCCTTAGGTGATTATTTTGACTAAATCATCGCTATTGTTTGCATTCCTGAAATTTTAGGGGTAGTAATACTACTGTCATTTTTAAAATACCATAAAGTTTCAGTCCATTTGTATAAAAGACAAATATTTGTCACTGCAGTGGACAGAAACCTATTGTGCCAGTCAACTTACAGCACTAGCAAAGACACCAAATGCATCAGATTTTTTTTATAAACGAATGTTTGTTTACAATAGCAGATTCGCCCATTTCGCAAATTTCTCCGGAAATATAAAATGTCGACCAATACACGGTGTTCAATAAGTTCGGATACACTTTCAAAATTTGTTAAAAAAATGAAAACATGTTTTTTTATTTTTTGGATTTATAAAAAAGAAAGCTATGTTTACAAGGAACGTTTACAACATTTCTCTTGGAATGACCCCCCCTTTGTACTCCTTAACGAGCTTCAAACGTTTCTCGAACGCGTCGCAGGCGGCACGCACGGACTGCATGGGCATTTCGTCCCAGATTTTGAGAATTACCGTCTTGAAATGATCCAAAGTGCTGACCTTGTATTCGTTCAGCTTCGCCATCATATAGGACCAAACAAAAAAGTCGAGAGGATTCAAGTCCGGGGAGCTGGGAGGCCACAAAGTTTTGTCGAGTTCTGCAGAATACGAATGTTTTATTTTTGATTTTTGAAACGTTATAAATATAAACCATTTATTTTAACTCCCTTGCAATACTTAGCAATCGAAACATTTCAGCAAACAGTAAACATGCTCGTTTTCCTCAGATTTTTACAGTTCTCGCTGCTCGATTGGCTCAAGATGGCCGTTTCCGTATATCTCTGTACTCTGAGGATTACTAGTGAGAACTAAAGATCTAGCTCATAGTGATAATAACTTTCTTTAGCAGCCATGCCGTAATACGTTTATGTAAATGCTTAACGTTGGGTGTGATTCTAGTGGGTTTTGTCTATAACTTTCACGGTTGTTTGGTCTGACACTTTTTACTCAAATGTTTTTTTTTTTAATTTAATTCAAATGAGCTGGCATAATTAGTTTCAATTCGCGTAGTTCTAAGGATTTGGAGAAGAAACCCAAATGATTTTTTTTGGAATAGGATATCGAATTTACCTTGGTAGCGCTCTTTAAGTGGCAATCGGAATTGTTTAGATCGGATTCCTTCGGGAAAAGCTTACTCTCGTAATATACAACAGTATTCCTGGTGCAGTTGAAAACCGGAATATAGCAGTCGCGCCAATCGATCTTACTCCCGTTCCATAAGTCCGAACAGTGGCGCATCTAGTGCGCTGTATAGCGCATCAGATGTACCATACAGTGCACTAGATGCGCCACTGTTCTGACCTATGGAACGGGAGTAGAATCGATTTGCGCGACTGCCATATTCCGGTTTTCAACTGCACCAGGAATACACATAACAAAGTGTCTGCCGTAATAGGTTAGTCCGTCTGTAGTATTGTTGAAATAAAAAATGAGATAGAAAGAAAGACAAAAATTTACACATTTGGGTGGTTTGATAAGAAATATAAACGGGTTAGACACTTGAAAAATAGTGTTTTTGTAATCTATAAATATGTTAATTATTATGTACATTTTAAATAGATGCGTCTACTACAGTAACAAAAAAACAGAAAGAAACAGTGAACATAATCATTTTTTTTAAAGTATATTGCGGAGTGTTCCATCTTATGAATTTTTAATCTTTATCTGTTAACATTTTGTTAGTTTCGGCCTAAGCAGGATTTACTCTGGAATTGTGTTCTGTCATCTCGTAATGGGTTTTTGTATCGCCATCCATCGGAATTCTATTCCGAGGCTGACAAGATTGAGCAATTCATCTCACTTCGTTCAGCGAAAGAAGAAAGTCCGTTCGATCCAGCGCTCCGTTATTTTGGAAGATTTTTCGAGTGCGATCCTTGGAAATAATTAGGTTTTTTTCTCTAAATCTATTCACTTCAGTGAAAGGAGTGAAAGTGAGTTTTTTTTTCTAAGAAGGCAGTGTGGTTTTCCAGTGAAATAAGAAAATCAAGCAGTGCTTGCTGGCGAATTATCATCCCGCTCATTTTCGCTTCATCTCCGCGTGGTGACGCTAACCAGCGATACACTACTACATCGCCAACGGTCATCCGACATCGTTGAGCGAGTACCGAGGGCGATCGGATACACCCGTACACCCACGCAGCACACCGCTCCCCGCTGCCCGCATAGAAGTGCTACGTTCAGGCATACGGTGTGTCAGCAGCAGTAGCAGCAGCAGCAGCAGCAACAGATCAGTAATATTAGTTAAGTTTTTTCCTCTGTCTCTCATCCCACTAGAGTTTAGCGTTAATTTGTGTGTGTTCCTATTTTGTGTTTGTGCGCGATTTAAATTGTTGGGAGCGTTCAACGCTCCCAGAAGTAAGGCAAATCGTGCATGTTGAAGAGGTTTCTTCGACATGGACGGTTTAGCTGAAAAAGTGCCTTTGCCACCTGATGATGGGGAGGCACAAATAAATTTCCGACCGCGATCTTATCCAATGGACTCGGTCGGTCCATGGGTTGTCTACTTTCAGCCCAAAATTAAACCTCTGAACGTGTACCAAATAACTACTGATTTGACGAAGCGATTCTCAGCCGTGACAGAGATCACGAAAGTTAAATTTAATAAACTCCGTGTTGTCGTCTCTAACCTGAAGCAGGCTAATGAGATTGCTTCCTCTCAGCATTTTACACTGGAATATAGAGTTTATATTCCAGCTCGTGATGTGGAGATTGTAGGAGTGGTCACAGAGGCGAGTCTGTGCCCTGAAATTTTGGAGAAGCGGGCGGTTGGCCGATTCAAGAACCCTCTGCTCCCCCCAGTTCAGATACTGGAAGTAAGAAAGTTAGTGAAAATATCGCACAGCGAGGGTAAGAAAAAAGTTACCCCCACAGACTCGTTTCGGGTGACCTTTTCTGGCTCTGCCCTTCCTCACTACTTAGAACTGGACAAACTTCGGCTACCTGTGCGGTTATTTGTACCCCGGGTAATGATCTGCCAAAACTGCCAGCAGATGGGGCATACGGCCTCTCATTGCGGCAATAAGGCACGCTGCTCAACTTGCGGGGAGAAACATGAGGCTGGTCCCTGTGCAGATAACACACTAAAATGCGTTTTCTGCAAGGGAACTCCTCCCCATGCTCTCTCGTCATGCCCGGCGTACAAACAACGCGGGGAAAAATTGGAACGTTCTCTGAAACAACGTTCAAGGCAATCTTTTGCAGAAATGCTTAAGAAAGCCTCGCCACCCGATATCAATACAAATCCTTTTGCTGCTCTGTCAGATGACGAGTCTGATTCGGACTTGGTTGAGGAGGGGACCTCTTTCAGTTTTCCGGAAGGTGCTTCACGGAAGCGAAGACGCATCCGAGCAGGGAAAGTAGCTGAAAAGAAGCCCCAAATCAACATGCCCAATTCAAAGAGCAGTGGAAATAAGGATAATCCAAATCCACCTGGTTTTCGAAGTGCCAACTACACACAGGATTTCCCATCTCTCCCGGGGACATCCAAAACCCCTGATGCCCCGATTTTAAGAACAGAAGCCCCCTCTTCATCTGGGCTGTTCTCATTTGATGATATTGTGGAAGGTATTTTCAAGTACCTCGAAATATCTGACCCTCTTAAAAGCATTGTTATGGCAATGCTTCCCACTGTGAAAACTTTTTTGAAGAAATTAACATTAAAGTGGCCCCTCCTTGCAGCTATCATTTCCTTCGATGGATAATTTGCCAAAAGAGGTCGGGGATTTGATCACTGTTCTGCAGTGGAATTGTCGAAGTCTTATTCCTAAATTGGAATCATTTAAATTTTTAGCTCACAATATCAGTTGTGATGCATTTGCTCTTTGTGAAACATGGCTTTCACCCGAAATCGATCTTCCGATTCTCGATTTCAACATTATTCGGCTTGATCGTGAGGATTCACGTGGAGGAGGAGTACTTTTGGGGATCAAAAAGTGCTACTCCTTCTATAGAGTGAATTTTCCTCCAATTCCAGGTATTGAAGTTGTCGCATGTCAGGCTGTTATTAAAAATAAAAGTCTTTGCATTGCTTCCGTTTATATTCCTCCTAGAGCCCCAATAAACCAGAAACAACTTTCAGATATTTGTTCGGTTCTTCCTGCTCCGCGGTTGGTCATGGGAGATTTTAACTCTCACGGTACAGGCTGGGGAGAACTGTACGACGACAACCGGTCTTCCTTGTTATATGACCTCTGTGACAACTTCAATATGACCGTTCTCAACAATGGAGAAATTACACGCTTGGCTGGTCCATCCTCACTTGGCAGTAGGTTGGACCTCACACTTTGCTCGAATTCATTATCGTTGGACTGCACGTGGAATGTGATCCAGGATCCCCACGGTAGTGATCATTTGCCTATTAAAATTTCGGTTGCCACCGGGCTCACTCCGCCGGAATCGATAAACGTCACCTATGATCTAACTCGTAATATCGATTGGACAAGGTTCAAGACAGCAATAGATGAAGCCGTAACAACGGTAGAAGGGCTTCCACCGCTGGAGGAATATAACTTCCTCTCCAACCTGATTTTGGAAAGCGCGCTTCAAGCTCAAACTCGACCAGTTCCAGGAACGTCATTTCGCAGGAAACCTCCTTCCCCATGGTGGGATCAGCAATGCACCGAGGTTTACCGCAAAAAGTCCGACGCGTTCAAAGTTTTTCGTAGACGTGGAACACCTGAGCACTTCGAAAGGTACACGGCTCTCGAACGAGAATTTAAGAGCCTCATCAAGGCCAAGAAACGCGGTTACTGGCGACAATTCGTGGACGGGCTATCGCGTGAAACGTCGATGAATACCCTTTGGAATACGGCGCGAAGATTGCGTAACAGAATTACGAACAACGAGAACGAGGAGTATTCGGACCAATGGATCCTCAAGTTCGCGCGAAAAGTTTGTCCAGATTCTGTGCCAGCACAAATGTTTCCTCGCGAAACCACGAATTCGATAGATGAGATCAGCCAACCTTTTTCAATGGTAGAGTTCTCTCTCGCACTCCTTTCGTGTAGCAATACGGCTCCGGGGGCTGATAGAATCAAGTTCAACTTGCTTAAGAACCTTCCAGACGTCGCTAAGAGGCGCATGTTGCACTTGTTTAATCAGTTTCTGGCTCTCAACATTGTACCGGATGACTGGAGACGGGTGAGAGTTATTGCCATTCAAAAACCTGGTAAACCCGCGTCCGACCACAACTCCTATCGACCCATCGCGATGTTATCTTGTATTCGAAAGTTGTTGGAGAAAATGATCCTTTTCCGCCTGGACAAATGGGTTGAGACGAATAACCTGCTTTCAGATACTCAATATGGTTTTCGTAGGGGTAAGGGAACGAACGACTGTCTCGCGTTGCTTTCCACAGATATTCAGATAGCGTTTGCTAAAAAAGAGCAAATGGCTTCTGTTTTCTTGGATATCAAGGGGGCTTTTGATTCAGTATCTGTTGAAGTTCTCTCAGATAAACTCCACGCTTGTGGTTTTTCACCATTAATGAACAATTTTTTGTACAATTTGCTGTCAGAGAAACATATGAGCTTTTCTCATGGAACCTCTACAGCTTCTCGATTTAGCTACATGGGTCTCCCCCAGGGATCATGTTTAAGCCCCCTTTTGTATAATTTTTATGTCAAAGACATTGACGGTTGTTTGAGTGAGAATTGTACGTTGAGACAACTTGCAGATGACGGTGTAGTGTCTGTCACGGGACCCAATAGGGTCGATCTGCAAGGACCCTTACAGGATACCTTAGACAATTTGTCTACATGGGCTCTCGAGCTAGGTATCGAATTCTCTACGGAGAAAACTGAGTTGGTAGTTTTTTCTAAGAAGCATAACCCTGCACAACCAAAGCTTCAAATTTTGGGTACACCGATAACTCATTCTATGTCATTTAAATATCTTGGGGTCTGGTTCGATTCAAAGTGCACCTGGAGATCCCACATTGAGTATCTGAAGCGAAAATGCCAGCAAAGGATCAACTTTCTCTGCACAATTACCGGGACCTGGTGGGGAGCGCATCCGCAAGATCTTCTAACGTTGTACCGGACAACGATTTTGTCGGTTATAGAATACGGTAGTTTTTGTTTTCAGTCAGCGGCTCGGTCGCACATCATCAAACTGGAACGTATTCAATATCGGTGTCTTCGTATCGCGTTGGGTTGTATGCACTCGACTCATACCATGAGTCTTGAAGTGCTGGCTGGCATGTTGCCACTCTCGGATCGGTTTTCAGAATTATCTCTCCGGCTCCTCACCAGGTGTGAAGTTATGAACCCCCAGGTGATTGAAAATTTTGAGAAGCTCCTTGAGTTGAACCCTCAAACCCGCTTCATGACTTTGTACCATTTATACATAACACAGGATGTCAGCCCTTCGCTGAATATTCCCAATCGTGTTTGCTTCTCCAACTTCGGAAATTCGGTTCATTTTGATTTATCCATGAAACAGGAGCTTCGTGGAATCCCAGAGCATCATCGTCCTATGATTGCTCCGGTGATATTTGCTGCAAAGTTTGGCCTAGTTGATTCCACCAAAACGTTTTTCACTGACGGGTCTTTGATAGAGGACTCCGCTGGCTTTGGTGTATATAATGAAAATTATAGCGTCGCTCGTAAACTTCAAGCACCTTGTTCTGTTTTTGTCGCGGAATTGGCAGCAATTCACTTTTCTTTAGAAACTGTTGCCTCTCTTACACCGGATCAATACTTCATTTTCACGGATAGTCTTAGTTCTATAGAGGCTATTCGCTCCTTGAGGCCGGTAAAGCACACCTCTTATTTTCTTATGAAAATACGAGGTCTTCTTAGTGCTTTATCTTCACGTTCTTTTATTATCACCTTTGTTTGGGTGGGATGGGATTGTTCGATTCCTGACAATGAGAAAGCGGACTCGCTTGCAAGGGTGGGCGCTATCGAAGGCGATATTTATGACCGACAAATCGCCTTCAACGAATTTTTCTATATTTATCGTCAGATATCACTCGATAGCTGGCAGTATAAATGGAGTAAAGGAGACTTGGGGCGATGGCTACACTCTATCACTCCTAAGGTGTCTAAGAAATGTTGGTTCAGGGGATTGGATGTGGGTCGAGACTTCATTCGTGTGATGTCTCGCCTCATGTCCAATCATTATTCTTTAAACGCTCATTTGTTCCGTGTTGGGCTGGGAGACAGCAATCTCTGTGAATGTGGACAAGGTTACCAGGACGCAGATCACGTAATTTGGTATTGTGCTGAGCATCGTGGAGTCAGATCTGAGCTTTATGATTCCCTTCGGGCTCGAGGTAGACAACCCAATGTACCGATTCGAGACATTTTGGCCGCACGCGATCTGGAGTTTATGAAACTCATTTATGTGTTTTTGACTAACATTAGCCTTAGATTGTAGTTTGATTAACTTACTTGTTTAGGTTAAATTTTTGAGGATTGTGTGCATCGTGTGTGTGTGATTGTGTGTGTGTGTGTGTGTGTGTGTGTGTGTGTGTGTGTGTGTGTGTGTGTGTGTGTGTGTGTGTGTGTGTGTGTGTGTGTGTGTGAGAGAGAGAGTGAGTGAATTTTTTTTTTAAATTGAAAACGTTCAATTAAAAAATTGTAATTTGAAATTCTAGATATAAGAAAACCATTGTTCCTCATGCTTTGTTTTAAATTTCCACCGCAATTTTCCCATCCATAAAATTGTAATTCCTATTAACCTCGAGACGGCCGCGAGTAATCGGTTCCACCCCCTTAACCTTAGTTCTAAGATAACTGATGTATATAAACATGAAAACTTGGCTCTGTAAAGTTGATTCGATTGAGCCTGATCAAATAAATGAATTCATAAAAAAAAACCAGATTGAGCAATTCTAGACAAAATCGTCAAAAGGTCGAAAGTAACAATTGTAAACAATGACTTATAACGTAAATTTCCTGGAATAACTCCCTGTATCTATTTTGCTATTTTGTTTGTGGGAGCAAGCAGATCCTATAAAAATACGCTAGAAGTCATTGTTTACAAATGTTACTTTCGACCTTTTGACTATTTTGTCTAGGATTAGGCTTAGTGACGTTCAACGCACGCATACTTCAGCGCTGTTTAGATCAAAGGAGTGCAAGTAAGAAGGAAAATCATTTGGAAGAAAACAAACCATCATTTCTCTGCATGTGCCAGAAAGGGAAAGGTGATTAAACGTCAAAAAGCCTAAGCCGAGGCGCCCACTGATGCGGCGGAGGTGTGGTATCACATACCATGTCAAAATATCGAGTCAAAGTCTTGTGGCGTGAGGTGAACGTCGACAAGGTGTTTTGACATGCTAGCAGATACCGCACCTCCGCCACATCAGTGGGCGCCTGGCCTAATAAGCCTGTGCGCACTGCTATAATTGTTTTGTCATTTTGACTTTTACTGTGAGCAGTGTTTTGGTGTTGTCTCACTCACTCTCACAGGACGCTTAAAAACATGGTTCACAGTAAAAGTCAAATTTGTTATAGCGTGCACAGGCTCAGGCCGTGAATCGCATATATGTTACAAGCTTTCTAAGATATCATGTACAAATGTTAGAAATGTGCAATTCAAGGCATTATGAGCATGTAATTTTTATTTTAAAATTTCAGGAAACCCGGGTTGATACTCAGAATTGAATCATTTATGAAATCATGGAACAATATATAAATGATAAGGCACACATTAAACATCCACATTTTTCTAAACATAAAACATGACTAGTAACGCTACTAAATTTTTTTTTTTTTTTATTTCGCTAATATAGTCTAACGCTGTAGCGGTTGTCAAAAACATCCCCGAGAATAATGCCCGGCTGTGGAAGATAAAGCACTTGATTGAGGTACTCCCGATTCGGTTTCCTCATGGGGAACCAACTGAGGCTGATGTCAATTATACCTTCCTGAAAGAAAATGGAGATTGTGTTGTGGTAAAAGAAATTGCAGTGCGTTCCGCTCGTGACGCTCGTATGGAAGCTGCCGTTCAGTTTACCAAAATTGAAAATAAGATGGATGGCGAAACACTTCGGAAAGATTCACGTCTCAAATGGTTAAATCCGTGGTAGATGTTCCATATTTTATCGATACAATGTTTGTTATACTTTGTTCAGACTACTGAGTAGTAACATAATACGAGGCTATCTTAATAACGTTTTTCATTTGGACACCTTTTATAACACGCTTGTATCATTTAACTACTCTGTAGTCTGAACAAAGCATTGGATAGTCATAATAAAATGAAATATTATATATCTTGTTCTTTGATGTATAGCGGTATACATAAGTGATCGATTTTATCATCGTACCGTTTCTTCTATCGACTGATCGCGCTGGCGTCTATATCAATTGAAACATCAATGCAGTGATGACAGATATTCCCTTCACTGGAACTGGCAAGTATCCATTAATGGGTAAAAAATATCCATTTCACAGTAAAGTAGGATAACTTATAAAATGAGTAAATACCTTATACGTCAAATCATGGGCTTTTTATCCATTTGCAAAACGAAACATATTTAATATGCGGGTAAAAAGTAGTGTTCCGTCGGGTGTGGTGGGCCGGTGGTTGGGGGCTTTCCAGCATGATTAAAAAATACTTTGTTTTCCCAATGAAAAACCACCATCCTACTCTGTGAGTGGCTTCAATAGCATCCTTACTATTGGTATAAATTGTTTCAAATCGGAAATCGGTACCTACTAATATCTAAATGTTTCACTAAACAGCTTCTCGTTTACCAAAACGATCCCTGCTGCCACCCAACCTTGGTATCCAACATCCCCTTGATTTTTCATGGAAGTGCAGAAGTGTTCTCGGCTTCCAATAAAGCGAGTATCACGTCAACATATTCCTATCCTTTCCTTATTTGACTTGCATTCGGGCGGGGCCGGCGCAAGTATTGTCATAGTTTGGGATCACCAGTTTTTACACATTGAGGATGTGTGTTAGTCCCAAGCATCATCTGTTGGTTCTTTGGTAATTACGGCTGATCTGGCCATAACAGAATAGCAACCTCGGGCGGTCAATCATACTCATGCTCAGTATCAAAATAAATAAAAAAGAAGAAAAGTGATATTACTTGGCTCTATTCGATTTTCATTGAAATTGATATTGACTATGTTTGTGTTGGTAATAAATTCAAATAAAATCATGAAAAATAGTGAACTAGGGATTGTTGATTCCTTTTCAATCATTATTAGTAACTGCCACATTTTGATATCGCGATAAGGTATCATGACATCAGGTAAACCCCGTTCAGGACGAGCTTCAGGATGAACCTTTTCAATGTGTCGCTTTAAGGACATACAGGATGAAGTCCCTATCACTTCGAAGTTTTCTGAGCACAAACCTCAAATACTGTTAGGACTTCAGCCGTGAATTTTTCAAGGATGTTTTGCTCCACTGGAGCATCAATTGGATAGCAATATTTTTTTGTGATTTTTAGTCTCAAAACCGTGAAATGATAACTAACCTAACCTATAGTTCATATGGAGAAAAGACTCCTTCCTGTTTAACCTTTACTGCTTAAACGTATTACGTCAGGCTCCACAATCGCATGACACTTGAATGGAATAGAATTCTTCGAGCTGGTAATCATTTCAGCTCATCGACATAACCGGTAATAAGGTGTGGCCCAGTTAAAATCGGAACATAGATTGTCCGACTTTATGTGAACTTAAGAGGGAAAATACAAAAAAAAATAATCATTTCGATCTTGAGGAAATTTGCGGACTTTTCCCGGAATACGTCCATCTCATCCATCGTTTTGGCAATCTTATTCCACTTGGTTCTCAATTCATTGATGCTTTTGACGACACTGCCATTCACCTTCAGCTTCCTCTTCATAATAGCCCAAAATCTCTCTATCGGTCTGAGCTGGGGACAGTTTGGTGGGTTGAGTTCTTTCGGTATAAACTGAATTCCGTTGGTTTCATACCACTGTGGCACTGTTTTACTGTAATGAAATCTTGCAAGATCTGGCCAAAACATGACAGGTTCGTTAGGGGATCTAATGAATGGCAATATTTGCTTTTGGAGACATTCCGTTCTGTACAGCTCTGAATTAAATGTCTTATTCGTTTTGGCCTAATTTTTGGCCAAATCGCGGTCTGAGATGTTGGGGTTTGCCTTAATGTTCTTGATGACTTGGTTCCGCAGTTGACGGTTGACAGTAACCGCCCGACGCTTACTTTGAGGCTTGCGATCCGTCGACAAAGTTTCTCTGTACTTCTTCAAAACACGCCACACGGTATTTCGGGGAAAACCCAACACCTTAGCAAGTTTTGGCCCAGACCACGAAGGGTTTTCCAAATGATTGCGCACAATTATTTTTCTTTCCTCCATTTTGTATTTCTCTGAAACACGTCCGAACTCAAGGGGCGTCTTCCATGAATTCGATGAAATATATTTGATAAAGTTTACTTGAATAATTCGAAGATACTGCATCAACTTCAATTCGTTGCACATTATTGCACAGAACATGCGACGCAGTAGTCGTGTTTAGCAACAACTCGACTTTCAGCAACGTTAGACCACAGAGAACAGACATTGATGTCCATATACCTTTTCTTGAAAAACGTGTGTAAAAGTTAATATGAGCAGCCGCTTTAAAAAGCAAGTGCAGAGAAAAACAAACAAAAAATTTCAGGTTATGTGCTAGGCTTTTTATTGGTAAACATTAACATGACAGTTATCACAACTGCAGCGCCGCCTACCAGGAGCATAACGACATACATTTGAAATGTCGGTTTAAAGTTTTACACAAGTAGCAGACCGAAGATGAACGTCTGTTCTCTGTGGTTAGACGTCAGCTCAAGGTCAAATTTTTAACAAGTACTATTCAAATCCCATTCTTGCACTCAAGGTTAAGTTGAGTTTATAATTATTTTGGCGCCGTAGACAAGTGCCTTTGAGTTTTGTAGTACAAATCGCGAGATGGTAGTTTCTATCAACATGTCGTACATAAAGTAGAGCAAAAAAGATAGTGATAGCTTTGCGGTTCAAGATATAAAAAAAATAAACGCCTTTCTCAAATAGAATCTTCCTATACGTTCGGTGTTTAAGATGTTTTAGATTTTTATTATAGAGTTTTCAATATAATATAAGGTGAAGATGTATATGTGACTTGGCTCGTTTCAGTTTGTTTGATTGGCATTCAAATTGGCTCGTCTCATTGATGGTGTTCTATACCGGAGTAACCTGGCCGTGGATTGACGTTTCCCAATAGTAACCATACATATAAGCGTTTCAATTTTTATGTTGTAGATTTTTCCATCATCGTCCATTACCGCAAATGTGTGCTTAAATGTACTGGTTGTGCTTTTAAGTTTTATAGACCCACTGAAATTACGGAATAATCGGGAAGCTAAACAAACCTTTCGAGCTGGCAGTTGCGCTCGATTATCGCCAGGACAGTTAATTGAAACTGTTTCAGGAAATACTTCTTCCGCTTCGAGTTCCGTCCTGCATGGAAATATAAAGTCATCTCTATGAGTCGAATCTAACTCAGGTTCGGAAATCAACCCAAGTAACCACGAGGCTGTAATAGCATGCATATATAGGGCATATGTATTACGTCTAGTGCATCATTAAAGTTGGATTAAAGCTGAAAAGGGCCCCACTAAGATCGAACTAATGCTATATATTTTGTAATGCCATAAGACATTGCTAAAGTAGCATTATTGCATTGGTAATGCATCACTACATTCTTAAGCTAATCTAACGCTTCATTACTTGACAACTGTTGAATTGATGCGATCCCGCATTACCGATGTTGATATTGGGTTGAATAAGTGCAATAATATAATGCTTGTGGTTACTTGGGAATTCCGCTGTGTCCTGTTGATTTGTGGTTAATTGCGGCGGTGCATTTTGCTGAAAGTAATTATCGATGAGCTCGATTCCTGTGGTCACAAATTCGAATGCAGAATTTCTTGTATCAGGTAGGGTCGTGCTTGAAACTCCAGTGTCGTCACTATGAGACGCATCTGACTCAGGATCAGCAGATTTTTCCACCGTATCTATAGAAAAAGTGATGTTAAAGTTACTGTGACTGCTAAGTGCGAGCAGCAAGAGATTACACGAATAGTTTAGACAGAAAAGTGTTACGAAAAAGCAAGAAAGTGGAAGTGACTGAAATGGGAAAGTCCAATTCGAAGGCCGCAGTAACACACAATGCAGATCGTGAACACGCAAGAGTTGCATGGGGAAATTTTGGAGCAGCATGAAGTTATAGCCAGAAAGTTCTTATCAATATCAGATTTAGATACTACGATGTTTAACCTCTCTTAAGCATTACTTGGATTCCTTCAAATGTTATTGATACTTTTTTTGACCAGAAAAAATATTTCTGTAATACATTTGAACATTTGTTTCTCCTTGTGTGTAGAATTTGAAACAGTAACCGAATGGATTTATTGTTAAATTGCATGTCTCTTTTGAAGCATTCTGTAAAATAAAACTACAAAAAAAAAACAATTTGGAGTAAAATGTGACGCTAAAAAATTGTTAATTTTTATCGTTTATCTTCCTTCAATACTATTACCCAATATTAGATAATCTGTGTCTACGCATAATTTGGGTATGTGCACTTTTGAGCGATTATCGGTACTTTTTAACGATCTTTAGGTATTCTCATCTTAGCGTGTGGCCTACGCTTTGCGAGGAAAATTTCATAATATTTATTATTTAATAGGCTTACGGCTGGCCCACAATTGATACGTTGCGGATGCGTTTGCTTGAATTTGACAGTTTTCCCATATGTTTTCTGTCAAATTTACGTCAACGCATCCGCAACGTATCAATTGTGGGTCAGCCATAAGGAATACTCAATAGTGTCTTACACGGTAAGAATCAGAAACCCATTAATGGGTAAAATTTCACCCATTTCCCCAAAAAGGGAGTCAACCCACTAAATGCGTAAACTCAATTTACCCATTTATGGGTATATGACAAATGTCGGGAAATGGGTTTTTTTTAACCAACTTTGAAAATGAAATTTTGTGGAAAATGAGTAAAAAAATACTCATTCTCTGACATTTGCGCCATTTACTCAATAATGTGTAAATCGAGTTTATGGATACTCTCTTTTTTGTTAAATGGGTAAAATTTTACCCATTAATGGGTTTTTGATTTCTAAGGAAAAAAACACAAGCAACAATTTTATGAAACTTAAGCTTTATTTCTCATCATGAAGCCACACAATTAAAAAATAAATTGGACCAGATTCTTTGAGCTTTGAGCTCAACAACGTAACTATGGATGAAGGCATCTTAGCCGGACACTGGACATTTCAGACCTACAATATAAAGAATTATTCTAATCCCACTTATTTATAACACCTACTCCTACTTACCCTGCAGCCTTTCGAGCGAGGCATTGTCCAGCCTTTTATTGACTTCATCCATAGTGGGATTTTAAAGGACCTTCTGAACATCGGGGCAGAGGTCAATCCGAATGAAATCACTTGTGTGAAACTGATTACAGGTAAGATTGATGGTGGATGGCAGGACCAAAAAATACAAGTTGAAATATTTTCAATACACATTTATGGGTAAAAAATACCCATATTATTTTCAATAACAGTTTATCCAAATGGGTAATATTTTACCCATTTTCGTATTTTTTTATTCACCCATTTTTTGACAGCTGCATACAGGTTAGAAAAATGGGTGAAATTTTACCCATTAATGGGTTTTCTATTCCTACCGTGTACGTACATAATGACAGTTGTTGATTGCATTTTTGCCTACACTGAAACCAGCCAGTACCCATTAATGGGTAAAATATCACCCATTTCGAACTTAAGTGGGTTAACTCCTTTAATGGGTAAAACGATTTTACCCATTAATGAGTAAAGAGCCTGTACGTCAGGCTATCGGGTATATTTTACCCATTTGGGAAATGGGTATGAAATACCAATTTTTAAAAACGTTTGTTATCTGGAAAATGAGTATGAAATACCCATTTTTTAAAACGTTTGTTATTTGCGAAATGGGTATGAAATACCCATTTTTCGTGATTCGTGTTAAGTTGTGATATTGAATAATGAGCATTAGAATAAACATAATAGATCGCAATAACTGAATGTGTATTTGTATTTTGACAACTCTTTAGCTTCAGGCCTTTTACTTATCAGGTTTGTTAAGTTTCGTTCGGGAGTTTTCATACCGGCAAATATTCTGGCGACGTTCAAGTGGTCCATTGAAGCGGTCATCATATCGTTATCATCCAGAGAGGATATCCGTAGAATATATCTGATAAGATTTAAATAATTTTGACGTCAACTTGATGAAAGCTTGGATGTTACGCCCACATAGAGGAAGAGGCTCCTACTCGGAAGTACGATTCTACTGATGAAATTGAAGCATTTTAGATTATTATATTAAATTATTAACATACCTCTTAGTTTTTGGAATCTTTGGATATCCAGTTTAACCTTCAGTTCTTCCATATTCTTCGCGTTTTCGTGGAATGGGTTCCGCGAAGTTTTTTTTATGTTTCGAACCACGCACTTTCAAATATACAAAGCGAGCCAGGAAAATACTAAGATTTTTTTTACCCAATAATGGGTAGAAAAATACCCATCTTTTGGTCTCTCATTGAAAATAAAAAAAGGGTCATTAGTATGCATTATTTTGATTTTAAAGGTACCCATTTTTTGACAGTTGCATATACTATCGAAAAATGGGTACATATTTACAAATTAATAGGTTCTGACAGGTTACAGTGTACACTCCCGTTTCATTTTACTCAATTTTTGATTACAATTCTATACTATCTCTTTTTCTCTCACGGAAATGTTACTCAATTTTCGTTAAAAAGTGGATCTACTCAATTTATGAGTAGATCTACTGATTACGAAACTTGAGTAACATTTCCGTGAGAGAAAAAGAGATAAGTATACAATTGTAGTATACAATTACTTAGTATACAATTGTAATCAAAAATTGAGTAAAATGAAACGGGAGTATAGGAATGAAGGGTTATATATAAATGTAATAGGTACTTATGACAGACATACGATTGTACTAGCGTTGTACATCAACAATTGTATGTCTGTCACCATGTACTACGTTGAAATTATGCAAGCAAAGTAGTACAACCAGCTGGTGGATAGTCATGAAGAAAACGAATATTTTGTTTGACTCAGGAAGTACTAGCACACCGGTCCCAACCTCGGTCCCATGCTTAATGATTCACCCCTAAGACCGCAACTCACACCAATACACCCTCAAATATTCTGTCAAAATAACATAGCGAATCGAAACAAAAACAAAGACGCTTGTATCAAAAGGTACTGAAAAGCGCAAGAGTGCATGGCAAGGTGCAGACTGCAAGGTGTACTTCGGAACTAGGGGTTCTACAACAGTGAACCAATTTCAAATCGCTAGTTGCACATTGATTGTTGGTACAACCGTGGTTTCTGTACCTACCTCTTTCAGCGTTGTACGAGCTTACAACGTGTCAATTTTTATTGTGCGCAGTGCCATTGTCAGTCAGTGGTGTTTCCCGAAACTATTTTTGACAACACTAAAAACAAAAACCAGCAGCGAGAGTTATACTGGTATCTTCTTGAACTCCGTATGTTTGAATTATTATCGGTCAGGTTAATAAAAACAGTGCCAAGTGTGGCCTAAAGTTCTGAGAAGCAAGAAAACATTAAGTGGAGTGAGACATGGAGCCAGAAAAGAAGAGACGGAAGGGCACGGTTCTTGAAAAAACGCAAATGCTCGTTGTGATTGAAGTGTGGAAAGATAACATTGACGCCCTTCGTAGCACTTCGAAAAACTCCCACATTCACAAAAAGATGTGTGAAGAACTAAAGGACTATGGGGTGGCTCTTATACCGGTAGAGCTGAAAAACAGGATTCATAACCTCACTCGAAAATACAGGTTGGTACTATCTGAAAATAAATCAATTTAAAAATAATGGTTTTGTTTGTTTACAGATCCGAAAGAAATGCAATGGGGCCCTCAGGAGGTTCGCCTTCTGCTTGGGAATATTTTGATGCAGTACATAACTTCCTTCATTAATACAAACAAAATAACACCCGGGAGTTAATGGACGAAGTGATTGGTTCAGGTAAGCTAAAAGTAATGTAGTGTTTAATGCATTCTAAAAACAAGCATTAGTACTTTGGGGATGGTTATCGGTTCTTGTAGTCTTTCAATGCCATAACCATGAAGTTTCACTTGTACTCTCCAACAATTCGATGATTGTTTCATCTTTATCAATAAATAAACCACCGTAATCATTCCGCATCGAACGCTGAAGAGCTTCGGTTCAGTATTTTTCGCACTCCGCATTACCTCTTTTGCATTTTTTTTTTCAACCCGCATACAATCACGCGGTGATTAAAAGTAGTGCACTGTTTAAATCACCGATATCCAGCCGAGCGTTCCATTAGGGAAGCAGACATTCCCGGCCGAGCCCGACGGATGATCTGTCCAGCCTGTACCATCGTCAAACACCCGAGGGGAAAAAGTGTAACCCCATAAGCACCATCGCAGCGAGGAAGGTCATCGCTCCATCCACTGCCGGTCAGCAAGCGGTGCTTTGTTTGCGAACAACAGCAGAAGGTGCCATACCGGCAAACGGCAAGTAGCACATTTGTTTTTCGTTTCCTCATCTGCTAGTGAGTCGTGTATCTCTCTCCCATATAGTAAATCGTTCTGCATAGGGTGGTTCAAAAAATATCGTTCTGCATAGGGTGGTTCAAAAAAAATTCATCAGATTTTTATTTTGTTTAATTTAATTTTTGTTTTTTTCTGTCCCTAAATTTGACTTTTCATGGATGATTCTAAGGGGGGCGACTTGCCTCCCAAAGATGTTTTTAGGGCGCGCTGTTATCAGCCGTCTTCTGCCTCTCCTTGGGTTGTCTACTTTCGGCAGAAAGTGAAAGCCCTAGACTTTTTGGGCATAAAAAGAAATGTGACGCGTCGTTATCCGGGGACCGAATTTCATCAGGTCAACCGAAACAAACTGCGTGTTACTGCACCTATGTATGTATGTATGTAAGGTAGCCACCATCCCTTCTAAGACCTTGTCATGTATGCAGCTCCACTTAATAGCAAGATCAAATTGAGTTACCGGTTTGCATTCACAGTAACGCTGTATGAAGGGCCAAAAACGGTGGGGCGGACCCGTAAGCAGAGACACTTACGCGAAACCTGCGGGAACATAAGAATCTCCTTCCAACGATACGATCCAACAAATCGAATAACCCAATTCGCAATACTCATTAAGCTTTCTACAGGATGGCTTGTTAAGAAGGGCGCGTCACTCTCACTGAAATTGTTGGAGTAGAATTCACAGCACCACAACCGAATCGGTAGGATAAAGAAAATGATACTGTTTGTTCCCTCCTAGACGCCGGTTGTCATACCACTCCATTGTTCAATTCCAGCTTGAGTGATACCCTGATGCTCCCTCCCTTCCCAATATATATTTAATGTCATATAGTAATGTATAAAATATAGTGAATTAATATTATAATTATAATAAATAGAGCGAATGAATATTATAATGACAAATAATATAGCGAATGAATATAAGAATGAAAATAACAATTCCATTAGTGGACCTGAAAGTTTAGACAATGTAGCTGCGAGAAAAAAAAATGATTTAAAATTATCTCATCAAACTTGGAATATCCATGGATAATCTGAAATTATATTGCAATAGAATAGTAAACCTAAAATTTCGATGTGCTGTTCCGTTTCCTTGCAATAATTTATGTAGTTAGTCTCATCGAAAATAGCGATTTTAAGGAAATGAATTTAAATGTAATTATGTCACATCATTTAATATCATAACATAAAATAATAAACTGACGTTAAAATATAAAATAATAATTCCACTGAAGGTTAATAACCATAGTAGAATACATATATCCGTAACTAATCTGATCATCCACTCATCGAAAGACTTCCACTGTTGCAGTTTCTATTGAAATAAGATCTACTAAGATTAGAATTTGTTTTCACAATAATAGTCAGAGAACATAATAAGCGTAGGTACAAGATATATATGACATCTACTGGTATGTTACTGAAAATAAAAATTAGATGTGTATTAATTTCATAATAATATTGGAAAAACTGAAGACAGCTAATAATAAGGCGAAATAAATTTCAGATGAGTATGAATCTAAAAACTGAATCTTAATAAAACTAAAAAGATAAAAAAATAAGAAAATTGAATTTTTGTATAGCTCTTGTACACCCATAAATGATTCCTCATGTCTGTGAAATAGGAAATGAATGATTGTAAACTGTTAGGTTTTGAATTAATATATATTTCTGATGAAGAAGGAAAGTGCTTTTTTTAAGTAGAATTTTTCGAATATGATCCTTTCTAAAAAAAAAAAAACATTAAAAACCTTCCTATCTTTTCAAATACATAACGTAAGTTAGACGAGCTATAACTGACAAGGATGCATAAATGCGAAGCTGAAAATGACTTATAAAAAACATACAAAATGTAGTGAGTGGATGTTATAATATAAAACGATAATAATTTCATTTGTATTTACGTGTCTGCAGATTGTGGTCCTGCTGCAATTGTATACGGACCCGCACATCCACCATGAACCTGAAAGCTTAGATAATGTATCATGGCCACCAGAAAAAAAAATTGATTTTAAATTATTTTACAAAACTTGGGATATCCATGGATGATCTGAAATTTCGATGTGCTGCTCTGCTAATAAATGTGATATAACTACAATGGAACTGACTCTTAGCTTCGGGTCTTGATCCCTACTGAGCCCTTGCGGCACGTCAAGCCGGCCAGTTCAGCGCAAGGGAACTGCGTGTTACTGCACCTACATATAAAATTGAAAATGGAATTGCTAGTTATGAAGGTTATAATGTCGAGTACTACGTCTACATCCCATCTCGAGATGTGGAGATAGATGGTGTGGTTTCTGCAGCGAGCCTGACGTGTGAAGACGTTATGGAAGGTAAGGGCAACTTCCAAATTCAGCTTCGTCTACCATTGAAATCCTGGAATGCAAACAATTGCATGCAGGATCAATGCTAGATGGAAAAAAGACGTATTCACCATCGGACTCGCTACAAGTGACCTTCGCCGGATCAATTCTCCCAAAATTTGTTGAAATTGATAAAGTTTTTTTCCCAGTGCGCCTTTTTGTACCAAGGGTATTTAATTGTACCAAGTGCAAACAGTTGGGTCATACGGCTACTTTTAGCGACAACAAGCCCCGTTGTGGCAAATGCGGCCAAAGGCATCTAGAGGATGCTTGCCAACAGGAAGCAACAAAGTGTGCTTACTGTGGTAAAGAGCCTCTCCACGATTTGCAGAACTGCCCCGTGTACAAGAAGCGCACTGGTAACGTGAGACGTTCCATACAAGAACGCTCTAAGCAGACGTATGCAGAAATGTTAAAGTCGCAAAACGGAGCGTCTGCATCGTCTGTATCAGCCGCTCAAAATGAAAATCCCTTTTTGATTTTGTCTTCCGATGACCTGGACTCTGACGAAGCCGATGAGAGTGGATTTCCGGAGGTACACGCCCCCGGTAAAAGAAAGCCTACTAGTTATCCGGGTGTGCGCCGGAAACAAATAAAACCTACTCTCAAAAGCTTGCAAAAAATTGGAGGTAGAGGGGGTCAATTAAAAAAACCGAATAAACCGGTAATAGCTGATGCATCCGTTCCTAGCTGTAGCTATACTAACCCGCCGCTACCTAATAACATTAACCGTAAGAGGTTACCCAAAACTACGTCTTCTCGCAATTCTAAGAATATCCCGTCCAAGCGAGGTAAGATTAATTTTAGGGACATTGTGGATAACATTTTAAATGCTCTTGGCCTTTCGGATGCTTCACCGTTCCGAGGAATTATTGACCTGCTTATTCCTATAGTTGGAAACTACTTCAAGCAATTGACTGTATCATGGCCCCTCATTGGTGAATTCATATCTTTCGATGAATAATTCGTCGAGTGAGGATCAAGATATGATCACCGTATTACAATGGAACTGTCGTAGTCTAATACCTAAATTAGAGTCGTTCAAGTATTTGATTCACAATTCTGATTGTGATATATTTGCTCTCTGTGAAACATGGCTTTCATCCGAAGATGAATTAAACTTCCACGATTTTAATATTATTCGCCTGGACCTATATGATTCATATGGTGCCGTACTTCTGGGGATCAAAAAGTGCTACCCCTTCTATAAAATCTCACTCTCAATAATCTCAGGCATTGAAATCGTCGCTTGCCAAATAAATGTAAAGAATAAAGATCTTTGCATAGCTTCCGTCTATGTCCCTCCGAGGGCATCAATAAACCGCCGTCAACTTTGGAGTTCAATTACATTACTTCCATGTCCAGTTCTTATTCTGGGCGATCTGAACTCCCACGGTACTGCTTGGGGCGAACAATACGATGACAACAGAGCGGGTATTTTCTATGACTTATGCGACGATTTCAACTTGACCATCTTGAACACTGGGGAAGCGACACGAATAGCAAAACCTCCTGCCAGGGAGAGTCGACTTGACATATTTTTGTGTTCTAATTCACTATCATTAGATTGTCTGTGGAAGGTAATCAATGATCCCCATGGTAGTGATCACTTACCAATTATTATCTCAATCACAAATAGTCTTCACAAAACAGACCAGTCAATCCATGTTTCTTATGACCTCACGAGGCATATTGATTGGCAACATTTTGCATCGGCGGTAACCCTTGGTATTGATTCCACTATTAGAAGAGTATCGTTTCCTTTCCGACCTGATGTACAAAAGTGCATTAGAAGCTCAGAAACGACGTGTTCCAAGTGCATCCCTCAAAAGAAGACCCGCCACCCCTGGTTGGGATGATGAATGCACTAAGTTGTATCTTGAGAAATCCGATGCGTTTAAAGATTATCGTAGACATGAAACATGTGAGCTTTTTGATAAGTACCTCAAGCTTGAAAAAAAGCTTAAAACTTACTCAAAGCAAAGAAACGCAATTACTGTCGTTCGTTTGTAGAGGGACTATCTAGAGAAACCTCGATGACAACGCTGTGGAGAAAGGCTCGTTACATGCGAAACCGCTCATCCTCCAATGAGAGTGAAGAATACTCCATGCAGTGGATATTCGACTTCGCTAAAAAGGTTTGTCCAGACTCTGTCCCAACACAACCGAATTTACGGGATACTACCCGAAATAACGGTTCTCTGGCCGAACCATTCACAATGTTGGAATTTTCAATGGCACTTCTTTCATCGAATAACTCTGCTCCGGGAAGCGATATGATTAAATTCAACCTTCTAAAAAATCTCCCTGATATCGCTAAAAGACGATTACTTAACCTGTATGACACTCTCATGGAATTAAATATAGTTCCACCCACATGGAGTCAGGTTAAAGTAATAGCTATTCAAGAGCCTGGGAAACCAGCGTCTGATTACAATTCTTACCGTCCGATCTCTATGCTATCATGTTTAAGGAAATTGTTAGAAAAAATGATCCTATCAAGACTTGACCGTTGGGTTGAATCAAACAACCTGCTATCAAATACGCAATTTGGTTTCAGAAAGAGCAAAGGAACAAACGATTGTTTAGCGTTGCTTTCATCTGATATACAACTGGCCTTTGCACACGAGGAGCAATTGGCTTCAGTATTTCTGGATATTAAGGGCGCATTTGATTCAGTTTCCATAGATATACTGGCAGATAGTCTGCACAGTAGTGGATTACCAGGAATTTTAAATATTTTTTTGTATAATTTACGGTCAGAAAAACAAATGACCTTTAATCTAGGTCAACTGACAACTTCCAGAATTAGCTACATGGGCTTACCCCAAGGCTCATGTTTAAGTCCCTTGCTTTATAATTTTTATGTTAAAGATATTGATAACTGCTTGGAAAATAGATGCACGCTAAGACAACTTGCAGACGATGCGGTGATCTCCTTTAGAGGTCCACGTGCGGAAATCTTGCAAAGACCATTGCAAAATTCCCTAGATAATCCGTCCATCTGGGCCAGAAATTTGGGGATCGAATTTTCACCGCATAAAACCGAATTGGTAGTGTTTACTAGAAAGCGGTTCCCTGCCCAACTGCGTCTCAAGCTGTTGGGAAGAGACATTACCCAATCTTTGACCTTCAAATACCTTGGAGTCATGTTTGATTCAAAATGCATTTGGAGTAATCACTTTGCGTATTTAAAACAGAAATGTCAACAAAGGATCAATTTTCTAAGATCAATATCCGGGACATGTTGGGGTGCTCACCCGGAAGACCTTATTAAACTCTTTAAAACAACTATTCTTTCAGTTCTCGAATATGGCTCTTTTTGTTTCCTCTCGGCAAGAAATAGCCACCTCATCGAATTGGAACGCATTCAATATCGTTGTTTAGGTATTGCCCTTGGCTGTATGCATTCAACGCATAATATGAGCCTGGAGGTTCTGGCAGGAGTAAAACCCTTACAGTACCGCTTCTGGGAGCTCTCATCTAGAATACTGATCAAGTGTGGAATCAGTAACAACCTTGTGATTGAAAACTTCGAAGAAATGCTCGAATTGAGTACCCAGTCAAGATTCTTACGAATCTATATTAACTATATGTCATCCGATATTAGTCTTCCATGCTATAACCCTCCTAGTGTACGCTTCCCTTATCACAGTTCCTCCATTGATTATGATCTCTCCATGAAACAGGCTATTCAAGGAGATCCAGATCAACTTCGACCTATTTTAATTCCCCATATTTTCATCGAAAAGTACCAACATGTCAATTGCAATAGAAGAATTTTCACTGATGGGTCGCGCATTGATGGATCCACTGGTTTCGGTGTTTACAATGAATACTCATCTGCCTTCCGGAAACTTCAGGAACCTTGTTCCGTATATGTTGCTGAGCTGGCAGCAATCAATTTCGCATTGGGGATAATTTCCGACATGCCCATAGACCATTATTTCATCTTCTCGGATAGTCTCAGTTCTATTGAGGCCCTCCAGTCGATGAAAACAGTTAAGCACTCATCTTACTTTCTTTCAAAAATAAGGGAGCAGATGTGTGCGTTGGTCGAAAGATCATTCAGAATTACCTTTGCATGGGTCCCCTCACATTGCTCAATTTCAGGCCCCAAGAAGGCGGACTCTCTAGCAAAGGTGGGCGCACAAGAAGGCGAGATTTTTGAAAGAAGAATTTCACATGATGAATTTTTCCCATTAGTACGTCAAATTCTCTTCAAAGTTGTCAAAACGATTGGACAAGCAATTCTCTTGGGCGGTGGTTACATTCCATTATTCCAAATATTTCGTCGAGATCGTGGTTCAAAGGTCTGGATGTAAGTCGCGGTTTCATTCGTGTGATGTCAAGACTTATGTCCAACCACTACACAGAAACAAAAGCGTTCACGAAAATGAAAACGGACCGTGAACTAGTTCACGTTTTCAGGATTTTTACCTCGAAACGTGATTTAGTTCATGATTACGTGATTCAGTTCACGGTGTATTTTGGCTTGTTCTTGAATTCATGACTGCAGTTCACGGATCCGGGTACGGATTTTTTTCCGTGTACTCGCTAGACGCACATCTCTACAGAATTAACCTCGTCGATAGCAATGTATGTAGGTGCGGAACCGGTTATGATGACATCGCTCACGCAGTTTGGCATTGCCCGGATAATGATGCCTCCAGAGCACGACTATTGGATACCCTTGTGGCCCGAGGTAGACAACCCTTCCGCGAAGTAAGAGATGTTTTGGGAATGCGTGATCTTCCCTACATGCAATCGATTTACGAATTTCTTTGTTTGTCTGATCTAAGAGTGTAATATCATCGCCCCCTCCCTTTCACTCTAGTAAATTCCCTGCCATTGTGTCCCAGTTATATTATCCTTTTGTTTCCGTGCTACTTGTACCTGCCCAGCAAGCTGTGGTCACCCATCTGCAGCTTAGTTCCTGTAAGGGACTACAGGGACCGAGGATCTGGTAGATGTCGCAACCATGAGCAGCAACAAATACCTGAAATAAGTTACCTGCCTAGCCCCTTCCAAACAATAATGTGACCCATTAACCTCGAGCTGGCCACGAGTAATTGGCACCCCACTTTACTAAAACCGAAAAAAAAAATTGTTCACTATAATATTGAATATCGGCTCCGCAAAGTGTTACACACGCCTGAGCCTAATAAATAAACGAACTGATTAAAAAAAAAACCACCGTTACGTTGAAAAGTACAAGAAAAATTTCGTTATAGCTACTTGAAAGATCAAATAACCATCATCACCAAGCAAGTAATCATCGGCATAGTTTTTTTGACGTAGACTGAAGGGGCCAGACTTCCTGATCATTTGATCAGATCTCTCCAATTTTTATTCTGATCTTTGAAAATGATCAGATGATGTTGTAAAGAATTAAAATCTTTTGTGACTGTTTGACACTCAAGCACTCAAGCTTGGCTGTTTTACTTCAGTGTTCTAAAATAAAACCATGCCAACTTATTTTTATTTGTTTACATATTACGCCTCTTACACGATTGTTGTTGTTTAGCACGTGAATGTACAGCTGGCATCAATATATTTTCATAAATATTTTTTTTTTACATATTATGAGCCTGTGCATGCTATTTAAAAAAAATTGGCTTTTACTATGAGCCATATTCAGTCCTTCAGTCTGGGCAAAAACCATCAGCGGAAACGGCAGCATTAGATGGGCCATGCCCCAAGCTCTTCCATAGGAAGAAAAACCTGAAAAACCTCGTCTTGATGCAAACTAATTTTGACGACTGAATCCACCTACAACCAGCGGTCGAGGAGAACCATTTGGCCAAGGAGCTAAGCCATTTGTTGGCACTTCTTGTTGATGTTTTCATAGTATATTTTAGCGAATACCTCCGCCACGAGGTGACAATTTTAGTACGCTGTTCCTCAAAGCAATCAATGAAAATTATTATTTTATACGCAAGAATTTAGCGATTGACTAGCGAACGTTTTTGATGAGTCTGGCTGTCCTTTCCAAGACACCAACAGAATTTTGTCAACATGTATGAAAAAACAACGGCTTTGCATGAACGTTTTGTATTTGAATTTGAATATATCAATATCTTGCATCTTTAAAGAAGCTAATTTTCAACATAATAATAAAGTATTTCATTTATCACCTGGTCATGTTTCCTTTCTGGTGACTATACGTAGTAAACCAAAAAGCACTTCCTTGGTTAACACAAAGATTACGACGCTTACGACGCATCACCGGTCCAATAAATGCAATCCAATATACAAAATGAAACAGAAAGTGGTGAATAGAGCTGCCGCTATAGCGAATATTGCAACCCATGCCGGTAGTGAATCTGAAAAGAGAATATACGATCAATAACCAGACAAGGTAAACTCGAGAAGGAATACTGTAAACCGTGATTTCACACTCTGTTATCGACCAACATACAGAGGAAGGCCACCTAGTTGTTGGCACTGATAACCGGGCCGTCATAGTTCCAATCCTGTCACAAAAATAGGCATTCGAAATGTGCTCACCCGCTGCAGGTTAAATGCAATATATAGCACATCCAAACCACTGAACATGGTTTCAACGGCTACGAAGCACCCGGCTCGATCGACCAAAGTCTGAATCCCAATACTGGAGCAAAAAATTGATTGGCCAACGTGAATAATCGATGCTTGTTCTTGTGTGCTTCGATGAGTCCATACCGAAGACGCTTGAACAAACATCGGGTGTCATCCGGCGGATTTTACGTTAGTTTTCGAGACTTCTAATTCGAACTGATAGACCAATTGACACCTAGTCCGTCTTTAGCTGTACTCGTTGTACTTACAATCCGACTCAAATCAAATAACTGTTATGATTCGAATAACTCGCAGAAAAAGTTCCGCTTCGGCCAAATCCGTTTGTATTAAATCACTGGTTTTGATCTTCCCAGTACGATCCTTATCTTTACCACTCTTGTTTCAAACTGTTCTGTTGCTTGGCCGTCACTTGACCATTTGCCTGAGGTTGATAGGGAAAAAAATCCGTTATTGACGGTGAAAACATAAACAATGAATAGAAATGGCCGAAAGAATTTAATGGACTGAAGTAAAAGTGTATGTTGTTTTACCAAGATTTCCCGATCAGTGGCCCGATGTTTTTAAAAGATTTAAAATCTTTTGAGGATTTTGGATTGACCAGATTGACCGACCCCTTGGAAGGCAAACTCGATGGCGCGAAGCTGATTGCGCTACAGGCTGTTGCTAGCAAGCCGTTGGCTAGGCAACCGTCGCTTGGCAGCCATAAATTATGCAATGGATTGCTAGGCCCAAGCCAGTGATTTATTTGTAGCCGGCCGGCGGGTGCAGCCACGACGAGCGAAATAAGGTGCTTGTGTGTGTATGTGTGATCTTGCTAGCCATCTTTTGGTAAGGCGCAACGTGCAACGAGTGAAATAACCTGGTTCACCAAAAGACCGAGAAGGTTTGAATTCAAATGCGGACCATTTCGAATCCGTCCTTTTTATTTATACAAATATATATTTGTAATATATTTGTTGCGTTCCGGTAAATATCAAGAAATTCCTTATCACGGACAACGTTTTGATTCTTCACCAAATGCTTTCTAAAGAGTGTACAAAAGAATTTTCTAACATAATTACTATCTAATGCTGGTCTAACGATCTATTTGGACCACACCCACGCTTTTTGATCAGACTACGCCATACGACAAGGGTAGAGGTCAAATGAAGATTTGAAAATAACTGAAACAGTTTGAACGCTAATAGCTTTATCATTTCTCGATAGATTTTCGAGATTTTTGCTTCAATCAGTTGGAGATTTTCGCGACTTTCAACTATCAAAATATCATGAATTATTGACTTTGAATTCCTAAACAGACCCTGAACAATCTATAACGCGATAAGGATAATGGTTTCCAGCTGGTCTATCATACCAACACAATCACTACAGCCAGCACCACCGTTGCCTTTCATCATACATTCAAATCAAACGTCCCTTTCCAGGGCCGCCAAATGATTACTAAGAAGCGAATCAAGCGAATGTTCTTACATACTTTCTCACTTACTTATGCTAACCCTACGTCCCATTAGAACAGTACCTGAGTACTAATCAAACAGTTTAACGAAGTCTACGTCAACCGGTCGTGTGTTATACACAACCCCACTGATTTTTTATTTTTGCTCAAAATCGATACAATGATTATAAAAATGTCATGCCACTGGAACAAAGAGATGACATACATTTTTTCTTTTCTTCTAGATAATGAATACTGCGAGGTCGAGTTCTTGGATGGCTCTGTGAATCTGGAAGAAGCTTCTCATATTCAGTCTGAATCGCAATCAACTTCTGCTTCATGTTCAGCCAAATCAACACTTTCGTCTTCCTTGTTGGCCAGGAATTCAGCTCCTAAAAGAAAGAAGGAAAACTTTCAAGCAAAAATTTTGGAACTGGCAGAGAAAGAAAATGCAAATATCGAGGGTTTTTTCATAGACTAACTCTAAGACCAGTAGGTCCCGAACAAATACGATTTTTTTCTTGGCTCAGTCAGTACTAGCACATCGGTCCCAAGCTCGGTCCCAAGCTTAATAATACGCCCCTAATAATGAACTCACACGAACACACTCTCAAATATTCTGTCAAAATAACACGGCAAATCAAAACAAAGGCGCAAATATGTATAGTTATCAGAATTAGTTATCCTCTGGAAAATTTTCTTTCATAGGGAGTATGAAGTTGTCGCTTTTGTTGGTCGGGAATGATTCATCGTGCTTAAAAAATAACGAGTTTGTACATCCGGGTACAGATCGTCGGCACGTGTCCGCCATATTTTGTGCAGCCTATTAAAGCTAAATCAAACTACAAAATTTAATGGGAACGTTTATTTTACTGAATATTCGGTAATCTTTCTTTGGGTTTCACTGAACAAATGTATTTTTTAAATGAAAAGCCGATTGTTCAGTAATGTAGGTGTTTTACGGAGCAAAAACTGTAAAAAAAATTACTGAACCGGGAAGCTGTGATTAAGTGTGTAATGCATGCATTACTCAACCGTTTAGTTAAAATGAACCAACAGAGCACATTGATTTCTACCTACACTGAGAATCTTTAACTGATAGTTTCTATGTGCCCACACATAGATTTTTGCAATCTGCTTTGTACAATGAAACCTATGTGCAGCACACATACTTCCCTTGGTAATAGACCTTTCTTGTGGATTTTTTTTATTTGCTTATCAGATACCTTTCAATCTGTAGAGTATATTTTTCTATGGGACCTATATTTTTTGAAGCCTGTAACTATTGAAAAAAAAATAAAAAACTGTTAAATGACCATTTCACCCCATATGCATACCGTGGTGAATACCCATTTGGTCCTCTCTTCCCCAATCTGATGTTTCTCTTCTATGGTGAGTTTCACGTTAACTTATTAGCTCTTCACTCCTATGGAGAAATCCTATAAGCACTTGTCAGTGCTCGCGTAAAACATGGCAGTTTTCTTACTCAGTCACTCCACCGGAAAGTCATGTAAAAATATCGACAACTTATTCAAAACGACGTATCTGATATTGTAGACAAATGGGTAAACAAATATTCAAACGATATTTTTTTCGCACACGCACATACACCAACACCCCATCATAACAAAGTCTAATGTTTTTCTTCCATTATGGTGATTCAAGTTTGCGTAGGAGTGCAAAAAATTCTCAAGAAATTTACGTTTGCATTTTTGTTTACCTGTTGGTTATATCAGATACGTCGTTTTGAAAAAGTTGCCGAGAAATAATGTTTTCGTTTTTGAAGCCAGTTTGGAACCAGTTCCAGTCTACGATACCCGAACTTATTGTCAGTGCAAACCTCAACCCGATACGTGTTACAAATATAGACAAGCACACCGGTGTTTAGCACACCACAAGTTGACCCAATTTAGATACCTGATCCAGGCTGGAAGTGAATCAAAATCGAAAACGGTAAAAGTGTCAATCTTTGCCGTGAAAAGCCTCGTATTCAGTCTAAAGGCGTTAGTAACAATGTAAATAAAAATTATGTTCCTTCACTAAATGATAGCTTGGGTACTCCTCAATATGAATAATACACAACATTATATGAATTGCAGCGAATTGCTGCTATATATTATGCAACAAAATTAGCTTGAGTCACAAACTACTCCATAACGAACTTTTGTCGCATTCGTCGGTTAGTCATTTTGACTGAATAGCTTTTCTATGGTCCTCACCGGATTAAATTAAGAGCAAATACCAACAATTTTCACCTGGCTAAACATTCGTTTGATTTAACCATGCCTGCGATTAAAGTCAATCATGATGGTGTTGATATCAACATGAGGTCTGTCAAATATACCATAAATGTTGAAGGCTGTACCATAAACGTAGTAAATTTGACTGAAATTTCAAGGTAGTTTTGAAAATAGGCATAGTCGGGAAAAATTGTAGTTTTTACAGCATGATTTTTTTTCAGAGTAGTATTCATTTTGAAATTCAATGCTCTCTGAAAGAAATTCTCGAGAACTTTTTTTCAAAAGGACGTAAGTCACAAAATGTAAACAAACGCGTTGTTCATGGCATGTTGTTAAAAAATCATGTATATATGCACTTGTTTGATGAAGTTTCTGATGGATTATTCTTGGAAGATTTAACTAACTTTTTTCAAAACGGTGTAAAATCACTTTTGCACTCTTTGAGAATAATGGTAGATACGTCGCTTGTGTTGAAAAGTAACTGCGAGACATTATTTTACCTTTTTTATTCCCCTTAACGACTCGTTAGTAAAAGTCTTTTATACCACAAGGTTAAATATTTGGATTTTTTTCAGTAAAAATTGATGTTTTTTTTTTTTTTTTTTTTTTTTTTTTTTGTTGTAGAAACAAATTTTACGTCATTTTAAAAAGTTCGACGTATCTGTGTGAAATATGACAATTTGACGTAACATTTGGACGTAACAACATTGTCATTCGCAGAATGACGTATCATGTTGACGAAAATAACATGCCATCTATCATACTGACTTATCAAAATGACGTATTATCTTTTTCGATTGCAGACCGTTGTAAGATACATTTTTCTAAATAAAGCTTGAATTTTCACGCCTAGTGTAGTTTTTAAGCACAGTGATGCAATATCTTTTACCAATGTGTCATTTAGTGGAATTTAATTGGGATAAACATGTCCGGTTTTGAAATAGGAATAAAAATAAACTCAAAAAAGTTCAATGCTGATTTTCTCATCTTCGTCCAAATGTTACTTACGTCTATTTGAAAAAGTACTCGAGATTAATACACAGGTTCGTTTCCAATGAGACTGATATGGTCCGCACATAATTTTCAATGGAGCGAGAAATGTCATTCAAGTGTGTTTTCCCTTTGCCCTATTCTATCCATCTTCGCACTTAAAACGAAATAAAAAACCGTGCGCGAAAAACAATCAGCTGCTTTATCGTTCTAGAAGAAAAAAAAACTGCAAAATGGAGAAGCAAAGTTAAGTTTACCGTGTGGTGGTTTAGGTACTTGGTTTGCCAGCGGAAGTCACTGAATTTTTTGAAGGTCATGAATTACTATAGAATATTTCAGATCTGCCGAGCATTTTGCCATTCCCGCAGAAGACCTGCTGAACGCGATAGCTTCAAAAAGTGATGAAGTTTTTATGATGGGACAAATAAAAGCTCTTTTATTCACACATTTCGTTTTATTATGTACATGGAAAGTACAAAAATCCAATACTAAATCTTTTTATGAAAAAATATAACCCATGCACCTTTACACATCAACGACGTACACGCTAAGAAAAAAGTACCCAAAATTAAGTTTTTTTCACCCATCTCGCATGTTTTGTGCATTAAGTTAAAATTAGGTATAAGATGAAAACTCAATTTTGGGTTATTACATTTCAAATAGCAATGGGTAAAATTTACCTAATTTTGGGTACTTACATTTCAAGTGCCAATGGGTAAAATTTACCTAATGAATTATCGAAATAAATGGGAGAAATTTATACATAAACATAGATACCTAATGATCATTTTTTTCGAACAGAATATTAAAACACACGGACAAATAGTTAAATCGATCATTTTTATTTGTCAATATTGGTGCAATAAAACAATAAAACACCTCATAAATACGTTGGCAATCCATAAGTAATAGCGTTGCTAACAATGCTACCATTTCGTGGATTTGAAAGGTTATCCGATAACCTAAGACAATTGCGACGAACAAATAATGCGTTCGTAGTCGACCAGACTAACAAATAAATGACAATCGTCAACACCGCCGACGGGTGCTACGATTTTCAACCAAAATTAAGTTGAAAATACTCAACCGTTCAATGCGCGAAGAGAACGGGATGGTTGAGTAGCTTCAACTTAAAATTGAGTTGTTTTGGTCTTCAAATTAAAATATAAACAAATTAGGTTTGGAAATACCAGTTTACAATAGTTAATGGTCCTGATTAAATTTTCAAACATTGTTGATAGTATACATAGATCTATAAGCATAAAACCAACAATATAACGAATGACGATGTTGTAATTCACGACACGACGGCAGGTGTGTGCCAATTAAAATTTTTAAAATTGGAATAAAATATCGAACATAAAAAAAAACTTAAATTTGAGTATATCTAACATTACTGACAAGATGGGTGAATTATACCTAGTTCAATTTTTTAATTCACCCAACTGGTAACCTCACTTGACAGAACTCAACGTTGAGTTTATTTTTACTTAATTTTGGGTACTTTTTTCTTAGCGTGTAATGATGGATTTTCCGCAGGGGGTGGACTCTATCTCAGATGCAGGATATTTTTGTTATGCTTTGGTACGATGTGCGCACGCTTAGTAGATAGAAAAAAGATTTTAGAGATTTTGATGAAGATTTAAAAGATTTACTGCAAAAAGATGCAGCACGATGCAAGTGAATAGATTAAGATTGACAAGCTGGAACAAGATTTTTCAAAGATTGATTCGCTAGCGTGAGATTTTTCGATCATCTTGAATCTGGATTCAAATGTGTCGCACCCACAGATTTTCCGCGGGTTAAGGGAATTTTTTGCCTCAAGACATTTTTTTTTCAAAAGGGCGTATGTGTTTTGTCATGCGTATTTTTCAAAAAATCCTAACTCAAAAACCGTTGGATTTGTAATAAAATTACGTCTAGGAAAAAGTTGTAGTTAATTAATTTTGACTTTATGAAAAAAATATGCACACTGTAAAAAAAAAAAATTTCTTCAAAAAAATCCAAAATTAAACTTAAAAATCGATTGGCAAATCTGTCCAACGTACGAATTTTATAATTTTTTTCCAAAAAGACTTTGAGTCATAAAAAAAGAATAGAAGTTGTTCTACGATGGAGCAACTTAAGATAAAAAAGTTCTTAGAAGTAAGAAAAATTCAAGTTTTTTCTAATTTGTTGTTTTTGCATAAATAACCATATTTTAATAATATAATACGACATAGGCGTAGCCAGGATTTCAAATAGGGGGGGGGGGGGGGGGGGGGAGTTTAGAGAGAGAGAGAGAGAGAGAGAGAGAGAGAGAGAGAGAATTACATCGTCTCCAACCAGTGGTTGCACATACTGCACAATTAACATTAACGGACACTTAACGGACAATACAACGCCCGGTGGACCAGTAGAGTAGGGTCATTTTCATGTTCCGACAGATGGAGCGGGAATGGAGCCCCATTTATGTGACATTACGCCTGAATGCTGGTGGATTATCTTCTCTACTCTCACCCAAAGTATTTGACAATACCCGTCCGTTTCTTGCAACAAGATTAAACAATTCTAGGCTTGTTCTGGAATAGAAAAAAACGATTTTAAAAACTTTCGATTTTTCCCATGTTTTTAAATCAAACCAGAATGAATGCCAAACATTTAACGGGTCATGTTGGATTTTTGTATAGAATAACCACCGAATTTGTTTGCAGTTTGTACTGAAAATGTACTTTTCATCCGCGACCCTCTCACCCAAAGCAACACAGAAGAAACACCGTTTTTTACTCACCATGCTCACACTGTTTGAATAGATTATATTTTTTTAATGGTTGTTCAAATAATAAGTGATTAGCTTTTAACAAACATACATTTTGAGTTTTGGTGGTTTATAGCTTATGGTTTGTGTCCCCTTTGCTCACCTTTAGTATAATTATTTTATCTGATATTTTCTAAACAGAGACATCAAACATAACCTTTTAAAAAACGACGTGAGTAACTAATGTAAGCAAGCTGTGTTTTTTGTGCTGAATTGTTGCTACTTGCATTCTCAACACACGAGTGGTTAGTAAATAATTTAAAAAATTTGATTCATCAATGACGAAAAGAAATTCATATGCGTTCCAACAGCTATTCCTCAATATTTTAAAAATAATTTATATACACATCTGCATCTGCGTTTTGAAATTTGGAGCGATTTATCTGGTAAGTTCCCCCTTTAAAACACGTTCTGTCGAAACACGGTATATGTAGAAATCATGTGTATCTGAGTAGTAGGAAATAAAAACAGTGTATCATTGAATTACATTAAAATTGTTGTTCAAATTCGAGAAGTACAACCATTTTGCATATTTTTCTATTCGTGGTTATTTCAGCTGCATGAAAAAACATTCGTTTTGTTTTTGTTTGCTTACCTGTTTTTTTAATTACATGTTGGTAAATATTATACTTACTTTTGAAAAACTTTCGAATGTCCATTTATGGTACTTCTGGATAAAATGAATCAAATAACTGCTTTAGACCTGCTTATAATTAAAAAAAAACAACCGTATGTATTTTACCCGATGATTCGTTTTGTTATGAAGGTTCTTCTGTTTATAAACACGCGCAGAACCATCGCTTATTCTTCCGGTCTTCCTCTAAACTCTCCACCGATTGCTTGTCGATCTGCCAAACTTGGAAGACATCTGCATGGAGTTATCTCAAATTATAATAATCCGTCCAATCTATCACAAAACGTTGCGATTGGTTGAGCGGACTGGAGATAATGAAATCCATTTGTATAAGGCCAAGTCTCTCCCGGTTGGTATTAAACCGATGAGCATGGATATCAATAGAAACATAAAGTTACCAGAAGGCACAAAATGCATCTACGGACTCTTATTTTTACGAAATCCCTCAATTTCAATTTTTAATGGATTAGCATAGATTGTTCATTAGACACTTCGACTTGATTGATACAGTTATTAGTTACAGCAGTGCAATAGATTGTAGAATACAGTAGTAAAAATTGTAAGTTACGAAAAAAGAGTTTGGTTTGAGCATCGGCTGTGAAAGGTTGTGTCGATGCTTTATTACGCACTATTTTCCTATCGAGCCTGGCGCGTTTCGTGTTGTTTCGGTTATCTATAATTCGGTGTAACGAGTGATCGAGTGAGCACAGTAAGAGAACAACAAAGCGTCTCTCAAGCGTTCATAAAATTATCCTTGTTTTCCTAACGGAAAACCACCATCACACTTTGTGAGTGGCTCCAATAGCATCCTTATTATTGGTTTAACTCAGATCAAATCGGATTTCCAACATTATAAAAAATCACCTTGTTTTTCCGATGAAAAAAACACCATTACACTTTGTGTGTGGCCCCAATAGCATCCTTACTGTTGTAATCGGTTCGAATCAGAAATCGGTACTAGTATTTAAATATTTTACTAAACGAAGCGTGAATTCAGCTTATTGTTTACCAAAACGAACCCTGCTGCCACCCAATCTTGTCATCCAAAATCCCAGTGATTTCTCGTGGAAGTGCGGCGGTGGTCTCGGCTTCCAATAAAACGTCCAAATAAACGTTAACGCATTCCTACCCTTTCCTTATTTGACCTGCATTCGGGCGAGGCCAGCGCCGGTATTGCCTTAGTTTGGGATCACCAGTTTTACACATTGAGCATGTTTGCATCATCTGTTGATCTTCTGAGTAATAACAGCTGAACTGGCAGTAACGGAATAACAACTTCGGGCGGTCAATCATGCTCATTATCCTGCTCATGCTCATAAAAACGGATAAATTATTTGAATAGGATAAGACAACTGAAACTTCTCGCCCTGACTAGCTTGCTGTTCTGCTTCTCACACGCTGAATCAAACTGTAAGATATGATCAACATATATTCTCAATAATACGAAACTACTGTACCCTAAAACGGGGAAAGCGGGGGTAACGGGGCGGTTTGACCCATGCCATGAATAGTTCAAATAAATATTTTTCGTTGATACTTTTTCTAACTATCAACTGTGTTTCTTAATCTAGTATTATTTGGCTTCTGAAAGCTATAGCATAGGTTTGAATATTCAGTTTTTTGATTAACCAAGAACTGAACATTTTATTGAGCATAGCTTCTTCAACTTTCAGCTAGCGGGGAAAAAATCAATCAATGCTTATCTAATAGCTAACATTACAGATTAAGAGATATTTCCCTAGTAGCACATTTGTTTCAACCCAGTAAAGGTGACTGCTCTGTGACTCAATTAAGTCACAATAGAGCTGCTGAAACCAGTTTTGACTGTTGTGTGCTGCTTGGGGTTTTTAGATACTTTAGGCTACATAGGTTGGGTTCTAGGTTAAAGGAAAAATATTGTAATAAAATTGTTACTCGTAACTATTTAAAAACTATTATATAATTACAACTTTTTTCTCATGGATGTCAATTTTTTACGCTTTTTTGCTACAACTTGTTACAAAATCGAGGCAACTTCGCGTAATTTGGCTTTTTTATTTAGGCAAAGGAGCAATCTGACAAACATCCCAAGCAACACAAAATCGTCATATTTGGTTACAGTGACTTGATTGTGACTTAATTGAGTAGTATTGGAGTAACATCAACTGTATTGCAACAAGTTACCTTGCAACCTTCTAGAGATAAAAAATAAATAATAATATATTGAAACAAATAATAAAATTCTAAAAATAAAATCAAAACTTAGGGGGGGGCAACGCCCCCCCCCCCCCCCCCCCCCCTGGCACGCCAATGTACTAATTACTACAGAAATGCACCCAAAATGCCCGTGAGCAACATGCCCGTGTCCCCGTTCGGGAATTGACAAAAGTCGAAAAATCCCTAAAATCCATTCGTAACGTATGTCATCCATTAGTCATTGTTCAAATATCAACAACTATAACACTAACAAAAACGCCCAAAATTGAATAACTAAATAATTAACTAATTACAAATAAAAAAAAATAAAAATTTTGAATTTTTTTTTGTTCATACATGATTTATTTATTTTTTCTACTATTTTTAAAAAAAATTGTATTTACATTTTTACAAACACTACTTCCTAACATTCCTATAGAAATATTATGAAAACTCAGTGTTTCGTCAGTTGAAAATATTTTCGCAGCGATTTTGTTATCTGCAACTGGAATGAAGGAGTGATATTTCTGTGTACCAGGAATCATTTTTGTTTGCTGATAACTACCACCCCATTCTGCAGCTCCCTCTTCATATTCTTCTTGTGAAACATAGCAAAATGATATTTTTGTGAAATTTTCTTGATTTCTCTTAATAGCCCAATCATACAAAGTTTTCGCACTCGTTATTGGATGTTCATGTTGTTTGGCCAAGCTGGCTCTTGTTGCCATTCGTTTTAATGTGCCGCCAATTGCATCACATGGTCCCTTACCATGTGAAGTTGCGAAAAAAAATGCCACTCAGAATCAATGTTGTATTTCTCTTTAAACTTGCAGAGGCTTGCAATTTTTTTTCTATTTTTGTATTGGGAAGCAGCCCCATCAGACATAAAAATGGCCTTTTTTATATTCATTAGTTGATTTAAATACGTTTGTAATTTAGAAATAAATACTTGTACCGCAATTGTATCATGTCTTAGAACTTCTGATATTACAGCAAAACTTAGATTTTTAAGCATTCCTGACTCCATATAATAAATAACAAACGGATGAATTGTAGCCTGATCATTGTTCCAATGATGACTTTGAACAGCATCCTGAAGTACAAATGAATAATTCTCTGCAAAATCGCAAATAATAACTACTTCTCCTTCTTGTAATGAAGACTTTGTGTCTTTGAAAAATTCAGATTGCTTTGTTTTTATATAATCATGAGTTAATAGTTTTTCTAATTTCTCGCTAAAATATTCAACAAATTCATAGAAAGGTTTTAACATAGACTAACTCTAAGACCAGTAGGTCCCGAACAAATACGATATTTTTCTTGGCTTAGTCAGTACTAGCACATCGGTCCCAAGCTCGGTCCCAAGCTCAATGATTCGCCCCTTACAACGTAGCTCACACCAACACATTCTCAAATGTTGTGTCAAAATAACATAGTGAATCAAAACAACAACCAAGATACTAGTACCGGAAGGTACCGAAAAGCGCAAGAATTATTGCAAGGTGCAGACTGCAAGGTATACTTCGGACCTAGGGGTTCTACAACAGTGAACCAATTTCAAATCGCTAGTTGCACATTGATTGTTGGTTTTAATAGCGTTTCTAAATTACATCTATCAGTTGTAATCCATTGTTCGAACGATATCTCAGACAAGTTATGTTTCTCAAGTTCTTTTAAAAAATTTATCTCAAATTCTGACAGCGTGGGACAATTTTCGCATTCACGGAGGTAACAATATTTTGATCTTGATGATGAATTACACAATAACTTCTCAAAATGTTGATTACAATCAGTGTTGAATGAATATTTTTTTAAACTGTGAAGCATTAAATCAATATTTTCGTGAATTGCGCAAACACAAACGTTGTGAGAACCTGAAGCATTTAGCAATTTGCAATGTTTTGGTCGTAATGCTGCAAAAGTACTAAATCCAATTTTATGTTCACTGACTTCTTTAAATCGAGTGAAAGTTTCTCTAAGTGATGAATGTAATAACCGTTTTTGAATTTGTTGACGCTTACCATTAGTGTTTACAGAGACATAATCTCTTTGTCCCGGCATGGCTCTGCTGATGTCGTCCTCGTCAAAAAATTGTATCACTTGATTCTTTATATCCGGATTCAAACGATTCCCCGATCTGTCGTTGGGGGTAGCCAATACTCCATTTTCGGCTGCCAATTCTTTTGCTTGTAATGCAAGGTATTTGTTTGTTCAAATTTGCTCGTTATCTGCTGAATCGTCCACGAATTAGGCAAAACTGTTAATATACGTATTTTATCTATTCTCGAACAATCTGGTTCTATAATTTTTTCTTTAAATTTGGAAATAATTTCATCATATTCCACAACCTTTGTTTTCAATGTAGCTAACTCTTTGACTTCTTCTTGTGGTGGTAAGCTGAATAGATATTTTCTAATACCTGCTACAATTTCGGCAAATTTTTGCCGACGGTATTTATCGTTTTTAAATTCTCTAATGGATATCGGAGACACATTTATTCCTGCAATTCCATTAATGAATAACTCAATGTTGTGTATCCTGGAATAATCCGGTAGGTCACTATCCTGAGAAGATGCCGAGGTAATTGAAGCTGCCGATGGTATTTCCTTCAAATCGTTCCGTGATGTGGTTGGTGCTTCGTCATGTCCACCGTTTTCTGGTTGCTCCACTCTTCCGACAGGTTTACGACGATACGAATATAACCGACATGAATCACAAATTCTTAATGACGTGTCCACATGGACCGTACACTGCATGGTTAAAAGTTTTTCAATTAACTTGTCAGTTAAATTTCTAAGTTTAGGCGAACACCATCTCCCGATTTCACGAAAAGGTTTACAACAATGCTTTGTTTCGAGTTCCATTTCAAATCGTTTTACACTGTACGCTACTTATGAAAGACACTGTTAAACTGATGTCATGACTTTGTAATGTAATCCTTTTTATACGTATTAGATACGCACTTTAGGTACTTTTTTGAAATATTGGTATGTGCAGGGGTATGCATGTAAATTATATTTTCTGTCAACACCAAAGGGAATGCATGAATAGGTATAAATGAGAGTAACAATTGTATTCCTACTGGTATAGACGGTTTAACAAATTAAATACATTATGTTTCTACCTGAACAAAATACGCTTGTACACTAACATGAATACTAATTATTTTTGTTTCGGGTTAGGTTTTCATAATATACTGTAAGAAAAAGCAGCAAATTTTGTCGTGTTACCTACAGTAAATATCAGGAATCAGTTTGTCTAGCATTCTCGGTAATAACAGGTATATTGTAGAAAATTTTATGTACAATTTGAAAAAAATACTTTTGCAGATGGACAATCACGACTAACATTTGAAAAAGGGATATTTTCATGGAAAAAGCCATTTTTTCGACATTAATTTCAAATTATCTCGAAAACGGATACACTTAGAATGTTGCTCACCAAGAGCATTTTTGTTTAAAATCACTAGTAGAATCGTATTATATTATTAAAATTAAAATTATTAAAATCATTGCTCCGAAAGGATTGATTACGAACTGAACTTCAATAGCTATGTGAGCTATGCCCTGGAGAAGGCGGCAAAGGCAATCAACGGGGTGGGTAAGACCATGCCAGACAACGGTGGACAAGTTCGTTTCCGTTTAATACTTTCTTCCAGGACAAATGTAGTGCTCCATGACGCGATGCTCAACTGACTGCGAAACGCGAACCTTTTGTAGAGGGGCTTGTAGAAAGTCCTATCGTAGGAGATCTGTGGGTGTTCAAAATTTAGGCACAAAGTCGGAACTAACGGCGATCCCGGAAGAGGTACTGGCAATGGAGTTTCAACCGGTCGGAATGATTTATTCAGGCCTGAAATTGTTGTCAAATCAGAGTTGAACTGAGGTCGCAGATTACCCAGCACATTACCGATGTTTGGTCAGCTAGTGTCGTACTCTCATCCAGTCAAACATAATAGTTACGAATATGAAAGCTTCATCCGTGTAAATTAATTTTTATTTTCAGCTGTTTCAGCAAGAAGGAAATCCTTCACATCGTTTACCATAAAACGGCACTTAACAGCCGCTCATCTTAATATTCGCCCAACACCAACAAGTATTGGGAGGAATAGATCGCGATAAACTGGCACCTTTTGACTCGGAAAACTCGGAAACTTTTTAGAATCATTTTGAAAAGTCGAACGAGGTTAACACCAACCAAATTCAAACGAAGCAGGCGAAGTTCCAAAACAAAACAAACGAACGGCATCACATAAAATTTAGAACAATGGCGGTGTAACTGGAAAACAGTTGATCTATTTTTGGTGGTCTATATTTTTGGAACTGTTATAAAACTAGACCAAAATAATAGAACACCGCTGAAAACGGCCTTAGTTGACAAATTTATTTGGTCGTCCTGAAAAGGACGGATTTTATTTGTTTCACAATTGAAATTTTTTGTCGATCTTCTTGGGCTACAGGACAGCCTGGGTGTTTAGCAGCACGTAATACTAATAACTACAAAAAAATTTGGCCATTTTGTCCAGGAGGCGGCATTTCAATCAACGCGATGTTGATCCGGCTCGTGGTAGTGAAGATATCGATGATTCAAGTACAATTACATTTAAACACACTCTAAAGTAAGTCATCCTAAAAAGGACGGATTTTATTTGTTCACGAAAAGAAATACGGCTCATAATTTCAAGTAAAATTTCTATTAAACACACTCTTTAGTAAGTCATCCTGAAAAGGACGGATTTTATTTGTTCACAACACGGTTCATAATTGCAATTTTCGTGTCGATCATCTTGGGCTGCAGACGGCCAGGATGTTTAGCAGCACGTAATACTACTAATTACGAAAAATGTTGGCCATTTTGTCCAGGAGGCGGCATTTCAAGCACCGCCATGTTGATCCGGCGCGTGGTATCATCACCGCAGCGAAGTAGACGAGGGCACCGGCAACAACGCGCTCTTTTTAGTTGCCCTCCCAGAGCAGACGGTGAAAGCGACCGGCTGAGAACTGCCTTGCTTCTGCAGCTTCCCACTGCTTTGCTTCTGCTGCTGTAAGGTTGATGGTGTGCTGCTGCTGTAAGGTTGATGTGTGCTGCTGCTTAGAATTGATATGTATTACTGATAGCTGCTCGCACTGTCGGGCCAGTTTTATACAATAGCAGCGGGTACCATTGCATGGCAGGAAGGGGGTATCAACGAAGGCAATGTGAATCAAATCTTACAAAAGGGGTTGGGCCATAGTTTTTGCGGTCGGCCGTTTTGCAGTTCGGCTCGACTTGATTGTTAATACTATTTCGTTTATTGAATTCCAACGTGCTTGCTAGTGTTAACATGGCGAATAGGGATTTATTTATGGATACTAAGCACGATTTTAGACCATTTTCTCCGTTCGTGGCTTTTCAAGTATCGCTATGTTGAGCCGGTGCGTGGCAATGGAAATTTTGATGAGCTCAAGAGAAAATTCAATCAAATATACTCTTTAGTTGAAACATTCATTTGGTCGTCCTGAAAAGGACGGATTTTGTTTGTTTACGGATGGAACACGGTTCACAATTGAAATTTTGTTGTCGATCTTCTTGGGCTACAGGACGGCCTGGGTGTTCAGCAGCACACCATCCTGTGGAATGGTCAAACGGGAGAAGTTGATTCAGCTCCTTGTCGTTGCGGACGACTAGCTCTGTTTAGTTGGCCTTCCAGAGCAGACGGTGAATGCGCTTTTCCTTACGGATGCACAGCGAGAACTGATGGTTGGTCGGACGTCACCAAATGTTTAATTATCGCTGGCACGGTAACTGTGGCAGTATTAACCAATCAGAGCGTGGCGCAAATATGATGTCATTTTCGACCAATAACTTTGTGCGTTTAAACATTTTTCTTTAAAGTACTTTTTAATTAGTTTAAACAAATGTAATGAATTTAGTTATCAACAGGGATCCAGCTTTGATTTTCTACCTTTCGAATGAAATACTTATCGTAAAATTTCTGAGGGCCAAATAGGAGATATTATCGTTCAAAGTCTCCAAACCCGCGTAACGCTTGCGATTTTAGAAATTTTAGAACGGCGCCCCTATACAGGAATAGAAAAGAGAGACGTAAGTCCTACGTCAAAACTGATCGAACTGATACAACTAATGAAAGTTCACAAATTGACAGCTGTCATCCGTGCTGCCGGTATGAATTTGTTCATGTTTGCCACTCAAGAATTTCAAGAGTGTCAAATAAATTATTTGCTAGTATTGTTCAAACATATTCGTCAACCCATAATGAAGGGTATCACACTATTTGACAAATTGTCAAATAATTGGATCGACAAACACAAACCAAATATTTGTCATTGCAACATTTGGTCAAATACATTTGGTGATCACACGTTGGTTAAATATATTTGTCAAAATTTGTCAAATATTTGGCGTTTCGTCAAACAGTCTGATCTCAGCTATAGTAATACAATTCGGCAGTTACAATTATTTGTAATTAAATATTCTCGAGTACTTTTTCAGATAGACGTAAGTAACATTTGAACGAAGTTGAGAAAATCAGCATTGAACTTATTTGAGTTTATTTGTATTCCTATTTGAAAACCGGACATGTTTATCCCAATTAAATTCCACTAAATGACACATTGGTAAAAGATATTGCATCACTGTGCTTAAAAACTACACTAGGAGTGAAAATTCAAGCTTTATTTAGAAAATTGTTTCTTACAACGGTCCGCAATCGAAAAATATAATACGTCATTTTGATAAGTCAGTATGATAGATGGAATGTTACTTGCGTCAAAATGATACGCCATTCTGCGAATGACAATGTTGTTACGTCGAAATGTTTCGTCAAGTTGTCATATTTCACACAGATACGTCGAACTTTTTAAAATGACGTATTATTGTTTTCTACAACAAAACGTTGTAAAAATATGTTTGCTAAAAAAATCTAAATTTTTAACCTTGTGGTATAAAGACTTTTACTAACGAGTCGTTAAGGGGCATCCAAATGATCTAATAATGTTTCGCAGATACTTTTCAACACAAGCGACGTATCTACCATTATTCCCAAAGAGTGCAAAAGTGATTTTACACCGTTTTGAAAAGAGTTAGTTACAAGAATAATCCATCGGAAACTTCATCAAACAAGGGCATATATACATGATTTCTTAACAACATGCCATGAACAACGCGTTTGTTTACATTTTGTGACTTACGTCCTTTTGAAAAAGTACTCGAGAATTGAGTAAAATGAAACGGGAGTGTAAATGATACCACCTGAGATATTAGAGTCACCTTGGTATAAACGTCATTGCGCTACACGCTAAGATGAGAATACCCTTAAGATCGTTAAAAAGTATCGATAGTCGCTCAAAAGTGCACATACTCTGAGAAAAATTTCATCGTTGTACCGACAATTAAATCATGGTCAGGATGACTATCGCATATAATGGTTTCAATAACCATGAAAATGGTCGAATTTACCACGTTCATGGCATTTTTGACTATGATCATGGTAACAAGGACTATTCCGACATTATGGAAAATGTTGCATAAACTATTTTTAATGGTAGTTTTGACCATGATCATAGTCGGTTCAAAATCACTATACTGCAATAGTCATCCTAACCCCCAATAATGGTAAAATTGATTATCACATTCCTCTCTGTGTACCCAAATTGTGCGTAAACTCAGATTACCTAATATTGGGTATTGGTATTAAAGGAAGAAAAACGTTAAAAATTTTACCGATTTTTTATCGTTACTATTTACTGAAAATTGGGTATTTTTTTTGTAATATTATTTAATACAATGCATCAAACAAGACATGCAATTTTACAATTTATCTATTCGGACTAGTATTCTAAATGCTGCAGTTCAGGAGAAACACATGTTCAAAAGTATTACAGACATATTTTTACTGTATTAAAAAAAGTATCAATGAAGTCTTACAGAAATATTTTTTCAGCAACGACCGAAAATTTGAATAAGTTCATTTTTTTCACCCGGAGTGAAGTCGAATTGCACTTCAGGTTTACGTTGGTTCACAAGGATCCGTCCGAGCTAGAATCAAATAAAAGAATGCAAAAGTTATTGTTTCAAATAGTGGGACATGAATAAACTATTTCTTGAAAGTTTTATAAGAAATATAATTACGTTTTCGCTTAGAAAAATATGGTGACCGCTTGTGTCCTCAATCCATGATCTAAACATTTATTCAATTTTAGGTGGTATAATAACGACCATTATTGGAAAATGAACATTACCCAAATTTCAGTAAAAATTACTGTTTATTATCGTTTATTTTTACCGAAATATTTACTCATAATCGCGAAAAGTGCACACTGATTTTATGGGTAAAGTGGTTTCCGAAGCTTACACCCCGGGGTTCGCACTACAACTCTATATTACGTGATATAGAGTATCTTGATATCAAATGCCATGCTTGTTATTTCCAGTGAAAACTAGATGCATAGATGCTGATATCAAGATACTCTATATCACGTAATATAAGTTGTAATGTGAACGGGGTGTTACCCATATTTGGAGGTCAATATGGTTAACTAACAATATAGTAATACTACTTTATTTATAGGTAACCAATTTGAAAAGTAAATTACGCAAATATAGGCAAATGTAAAACATTATATATAAATTAGACGCAAATATGATATGGATATGGATTTCTCTGTGCTTCAATTATACAATACTACTATAGCACTGGACTAACTGCCGATTATTTGTTCCATTAAAAGTATTGCAAATATTCCTGAGCAGTGATTAAAAAGAAATGACTAACAGTTGATCAATACAATTATTGATCGAATGGTCGAACCTATCAGGCTAAAAAACAAGAACGGCATTTCTTTTTCAGATGTTGTGATTCCTCCTAATTTCTCTCATCGTAGTGTATTCTCTGTACAATTCCAAGGCCACAACTCTGCCACAACTTTCTCACCGCTCAATTTTTGGAACGAATCCTGATCTCAATGTTTTAGTCAGTTCTTCCGTGTTCTACTCCGCAATTCCAACTTTCATGATGGACCTCTGGGTTGGTTACACGTTCTATTTTGCCAGGATGCCTTAGCGTGAATTTGACAGTTTTCCCATAGGTTTTCTGTCAAATTTACGTCAACGGAACAAAAAATGTATCATTTTTGTGGGTGATCCTTCAATCTGTTGAATCGCAGTATTTAATGATAATTAACCTACTCGATCCAACGAAGCTTACGAACTGCCAATGTTTATTTTTTCATCCAAATATGTATTATATGCATTAACTCATATATATGTAATATCATTTAATTCAAATTGTAAGTGAAGTTGACCCACTTTTGTGAGTACAATTTACCCATATTATGAGTATTGCTTCAGTTACCCATATATGGGTGAAACAATTACTTTTTTATGGGTAATTGAGTCTTAGCGTGTAGCAATGTATTGGCGGTTTTCGCCGTTTTCGCCAATAAGGTATACACGGAAAGCTTCCTTTTTACCCATTTATGGGTTCAATTTATTATTATTGTTATTCCTCCTGGGGAAATTTTTACCCATTTTACCTTAAAAACGGCGTCTACCCATTCAAAATTACCTAATATTGGGTATTGGTATTAAAGGAAGAAAAACGTTAAAAATTTTACCGATTTTTTATCGTTACTTTTTACTAAAAATTCCGTATCTTTTTTGTAATATTATTTAATACAATGCATCAAAACAAGACATGCAATTTTACAATTTATCTATTCGGACTAGTATTCTAAATGCCGCAGTTCAGGAGAAACACATGTTCAAAAGTATTATTGACATATTTTTACTGTATTAAAAAAAGTATCAATGAAGTCTTACAGAAATATTTTTTTAGGAACGACTCGGAAAATTTGAATAAGTTCATTTTTTCACCCGGAGTGAAGTCGAATTGCACTTCAGGTTTACTTTGGTTCACAAGGATCCGTCCGAGCTAGAATCAAACAAAAGAATGCAAAAGTTATTGTTTCAAAATAGTGGTTACTAGAATAAACTTTTCTTGAAAGTTTTATAAGAAATATAATTACGTTTTCGGCTTAGAAAAATACGGTGACCGCTTGTGTCCTCAATCCGTGACGAAACATTTATTCAATTTTAGGTGTATAATAACGACCATTGTTATTGAAAAATGAACATTACTCAAATTTCAGTAAAAATTACTGTTTATTATCGTTTAATTTTACTGAAATATTAGGTATTGTCAACAATACCTAATTTTAGGTAAAATAAATACCTAATTTTAGGTATTCTAATCTTACACGCTAAGGTCAGTTTACCCAGATATGAGTGAAATTTACTCATAATCGCGGAAAAAGCACATACTGATTTATAAGAAGAAAAGAATTTAAGTCGCACTACAACCTATATTATTTGATATAGAGTATCTCGACATCAAATGCCATGCTTGTTATTTCCAGTGAAAACTAGATGCATAGATGGCGATATCAAGATATTACTCTATATCATGCAATATATTTTGTAAGTTGAACGGGGTGTTACCCATTTAGAGTACAATACATTCAATAAGAGTAGGTAATGTTTACTTATTTATAGGTAACCAATTTGTACAAATTTCATTTAAATATAGGTAAATGTAAAACATTATATATAAATTAGACGCAAATATGGATATGGATATGATTTTGTGTCAAATTATACTACTACTACTATAGCAATTGGACTAACTGCTGATTATTTGTTCCATTAAAAGTATTGCAAATATTCCATAAGTGATTAAAAAGAAATGACTAACAGTTGATCAATACAATTATTGATCAAATGGTCGAACCCATCAGGCTAAAAAACAAGAACGGCATTTCTTTTTCAGATGCTGTCATTCCTCCCACTCCCTCTCATCGTAGTGCATTTTCTTGTATAATTCCAAGGTCACAACTCTGCCACAACCTTCATCGCTCTTAATTTTGGGAACGAAACTGGATCCAAAATGTTTTAGTCAGTTCTTCCGTGTTCTACTCCGCAATTCCAACTTTCATGATGGACCTATGGCTGGCCCACAATTGATATTGCTGCGGATGCAGTTCGCGTGAATTTTGAGCGTTTTCCCATAGGTTTTCTGTCAAATTTACGTCAACGGAACGCAAACGGTATCTATTGTGGGTGATCCTTTTTCAATTCCGTTGAATCGCAAGATGGAATGACAACTAACCTACTGGATCCAATGAAGCTTACGAACTGCCAATGTTTATTTTTTTCATCCAAATATGGGTAATATGCATTAACTCATATATAGGTAATATCACTTAACTCAACAGGGGAAGTCCAGTTGACCTAATTTTTGTGAGTACAATTTACCCATATTATGAGTATTGCTTCAGTTACCCATATATGGGTGAAACAATGGTATTTCTTTTATGGGTAATTGAGTCTTAGAATAAAAAAAATAATGGCGGTTTTCGCTGTTTTCGCTTAATAAGGTATACACGGAAAGCTTCTTTCATCTAAATATGGGTTCAAATTTATTATTATTGTTAGTTTTCCATAAGAAATTTTGATCTATTTTGCTCTAAAAACGGCGTCTACTCCATTCAAATGGAAGAAGACGCCGTTTTCTGTTGCAAAATGGGTAAAAAAATTCCCACAGGAGGAATAACAATAATAATAAATCGTACCCATTAATGGTTAAAGCAAGCTTACCGTGTACAGGTGACAAAGAGCAAGGTGTTAGTCGGTATTAGCAACGAAAAAATAGGTAAACAATCCATGATTTTGGATAGTGACGTAAAACTCCAAATACGAGCGAATGGGAACAGAGTAAGTTTTATTTATTTCTACATCCTTTAAGTGCACAAGAAGGCATTTTACAGCAAAAACCTTTTAGGCTGTGTTCCAATTCATGAATATATTTTAATTTTACTTATAGCGAATTCGTTTTTGATCCAGTTCCAAACTGGATCGGGTATCAGAATTGGGTTGGCTTGTTGTGTGTCAAACATCAGTGTCTATGTGTTTTTCTGTAACTCCTATCGGATCGAGGTTTGCACTGACAATAAGTTCGGGTGACGCTGGTTGGAACTAGTTCCAACCCAGGCTCAAAAACGAATTCGACATTAAACTTTACAGCTGAAAAATAATCGATTAATCGATTAAAATCCCTATGTTATTGTTCAACATGCTTTTTGTTACGTTTGTGTAAATTTTGAGGCGCCCTGTGTGAGATATGTATGTTTTCGATTTACAGTCGAATAGTCTTTTTTTTTACCTGTGAAGATTTAAAGAAAACTATAATTATAATTCGAAAAGGAGAACAGAGTTTATCGATTATTTTCCATTTGTCAAGTATAAGAGAAAATTAAAATTAATTCGCGAATTGGAACACTGTTTTAAACGAGAACTATACCAAAATCGAAAATAAACATTCTGCCTTGTGATTTGCTGCTGTTGTGAATTGTTTTTTGGAGATAAACGTCACGCATGTTTACAGACAACAGGCCGTGTATCATCTCACTTACACAATTACAGTATATTGCATTACACTAACACAACTTAACCACTTCTGCTTCATCTGTATGGAATCATTCGTCTTCGCCGATTTGTAGTTTAAGAGGTGTTATTCAATAAAGAACAGTTAAGTAGTGTTCGTATTTGATGCCTGTTGATGCTTAGGTTTTTTCACATCTCAGCTTTTGGTGATTACGTCATGTTAGATGTTCGCAATATGGATTGTTTATCCGAAGTGACGTCAGTTTTTGCTCGCTATGCACCATATACAAGATTTTGGCTTGTAACACAAGGAAGACGTTTTTTGCTGAAGACCTTATATAAAGTCGTTGGTCCTTGGCTCGATACGGGTTCAATGTAAATACTCTCTAAATTGTTTGTTTACTTTCACAGATAACCAAGTAAAAAATCCCAGCTATATCTAATATCCGTGAACTTGTTTGGATAATATTTTGCTTCCAAATTAGTGTACAACATGTTTCTTTCAAAACTTTGTGTTCTTTGGATATCATCGTGCTTCCTGTATTTAGAGTGTCAAGCATTTGAACCAGTAAGTTTAACAGTTGCATTATTAGCGGCGGGTGCATGGTGGAAGAGTGATGTTGTTCTAGATAACACGTACTGCAAATTCAAAGAATGCTGCAGAAAACCATACCTTAAAGCAGATGTAGAAGGTAACTTATAATACATATGATATACTATTGCAGGTAATTGCAAGAATTTTGGTTTTACAGAACTGAGGCGGCTATTAGAAAATCATCTCTATGGTCAACACATAGTTCAAGATGTACTGGTAAATGCGATAGGGGCCCACTTTGATAACATACAATCGTCACGTAAGCCGTTAGTAATGAGGTACGTTCTACGAAAAATTTAATTAAATTTACGGTTCTATGACTCAATTCCCGGAATTTATTCTTTCTTTTTTTTCTCGGGAATTGGGCCTTTGGGAAATGTCAGAACGTAATTTACTGATGGTAGCACAGTGATCCACAACATTCCGGTCCTTCATGTTTGACAATCTACCATTAAATCCAATTTTGATTGTCAATCCATGTTTGGGCTTTATTATTCTCATGTATAGCTGTTGTTGCGTACGTGCAATGTGGGACGGAATTTTAACCTTCCGGGATTGATGGTCCCGTACCTGCTAAGCTGGGGAGCTAATCTCCCGCCAACGCGAAGATACCACGCCACGAACAAAGTGTGAGGAGGACTGGTGCTCTTACTGAGTTCCTCTGTCAAAGAGTGTGCTTGAGTGTCGAAACACCTCATATGTCGGGAATTTCAGCCAAGTGCTCCTTAACTCTGAGCCAGGTTCCGCTAATAGTTGGAGTTCGGGTCCTAGATGCCTAACAATTTAGAGGCAGTACGGAGTTCCGAAGGCAATGCTATTAGTGACGGATTACTAGTCAGTGTTCAGAACCTTAACGGGAGTTCGAAGGAAAGCATGGGTTCAAGATCGTAGCTCAACAAGAACTGTTTATTCTGATCCAAAGGTTGACCTTTTATAGGTCCTAATTTTAAGTTTTTCGGCTTTCCAGCCCGACGCGCATGCGCGCCTTTCCCCCACGCATAGTGTTCCAGATGCCGAATCCTCTTTACTTGATTCGTTTATATTTTTTTTACGCAGCTGGTCGCCTTCTTCTATTTTGCAAGCCTATACTGGCGTATGGCCCTGCAATGCCTTTCCAACTACAGGCGATGTAATTTACGTAGGTGAGTGTATAGGCTTCAGCCAGAGTTCTGGCGTTTTGATGAGACAAGGCCTAGGAGAAATGATGTTTCTTGCCACTATTTTTAGCCAGCACATCGAGCAAGCCGATTTCTTAGAGTTGTTGTTTATTTGATTATGCAAAGCCTATGGCTTGCGGCTGCGTCCTTACCGGTAAACTATGTATTTGTTCTTTTCTTTGCGCATCCTTCTACGGAAGGCACTATGTTCACGCTTTCTTTTTTTTTACTGGGGTGATGACCGATCGTGAGGTTTTGGATTGAATTATAATTGCAATAATTTCGATGTCGCGTTCGTAACAACTGTTCTATGTCCCTATTTTTATAATTCGCGTAAGTAACTATGGAAAATATTTGGCAAACTTTCTCTGTAGAATTCCATAATCTTAGGCTGTATCGAACATTTTTTTTCCATCCGCTTTTCCATCGATGAATATGCATCTCAATATAACAAAAAAAAAAGTCTAATAGGGAAATGAAAACACTATTTGTAAATTTAAAACTTCGGTGCTAACTCCTCAGTCTGTCAATACTGCTTTAATAAACAATGTTTTTATTCAGTCATTCGTGTCGAGCTGTTCAATGCCACCCCTTGTTGATGTCTTCAGAGCATAGTTATTTATGACCCAAAGAATTATGCGCCGAAGACGTCAACCAGATGTGCAATGTTGCTATACGTAGTAGTTGTAGGTATGCAACTTCGCGGAAAAGGCAATACACTTTTCGGTGAGAAGGGCAATACCAACCACTAGAGCCGTCTGTAAGGAAAGCGACGCCATTCTCCAGTTTGTATAGGTACCTTGCTTGTTTATAACAGGCATTAGTATACTGATTACTGATACACTAGGACTAATTCCAATTTCGAGACTGTCATCTGTCATCCATAAGCTGTTTACCGAAAGCTATTCCCCAGAAAACTGTTCACCAGTTTCCAGAGTGGACAATGGTGTTCAGCGATTTGACCGACTCCGGAAAGGTTTGACATTTTCAAATACTATTTTATATTTAAACATCTGCGATTTTATCGAGTTATTATTAGCTGATGATTGTGATTTTTTCAATTCTTACTAGATATTTATCCTTTGATGCGGGTCCAGACAACGCAAAAGTGCGTTAAGTTTGGAATTTAATGGATGATTGCTTGAATTTAATACTGCATGTTACCCTCAATTGAATTTTGTTTAGGTTGAAGGATCAACCATTTCAAAAAAAAATGATGATCATTAGTATACTGCCGTGAAACGCATATCAGTCGCATCTTTGCTTGCTTTCCTATTCATATGGGACTGATATGCGTTTCACGGCAGTATACGTATACGCCAATTCGAATCTACCATAACAAAGGAGCTAAAAAGCGAGTCAGCAATTTTTTGTTCGTTTCATGTGTATTATTAATGATTCAATGCATGCTATCAATTTGTGTTTGATATCATTTTTTTTTTATCAAACGTTCTGCGATTTTTATGGTTTCCCGGTTGATGAGATTCATGCTAGGCTATTATTTGTAACTATTTCTTCAATGTATTCAATTGATTAACCATAAATATTTAATTTCGGTTGATCGAATGCGCCAAAGATGCCAAACAATCTGATGCGTGGTCAACAATCATAATCTAAAAGTGCTCCAAAAAAGACCAAACTCGGATATAAATAATTTATTTATTTTGAAAAAAAAAAACACGAATAAAGAGAACTTATTTATTGAATTACCATAGTTTTCTTCTGTGCGCCAAATAAGGAACACTTTATGTCAGTTAACCAATAAACCATTGTCCAAACAAATTCAACATTTTTTTTACTACCCATGCTTATTTGGTTTAATGATGAATGAACTAACATTATGCATTGATTTATAGGAATTGGTTCGGTCTTTTAATTTTTAAGTGCTCTCGCGACTTGAATTTTTAATACAGATTTTTCCGTCGTTGCTCAATATTCACCCAATCAGTGAACCGGCATACGGTCAAATCTTCAATAATCTTTTACCTATTATTGGGTACTTTATAGTTGTCTCTCTCACTTGACTGTAAATTTGTTTTACGTTATCGAGTAAAACTAGTTCAACCTCTTTTTCCTTTGAACTAATTTTGCTTACGTTTATGATAAAGGGTAAACAAATTAGTGAAATTAGGGAGGCAACATCTTTCAAATAAAAATTAATAGATAAAAGATACTCATTAATGAGTATAGCCAGTTGTACAGAGTATGCCGTTATGACTTTTTGAGATATGATTCATTCAGGGAACTTATTAACAAGGCAACAATGAATTAGGTCGTTAGAAACATTGGTTGGTTCTCTTCATCGATTTACTATTGTGTTAATAAATTTGCTAGAAAATCAACATCAACATGTTATATACTTCATTCTGTGGATTACCTTTCTAGGAAACGATGTATTTGAAGACTGACTTTCGGGGGAATGTCATACAATCACCAAAAAAATATTCCTAGCAACAGCAAATTACCACATACATCAAAGCATTTTCTGTAGTTTAAGCGAAAAACAATTTTTTTAAAAGAACAAAAACATCGTAAGTACAACTTGCTTTTTTCCTATATTTTCAGCTTCCATGGAACATCAGGTGAGTGCTGAGTATTCTTTTTGTATTACTTAAACCGCAGAACATTGAAGCTCGAACAGAATAATTCAAATTTGTTGTGTAAAACTTCAAATAGAAATCTAAACGTTGCAATCATCTTTCACAGTAGCGCCGCCTGGTCAACTTATTGCTACATTAAATCTGAAATTTTGACTGGCAACCCACTTTTCCCTTACCAATCAAAACAAATCTTTGGCGCCATCTATTATCTTATTGCTACTTGATATCTTGAGGGAAGCCATGTTTTTGCACAGGTAAATGATATGAAGTTGAACGTCTGTCGTTGTTTAAACCAAATCAATTTGAACATTTTCATCAGATATGAACAGTTTACGATCACTTAAATTTCGTTAGGGAGTTGCATAATGAATATTATTATCAGATTCATTGTTATATCTTTCCATCCCACATTGTTTTTTCGTATAAAACCGAAATATAAAGCGCCGTTCTTAATAAAAGTTGTCGAATAAAAAATGTTAATTTGATGGTTTAGAGCTCCATCCGGCATTCCGATCGAACGCTGAAGAGCTTCAGTACAGTTTTTTTTCGCACTACGGTTTTTACCAACCCGTTTTTACCACGCGGTCATTGTGTGTCGTAATCCAGCTGAGCGTTCTTTAAGGGAAGCGGGCATTCCCGGCCGAGTCCGATGGATGCTCTGTCCAGCCAGTACCATCTTCAAACACCCGAGGGAGAAAGCGTAACCCCACAATCATCATTGTAGCAGGGAAGGTCATCGCTCTACCACAGCCGGTGCTTTGTTTCGAACAACAGCAGAAAGTGCTACAGCGGCAAAGGCAATAGCAAACACAACAGCAGTTTAAGGGGCAAGTAGCACATTTTTGTTGTTTTTGTTCCCGCTGGTAGTGTTTTGTGTATCTCTCTCATATAGTTAAACCATTGTCTGTAGGGGAGCTCAAAAAAAATCTGATTTAATTTTTTATTTATTTTTTTATTTAATTTTTTTAATTCAATTTAATTTTGCATGGATGTTTCTAAGGGGGAGACTTGCCTCCAAAAGATGGTTTTGGGGCTCACTGTTATCAGCCGTCTTCTGCCTCTCCTTGCGTTGTCTACTTTCGGCAGAAAGTGAAAGCCCTAGACTTTTTGGGCATTAAAAGAAATTTGACGCGTCGTTATCCGGGGACCGAATTTCATCAGGTCAACCGAAACAAACTGCGTGTTACTGCACTTACGTATAAAATTGCAAATTAAATTGCTAGTGACGAAGGTTATAATGCCGACTACTACGTCTACATCCCATCTCGAGATGTGGGGATAGATGGTGTGGTTTCTGCAGCGAGCCTGACGTTATGGAGGGTAAGGGGCGACTTCCAAATTCTGCTTCGTCTACCATTGAAATTCTGGAATGCAAACAATTGCATGCAGGATCAATGGTAGATGGAAAGAAGACGTATTCACCGTCGGACTCGTGACAAGTGACCTTCGCCGGATCAGTTCTCCCAAAATTTGTTGAAATTGATAAGGTTTTTTTTTTTCCAGTGTGCCCTTTTGTACCAAGGGTATTTAATTGTACCAAGTGCAAACAGTTGGGTCATACGGCTTCTTTTTGCGACAACAAGCCCTGTTGTGGCAAATGCGGCCAAAGGCATCTAGAGGATGCTTGCCAACAGGAAGCAACAAAGTGTGCTTACTGTGGCAAAGAGCCTGTCCACGATTTGCAGAACTGCCCCGTGTACAAGAAGCGCACTGGTAACGTGAGACCTTCCATACAAGAACGCTCCAAGCAGACGTATGCAGAAATGTTAAAATCGCAAAACGGAGCATCTGCATCGTCTGTATCAGCCGCTCAAAATGAAAACCCGATAGCCGATGAGAGTGAATTTTCGGAGGTACACACTCCCGGTAAAAGGAAGCCCACTAGTTCCCCGGGTGTGCGCCGGAAACTAATTAAACCCACTCTCCAAAGCATGCCAAAAAATGGAGGTAGCGGGGGTCAAGTTAAAAAACCGAATAAACCGGTAATAGCTGATGCATTCGTTCCTGACTGTAGTTATACCACCCTGCCGCTACCTAATAACAGTAACCGTAAGAGGTTGCCAAAAACAAGTACTACGTCATCTCACAATTCTAAGAGAAATATCCCGTCCAAGCGAGGTAAGATTAATTTTAGGGATATTGTGGATAAATTTTTTCTAGTTACAGGTATTCCACTAAACAGCTCACACTCTCCATAATTCGTGGATAACATTTTAAATGCTGTTGGTCTTTCAGATGCTTCACCGCTTATTGACCTGCTTATTCCTATAGTTGGAAACTACTTCAAGCAATTGACTGTATCAT